>OX459043.1:32302204-33502204 GCA_949775005.1 Orthosia gothica
AGATTCGAACTCCATACAAGCGACTTGTACCATAAAGAATCAAAGTAACTCTTATGTATCTAATTGCATGTATTCTATATCAAATATTAAATTCAGTTTACAGCGAAAAGAATTGATTTTATTATTCAAAGAAAGTTATCCACCCACAACAATATTTATATTGTTGTGGGTGGATCAGACACATGTCATTAATCCGTTTCCTAAACACCAAATAGTTTATCTACATCCTCTTACTGAAACCAACTTACGGCATAACACAACAACCCTTCAACCCCTAAATCCCCAAAGATTTAGGCAGTGCTGTAACCCCTCGATAACAATCACAAACAAAAGCAATCTTTATCAATAAAATCAACATAACTAACCACTAATAGTAAGTAATGTGGCATAAAACCCGTTATGGCAAGAAGCTCGCCTAACGGAACTGTTATTAGCATAATAAGTCCTACCCACATAACGATGATGGCGCGAGACATCGGAAAAGTTCTCAAACTTTTATTTTACTACCCCCAGATCAACAGATAGGGTGATTGCTTTGTTATCTCTCTCATCTTTCTTTCTTTTCCGGGAAGCACATGAAGCCATTAAATCGTAAAGCACGCATGCGGTGTCTTATCACACGCTATGCGTGTTTTTGAACAGCGAAACATGTTAAGGAAACCCTGAAAAGATTTCAAGAGGGAATAACCTTCCTAATTTCTACAAAAGACTTCTACAACACGTTTCAGCCGCTGACTGAAGCTGTTTCCTCTTATGAAACAGCTTCAGTCAGCGGCTTCGCCCGCGTCAATGTCGCAAATTATCCCAAGGGAGCATATTCCCGGGAACAAGAAGTATCCTATGTGCTGCTATACCACTATACCAGACTATAATCTATCTCAGTGCCAAATTTCATCCAGATTCGTTCAATAGTTATTGCGTGAGAGACTAACATACATTTACACAAAATTACAAACTTTCGCTTTTATAATATTAGTAGGAAGTAGGATTATTGCAACACTTCAAAATGGTCATCATGTAGCAGTGAGACTTCGGGCTGACATGATACGCCTCGCGATATGACGCCATCCCTCTCTGTCTCGCGACTCTGTGACTCGTGTGCACACATGCTATGGGCCGCCGGTCCATTGCATGGGCAACATCATAAAAGGTTTAAAGCCGCAAATGCCCATTAGAAGCTTTCAACAAGTCATGAACACAGTCAAAGGCCCAAAACTCAACACCCAATCGATGACCTGAATGCCGACAGCCCTCGGTGATCAATTCTGTCTAAATCGGTCCATCTGACCACCGCAGATCGATAACAACCATTACAGCCTACAAATTATTAGGCAATTGGGAGATATGAAGCCGACAATGAAGGAGGGCCTAACTAGCGGAATAAACTCATTCGTATCGGAAATTGGTGTAAATGTTGAAGGCTTTCTTGAGGATTTTGGATTTTCGTCGTTGATTCTGTGAGTTCTGGGAAGCTTTTAAAGCCATTTTCTGATATTCTCTCGAGGTTTTTCTGCAGAACGGATGTTATATACTTTTGTTGAATCTATTTTCAGAGAAAATTATCAATATTGTGTATTTTGTTGCCCAAAAATTAAACTATGTCAACAATTCGATCAAATTCCGGCTCCAAACCACGACAGACGTTGATTCATACTGATGAACGGAAAACCGAGCACTGTCCACTAAATGTCGGGCAGCTTGACCACAAACTGGTAGCTTGTAACTGCGGAGACATCTCAATCAATAGCGGCCATTAGCTCACGTCAAATCCTGCACTCATTAATTCAGATCACGCGCTTCCAGCCCGTCTCGCTTTCACATGCAAATTGTTCATCGAGCACTGATGGAATATGGAGCCCTAGTACTCGAGGACCCCAATTTTTCTCACGTATCCGAGAGTTTTAAGTGGAAAAAGTTCTTAAGTCGGAAATTAATTATTATTTTTGGGGCAGGTTTTTTACGGAAATTGATACATCTTACCAAAATTGCCGAGTTTCTTGATTCTTTTGATTTACGAAGTCCTTAAAATCTTATTATGAAGGTAAAGTTAGAATCAAATATTGGATTACCTCAACTCGGTAATCGCTCAAAGGTTTCCTTTTTATTGAAGAGAAAATAAGATTTCAAAATAAATAAAGGATCAATCTCAAAAGTAACATGGACTTTGAGTAAATTCAGTCGGATTTATGACCGGTTTTATAGTTTATTCAAGCTTTAACAAGCTCACCGCTACACAAAGACATTTATCTCTTGGATTCACCATTACACTAACGAAGCAGTCAGTTTCAGTCTCTATAACAAGACTGCCACTCTGATCTACGAGCTACGAGCAACTCAGCGTTCAGAATATTATCATATCGTTCAAAGCACGGTGAACTGGCTAATTTCTAGCTCTTGCATAATATTGTAACTTGTCTAAGAAATCTTAGTTTGTGTTGCTGACTGAACTAACTGGAGTTGGACTTGGAAGAGCATAGTCGGCTGGCAACGCGACCTTTTAAGAAAAAGTTGGTTGTAGTCTCAAAATTATTAATTTCTCCAGAACTACAGCTTCTGGGAAAAATAAAAGATCTTCGTCATTTAAAGAACTATTTGATCAACCCCAAAACTGATAGAAGATCAATCCAAGATATGAATTCTGCGAAAACTTCTAACTTATTATTTCTGCCAGACTTAAAGTTGACCATTTGACTTCGGGTCAAACTCACAAGTTACAGCCCATGCATTCAACGTTACATAACTTTTCCAAATAGTTTTTATTAGTTTACAAATTTTCGTAAGTTTTTCTTGTTTGCCTGAAAACTTTCTGCTTCGTGATTTAGAATACGAAATGAAGGCATCCGGACACCTTCATTGTAGGTCTTGGAAATCATTTCGCCTTGCCTGTCTGGCTTGGGTAGTTGGGACCGTTTTTAGGGACGGCACCTTTGTTTGTCTTGTCTAGATAGCTCCAAAAGCCTAAATTCGTCCCAATTTACCTGCCCCTGTTTTTGTTTCCTAGGCCGCAGTTCTCGGAGGGCCTAGTTTGTAGAATGAATAGAATTTATGACTTGGCTGTAAATCCTGAGAACGGTGCTAAGGATGTTTTTGTAAGTAGAGGCGGAGGAATTAATGAAGGGCGATAAATGTAGGTCTGTAATTTATGTTTTCGAAGGTTATATGCCACCCGCACACCTAAATGCATTTGTAACGTAAAAGGTGGTTTTTACAATCTTTGTCTCACTTTCTTATGTGTGTGCGGCAACTAATAATCCATTTTCAAGCACATTCTGGCATCCGATGTAGTTGAAACTTGGCGTACCTACATACGTTAATTTGAAAGCATTGAAATAATATGGTACTATGGAGTTGGTCTCAAGATGGAGCCGGCAAGTACCCATAGCAACTCCTCAACCAGACAAGATAGCGCCACGTGTTTGGGCTCATTGGATGTGTTTGGATATTTGAAAAAAATGATATTTTTCGGTTTAAAAAAAAGCTTTAATACTTATTAGGGTTCCGTACTTCCTAAAGTAAAAATATACCCTTATAAGAAGACTTTCTTGTCCGTCTGCCCCTGTGTCACCACCGATTTTCTCAGGAACGGGTGGACCTAGCAAGTTGAAATTTATACCAGATACTGAGGTCTATAGTACCTATTAGGTGTGTAATCAAAGTCCTGAGCCAACACGATATAAAGATAAAGCGAAAAGTTGTAAAAAACAATTTTATTATGGCGGTATAATGGGTAGGTACGGAACCCTCGGCGTACGAGTTCGACTCGCTTGACCGGTTTTTTTTGTTCTTACACTAACTGAATCTCCAGCTAATTTGTGACCTGAAAAGACCTCACGTGGTTCAACAAAGTAAAAACTTCTTAGTTAATCCCGTCTAACGTTTACGGAAGCCTGTTACGTAGCTGCTAACTTAAAATACTCTCGCGGTTTGCCCAAAACTTGCCTCGAAGCCGCTTGTTATGTTGCACATGCATGCATTTCACATTATGCATATTTAACTTTGCTGCGAGTTTAGTTCAGCTAATGCGCCTTGTCAGTAACTGACGGCTTGACACCACTTTGTGGCTTTATTTATAATGGAAATTGGAAAGTTCACTTTTCTATCACCTTGGAAGTTAGTTAGTGATATCATTAGCTGCCGGTCGATTCTGTAGACATCAGTCATCACGGTGACTTAGGTGAAGTAAACTCGAAATAAGTTGTCAATTAGCTCACTTCGAGTTTACTGCACCTGAGTAATCCCGGTGACTTTTTGTACTGAATATTGCACTATAGGTTTATTTCTTGCGGTGAGAACATTAGTTCAAAAAGATTAAAATTAAAATCTACTAAATTGATTACAAGTTTTCTTTCCCTGTTGACAGTTAATTATCGTTTTAAGGAAAGAAACGAAGCATACTGTCGTCACCAATTAAATTTGTTAACCATCCCTTCAAACTACTTCCCACAGGAATATTTAATTTCATACCTTAATAAAACGAGTTTTCTTTTATAAAATCTTCAAAAAAAAACCCAACAGACATTTCAGACGTACCGGGAACTATTATTAGTTGAACATTTTTAATAGCTTCCCCCGCTCTATTGTGAGCCCGTCTATTAGGATCACGCGACCGAACTTTAATTTAATTTAAAATCCGCGACTTCGTCTGGAGACCTCCTTAGTTCCCTTGCAGCGTTGTGGCTTTACCGTCCTTTGACTCAGGAATATAATTGGTTTAACTCTAAAGAAATTTTATTAACAAACTTTTTATATTATAAAGCAGTGCCACGAGAAGAAACAAACGTGTGCAAAATTGGAGCTCAATTAAACACTTTGAAGTGGGTCTAATTTAACTTTCAAACTTTGATTTAGCACAGACAAGATAAAATAAGGGTATGTGTATCTAAATAAAAGTTAGTAATAAAGGAGATATTTTGTTAGTTAGCCATAGGTCATAATAGCCTGTAATGTAGGAGGCTCTCGTAATGTGCATGTTCTCATGAAAGCTCACCAAGGGATCACTGGTTGACATTAATGCTTCGTCATTGTGTTACCTACCTTTGTCTACTTTTAAAGCATTTCTTGATGAAAAACTGAAAACTGAAGCTGTATCTTTGCGGCTACAAACCTTTTAGGTTCGAAGCCTACATAATATCGCTAAGCATTTTATACCAGATATAAGCGAAGCAAGCGATCTATAGTTTCTGCCTTCCGCCTTGGGAAAAAAGTGTGAGTTGTGCTGGTTGCGCACTACATCCGATCCGAATCCGAGAAATATGGGTTCCGAAGTAGCCGTAGTACTTCGTGTAGGGAAGCTTACGCATTACATCCGAACTCTATCCGTCATAATTCACAACATTTTGAAATCACGGACTCGGATCGGATGTAGTGCGCAACCCCCTTAATGTATGTGTATTTACTGCCTCAATATCTAGTCATTCCGCAATTTAACTTAAATGTACTTACAGCATTCATCCCTCTTAAATTCTGTGACGAACGTTAGTGACATCGTTAATGACCTGAAAAACTTCTGACGTGAGCTTTACGAAATATTTTTTTTGCACTTCAATTAATTTAAGTGCTGGGAAAGGTTCTATAAACGTCACTAGTAACGTTTATAGAATGATTTTTTATGAGAGTTAGGTCCATATTAATTTTATAAATACGAAATTTACTCTGTGATTCGATTTATTAACCGCCTAACCAATTTTGGTATAGAGGTACATGACCTTGGCGCAGGACGCAGGTATTTTTACCCCGGGCAAAGTCACAGACAGAGGCTAGTAAAATATAACGTACCTGCATACCAAACATGAGTATCCGATTTTACATATTCAACAAGAAGCAAAGTGATTTTAGGATCAAGTCTGTCATGTTCAGTCGACCTTTTTCTGAACTAAAAGATGCCTGTGAAGTGACAAAGTTTACACAAGACTGCTCGCCGAGGTAACCTGGTAAATCTATGTAGATACCGACATGTAAGTTAATCTATTTTTATTACCCGACTGCCGAAGGAGGGTAATGTGTTTATCAGTCTATGTATGTATGTATGTTTGTTCCTATGTGGCGTTCCAGAGACCAAACGCGTTGGCCGATTTTGATGATTCATACGTCAATCGATGCGTCTTAACCCTGCGAGTGTCATAGGCTACATTAAAATTGGATAATAGAAAAATGGCGGATTTTGGGTGCCATATTGTGGGGGTCCAAATTTTTTTTTATTCCAATCCCATCGTGTGGGGTATCAAAATAAAGGGTTTTAAGAGGTGATTTCAAAAATATATAACACTTATATGTTTAAATGTATCTTATTCGAAAAAAACTAACTAAAAAGTTATAAATAAAAAAACTTAATTCAAAAAATCAAAAAACCCGACTGCTTCAAAAGCGAACTAAAAAGTCGTAAACAAGGAAAAAATCATGCTGTGCAGGCGGAGGATACACCAGATTTTGGTCAGCCAGCCCGCGAATATGTATCCTCCAACTGCACAGCATGATTTTTTCCTTGTTTACGACTTTTTAGTTCGCTTTTGAAGCAGTCGGGTTTTTTGATTTTTTTTTTATCCGTATAGCTAAGAATAACCCAACAGTTGCTGTTGAGTTTGTATAAGTAAAGAAGGTCTCTAGTCTCTACTTATCCTACAGCAGATCCTTCAGTTATACAAGCCGTGTGCCAAACGGGCTTTTCCAAAGGCAAAAATGACAAAATAATTTTTATCCACTATTTAACCCCTTGATGAATTTCCGAAAATCCTTAGTGCTCACCTTCACTGAAAGGATCCTTAAAAATGATTTTAGTATCAGCTTTTTAAGCAGTGTCTTTTCTGGCATTGAATTAATTTGATTAACTTAATGCTGTCTACCTATATTTTATCCTTAACAAAGATGAAATTACTTACTCAATAAGCATTAGGATCGTCTCGCAGATGTAATTTATCATTAATGCACAATGCCTTTACTTACTCAACAATAATACCTCAAATAAATCATAGAGTTAAGTTACAGATTCCGTGCAGTATTTTAACAAACAAGTTGAAAGTTGTAATGCATTTTTCAAGGAATTATTGCCTCGTTCAGACATTGAACCCGCTGCGTTCGTGCGGCTAATCATTTGAGACACGAAAGCACGTTTTGCGTTTGAGGTTTTTCTTTGTTTGTTGACAAGGAATGCGTTAATTTGATTGTGTTGAAATTCTCTAATTAAGTTTAATTCTCTGATTTATGAATGGGAATTTCGGGTTGTATTTGCATTTAACGTTGTATTTTCAAACTCCAATCCATCAATAAGTTTTGATTGCAAGTATTTGATTACATCATTCTTGTTGGCATTTAACATATAATTATGTGAAAATCATGTAAGTGCACGTTAAAGCGTCTGAGTAAAATAAACATCTTCGAAATAAAATAATTAATAAAAAGCAGGCCGAGGCCACGAAGTTATGGTCCATTCCTACAGATGGCGCCCGTTTACGAACATGACGCATGGATTGAACAGGAACACGCAGGAACCGAATGATGCAACAAAGGAGCCACCATCAGAAAGGCATTTGAGAGAGCATGACACACGACAAAGAATAAAACAAAGTCTGTCCGCGTCTATCGATGTCATTTCAGTTTCTCCGCTAACTTCTTCTAAACCAAGCAACCTATTTCGATACGGTTTTTAACCGACTTACCCAGAAAGGAGGAGGTTCTATGTTCGACTATATGTATGTTGTTTTTTGTTGTGTATGTTCACCGATATTCGAATTCTTTTTTTGTTTGAAGGAGTGCGTTTCGAAATTGGTCCCATTTTAATTTGGTGAAGGTCTGATGAAGAACATCGGAGATATACAACATAACTCTTCAATAAATAACGGCAAATCTCTCGGGTTTGCTGCAGAAATGTCTGTTTATACCATTTCATCACATAACATCACGCCAGTACGCTCTAAAGCGGTACGCAGATCTGTCATTTCACCGATTATGTTCAAATTTAATGTTATTCGGGTAATCTATTCTGGCGGTATAGTAACCTTACTAAACAACTTGCCTATTAGGTAGGTAAAACTAAAAAGGGAAAAAAAAAAACTTTTTTGCAAAAAAATACTACCTACTTCCAAATGAAAAACTACAAAGTGAAAAACAACTTAATTTTTGGAAGTCGGTTTATATATCGCAAAAAATAGTACCTACGAAAGACCGCCACCACCGGCTTTGTAGTTTTTCATTTGGAAGTCGGTAGTATTTTTTTGCAAAAAAGTTTTTTTATCACTAATAGATAGAGCGATAAACGAGGAAGGATTTTGTATTTAATTTGCCTCGTTCGAAGCCGGGGCGGTTGACGTTTTTATAATATTAATTTAGAAGAAAGAGGAGAAGTTTGGAGTACAAATAGCTTATCAAAAAAAGTTGTGCAGTCACTCAATCAAATATTACCTCTCGATGCCAACTCCAAAGCAAACTAAAATAACATTTCTAGCCCCGCTTCATCCACGAACATCATAAATTCCCGGCTTCCGCTAACTTCACAAACTTGATCTTCGCAATCCTATTTCCAGGCCCTTTTTAGCTGTGATTCAGCTCTGTAGCCGATCTATTTCTACACATCTTGTTTGCTGTATGTTTCAATGGCTGCTTATACCAGCGACTTCGCCCGCGGGCAAAATTATTCCACTGTAATTGAATTCCGGGATTAATAAGCTGCATCTTGTATCCTAATCTAGCAGTGTTATTTTGTAATTAATTCACCTGGAGCTAGGACTTGACAGCTTACATTGAGTTCACTTGACAGAAGTTTTTGCACATACTGGTCATGGTCTACCTCATTTTTTTTCCTTATCCGTACATCCTTTGAGACGTCATTGTTCAAGAAACATACATATATACAATACCTACTGCTGGGGTAAGATAGATTCTTCTTTCTTCTTTTATATTCCAACAATATAGAAGGATGTCCTTGCTAAATGCACTTCTTGTACGTACGTGTGTAAGGTATATTACTATCATAGCCTATTATTTGTTAGGCTCACAGGATTTTAAGTTTTTTTGGGTGTGTCTTTTGTTGTACCAGCTGAAAGCGAGCTTAGATTTGAATAACTAATTGGGTAGCTTTTGGTACGGGTTTAAAAAAATATACGTCTGTACGTGCTTTTTTCTGTAGTATTTTGAGGTCATATTTCGGTCTGAAAACACACAGTGACAATGAATATTCACTAATTTTTTCACTATGGAAAACTTCCGTCCTCCGCAAATTAATTATCATAATATCTAATTAACTTTCTGACAGTTTTCAGGTTCCTAGAAATTGTATATAGATGTGTTACGAACGACTGAATTTACAAAAGTTGACACCGCTAGAAAACAATACTGAATGTAATGTAAATATTTGTTATTTACATTGGATATCGTTGTAGCTTTTACATAGATAAGTTTTTATGTCATGTTATTTAAAAAATGGTAGTCGGACTTAATATGTCTCATCTGATTACTTCAGAGAAGAAATTGTTAAAACAATACCGGCCTCACCATGTTTTAATTTCGCAAAAATATTTTCACGTATACATAAGAGAGATATACAACAACCAACGTTTTATTTATTTATTTTATATTCTTATTCAATTTATAAAATTAAATAGCATTAATCTATACAAATAAATAACATTGAAGTGTCTATATGTAATACCAAAACAACGTTTTATTGAATGCATGTGATACTTTCACATGCATTCAATAAAACGTTGTTTATACGGTACCTACTAATAACAAATATATATTTTTTAAGATTTATTGTCTGCCTGTCAGTTTGTTCCGGGTAATCACCGAAACGGCTGGACCGATTTTCACTGGTAGATAGCTGATGTTATACTGAGGAAAGATTTGATTGTTTGTAATGGATAAACTCAAAAGCTACTTAACCGATTTTAAACATTCTTTCACCTATGGAAAGCTACATTGTTCCGGAGTAGCATAGGCTAATTTTGTCCCGAAAAAATAACGGGTCCTGCGGGGTGGGCCACGGGGTTGAAGCCGCGGGCAAGAAGCTATTATTTATAATACCAACTGCTCTATTACCTTCATCGGTTGTTCCTCGTAACTATACCGGTAGTAGTTCCTGCCTTCACCCACCAATTTTACCACGCCTCTGTTTGATTGATTTCAGCGCCTAAATTATAGGTTTGAGTAGCAAGAATGACCCTGTAACCTGCAAAGTTCAAGTCTTTTAGCGAAACGAATTAGATTTCTTGTTTCAGAAAATTCAGTTTCTAAGCCCGAGTTAGGATTATCAGATTTAATTTAGTGGTCACAAATAAAGTCTCTAAGTAGTCTAAGTTTCAAGTATCAATTTGCGCTTTGTAGAGATTCTGTACACCTCTATCAATGAATTCAAGTGTAACACTAACTTTATTATTTTAAGTCTTTTCTTTAGGATTCTCGGGTCCCTGGAACTTTGAAAGGCGTACCAGGGGCCGAAATCAAATCCTTGTTAGACATTTATGAAATGTGACACCAACCGGCAATTATCCCTGTATGCACTAGTGAGCCGTTTGTTACCACTAGTTCTACGGTAGAACTACACCCAAGGACAATCCCCGGCTGGTGCAGGACTATTGCAGAATATGGAGACAAAACACATTGGGGATTTGGGTGGTAACGTGGAACGATTACCTAATTCTATAGTTCAGTAGGACTATTATACTATTAATTTTAACCGACTTACCAAAAAGGAGGAGGTTCTATGTTCGACTTCTTGTATGTTTTTTTTTTTTTTATCGTCAATAGGCTTGCGCTTGACCACTATCTCACCTGATGGTAAGCGATGATGTGGTCGACGGTGAAGCACGCTTGCCTAGAAAAAACCTATTCAATCTTGACTTAAAGACCCCAAGATTGTAGCTATCGGGAAATACAGACTCCGGCAGGGAATTCCACTCCTTAGCTGTACGCATAATGAAAGTGTCCCCAAAACATTTTGTGCGTATGGGTGGGTAGTCTAAGATCATGAGAGCAGTGGTAACGGCCCCGACTTACATGTCGTAGGTCGTGGGTTCGAACTCAGGCAGGCGCTTTACTTTGTGTAAATTATTTCATCATCACTACTCTAAAAAGGGTGAAGGAAAACATCGTGAGGAAACCGGCATGTCCTAGAACCAAAAATTCAAAGACGTGTGACATCCACCAACTAGACCCGCGTAGTGAATTAAAGCTCTTTCACAGAGAGGAGGCCTGTGCCTCAGCAGTGGGAACAGTAAAAGGCTGATGATGATGATATAGCATCATAGGTAAATAACCAAAGTTCAGTATTAGTGCGAACTGTCGTAACAGCTGTCTCTCTAGAACTCATCCAGAGTTCGAACTTCCATGAATTATATTACCGAACCAAACTTATCTAGATTTTACGGTGTTTTGACTGCTCAACTGAAATCGCTCAACCTTACATTATTATAATGTTATTACATGTACTGGAATCTGGATAACCCTATACCTATTCTAGCTAGCTATTGGAATGAATTACGAAGTTCCTTAACAAGGCTTGCGGACCTTGCGGTAAGTGTGATTGAAATGTAGGTAGGTTGAATATTTGCATTTTTTCACGATTTCTGCTCCCAAACTGTGATAAAAATGTGTGACTCAAGCCTGTCACAGTAGACCGTGCTCGCCCCGCTGACGGGATCCCCTGACCGCATACGTTTTTTTCCCTAATTTCTGAAACTAATTGCTCCTTCGCTCTGCATGAGCTGGTTCGTCTCTTGTTTTGAAGAGCAATGTTAGTAGGCTTGGCTGACTGTGAAGTAATGTTACACAAGGCTCTTAATGCACCCCAAACTTACTGCCGAAATGTTACTTACTAAACGACGAGTACGAATACGCTCCACAAAATTAGTGAAGTGTAATTCCTGTGATAGCGATGACAGTTGACACAGTGGGGCGTCTCGAAATACTTGAATAGTGTGTCACTCGGCAATATTTGTAGTGATATATGTTATTGTAATCTTGGCTGTCAACAACCTTGTCGCATGGTAGGTATGTGTGTTTATTGGCACGAATCACGAGATATACAATTTCCTAAAATTCTGCAAAAAATATAAGGTAAAAAGGGGAAGGAATTCTTTTAAGGCAACAATTAAATTAAAAGTTATTGACTTAGAGCTGTGATTCTTATGTTAGTGTATAGAACAACTCAAAGACTAACAAAAAAAAACATGTATTGATCCCAAAAAAATTGCTGTTTTTTTTTTAAAACAATAAAATCATGTGAAATACTGTTTAAAGATTGACTTTTGTGGCTCAATACAAAAATATCTTAAGTTTTGTGTGTTACTTAATTATTATTTTTAATACATGCGTGATGTAATCTTTTTTGGCTTGTCAAATATTTTTGATTAAATAGTAATCGTCGCCGGGTATGAGAAAACAAATGAGAGGCATTGTGTTAGTAATTGCCAATCTATTGTTCCCTCATAAAAGTGATACCTGCCGCTCAAGAAATAATGAGTAGGTAATTGTAATCATTCTCATTGGGTAAATAAAAGAAATCAAGGGAACAGAAGCATATAAGGCTACACTTAAACTAGCTCTTTCCCGCAGCGTCGTCTTTGTGGCCTAACTCGAAAGAACCGTCCCTTATTTGGGAATAATAAAAGTATATCCTGTGAGTGAAATAATTTTTGTAATAGTGTATTTCCTGAGAATACCTGTTACAAACATATTCTTAAACATAAAATCAATCCTTTTCACCCGACTACGGTGAAGCCAATAGGAAGGGTTATGATTTTAGCAGTCTATGTTTATGTATCTTTGTATTTACGTATGTTCTTCCGTCGTAAACGTCGAAGAATGGATAATGCCACACACTAACTCCAAGTAGGTCGTCCCGAAAGTTGTGAGTTCGCGTCTATTTTCACTAGTAACGTAAAAGGTCCACGATAGCTGGATATAATCTCGTAAAAGAACGGGATTTAAAAAAACTGGAGTCTGTTTCACTCTCATAGTATTATACAACCTATTTAGAGTATTTTAGAAGATCAAGAAAATGGGGCACTTAGTGCATTTGTTAGAAAGAGAGAAATTACTACTTAAACTTCGTTTTCATGATAGAAATGGATTTCAGCTTTAGGATAAGTTCCTAAATGTTACTCTTTTTGCTATTAAGAAAGGAGGTAGGTATCTACTTAATCATAGTAACTTTAGATTTGTGAGGGTTCAACTGAGTGTTTCATCGACACATTATTCTCCGATTTTGTCCAAATCTTTAGCAAAGACTATAGATAAAAAAAATGAGTAGGACAACATAGGTTAATTAAAAAGAAAAAAAGAAAACCCACCAGCCACTATAACAGTCTGTTTGTCGAGACCTAAAGTTTTAATTAGGTAACTAAAATAAGACATGTATGTACTCCACGGGATTGGGTAGAATTCTTATAAGATAAGTCCTTAGTAAAGCTTAAGTACATCAGACAAGTAGAAAAAGCGAAAACTGCCATGGAGTGGGACAATACGGCCTATAATTAGATATTCTTAGCTGACCAACTCTTTGTATCCTTTCAACAAACCAGGTCACCGATCGCTATATTAATATAAACAGTAAAAGATAGCAAAGTGCAAGTTCGCGAACTATTCCCCCGTTCAACTATGAAGTTGGCAACTTTAGCTTAAAGCAAACAAATTACGTATGAGATCTTATTAGCTCGAACTTGCGAGTTCGTCTAACTTGATAACTTATAAAAGTACACATACGGATACTTAAGTCAACTGTGTTTGCGAATTCTTTATGCGCCTTTTAGTTGAAATAACGTAGATGCTAAAGTATTTCATTTTATAACAGATGGGGAATTCGTATACAGGGTTACTGGTTAAGTCGACCTAGATCCATTAAGAGGTTATAGTTCCCATCATTTCTGACTAATTTGACTATGAAACACCCCAGCCTGAACCTAACCGTTTTTGAGATATTGGACTTAGAAGGTTTTTTAAAAAAATATGCCAGTTTCTTAAGAATTGGCATTTTTTTTGTCTTCTATGGCTTTCCACTGATTTCTGTCACGAGCCACTCTCCTCCAGTTGAGGCCCGCTGTTTGTTTCAGCTCGTCCTCCCATCTTCTTATCTGCTTCCCCTTGCAGCGTTTACTATCCCTTGGGTACCAATCAGTCATCACCTTACCCCTTTTCTCTATACTTGATGTCATCATGTGGCCAGGCCATCTCAATTTTTGTTTGTCAATTCTGGTCAAGATGTCCGGTAGTTTAGTCTTAGCTCTCATTTGTTCATTTCTTACATGATCTGCCTGACAATGTTTGTCATGCTTCGTTCCATGGCTCTTTGGCAGTATTGCAATTTTTTTCTGTGTTGTTTTACAAAAGTCAGTTATTCTAGGACCTAAATTAAATTCTAGTCCAGATACGGTAGTGTCATAGATACCAAACTTAATTTCGTTACATAAAGCAGTAATCGAAAAACTATTGAATGTGGTTTAAGTAACTTAAATAGTGAATTCACTAAAACACACTCATCCGCGGGTATACCTGTGGACTATGTCCGCTGTCTGATGGACTTTGATACACTATAGTTCTGTCTGCGACAATCATACAATCAATCATATTCATATTAAACAGGCATAAGACAGTTGTATAGAAACGTTATCCTAAAATCCCTAAACTGTAAGTGAAGATTCAAGCAGTCAATCTAATTAAAGTGCTAAATTTAACTAATCTAAATAAAACAACGACCGACTCGCAAATTAAACATTTATAAATACTTAATAACAACACAAATGTATCCACAACTATCATAATGACAGTTTAATTGTGCAATGGGGCACGGTTGGCGCAGTGGTTGAGCGATTGACTGCTGCGCTGCGTGTCGCGGGTTCGATTCCCGCACGGAACAAATATTTGTATGACCTACAGATAGTTGTTCCGGCTCTGGGTGTTTGTGTATGTGAGTTTGTATGTTTGTAAACGCACCCACGATACAGGAAGAAATTCCTAGTGTGGGGCAACGTTTCTTTTTTAAAAAGAAAAAAATAAATAAAAAATTGCTCCCACTTCTGATAAGCCCGATTAAACTGTCTGAAACATTCCGAACTGAAAAGTTGATCCCTGTATCGATCCTTATTGTAATACCAAACTACAGAGCAAACATTTTTGTAAGAAATTCCTTGCTTGTTTCATAAGCAAAGTAGTTTTATTTACATATAAGACTTATGTAAGTCCTAAAAGGCCAACTCTCAAATTCAACATTTATACTTAATAATAATAACCAACAATTTAAGTATAGTTTTAGCAAAAATATCATTTTGACAGTTTTATTAATCCCACTTCTGATAAGTCCACTGAAATTGTCTGGCATGTCCCAAAGAGAAGAGTTGATCCCTGTATCGATCCTTAATTACTATATCGCTCTGTCAAATTGTATTTATACTACTCAAAACAAAATAAGAGCTACTAAGTATTTAAGGTGTACCATGAAAATTATAAGATTATCACATTTTTTAATTTACGTAAACATAAAGCAATGTTATTGTTTACCGTTTGGGCTAGTAACTGTTGAAATTAATGAATTCATAAAAATATTTGTTTAACTTTTGATAAATAATTGGTAAAATTTCATTGATTTTTTTATAAATGATAGGCAGCGTTTTTGTCTCAAGAACAAAATCAAAGAGGTTAAATATGGAAGAGTTTGTAACATCGATATTTTGCTACTTAAAAATTAGTCTTCATTAAATGTTCACTGAAATGTGAAAATAACGTTTGGCTCTTAATTTGTTTTGAGTATTATATATTGATAGGCTCACGTTTAACCACTATCTTACCTTAGACAAGCGTTGAGGTGGTCGACGATGGAGCAAGCAAAGGTAGAATCAACCCTACTGTTACGCCAAACTTCAGAGTAAACATTTTTGTAAGAAAATCCGTGCTTGTTTCATAAACAAAGTAGTTTTGGAATACAAGCCCGTTGAACCGCACTAATCATGAATAATAAAGAAATATTGGTCGTAATATCAACCGTAGCATTCAGGCTTTTCCTTTTATTACGCTATAGTTCAAACAGCGTACATTATATATTTGTAACTATAGTTCAAATTTAATAATGACTAGGCAACTGCGTAGCATGCAAACAGTAAATAAACGAATTTTTGTAATTGAGTAGAGACCTGTAGATTTGTATAGAGGTGCTGTTGATTAAAAATAGGTTTACCTTAAAAAGGCCTCCTTATCATCCAGCCCGGCAGATAGTTTCTCCAAAAACGTCTTTGGAGTGACATTCCCTATTGAGGTTTGAGTTTCCTTACAGCTACAACCCGGGCGGGGTCTTAAGTCATGAGTGAACAGGTTAATTCCAGGCAAGCTGCTTTATTGTCAATCCAATCATCGCTCCATCAAATGAGAAGTGGTCAAACGCTTGCCTATTTATACTCGTAGAACAAAATACCATTGCTTATTGAATAAATATTTGCATAAGACAAATAGGTCAAGCCTTCACCAGAGATGACTAAAGACCATTACAATGCGCTATTGTCATACTAAACTATTTCTGAAGTCCACTTTGCACCCCATCGTGTACCTCTCAGATTAATCCTTCACTCTATAGCCCAACTCTCAGCCTAATCCTTCATTCTACGCCTTAACTCTATTGTCTATTCTACTGACGGAATTCACCATCAAATTAATTCTGCGAATATTCCTCAAACTTCATCATAAGCCTCCTGTAAGTACGGTCAAGATGCATAGATGTAATGTCGCAGCGGAACTACATAAGTCTACTCAGCTAAAGTCTAGCCTTAATTTAGTTTATAGACTTTACCTAGAACTGTGGTCCCCCGGAGACGCGTAAGTCGCATTAAGGGTTAAGTTAGTGCTTTACAAGTGACGTATTTTGTAATATGCTGTTAAAACTTTCCTGCTCAGTTCTAGGATTAGTTGTAATCTATTAAACTTAGGTGAGATAGGTGAAATGGAAGCTGCAGTTTCTGAAACAGATTAATCTTCTTGCTCTATTTTCGTGCCATGGGCTGTGACCGCATTTCCGCCCGTGTATTCCGGTTTTTCTTTTCGTATTTGCGCCAGGTATGTTACCTGAAAAATACGGCGGATATTTTCCAATGTCCTTTTCCTGTACTGCACTTCGTCCTGTACAAAATATATTTTGATAAACTGTTTGGTAGTTTTGCTATAAAACGTACCAGAAGTTTAGAAACTCTAAAATCTAAGACCATTTCAATCGAAGGTCATACATAACAAATGAGTGAAACATCTCCATAACCATTGCATGGTGTTACCTTCCGCCGTCTCCCCACGTTTTATGGGAGCGACGTGACGCCAAGGGCCGTCTTTTGTGGCGCGCAATTTATAGGCATACCTTTATGTTTTACTGGCCAAAAGTGCGATCTTTTACCACCTTTAATGACTTTACTTTCATTGCTGGATGATTTTTAAGAGTTCGGAGTAAGGCCCTTTAAAACAAATATGGTGTCTGAACCCAAAAAGGTCTACATATCGATGTTTGATTCTTTTCTTAAGAGTTGAGAGTGTGTTTTCTGACCTGGGGGGTCTTTAAGTTAAGAGTGAACAGGTTACTTCTAGGCTAGCGTGCTCTTTTTCGACCACATCATCACTTACCATCAGGTGAGATGGTGCCGAGACGGTGGGCGAACTCGAGCATATCAACAATAAAAAATGAGCACTTAACCATCATCGAACTACGAAGGTCCCATTTGTTACTAACATATCCCATTTCTATCGATTATTATTCATTAGCACATAGACCGCTACAATTCACCAGCAACATTTCCGCCCCACAAATCATTTAACACCACACTATCATAACTCAAGGTGTAAACAATTCACAGGTAAACCTCTCGTCCATTATTTATAGGCTTATCCATTGCTTACCGGTTAGCGAGTTATCCTAGTCATCTCCTGTTGTTCGCACAGATACTATAAGGCCGCTTGTACACGCTAAGAAGATCCACCTGACGTCCTAGACAAGTGCCATTCTATCATCAAAAGCGTGGCGATAGCGATTGTCAAAAAGGCAAAATTGTATGGGATTGACAAGCGATATCGAAAAATCACTTGATCAATCCCTTACCTTGGAGATTTCGACTATCGCCTTCGCTGACACCGAATGCCACTTGTCTAGGGCCTCACGCCTACGCAAGAATTCGTGTCGTTTCCACACAAACACTGTGTCCCCTGCCACAGTGCTGAAAAAATCTTGTCCGCACAAGGGGGCTACTCTCTATCTCCGTCAATTCAATGAAGTTACGTGCCCCGTCCGAAAGTACTCTAGAATTTCGGTGTGAAAAAAACAAGTGTACATTTTTCGGACGGGTAAAAACACATCGGGAGTAGGACATATCGACGATGAAGTGACAAGAACTCCTAACTGACATTTTTGCGATTTTACTTTTTTTACGTAGATAGACTTTAAATAATTATTATTATCGCAAAAATGTCAGTTAGGAGTTCTTGTCACTTCATCGTCGATATAGAGGTACAACTGTAAAATTGTGTTGTCATTCATTCTTAGTTCGGGTCACGAACGAATCATCCTTCCGAAGTTGATATGGAGTAGGAAACGCCCGTAACGAAGGTCAGAACTACGGACTTCGGCTTCTGCTTAGGCTGCTGTGGTCTGCTACAGACACGACAAGTTTTCGTACTTAGGTCTGACAAAATTCTGGTCGTATACCTACATGATGAATTGGTCTTGTAGCGGTCACGGTGAATTTTCTTCGAGCGTACAAGCAGCCTAAGGACACAGACGTCATCGTGACGGTTCGGATTGTAATAAACGTGATTTGAATTGTTTCTGATTGTTATTGTAAGGCTTCAGGGAGTTGTAATTTGTTTCGAATGTCATGTAATAGACTGTAGGTGTTATTAATTACTGTCTTTCGCACGAATACGAACGTTTACAATATACACATTACACGTCCACTATACAAGAAACAGGGCATTATAATGTGTCGCTGTCGCGCATACGACTGCTCCTGAAGATTGCCTAGCGCGTGGTTAGTTCGCTTCGGTCTAGCAAGTATGACCAAATTGTAGTGTCAGAAAAACGTACGGTCTACCCTGTTCTAACTATATAAGTCAATGGCCTGCGCTGTGTTTAAATTACCCGTATATTTTCCACTGTAAATGCTTAAAAGGTTGTGTAAGTAAAATGTCCAACGCCAAAAGTTAAGAAGATAATTTATGTTGCCAAAAGCATTAAGTCCAGTTCCCTGTCCACACTTCATGTAAAATATGCGAGTGTAATAGTGTATATACTCGTGTTGTCGCATCCAGTGTTCGCACGATTTGTCGGCATCCCAACCCCGGATTCTATGTTGCATACTTGCCGATTTTCGCCACAAATGCAGACAGCATATCTCGTGAAGTGAATTTAACATACATGGCTGTGTATTACTAGTTGTATGAAAATAAAAGAACCAGAAGGAGTATTTAAGTCTCCTTCTCCCATGGCAGTGGTGTCTCCCCATACAAAGAAACTGTCCCGACTTACTGTACTGATTATACTGGTTATTTGATTTATCTATCGATTTCCATTAATATTATTAGATGGTGATCTAATAATATTAATGGAAATCGATGGTGATCGATTGGAGATCGATGGTGATCTAATAATATTAATGGAAATGGCGTCGTGAAACGGAACCGAACGCGATCGATTCCAAAAAATAATCGCTATAATCAGATGAAAAACGCTAGTTAAGTCGGCACGGTTTCTTTGTATGGGATGAGGCATCTGTATGCTAATATTATACTATCTGTGCCCATGGGAAAAAAGCATGAGTGAATATTACATAAATTTTAGTAGAGAAAACCTACTACAGATGTTAACGCATCCGAAAATCCGACTTGAATTCAATCTGAAGTAACATCCCGCGAAAAATTATAAATAGTTTGTAAAATATTCTTGTAAGTTTTCAGACGGTAAAGTCCTTTTGCCTAGGTTTCCTATATTTACGGAATAAGGAGTGGAGTTAGTCGTAAATTTTGATAGTTATTGTGTCCACAACATCACTTAACATCACGGCTGTATAGTCGAAGGGTTGGATAGATGTGCTCCTATAGTCCTGCACATTTCGCCATCAACCGGGAACGCCATCAACCGGGAAAGTTCCAGATGAAAAAACGCAATAAAACTTTACTCCACCCGGGCATCGATCCCAAGACCACAGTCGGTATTAGCGCTGATTTACTGACAAACAATGCGCTTACAGATGTAAACAAAACTCTGGGTTGATTTTGTCAAAAAATTACATTAATTAATCAGTCCCAAACCTTTATACTCCAAATAAACACAATACTCCCTTATTAACACTTCCGTCTCGAATCTAAGCTAACGCTCTAAAAAAATAAGAAGGAAGCTGTTGCTTGAACTGGAGTGTGCAACCGCGTCGCCTAATGAACCGATGGCTCCGAGCTCCGAAGGTAATTGTATGGAAAAATTGTGCAATCCGACCTCACACCGGCTCTCGGGTACGAGGTACTACTAGTTAGCGAACACTCCTTGCGAGAAAAAATAGGGGACCCAACTAAATTGACGTCTTTTTCTAGCCACGTAATATGCTGAATGAGAAATCTATAAGTAGAACTCTTTATGATTGAAAGTTCTTCAGGTCAATCTTTAGCTAGAACTGACACGGATTTATGTAGTTTTCATAAACATTCTAGCTTCTGCCCGTGTGAAAAGTGTTTTCTTATCCCGAGGGAACAATATACCGACGTGGAAATTGAAAAGTATCCTATATGCTAATCCAGGTTCTGGTCATTCCATATGCTATGTTTCATCCAAATCCAATCAGCCGTTAAGGCATTAAAATGAACGAACAAACTCACATTCGCATTTAGAATAGAAAACAAATGATAAGGAACAATGTTCTAGAAACTTAATAAAGGTGCGCTTCTTTCAAATCAGAAACGCCAGTTTATATTTGAAAATTCGAGCGAAAAGGCAAACATGAAATAATTAATTAAATGTTTCTGTTTACGGAAACAAGAAATAATAATTTTCCAAGATGAAAACTGAAAGCGGTGTACAGCGCTTGCTATGCATGTTCAAATATTATTGTATCGAGTTAACTTTGCTGCCGGGCTTGCCCGGCTGATTCCACTACACATATTCTACTTCTACCTTTGGGCGGCTGCAGCAAGTGCAGGAAATCTCAAATTGCTCTAATATTACAATCTTATTGAGAGTTACATATATGTTTGATCCATTGGGGTTGAATCTTTAGACCCAAGGGATTCGAGTGCTCATCAGCTTTCCCGAGACATCAGCAAACAGTTATTTGACTTTTCAAGTGACCAGAGGGCTAACCTTTTCGTCGGCCAAAGGATTAGCATTGCCATTCAGCGTGGCAATTCTGTCAGTGATCTGAGCACTTCTCCCACTGACAGCGAAGCGCACATTTTTTTTGTTGCATGCTTTTGTAAATTAATGCACAAAAGTTATCACTTCTCCTTCTACACCTACTAAATATATGTCCATGCAAGACCGAATCCAAACTCTTTGATTACCACATATTCACTCATTAAACGTAAAACCATGTCATCTCACCTTCCCGTATGTCAGACTAGAAATTACATTGTTTTCGCAATTCACGATCCGTTGAATACTCCAGACGCATTGCGGTGGGTTACAAGTGTACAGACCTACAATATACAGCATTTAGCGTCATTATTATACAAAAAGGTAACATAGGAACAGGTTTAATGCGTCCTGCCACCGTTCTAACTCTTCATAATTATGTAGCTCCGTTATTCTGACGCGATATTACGTTTTAAAAGTATGAAAGTGAAATTTTAATTTCATAACTGTGCCTGCGCTGTGCATAGCTTCATCTTCACTAAGTATGCTGAGCGCTAGCGAACCTAGAATGAGTAATAAAGAGTATATATTAAAAGCGTGATTAACAACTAACAATGTTGTGGTTATGGTTAAAACTTCATCAACGCCGTAAATAGCCGTAGCCGTGGTTCGCATTACATTGTACTAAACGTTTTGTTGCAGTATAATGCTGCGATCAAACGGCAACACCCCGCTGTTGATATTGTAAAAAAACCGGCCAAGTGCGAGTCGGACTCGCGCACGAAGGGTTCCGTACCATTACCGCAAAAACGGCAACAACGGCGGTTGTATGGGAGCCCACTTAAATATTTAATTTATTATGTTTTTAGTATTTGTTGTTATAGCGGCAACAGAAATACATAATCTGTGAAAATGTCAACAGTCTAGCTGTCACGGTTCATGAGATACAGCCTGGTGACAGACAGACAGACAGACAGACAGACAGACGGACCGCGGAGTCTTAGTAATAGGGTCCCGTTTTTACCCTTTGGGTACGGAACCCTAAAAACGAGTGGTGAATACTGCGTAACATGTGATCCACGTATTAAAAAAAAACTTGCAGTAAAATTTAGGTATGTACACTGTACAGTATGTAGTCAATATACGGTTTAGTTGTACTATTTGTAGTAAAATTGAGTAGTTTATAGTAATACTGCTTATTCTACTCCTTCGTTGAGTTATCATTATCATCCGCTGTTGTTGCTTCCTTATCCTTGCTGTTCCATCGGACTATGACAGCAAAGGAACAGCACACTCTCATGCACTCTAATATCTCCTTCGTCCTTGGCTAGTCTGTCTGTTGAGATTGGCCACCGTGGTCGAAATTCAGTCGGGTGGATTCTTTTGTTATGAAGCACTTCTCTTCTTTGCTCTTCTGCTTCTTTAGCAATCCTTTCCATTTGTTAATAACCTTTCAACTACTATAACATTTCACTTTCCACTTATTATCCATCACCGCTGATCAAACAGCTGAATTCTCGACACTGAACATCGAGACACCCGCGACACTCGGTACACACTCTCGCAGACCTCGTCTCGATGGCCCGGTGTCCAGTTACTTTTAAAAGCACTCTCTATAGTGTTGGCGTTTCCATCCTATCCAGAATTTCTAAGACTCCGGTTGCGCTTTATAAAATTTCTGATCCTACTTTCAATATGTTTTAATTAACATTTTATTTCGCGTTGAGAATTAACTTCAAAGCAAAAATGGTTAGGTTTAGATCAAAGAACCTTATCAATATGCGATAATCCCTTTTATCTTAAACACAATTTTTGCAGTCAAAGAAATATCAATAAACAGTCTTGGATTAATTTTATAGCTATAAGCTTTTACTTTTCTGTTAATCATTTTGGGTGAAAAATATGAAAATCGCATATAAATTTCGACGGAAATTACTCAAGGTAGTGGTTACCAGCGGAAATACACTACAAGGAGAAAATGAATACGATTTACATCCTAACAATAGTGAAGAGAAACAAAATGACAGGAGACGTTCCATTTAAAACAATCCTCAGGCGTACGTTACCGATGAGAATACACTCGCGGTTCGCAAAAGTTGAATCCTCCCGGTAGCAAGACCAGACTGACAAGCTGAATAATAAAGCTTTACTCAGAATAATATGGGTTGTGGATAACAATAGAATCGGTACAATTATGTTTGATGTTGTTGAAAAGGCGAAGCAATACAACATTACAAACATTTTGTAAAAACGAATGACCATACTTGTCTTTACTTGTAGTAATATCTTTATCAAAATCTGAAGTGAGTGATTGATGTTGCTGATCCTAAAAAAAGTCGTCCAATGCTTGATAGTATACGTAGGCGGGGACCAAGCGTTGTCATATCTACCGTGAGAACAGAAATAGCCCGAATAATTGCCAAATTAAGTACAGACGGGGCTCGCCGAATACCTTGCCGATACGTTCAAAATATTATAAAACTTCATAACCTTAATTTTTTGCCTTCTCTAGGTAGTGTAAGTTCAAAAGCTACAAATAACAGGGGAAATGATACCGAAGCCTTCAAAGTTAAATTCAAAGTTGGAAATGCTGGAACAAGAACAACTTGCAGACTACTGCTGAATAATAAAGCAATTACGATACCTGTGCTTGTAACTTTAGATTGCAATACTATTGGTTTCAGGGTCTGTATGTCCCCGTAGATGTAGGAAGATACCTTTACAAATATAGTATACCCGAGCGTTTAGGTCGGCAGAATCTTGGTAATAACCTTACCCAAAATAAAATAAAATATATATCATAGTAGTAAAACGTACTAACTTTACTTTAAAGGAGAAACTAGCTTCTGCCAGCAGCTTTGCCCGCGTGAAATTCGAAAATTATCCTGAGTATAATCTACTTCTGTGCCAAATTTCATCCAGATCCGTCCAGCCAAACAGTTTGACCGTGAAGAAGTAACAAACATACCAACACACACACTCACAAACTCTAGCGTTTATAATACGAGTATTATAGTGTGGTGTTTCAAAAAATTGCATTTAAACTAATGGATGATATTCTCGGTCGTTTAATAATGTTGGTTAAGTGAACGAGAATATCATTCAAGATCTTTTCAAAACACACTGGCCATCTGTAAAAAAAATGCACTCAAAATTGCAAATATCGAACTAACACGAAATAACGTATTATAGCAAGTGTCGGACAGGCACTTTTTTCCGTGTAGCTCCCATCCTCCAAACTCGCGAAAAGGAACTAAGAAAAAATAGTCCATATTATTTACCTCATTATATAGACAGGTGTTCGACTAAGTAGCTAAAATGTTAGGAAGTCAGGCCTACCGGAAATGAGATAAAATCTGGCCAGATAAAGGTACCAAAAATGTTTTACACTTTTGAAGTGGCCTACCTTCCGAAACATTTTTCAAGTCGGCTTGTCCTTCCGCCAGTCAGCTTATTGTCACTCACCTCGAGTTGGTAAACAACAGAAAGATAGGTACGTCTATTCTTGCTTTTATTTATAGTCTGCAACAGAGAGAATCCTTTTTCCGACAATGAATAAAAACCAAGTTTCTCTTTTTCCAACAAATAAATAAGCAATTTTCTAAATCCTATGATCACACCTTCTCAGCACAATGCTTTGACGTAGCCGCTCTGTAAACCCGCTGTATTGCACCCAACTACTATACACCCATTTCTTATTGTTTTCTTTGCCCCCGGCGATTAAACGAGCTTCCATTGAAAACGTATCAGAAACAAGGGGATTATTGCTTCATTTTTCTAAAGACAAAAGAAAGAAAAATATATCTGCTAAGAGTATTAAAGATTGCTTTTTTCCTTTAACTGTAGAATATTCATGAATAATGGGCTTAGGGGGAATGTTTGTTCCTTTTGGGGTGACATAAAGTGAAGTGCCTTCGTGGAAAATGGGGAAAAACAACATGCTTTTGAGGTCAATTTAGGAAGAACCAACATTGTTAGGACACGAAGTGCTTCAAATCCCGTATTATGTAATTATAACAGAATTGTAACATTTTAAAGACGTGTTATTTTCTGAGGACTTACGTGGGCGAATATATTCAAAACTCTTGACATTTCTAACTTTCTAAAGGATAGACTAATTAACTCAAAGGGTAAAGTATCAAAAAGATGAAACTATCAAGAGACTTGAAAAACATTATTGAAATTGATTTTTGTCAAAATAAAAATGCAATTTACACAATCCAAGACAGACAGGTGCGAATACGTCCACACAGAAAATCTCACTCCTTTAAAACACAAACGAAGAATTTTTCTGCACCCCAAAATTGCCCCTTTCAAAACAAACAATTGGCAAACAGCAAGTAACAATTTTGACATATCTCATTAATACTGCAGCCAGTTCCTGGCGGTCGTGTCGGGGCCCACAGTGGCCCGATGGGGCCGTAGCCAGTAATTGGCGTGGTTTACGATGCTCTGCCCCCGGTTACACGCCTGTGAGGGGTTGCAGCGAACGCTGATAGATACATGTCGGGGTTAAGGCGATTTGTCAAAAGACGCGTGAAAAAGGGGATTTTGAAAGTGAAGGCTTTTGATTTTGGTAGTTTTTTAACCCCCGCCGGAAAAAGAAGGGGTGTTATAAGTTTCACGTGTGTTGCTGTGTATCTGTGTATCTTTTTTGTTTTGAAAGGTAATTTTGTCGAGAGTGTTCTTAGCTATGTTTGAATAAAATCGGTTCAGCCGTTCAAAAGTTATGGGCATTTTACTGTTTGAATCAAGGTGTTTTCGCAAGATAAATGCGTCGGGGGTTTTTTAAATTGTGAAATTTTACTTGTTCTATCAAGGTGTTGGTTGTTTTTATTTGACCTAAGTTTTGTTTGTATGTCTCAGCAGTGGGAACATTAATAGGCTGAGGATGAGCTTTTGTTTAAAACATTCCTCGTAAGAGAGAGGCAGACTTCTCTCTATGAGAAGAGGTCTTTGCCCTGCAGTGAGACAGTAACATGCAGGTATTATTACTCGCAAGATCTTAATGTTCTACGAATCCATCCAAGTTTCATCTTTACATATTGTTATTGCAACTCCCAGATTCAAAACTGTATCATAATTTATAATTGGCACCTCCGATGAGACTTCCACTCTCAACTACAGCTCCAGACAATCCATTCAATAAAACATGGCGGCGGGAACTTGCAGTCGGCACCTGGTTTAGTGGCCGATTGAGTTCGGTAACAAACCTTTCTCTGTCTGTAGTATTGGACCGTCTTACACAACTGTTTCGGGTACTTTGAGAATTTTAATTATAAATATCAAATTTAAGTGTTTGGAAGTGCAGCTGTGATTTTAGAATCGAAGCAAATTGTTGTGTTTTGAAAAAATGGGATGGTTACGAATTTTCACTATTGCCTTTACCAGGGTTACTCTCATTAATTGATGGCTTCATGAACAATCGCAAAATGACTTTTAAACATATATTATTTTCTTCAAGTCTTAGGATAAACTTACAAATGACCAAGCTCAAAAAGAATTTTCTTAATTTGATCAATTAAGATAAAATTAAATTAGCTACCTAGTTGAAAACATTTCTTTCAATTTAGTTTTATCTTCAACTTCTACGAGAGCAATTCCAGCTTTATCATTTTCTGATTTTAGAAACGTAAAATGAGATACAGATTACGAAGACATAAAATTAAGAGCACTTACTGCTTATTAAGTCTTATAACATTAAAAAAATCGTCTAGATAAAAGATACATTAAAGCAAAATGCAATTAAACTGAACTTCAGACAAAATTGAACTTAAAAAAAACCAAGTGAAAGTGTAATAAACATTCAATATGGTGGTGTAAGAACATATATTGCGCGTTATCAACGCGCACGAGGGATGGTTGCGCGCGATGAAGCGTGGCGGCGGCGCGTGCGCGTGGCTCGGCACGCCCTGCGCGCGCAAGAATGGCGCCGTGTGCGCGTGCCGCGTGCATACTGCACTGCTACAGGTAAATATTGTGGGATCATGATCTTCTGCTGAGTATGAGACTACAACTACTAGGTACATTAAAAACTACGCTTGACAAATAAAATGGTAATAGCTTTTGTCGTCGGCATCGTTGTGAACTTTTATACCGCGTTTCCTGTTGCTGCCACTGATTCTGGTTCTGACACTGATAAAAGACTGGGTGGTTTTATCTTTACCCATTTAGTCAACTTCTGAAACGCTACGTCATCTCTACTCTAAATTTTCTTCACGGTAAGATTTTGATAATAAAACAAAGATCACTCACCACATTACATAGGTACGTGATACCTTTGACTAATGTGGCTTTTTTAGTCTCTCTTTGGCGTAAGTAACAGGGCATCATGAATGTTGACCTTTGGTAGGGCACTGTACTGGGTAATTCCTAGTATCCGGCTCGAAGGACCAAATTAATTTGGTCGTATTGTCAAAGGTGCGACAATAGCAATAGGTATCTGAATTGGCACTGCATATATAGAAATCGATTTATTTCTCGTATCTACTCAAAATACTCCTATTATACGTTAAGAAATTAGTTCCTAGCCTTTGCTGTAGCTTGACAGAAAAACGTTGTTCAACTACATAGTTAACATGCATGATTGAAAGCCTCTCCTTACGAGTTAAATACTAGCAGATGAAGATAAGGTGTAAAACACTTTCAAGTAACTAGAAAGTCTATAATTACACCATGTATGTAATTAGGTCGTTTCTGAACGCGTGTGTTTCAGTGAAAGGTCTTGGTACTTCAACGTGAATTAATTTCCCACCTCAAAGTCGACGCTGAACGCTTCGCTTTTATGTTAATAAGAATGAGTTTACTGAGAGAAAAACTTTAGGCGTATCCATTAGCGTATATTTTAATTAATATGGTTACGGTATAAGAAAATTAGGAAAGATATTTTAAAATTATGTAGGTTGTTAGGTTGCGACTGTAATTTTGACCTAACTGTAACTATTTTTAGAAAAAGTTGGTATGTGGCAGTTTCTGTCTCTGTAAATTCAAGTATAGTTAGTTCCCTTTTTCGAATCAGTATGTCTCGTTGTAAGTCATCAAAAAGTATCACAGACAGACTAAAGCCACGTTCTGTACGGAAAAACCTGATAAGATGAAAATCAGCCATAACGAGGAATCAAATATGACTGACTATTTTTTAACCTTTTTTGACCTACTGCTAGGGAAAGCCTTCCACTCTTATGGTGTATTGTTTTTCCGGCTAATCCGCCAGCTTTTCCTACGCCTCTCTTTGTGACGATGATCTTCTGGCTCCCACAACAATCGTTCAAATATGTTTAAAATCATCAAAATCGGTTCACCTAGTAAACAGTTCTGAGGTAACACAAATAAACAAAAAAAACACTACAAAGTGAAAAATAAATTCAATTTCGGAAGTCGGTGTTCCTGTTTACGTTTCTTCGTTTTTTGACACCGACTTCCGAAAATGAATTTATTTTTCACTTTGTAGTGTTTTTATTTGGAAGTCGGTTGTATTTTTTGTAAAAAGTATTTTTTTTATTTTCACTTTTTATTTGTGGTACATAATGGACCAGTTCTATAGGTTAGGTACCTATAATGCCCAAAGTGAAGCCAGAATTGATTATCCCAATAACATGAAACTTAAACAAAACCGGTGGAATGAGAGTATACCAGGGTTAACTGTTCACACCTGCGTACCCTCTTTAGAGCGTACCAGTGTGATGTTGTGTTATGTAATGGTAAAAACAATAAACAGACATGCGATTGCAGCTATCCCGAGAGATTTGCAGTCATTTATTGAAGAGTTCCGATATATATCTCCAAAGTTCTTCATAAGATCTTGATGAAATTTAAATGGGACCACATGACAGCACCTTTCAAATAAAAAAAGAATCATCGAAATCCGTCCATCCAGTAAAAATTTCTGAGGTAACAAACATAAACAAAAATAAAAAATACAGTCGAATTGATAACCTCCTCTTTTTTGGAAAGTCGGTTAAAAAATACAGTCGAATTGACCTCTTCCTTTTTGAAGTTGGTTAAAAAGTAAAACACACTTGGTACCGTTGTCCGTGACGTATATTCGGACTTCGTAGCCACTCTGCACCGCCCATTTAATTCAATTTGACGCCCGCACTCCCGCCAGATAATAGTTAGTTCCAACTACTTCTAACAACTTCTGCACACTTTCCTTGCACATTCTAGTTTAGAATTCTGAAATGCTCACCAAAGTTTGCTCTTATGTGATGCAATTTAAAATTGTGACTCCAACACGTGTGTTTTCTCTTTTAAAACTATAAGAAAAATTTGAGCTCTGTAAGTTTTTTTTTTGGTGGTTTTTCAAACACCTTTGTTTTCAAGACTCAACAAGCTCTGGCTGTAAACCCTATATTAACATATTGTTTAGCGTATGCAACACTAAATGGGAATGAAACCCATACAAACCATATCCATCTATCAAATCATTGAACGGAGTCACAGATCTGGTGGATTTAGTGCTCTCCCTTTCCGATGGGATTACAAATATTTTTAACCTAACTCATACATATTTAATTCAGCAACCGAGGCAATCTGGTAACAATCCGATGCCAGTGGAAGGGTTGACTGTCTGACTGGCCAGAAATAGATCGTAGTGCGCCTCTAAATAAGGAATTGCATGTTTTAGTTCACAATCTACGTATGTTTAAGGGATCTAGAATTACAAGTGATGTTTAGTCGTTTCTTCTAATAAAATAATGAAGTGTCACAAATTAAATGCAAGTCAAGTGATGCGATTGGTCGTTAAAATGTAACTCAAACAATTACAGTAACTATATAACATGCTTTAGACAATTTGTCACATAAATTGTGCGATGTTTTTCGTTACAGAAACTGGGTCTTAATAGTTTATTTATATCAACTTTATATATACAGTATGGGCGCAGAAGGCGTAATTCTCAAAATGACAACAGAGTCGCAAAAGGGGTAGTTCTCTGAATGGACAATTCTCTAAAAGCCTAATTTTCTGAATGACCAATTCTATAAATGGCTAATTATCAAAATGGATCATTTTCTACAATTGGGACTGGAATACACTGGTGTGGTACTGACTTAATGCAAAAATGCATTCTCAAACAGTCAATCTTTGCGTTATAAAAGACCACATTAAGGTATAAAAAACAATAAATAAACATCGTTTTCAAAAAGAACCGACGTCAAAAAGAAGGAGGTTCTCAATTCGACTGTATGTTTCTTACTCGATTACACCGCCAATTATGAACCAATTTCGATGTATTTTTTTTGTTTGAAAGCAGGTATTTCTAATGGGTCCACCCATTAAAATTTTATCAAGATCTGACGAGTAATTTTTAAGTAATTCTTAATAATGCGTATTTTCATGGTAATATAAGGTACCAATACAAAATGGAGAAAAACATCTCTTAAACATTAAACCGACTTTCAAAACAAAACACTACATAGCGAAAAATAACTTTCTTTTAAGTCGGTGTCAAAAATAAAAAATAAATTGGTACCAAACTAGTAAATAGTACCGACTGCCGAAAATAAAGTAGATTTTCGCTTTGTAGTGTTATGTTTTTATTATTCATCATCACTGGATGTGCCATTGCTTATTCAGAAACTAAATGAAACTTATACAATGGACAGAAGATAATAGAAATCGTTGACAAAACACCTCTATATCAAACGCTGTGAAAATTAACGCTGAGGCACGACCAAAGGTAGTTTGAAGAGCAATAACCGCAATATATATCCATTGTTAGTTTAGTATAAAGACAATTCTCAATCTACACAATTAAATTCCAGTTGGCCACCACAAAACCTCGGACCAGTCTATTGAAAATCCATTTCCTCAGCTTATCTCAAAATATAATTTAACGAACCACAATTGGAACCGCTGTAAAGCTGGCAAAATACACTGTACAGACAAGGGCAAAAATATAAGGACGAACGGACCATTCAAAGTGACCAGAACTTAAGAAAATTTAAACTGTCACATTTAGAATTTTTTAACAAAGAAAAAATCTCTCCGCCTCGATCTCGTCTGATGGAAAGCGATGGATGAGGTCTACGAAGGAACAAGCGTGACCAGCAACCTAATTGCGTAACTTCAAAGAATGCGCGCACGCGTTCTTTGCTTGTATTAATTGCTTCATTATGTTCAAATATCCGTCTACTCGACAGCTTAACACACGCAATGAATACTGTTGAGCTGTCCAAATGAAGGAGTGCGCGCGTGCTTTGGACTACTTATAAAAAAAATACGCAATTAGGGTGCTGTTCACTTCTGCTTTGGAGGCTGTCTTGTCTTGTCAGTGTTGTCGTATACTGTGTTTTTTTCTGAAACACTGCTCGTCTATTTGTCATAGTTTTATATATGTTTTCCGACTATTTTGAACCGTCCGTTCATCCCTTTCTGATGCTGACAGTACCAACCACATCATCTCAACGCTCATTCCGCTCGAAAACCGTAAAAACGGATCGCTCGCGTTCCGGAAAACCGTTGTATGTCGAGTGTCATGTTTAATATATATTTTTTGTTCGTATCGGCCGGAAATTGATTCGGTTGAAACTAGCGGCCTGCTAATTGGAACAACTGGCACGGTATGTTTGTAGAAGGAAATTGAACTTAGGAACGTAGGGGAATGTAGGGAGCGATTCTTGGTGGAAAGTGGGTGATAATAATGGTGGTGTTTGGGTAGATGGTTCTGTAACGGTTTTGGCTGTACTGTACGACTGTTCGCTTATGCTCTTTTAAGGCTGTGTTTGGAAGGGTTTGGCGGCAGATGAAATGGTAGAGATTGTTCGTTTGTTTCAAAATCAAAATCAATAATTTTTATTTCACATAGGCCTACATGGGCACTTATAAAACGTCGACAAAAGGTGCACGGTTCGGGTTGGTCGATTCCTATGGAGAAGAACCGTCAAGAAACGCCATGGTTACTCTTTTAAAAAATTGTTTGGTTTTACAATATTTCCATGTTACAGCAGTACTTAGATGGGGGGACAACGCAGGCCTTGACAATGAGTCGTAAGAAACTAAAAAAAAATGATTATATTATAAATCAACAAAAGATTTAAAAAAATTAAAACGAGATAAAATGTTAACCAATGTTAACAATCTAGAAATCTAGAAGGCCTACATTGTTCACACATTTACATAAAGTCGAACATAGAACCTCCTCCTTTTTGGAAAGTCGGTTAAAAACAATCGGTAAAAGAATCTATTCAAAGGTATAACAAGACTAAATTTAACTGTTTGCTGGATAAAGTTGAAAACAACGTTAGGCCTACATGCGCTATCCTGGGTTATGTTACTAACTCCGAGTTAGTAGCCACGGGCCCGTTATACCATTGTGTGTTTTTTTTTTTAATTTAACCTCTTGTTTCTGTCGCAAGTGGGCCTTGAAACAAGCGAATTCATGACGACGACTGAAGCGTGAACGTTGATTTGAGAAGTCTGATTGAACTTATGCGGACTCCCCGCATAAGTTCAATCAGACTTCTCCAGTCAGTGAGGTCAGTGGGAGCGGTCTTGGGGGAAAGTGGGTGATAATAAGTGTGTGTTTAGATAGATAGCTCTGTAACGTTTTGGCTATACGACTGTTCGTTGTGCTGTTGTGGCTGTCTTTGAAGCGACTGGTGTTTTTACACGGCAGATAAAAAGGCAGAGATTTATCGAATATGTTTTTATTTAAAACGGTGTTATTGGGTTTTCCACTGAGTGTCGATTTATGCTCGGTTGTTGGCAATATGCTCGTCCCCTAATACATGTGACTGGCCAAATGTGGGTGTACTATAGGTGCTCCTCTGCCTAACCTTTCGGGGAATACTGGCTTGATGTTATGTTTTTACCCCCGAATGTAAAAGAGGGGTGTTATAAGTTTGATGTGTGTTTGTTTTTTGTCTATCTGTTTGTGGCATCATAGCTCCTAAACGGAGGAACCGATAAAGATTTGGTTTCTTTTTTTCGTTTGAAATATGCCATTATCGAGAGTGTTTTTAGCTATGTTTAATGAAAATCGGTTCTGCTGTTCGAACAAATATATGGGCGTTTTACTGTATGAATCGGGGTATTTGCGCAAAATATCGAGTCGAGGATTTTAAAATTTTACTTGTAGTTTTTCTTTGAATTCTGAAAGTAAGTAGACATTAAGAATACTACAATACATTATGACTGACGTGTTGTTATTGATTGCTGTAGTCTTAAGTATGGTCTCAAGGAAAACATTTAGTTCTGTATAACTTCTAATTAAATATGCGAACTGTTCATGTAAGCTGTTTAATTACTAGATGCCTAGCTCTGAACCATGATGTCTTAATGAAATTCCACCGGCTTCACACTAGGACATGGGTCAGTCGGGTCACCTACATAGTCTTGACCCGTCATCCCGACCTCGTGACGTCATCTATCAAGATTTGCAGATTTTCACCTGAATACGGTATAGCCAGATTTATGATAATGTCCTTTTTGACAAATTCGTTACGATGCGGCCCATACGTCATCGAATTTGTCGTTTGTGATTGATGGCCCAAAAAATGAAACCGTTGGCTGTTTTTACCCGACTGCCGAAGGAGGGGGGGTGTTTATCAGTCTATGTATGTATGTATGTTTGTTCCTATATGGCATTCCAGAGACCAAACGCGTTGTCCGATTTTGATGATTCATACGTCAATCGATTTGCCTTAACCCTGCGAGTGTCATAGGCTACATTAAAATTGGACAATAGAAAAATGGCGGATTTTGGGTGCCAAATTGTGGTGGCCCAAATTTTTTATTCTTCCAAACCCATCGTGTGGGGTATTAAAATAAAGGGTTTTAAGAGGTGATTTCAAAAATATAAAATACTTATATGTTTAAATGTATCTAATTCGATACATTTAAACATATAAGTATTTTATATTTTTGAAATCACCTCTTAAAACCCTTTAACATACATACATACATAGACTGATAAACACCCCCCCTCCTTCGATATCCTAGATAAAAAAACTAACTAAAAAAATCAAAAAGCCCGACTGCTTCAAAAGCGAACTAAAAAGTTGTAAACAAGGAAAAATCATGCTGTGCAGGCGGAGGATACACCAGATTTTGATCAGCCAGCCCGTGAATATGTATTTTGATTTTTTTAATTATTTCGTCAGAACTTTTTTTTCGTCGAAGGAAATCTACGAGTTTACGTTTCAATAGGTCTTTCCAAATCACAGTAGTATATCTTCACCAGGACTACCCAAGAAGGAGACCATTGGCAACAGATGTACTATTTTAACTTTTGAAACACTTTTGCTACTTAGTCTCCCAAAAGCCGCAACCAACCTATCAGACGATCTATAATCACAGAAGCAACCTTAGTGAATTTTCATAACCAGTGAAGATGAAACTGCACCGACAAATAAGGACGCTGTTTTGAAATCCAGAACATAAACTAACAGATTGAAATATGATAACTGCATGTCGAAGCGCAAATGCATAATATAACTATCATCTGACGATACCGAAATTGTCGCGTTAGATACTCGGTTTATCGCTACCTCTGAACACGTGTTTCAGGTGTTATTTCCTGGCACGGTGCCAGACACACAGTTATCTGCTCAAACACTGCTAGAATTTTCAATTGAACCTAGTTTCAAGAAAAGTACCATTAAGGCTGTATCGCTTACTTAGTTCGCAGAAGTCGATAACAGGAAAAGCTTTGGAATTTGGATTTTTTTATGAACTCGAACAAGAGAATATTAAGGCTATATCTACAAAGATAAATACAATAATAAGCTGCAATGCCACCGACGCTGCAATCAAAGTGGCCACTTTATGGACCAAAACAATACGAAGAGTTTAGCCATCGACTCGAAAAGAATTAAACCTAAAAGGTTAAATTAATTAAACCTATAACAAATTCATCTAAAGCAAAGCGCAAGCAGGAAGAACATTACATCAATCGGACCCTTATTTATTAATAGCGCGTTAATTATATTCCAGACCATGGCATGGTAAGACAGACTCCAGAAGTTTAACAGTGTGCTTTGTTTAAGCATAAAGGACAGCAACTTGTTTTTATAAATAAACGAGCTGAAAACAATAAAATAACGTGTATTCCTGATCAAATCAACAGAGAACATTATGAACAAAACACAAGTCATCCGCTCCTATAGATAACCAGCATTCGCCATCCATAGCCACATGACAAGGACGACAGACAAATGAAAGAGAATAAACAACTCAATAGATCTGTAAGGCTGTCAATACAATACAACGCGGTGTGTCATGGCATAGAAGAATCAGAAGACCAACTGATAATGTGTGTTAAAGGAATCAATAAGATGTATCGCTTCTTGTGTAGAAGTATAGGCATAAAGTTGACGACAAAAAGTGCTCTAAGTAATTGTCCTGAATTTATCCTAATTTATTTTGTGGTTTATGCAAGATACTTTTGCTCCTCTATCAGGGGTTAGCCCTGTTTTCACCACCTATTTAGCCAAATTGTCTGTCACCTAATTCATCTATCTTATCTTTGATTTTCTCCTGTTCTTAACTTCACTTTCCTCAAGATTCGAAGACGTCTTATGGCCAGTCTCTGGTGGTCTTGTAATTTGGAGTTTTTAATTCCTACTTTAACCAAAGTTTGACAGGTTTTCCGGATTAACTAGTGTTTGGCAAATACTCTATTTACGAATTCGGCGTTGCAATAATACCTTGAGTTAGAAGTGGGAGTCAGTTTGAATATACTATGACAAAAAGTGTGCCTTCTCAGTTTATCTATAGCAAGTTGTCGGGTTACGCCACAGGGTGCAAAGTGCGCCGTGGACGATGACACCGAGAGGCTGGAGGAGGGAGGGAGGGAGGGAACCACCCACCGTGCACTATTACTAGAAATAGGATCAGCAGAATTGGGCCAATGAAGGGCGTTCAATTGCTCAAATGTTTATTGGGAAGGCTGTATCGCTTTTTAAATGGATGGGTGTGGGAATTTGGTGGTATGACGAAAATGGAATACGAAAGTGTTTGTCAAGTATGGGGTATCATAGATTTATAAAATTAGATTTGATCTTGCCATGTTTTGTGGAATAGTTTAGAAAGCAAGAAGAAAACAAGGAGGGAAACGGTACAAACGCAAAAGTGCAAACTAAAACTTTGGCACGAACGAAAAGAAGCATAGGTGCTTTAGTTGTGTTTACAAGTATCCTGTCGTTAATTTTATATCTTAACTTATAAGGCGAAAAAGTGGTTTTTCAGAGACGTGTATTTGTCTCAAAGTTGCCAAGCTTGAGTTTGCTATTTCATTTCTTTGTAAGTGACTTCATAAAAGTATAAATATACATAAGTTGTGTAGAATAATCTTTCCCAACACTACCACACACAACTCAAATAATACCAGCGACTCGTAATCCGACGACCAACAGACTGTTGTTTAAGACGAGAAGCTACACTCCCATGTTATTCTTTCATTAACTAGCTCATACAGAATGCCAACAGGGACGACTTCTTGAGAAACACTGGGTTTTGATAATGGAACAAAACAAGAAGAAACTATAATTACATTTTTAACATTAAGCTATATATTCAACTAGCTGTTGCCCGCGACTTCGTCTGCGAAGCATTAGTAATTCGAATAGCTTATTTTTTATATCGCAGCATTATATTGTGGGTTTTCCATACAAACTTCTACCTCTCTTTCCACCCCCTTAGGTAAGATTTCTGGGATAAAAACTATGCTATGTCCTGCCCAGCGTCTCAAAATATCTCCGAACCAAATTGCATCTAAATCGGTTCAACGGTTTAAGCGTGAAAAGGTGGACAGAGAGACAGACAGTCACTTTCACATTTATAATATTAACTCCGCCCGCGACTTCGTTCGTGTGATGGCAACCAAAAATAAGCTGCTATTAAACCTGAGACAAACGGTCCAGTTCGGTAGTTCCAAATCGATGTAGAGGTCCACATCCTAGTGCCATTTGATTCTTCAAAGAAACTTTGACATCCCTAAATCGTCTTCTGGGGGTAAATCCGAAAAACTAATGATGTCTTCCTTTATTTTTTTGCCAAAGGAATAAGATTTTTATACAAATAAATGTCTCCCTTTTAACCCTTTAAAAAGTTAAGTTTCAAGTTTATTAACTGAGGTATTAAGATTCTTCAAAAACACTGTAATACCTCCTAAATCGTCTTTTGGGGGTAGTTGCAAAAAACGAATAATCACAAACTTTATTGTATGTTTAGGATGGTATTTATGTCAAGTTTCATGTTTATTCACCCAAGAAATCAGATCCTTCAGAAAAAATAACATCCCCTAAGTCGTCTTTTGGGGGTAGTTTCAAAAAATAATAAGAGCAACCTTTATTATTCATTTAGGTTAGTATATTAGTGGCAAGTTTATTGACCCAAGAAATCAGATTTTTAAAAACACTGTAATACCTCCTAAATCGTCTTATGGGGGTAGATGCAAAAAACTAATGATGACAAACTTTATTGTTTATATTTAGGATGGTATTTATGTCAAGTCTCATGTTTATTCACCCAAGAAATCACATTCTTCAAAAAAATTAACTTACCCTAAATCGTCTTTTGGGGGTAGTTTTAAAAAATAATAACAGCAACCTTTTTTATTCATTTAGGTTAGTATTTGTGGCAAGTTTATTGACCCAAGAAACCAGATTTATCAAAAACACTGTAATACCTCTTAAATCGTCTTTTGGGGGTAGTGCAAAAAACTAATAATGACAACCTTTATTTTTTATTTAGGATGGTATTTATGCCAAGTTTCAAGTTTATTCACCCAAGAAATCAGATTCTTCAAAAAAAACCAACATCCCCTAAACCTTCTTTTGGGGGTAGTTTCAAAAAATAATAATAGCGACCTTTATTATTCATTTAGGTTAGTATTTGTGGCAAGTTTCAAGTTTATTGACCCAAGAAATCAGATTTTGCAAAAACACTGTAATACCTCCTAAATCGTCTTTTTGGGGTAGTTGCAAAACTAATAATCACAAACTTTATTGTTTATTTAAGATGGTATTTATGTCAAGTTTCATGTTTATTCACCCAAGAAATCAGATTCTTCAAAAAAAATAACATCCCCTAAATCATCTTTTAGGGGTAGTTTCGAAAAACTAACAATGTAAGTCTTTATTGTTTATTTAAATTAGTATTTATGTCTTGTTTCAAGTTTATTAACTGAAGTAATACGATTCTTCAAAAAAAACTTGAACACCCCTAAATCGTCTTTTGGGGGTAGTTTCAAAAAATAATAATAGCAACCTTTATTATTCATTTAGGTTAGTATTTGTGGCAAGTTTCAAGTTTATTGACTCAAGAAATCAGATTTTCCATATAAATTTCAACAACCCCTAAATCATTATTTGGGGGTAGTTTCGAAAAACTAATAATGTCAATCTTTATCATTTACTTAGAATACTATTTGTGCTAAGTTTCAAGAATTTTGGTCGAAGGAATTAGATTTTTCATACAAACTTTCAACCCCCTTTTTACCCCCTTAGGGGTGAAATTTCCAAAAATCCTTTCTTAGTGCACACTTACGTCACTTGAGGAACCTTTCTGCCAAATTTCATGCTTCTAGGCTTAGCAGTTTTGGCTGTGCGTTGATTGATCAGTCAGTCAGTCAGTCAGTCAGTCAGTCACCTTTCGCTGATAAGTAGTTTTGAGGGAACAGGTGAAGTTACATAAATTACGGGTTAAAATCATAACCCTCTTTTAGGCTTCGCCATATTCCGGTAAATCAGAAAAACTAGCAAAGAGAGCTTGGTGTAGTTTTCTACTAGCGAGCAGAAACGAGCAATCAAGGTAAATAATGTTATTAGCGGACAGGTGCATAAGGTCTTATGTCCCATACCATTACCATTAGACACTGTTATTATATTCACACACATATATACGCACATACTCAGTATATTCACAGTTAATTGAATGTCAGTCAGTATATTGAACGCCTGACTCTGACAACTTATTGTGCCAACACAATAGCTACTTTAATTGTCTACATGAAAAGGCTTTTAACACCAAATAATTACTGAACGGAAGTCCTCTAGAAAGTTCCACGAACAGTTTTCGATTCATTTTTAACGAATTTAAGAGAATTTTTACAGTCCCTAATACCCGCGCGGCACCCTGCGTTCGCCTCGTGCGCCAATAGCGAGACTCGAACATCAGTGACATTGACATTTTGGGTGCTCTGTTATTTTGACCGTACAAGTTTTCAAAACGTTCTCGAACGCGTTAAGGTAAATATAATATCTTATTAATACTGTATAAGTACCTAGAAAGCCATCCATACATAGACTATATTGGTGATGTTCTTCAGAAAGGCGAGGTGCGCAGTACTCATAACCGGCTTGTGATTAGATGTATGAATGTGAGTGAAGCAAAAGAAGTATGTAACGATCATACTCGTAGCAGGTGGCATTCTGTAGTTTCTGCCTAACCCCCATGGGAAAAGACGTGAGTTTATGTATGCCACCTGTTACAGTCATGGGATCAACTACGTAAAAAACTCGCACTGACTACAAAACTTCGAAGTTTCGCAGAACCCATGATAATAACTCTCAATTGGCAACGTTAATACGAAATATGACTACATGAAATACCTTTCTCCCCACCCTCGTCGCAGCGTTATCTATCGACGTGACTGAAGACAAGAAGGCTTTGGCGATATCCAGCTTAATTTACAGCCTCAAGTGTGGAAGCAAGATCGATTTATTGGAAGGATGTAACTTAGCTTCATTAGATCAGATGATAACAAGTTTTGATACGGTTAAAAGTGGAGTCAAAGGCTTCGGCTGATTAAGTTACTTTCTCATATGTTTGAAGGAGGCTGTGAGAGTAAGGTAGCATCTTATGTGTGTGTCTACAAAGATGTTTTCTCTGTCGTAAATCTCGGGACGCCGATTTTTGACGTTTATGAAGATTGAAGTCTTAAAATAGTCGTGGCTTCTTTCGGTGCTTAATATGAGTGTGTCGGAAGATGGCAGGGTTATAGTAACACATATAATATCACGCCTGTATAATCCAAAAGGATAAACAGAGGTGTACCTGTAGTACATATACAATTCACCAGTCATCCCCGATAATAAGCCCGATGTAATATGTGCGAGCCTATTTGAGCGTATTTGAGTTAAGTGTAATTTTCTTGACCGATTTTAAGAAGGCTTTGCGATTTTCAATGTTTATCTTGTTATACCTTACAAGTCATACAAAACGCCCCTATAATACTTTAGATATTATGCATTTCTGATTCACACCTATGTTAAACCTGAATTTGCTATCATGCACGACAAAGCACAACGCCCGTCTAAAAAGCCTCGTTTTCAGAACATAAAACACTGTCCAACAGGCAGTCTACGAAGCGATAGAGAATATTTTACAACAACGTACGAGTACATTGCAAGCTGACTATAAAACTGAGACGTGCAGGCACTAAACCATACCTGCATGTACTGTGATCTAAGAATTGCACTCGTATGCACTCGTTGTTTGTGTGCATTAACCTTTCAAGGGACAGCATGAGGAATTGGAAGATGGCTTTTTAATAGAGATAAAGAAAATGGGGAACTGTGGGTGTAGGTAGGTACTTTAAGTGCACCTCTACCTTACCCTTCGAGAATACTGACGTGGTGTTTTGTGTTAAGATATAAAGAAACTAAAGTATTTTTTTTAAATAAAGAAACTAAAGTATTTTTTTTAAATTGGGCATGCATGACGACCTTCGACATTCTTCCATAATGGAGTTACTTACAGTTTTCTACCCTTACTATATTGAAATCCCGTCTTCTTCTTGTTCATCGTCTTCTTCCAATTCGTTCTTTCAACCATCACGTTACCCATGACAATCTTTTGTTTCATATCATTGCTCACTTTAAGTTACAAATAATCAATCATGTTTACCTACAGTAATAAATGATTATGAAGTTCTTTACTGCTTCCTTTGGCCGTAGGTCAAATCTAAGGGTCAGAATAATGCCGAAACGGTATATAGTTAGTATTCATTATTAAAATATTAAGGAGCAGCTCTTGCTTCTATAATTCACGGAGATACAAGCGAGATGGTTAATTAACTGCTAGAATATGCGAGCTCTATTTGCCAAGTTTATGTCTACAGCAGTCCGAAGGTCCATTGCGCAGTAGAATTATAATTTCTTGAAAAATTAAAGCATGAGAAACGCTTTGCAATTGAAAACTGCCTGGCTAGACAAGAATTCAAATGCTTTTACTGATATTTCGGCGGATGCGAGACGCACGGGACAGGTCACTGTGGCAACACTCCCAAATGTTGCCACAGTGACCTGTCCTATGATCAGCAGTGGACGCCTTTCGGCTGAAATGATGATGATGAAACAAACACCATTCAAATTCAAATGTTCCAATAAATAATTAAAAAAAAAAAGTTAACATGATATTTCAGTTACACAACCATATCCAAAATCCAGCTTTAATATTCAGTACTTTAACGGAACATAATCTGATTGCATGCCGCTAAAATAATATCGATACGTGGAAATGAATCCCAGTGCAATAAATCTGTTTTGAGTACCCTTGCCAGAAGCGACGAAATTCATTTATTTTACCATACAAAGAGTTGAGGCTGAAAAGTTCGTTGAACGGACTATATTTCCCAAACATATTAATAGTTTCGTCTAGTGGTTGCAAGCGCTACTGATGAACATGGGGTTCTGGCTTCGTTTTCCGAGTCGAAAAAAAAACAACTGAAAATGAAAATTTCAACTATCTAGCTGTCACGGTTCATGAGATACAGCCTGGTGACAGATAGGCAGACAGATAGTGGAGTCTTAGTAATAGGGGCCCGTTTTTACCCTTTGGGCACGGAACCCTAAAAATTTGCCTCTGTGCTATTCCAGATTATAATCAATATCTTTGTGCCAAATTTTCTTCCAAATCCGTTCAGCCGTGATTTTGTAACAAACATAAAGCCAAACTTTCGCATTTATAATATTAGTTAAATTTAAGGCTTTTATTTTCGTTTGACATATTATATTTGTCAAACATGTCAATAGTTTTCAAATTGACAAAAACAAAATACATCCAGCAAATTCAATTTCGAGCTACATTTAATTATAATATGCAAATGTCCAAACGCCCATTAAAAAGCAAGTTCACACCAATTTGCATGTTGAAAACTCGCGCAAAGTCAGCCCGAGTAGGAAAAACGTAGGATTGGGAATTTGTTTTAATGGTTTGAACTACTTGGAAGTTGGAATCAAAGGTTTGTATTGTGTTGTTATAAAGTCCCAGTGGGATGCTGGTGGTTTGTAAAGTCTATCCGCTTTGTAGTGCAGCGCTTTGAAAATACCGCAAGGTGAACGCCGAACATTCCACCGCATAGTTATGTTTTCGGCAAGAAATATTGTCATCATACATCAGTATATCAAAGTGAAAAACTAAGTTATTTTCCATATTCCGGGCAAAGGCCCCAGGGCCGTCCAGGAATTCTTTACCTGCGACTCCTCGAATCAGCTCTCGCCGTATTTACTCGAATTGTGTCGTCTCGCTACCTTTTTCTGGACCGCCCCCAGCAGCAGTGTCCATCTTGAGGTATAAGTTAGATAATTTAATATTTTTACATATTCTGCATACATTCTTGTGCGCTATTTGTTAGCACCGTCACTATTCAAACGGATAGACTTTAAACCCCGGTGGGGTGCTGGCGTTTCGTTCCGCGTTAGTACCGTGACCTCGTTCATCCCCGAGCGGCTTAAACTTACTTTGTGGTACACCTGTGCTAGTCTAGACTCGTATCTTCTTACCCTTACTTCGATAAAGTTATTTTTATAAATTTATTTTACGAGTCCAAAGGATTTACGTGTTTTGATGTGTTATCGTCGCAATACAACTTCGGTTTCATAAATTCTTACATCACTTTGTTTTTAATGCAACGGATTTTCTGCCACTACAAGCTTTGTGTCCTGTTTGATGCTTGTCTCTAAAAGTATCATAAAATATAAAATTGAAAAATGACGACTGTTATAAAGGCCGTTATGTATATATTCGTATACCGCGACTGGCCAAAGCCTTTTAGATGATTGCTTTAGACATTTTCTAATGTTATTACTTTTCTTTGTCTGCAGGAATTCGCGACTCTCACAAAAGAGCTCAACCAAGCACGGGAACAGCTCCTCGAAAGGGAAGAGGAGATCTCAGAGCTCAAAGCTGAGAGAAACAACACCAGGGTAAGTTACACGAACTTTTAAAATTTGAGTAATCAGGAAATGGTTTCAAGATTCCTCAGACTGGTTCATTGGACTAGTATCGACGCGACTGCTTTGCATAGAAATCTAATACAGGGGCGTGTTAAGATTTCCGAAGAGCAAAGGCGGGTGTTCAATCAGGAAGTTTTACAGTAGCAACCCGAAGTATGCATTAACCGGTTCATGTCATTGGCTAATAAACTCAAGGGGTCTCGAATGTGGACCCTTTAATTGACGCCATTCAATATAAATGTTAAAAGACTCCAAAGACAAACTCACTATCCAAAAACAATCACTTTCTCAGCTAAGATAGCTTTAAAGTATAAAGCTGACACCACAACGACACAGTTGTCCCCTGGTCCGGATGAAAAGTGCACATCACGTAAATAACCTGAGCACGCGAGAAGCTGTTTAGAACGCTCACCCGACCAGACGCGGTGCACTTGCGAAGCTTCTTCAACCAATCTCGCCATTTTTATAAAGTTTTCACTTTCGAATTTATATTTCTTCAAGTAGATATTTCAGGCGCTTTTCTTAACTGGTTTTCACGATTGGACGATTGAGCTCTGAAGGAATTGGGATTTGATTACATTTTCGAGATGTCTCGTTGTCTCGTAATTTTTGGTCAGAAAGAAATTGCGATTTGATTATATTCTTATTTGTCTCGTCATTTTTAAGGACGCTATTGGCTCAATGGCCGAGTGATCGGTGTCTCACTTCTGCTATCATCATCATTTCAGTCGAAAAATAAAGATGAGGTCGAAATATGATTGGACAAATGGACATAGGCACTTCGGCCGGTCCTGTGCGTCTCGTTTTCAACGGATTCCCGCAGCGTTGACCAGGTCATCGGTCCACCTTGTGGGAGGCCTTCCAACTTTTCCATTTCTGTACATATTTGCATATCTATACACATGATGGTCACTCTTAGTAATGTGATATCTGTGACTGTATTTAAAAAAATGAAAAAGTTTGGCAGCGCACACTATTATATATTTTCGGTGACGACCATTAACAGACTCTGCCCGCACACGAATGAAAGGTCGTTCATTGTCATTCATATAATGAACTAGACAAAAGATTTAACCACCGTTTGTTAATTAATTGTCGAGAAGATTTTTAATTGGGTTTGTTCATTGATGAAGTTCATGTTTCGGAATGTGAAATGTCTGAATCAGATGATATTCAAAATTGTCTGCAGAATTACAACTTGTAGAAATGAAATTACAGTAACAGGCACTCAATCAGTAGTAATGTTCACATAATTCTTCCTTTACGAGCACTTCAACAATGAGATTTTATTTAGCTCTTGAATTCCTAATAAGTTAGCCAATAGGATCATGCACGTTATCATCATTCTCATTCCTTACAATATATTTGAGATTAGCGCTATCACATGTCTTCTTCCTTACTCTGCTACCACATGTTTTCTTCTTCTAACCCCTTTCTAGATATTTCGTCTACCACATCCTTGCGTCGTTTTCCCCAATGCTGGGGGTCGTGGCCACATCATGGTTTCAAAACTGTCTCCTTTATTATGTTTCTCCACTTATTCCTACTTTCAGCAACAGGTTCGGATAAGGTCTTACCAGCGCATAGGACTTTTACCTCTGGGTCGTTTTCGCTCGACTGTACCAGTGATCTTAAGTAGATTATCACCAGGTTTGCGTTTTTCACATAGTGCTGTATGAAACACAAACTTAATCAATTTAACAACACAGCAAATCTTAGTGTCAAAGACTATAAGCGTACCTACCCGTATTCCATCCACTATTCGATCAGAACTCAAACATAGCAACAATGTATTCCAACATATGAGCATACTTACCTCAATATCATTTACAAACATGACATTAGAATATTTTCCCCTATATCCTAGCGCCCCATATAAAAGATGCTCGCTGAAAGACGTTGAATAATTCACAACTTTCCGCGTCTAGACCGCGCCTCCGTCTTAGTTCTCTGGGGCTTTCAGCGCTTGATTGAATTCGATGTGCTAACTAGATTAGCGCTTATCACGTGATCCTTTTTGGAGTGTTTCGTCCTAAAAGTTTTGGTGTAATGTGTCGAAAGTCTAGTTGAAATCTAAAGTGATGGTTGTTGAAATGTTTGTTTTGAAGTTAGTTGTGTGGCTCAAACTTTATATCATTAATGGTTGAAATATTTATTGATTCAATTATATACTAGCTTTTCCTAGGGCTATGCACCGGTGGCGTCCTAATTTCCGGGCTCAAAATGAGCCTATGGCACAAAGCAATAGTGTGGCATTCTATTAGTGAAAGTATTGCCATGTTGCTTCTTTATTATATTTATTTATTATTTATTATATGCTTTATTGTACACCATGAAATACATTAACAAAAAGAAAATTAAGTCTAATACATATACAATGGGCGGCCTTATCGCATGATGCGATCTCTTCCAGGCAACCTGGTATGGACAGTAATTGCTTGGACATGAAATGGGAAAATTTAATTGAAGTTAAAATTGAAAACATAATAAAACATAAGATCTTACTACTATGCTTCTTCCAATAATTGCTTAAAACTTAAGCTAGTGACAGATCCGTGCGTATGTAATCTAGGCCTCTCCAAATATCTCCACAAGAAGAATGCACGTGATGTCCTGTCTCCTGTTTATCTCAAAGCCTCCTCAGAGAGAGGCGAGTAAGCTGCGATCAGCCACTAATCTCCTTATCTCGACCGTGTCGTTGACCCGGCTTCCCTCGGTCGACTCATTTAGTTTCGTCCTGTTTCACTTTGTAGCCTTTGTTATGTTCGCTAATTGACTATTACGATTTGCGTCTATTTTCTTGTTATGATTTGACCCGAATCTTTGTCATGAAAGGATAAGAATATTTGATGTTGGAATATATATTGTTTTCGGGCCTTTTGCTGACCTTTTGTCAATTGTGTCCTGTGGCAAAATTATTTATAGAAGACCTCTCCGAAAATCATAGAGTAAAAATATTAGCTGCTTATCTTTATTTCTGCTACCAGGGTAAGTTCCTTGCGAAAAACGCGATATCATTGTATAAACTAAAAAAGCCGAATTGCAAAGTGCAATACAAATAAGATGGGTGGATTAAATGTTTTATTTGCATTGTGGATTCATTTTAAAACAAACACGTTTCCAATACCTGTTTTGGTGTTTTGCATATTTCAATTTCATGTGGACTTATCAACGGATATGTAGGCACTGAGTTTATCCATCAGTAAACTTAACATCTTACCCTCTTACTAACAAACACGGAATAAAGTTATACCAGGTATAACAAAGGTATACCCATACATTTTCATAGGTTTATACCTGGTATAACTTTATTCTGCGTTTATTTGTTAGAGGGCTAAAGTTTATACATATAATGGAGAATTAATCTAAATGACAAATAATAAAGATGTATGAAGGAAGAAAACTATGCTGGGCCAACCCCAAAAGATATTTGTTAAGGGCAGAAGACTAGCTGACCAGCAAACGTTGCTTTCGAAGGACTGCCGCAAAAACCGCTGTCCTTTATGCGAGAAGCACAAGCCCAGCTGATTTGACGATGCTTGGGGTAGGCCTAATATGTCCAATAGTGGGCGATTTACGACTGAAATAATGAAGATTTCGCAGCAAACTGAATAGTGAATATATATTTTTTGTTTTCTCCCACAGTTATTGCTAGAGCATCTAGAATGCCTGGTCTCAAGACACGAGCGCTCGCTGCGCATGACAGTAGTGAAGCGACAAGCCGCCGCTCAGTCCGGAGTCTCCTCAGAGGTCGAGGTACTGAAGGCACTCAAGAGCCTCTTCGAACATCACAAGGCGTTAGACGAAAAGGTAAGATACTCTACTCTCTACTCTACTCTACTCTACTTATGTGGTGTGAGAGGGATCAATGAGTGTTTGATGTTTGATACAAGTTCGGGTGTTCAGAATATGCGTCCTTCGAGTTTTGTCAGTGAGGATACGTCTTAACTAAAGGGTTGCGACATTTCTAGTAAATTGGCAATATTGACTGGACTGCCTCGTTGGTTTAGTGCGAGTATGAGGTCCTGGGTCCGATTCCTTGGTCGGGAAAAGTGTTATTGGGTTTTTCTATCTGGAATTTCCCACTTGCAGCCCGGAGTCAGGACTTGTGCCGGGTTGAGAGTAATAACAAATTCCTGAAAAAATGGTGTGTTTTTATGTATGTGCCAAATTCGCGATAAAGGCGAACGGCAGTCTTGTATGGAAATTTCGTACAGCTAATAAAATTTAGTGTTTTGAAATATTTTCTGTTATAATTTGATAGATAATCTCTTTTTAAATTCTTAGATTTTCAACCGACTTACCAAAAAGGAGGCTTAGTAAAAGTTATAACCAGTTTTTTTACTAGTTAACCAATGTAGACATATAGGTAAATGTTACATAATGTGTAAAGTAATGTTCTACATTGTTTGTTGCTATCTTTGTAGTGTTTTACTTGCCATTAAGTAGGGAGATTGAGATGAGGATCTTACCTACTCTGTGCATTAGGTGATTTGATAATGATAAGTTTGATTATATTTAATGTTATTTCTATTTCTAAATAATTAATTATCATTTCAATAATTGTGTTATTTTACATAAGGCAACTTATAAAAATATAACTAGTGTACGATTTTATTACGTTTATTTATTAAAATCTTTTTATCGATAACTTCGGATTAACCGAAGTTCTTAAATAGTACACTGACATAAAAATAATGGCTTAGTTGCCTTATATTAAGTGGTACAAATTCTATAACCGAACAAAAAAAAAATATGCTGTACAAAATTAGCCGTTCACCTTTCTTCAAAATTATGGGGTGAGGATACGTGTGATAACCCTGAAGCTCACAGTTAAACAAAATCTGTTTATATACTCGCATAATATGTAAAGACTATACAACTGCTAAAACATAATTATTCCTTATTTAAAACTTTTGCACAAAAGTACAATGGCGGGCTTAATACCTTAGGCATTCTCTACCAGTCAACCAAGGGTAGTGAAGAGAACATGATAGGTGCATTGTTAAAACTACTTCGAAAGTATAAAATGCAAAACTTGCCATCACATTCAGCATAACTGCTCAATAGTATCATCTAGAATTGGAATTGCGTAAAAAGAAAGAAGAAGAAAAAAAGATAAAACCGGCCAAGTGCGTGTCGGACTCGCGCACGAAGGGTTCCGTACCATTATCGCAAGAAACGGCAAAAAAAACACGTTTGTTGTATGGGATTTACATTTTAATATTTATTTTATTCTGTTTTTAGTATTTGTTGTTATAGCGGCAACAGATATACATCATCTGTGAAAATTTCAACTCTCTAGCTATCACGGTTCATGAGATACAGCCTGGTGACAGACAGACAGTCAGACGGACAGACAGACAGACGGACCGCGGAGTCTTAGTAATAGGGTCCCGTTTTTACCCTTTGGGTACGGAACCCTAAAAAACACGCACAATTCACACGTCTCTAAAACTTATCGGTATTACTATTACCAATTTCCCTAGTAATAGAATACATTTTTCTCGTGTATGTGTTCCCAAACACAGTTATTTCTGTAAGTATAGGTGTCTCTGTAGTTACGTGTCTGTCGGTCGCAAGTACAAGCAGGCACCTAAACGTTTTTCTTTTAGAGATACATTTATCTATGTTACCAAATATGGGTGATTTTGTAGTAATATCGTGTCTGTGTAGGTCCCAAGTAAAACTAAACGTGTTTTTTTGTAGACACTTGGTTTTTTAATAGGCGATCTAGCTCTTTCTATGTAACTGGCAGACTCCTTGGCAATTCAAGTGTCTGAAAATGGTTCAATGACGGTTTTCTAAAATTATATGCAGGTGCCATTAGGTGCCATCACTAGGACATAAGGTTCAGGCACCTGTAAAAGCGTTCATGCTTTCTGGCATTTGTTAAATGGCTTCAACGTCATAAGTTACGTGTTTTTAAGTGGAAGATCTCTTGCCAAAGTGATGCCCACTGGTGGCGTAAATATTTCTGAAAATCCTCACCTCCAATGAACCTGTAATGTTTTCGTTTGTCTGTCACTTAGCCGACGTATTAGGAAGCGTGCTACTGCATTTTAATTGGCCCTGCCGATTGAATGGCAAAACCAGACTGAGATACTAGGACTCTTAATACGTCTCTTTCTCAAAATGGTGGACATAACATCAGATTTTGTAGTCAAATATGTTGACAGATCTTTTAGTGCTCCCTGTTATCCGGCTTCTAAAGGCTGAATAATGTGTGCTATTATTTAAACGAATTTCTTGACTTTGAACAGAGGGTTGTTTACAAATATATGTGTTTTGTAGTAATCTATTTGTGTTGGAACGTGTTTCAGGTGCGGGAAAGATTGCGTGTTGCGTTAGAGAGGAACACGGCGCTAGAAGAAGAACTAGCGCTCACTAAGGAAGAAGTAAGTTGTTTATATTTTACACTATAATTGTTTATCATTATAGATTTGGATCCAAATTTATTTAAAAGTTCCTGGAAAAGCTGTTTGAACGCCCGAGCCCAACGAGTTTGCCTGTTATAATTGAAATCTCTTCCAGGAACAATCGTTTGAATTTTTTTTTTCCTGTACTTAAAATTACATAAGTAGGCATTGTAATGCTTAGATCCCAGTAATGCGATCACAAAGACCTGCCACGTCTTTATCTTTAGTAGCATTAGTGTTTCATTCATCATCATCCTGCCCTTGTCATTAGTTTATCCTCGCACTGGAACGCCTTGCAGCAATTACACCAATGGAGCACAATCTTATAATAAACTTACTGTAAGTCCAGGTTTCCTCACGATGTTTTCCTTCACCGTTGTCAACGATGACAACTGTGTGATAACATCACACTACCAAATCTAGTTTCCCAAACAGTTTAATCGGTGTATCTCTGATTGCTTATTATGTAAAACTGAGCTGAGCTTCTGAACTGTCGACACTAGTCGTCTAGTCAGATTAAGCGCTACTAACGAACTGCTCAGCTAACTGCCAATACGTACGACTACAATCACGTAGTTTTCCTACGACAAATTGATCAGATTTTCACGGGAAAACTGTCTAGTGAGAATTGAGGGCCTCGAGATTTGGGGCAACAGCCCATTATGACATTTTGTTCTTTACATAGGTAACTCACCAGTGGGGTATTATTTTGCTGTTTAATCATTCTAGTGCTAATTAAACTTAACTACTGTTATATTTTATCAGGTATATGAATTTAATCCTTTGTTTCTTCTCGTATATTTGACAAGATAGCGTGCTACTAGCAATGTTTTTGCACTAAGACCCAAGATTCAATTTGCCTAAACAACCCTAACAGAATTGCATGTAGTCTAGACCGGACGTATGTTAAACTAACTTAACTAGTACCTAATCTACACAAATAAACATTCTAACATGATATTTCCACGTCAGTTACAGCAATACAAGTCGTCGCAGGACGACAAGCCCAAGGAGAACGGCACCGTGCCTACCGGCTCGCCCGAACAGAACGGGGAACAACAGACCACTAAGGTAGGTGCACATTGTATACAGTACACCATGAGCCGAGTTGTGGCAGGGTTATACAGATGGTGTATAGTGGGTGTCGAAGGATTGTCTTTAAATTACAGAATTAAAGGTTTTTTTTTTAAACTAATCTCTGGAATGGTAAATAATAACACATTTACCTTTAAAACAAACTTTTATACCTATTTAAAAGTTTTACAATAATAATCTCAAACTCACTCAAATACCGGAAAAAATTCCTCAAATTTAACTTGCATCCTGTAAAATACATAGTCTAACTAATGAAAAGCTTGAAAAAATACAGCTTATAATACGCTTGTTTGTGGGCAAAAAGAATTCATTACCAGTGGGGTCACGTTTTCTGTCTAGTATTTACTTTTTTAGCATAAAATCTTCCTTCTACGTACGTTATCTGTATCTATGTACGTTCCGTAGATACAGATGAAAATATCTGGTTAGAAATCAAGTAATTTACTGACAATCCTTAACAAATTCACGGGGAAAAGCAGCACCAAGAAATAACGTAAACTGTAAAAGATTCTACATACACACAATACATGACACTAACAGAAAATTATATAAAGAAACACATTCAAAAGACTATGTGTTAAACTTAATTCCCTTTAGATGCTTAGGCTGCGAATTTATTGAAGGCTAACAAATCCTTCATAATTTCTAACAATTCTTGACCAACTTGACGGTTCTCATTCGTTCTCGAGTCATATCTTTTCACATCTAAATGAAAAACTTTCAAAGAACAACAAAAGAAATCGTCCAAAAAAAGAATCTTTTTTATCGTTTTTTATTCTTGTCTCTGCTTCAATTAAAACTCTGCAAAAAGCTCGAGGTGTCGAGAAGTTAAAAAAAATACTTTTAACGATATTTCGACCTTTTCTAGTGCCGTTGATGTGTTCGCAGCCTTAGTGGTTGGTGATTGTGCTCAATTTTTTACGTACCTTTTATGATATTCTTCAAAATAATAATAGATAAAACTATTTTTTTAAATATTGACACTGTTTAGCGATTGCTTAGCAAATTCTATATTCAAATTTTCTATAAAGAACATGAATAAAGAGCAGATTATTTTGCTAAACAGCTCAGAGATTTTTATAAATGGCCAGGCCCATTTCTCATTCAGACTACGGATTATACGTGGGACACTCAGAAAGTTTTGCGAAACTAAAAAAAATTGTTCTATACGTACATATATTTTTATTAAATCTTTTCAAAGTACTTTCCACCAGCCTCTATACAAAGATTCATGCGCCTAAACCAGTTTTCAAAACACTTTTTCCAGTCCGCCGCAGACACCTCGTTTACAGTCTGCTCGAACGCAGCCAGCGCATCTTCCGGCGACGAAAATTGTATCCCTTTGAGCTGATTTTTTATTTTTGGGAATAAAAAGAAGTCACACGGTGCTAGATCAGGGCTGTAAGGAGGGTGACCCAGGAGTTTGACTGGCGTGCTGTCCAGGAAGTCCCTCGTTTTGAGTGCGGTGTGCGCAGGTGCATTGTCGTGGTGGAGCAGTAGCCCGCGGAGCCCTGTGTTTGGTCGCTTGTTGCTTATAACAGAGAAAACTTCTGGCAAACATTTGGTAGTATACCATTCGGCATTAATGCTTCTTTGATCCCGTAAGGGAATTGATACCAAGTGGCCAGTCAAATTAAAAAAGCTAGCGATCAAAATCTTACCCCCGCTTCTAGATCGCTTCACTTTGGTAGGCGTTGGCTCATTTTGAAACACCCAAACAGTCGACTGGCGCTTGGTTTCTGGGTCGTATTGATAAATCCAGGACTCATCACCTGTAACGATGTCGTAAACACGCCGAGACGAGCCTGCTTCAAATTTGTTAAGCATATCACGGCACCATTCCACCCGGGCCTGCTTCTGAGCATCGGTGAGGTTGTGCGGCACCCAGCGTGATACTATCCTCCTCACACGAAGATGGCTGTGTAGAATCTCGTGAACGCTTCCCGATCCAATCTTCAATATGTGTTGAACCTCCTGATATGTAATTCGCCTATTGTCTTGGATTAAATTTTTCACTGCTAGCACGTTTTCTTCGGTAACAGCCGTCAAAGGGCGACCGCTTCTTTCGTCATCCCCCAAAGTTGGTCGACCGCGCTTGAATTCGTTATACCAACGATACACGGTTGCCTTGGAAGGGCCTTCATCCATGAATGCCATTTGAAGTCTATCGTACGATTCATCCGGTTTCAGGCGACACTTGAAATCGTATAAAATCATAGCTCTAAAATGTTCCCGGCGCAGATCCATATTTCAGTGAGACACAATACTTTGAATTAACTCGCAAAAAATGTGGAGGGAAATTTTGAAATTGGAACTTACTTATTTTTACTTATAAATAATCATATTTTCGAAAAACATTATAACTGGCCAGTCTCCCATATATAAAAACTTTTTTTCGCAATACTTTCTGAGGGGCCTGGTAATTATTAGTTCGGCGTATCAGAAAAGGTATGTGTGTGTTGTGTGTATTATATTTTTTTTAATATTTAGTTTTACTCAATTCATAATTTTGCAACAACTACTAATTTTATTCACAAAACAAATCAAAGAACCACTTACCGTTAACAATCAGGCAGCCCATGCCTGATTGTTTGGCATAAAAAAAAACTAGTCCTTTTCAACAAATTCTGAATTGAGAAAAACATTTCTAGAAAAAGACGCTTAAAACAAACTAAAGTGAATAAATAGAGTTTAGTTTACTTTATAATTTGTTTTTTGATGGACGACCCAGGATCCAAATAATGTAAACGGCGAATCGGAGACGACAAGGAAAATCAGTGAACTCCAAAATACGATCGCCAAGCAGGTTAGCCACATGCTGAATACAAAGCATCATGCTGTACTGACGATTAAGTGGTGTTGAGGACTTGGCTCCACAGGGTGGGCGATGGTCATTCTATGGGCAAGAATGTTCGGTTTAAAGATATTTTATTTCTCAAAGAACAAATTACAGTTCTGCCGAACATACTCGAACGTGTCGTAACAAAAACTTAAAAAATATTTAAATGCTATCTTGGGCTTTAGTATTCTGTGATGGCAAAGAGAGATTACGTGAGAGGCAAAACATTTACGATATATTTAGTTTTCGTATTTATTAGGTAACTTTTAGACTTTGTTCCAAATTTCTTTCTAGTTATGACAGGCGTTAACCGCGCGTTGTGCTACCTCGCGTTTACTGCTGACACGAATTTATTCATAAAATGGAAGCTTTCGAGCGTGTACGTAACACCTTTTTTTTCAGGGTAAATCCTCATCCAACCGACTAAAATCCGAATTTACTTTATCGTCGAGATACAAGAAAATTCGTTTGCATCCCGGACTGGTATCGGCTCGCAATGCGCCATGCCCAGCGGATCCTATAGTGGTCGATCCCACGACCCCACACATCCTCCCATTAAGGCGAACATGGAAACTGAAAACCTCCTCTTCAGGTCTGCCGGCCTGTCAAGTGAAAGTAGCCTTAGAAGGTAGCATAGTTAGCATCTCTGCAAAAATATGCAAAATATCAAGTACAACAAAAATTCGTCTAGGTTTACGTGTTGCTAATGACACAGATATACATATACAAAAATCTGTCTTCCGCTTCGGCGGAATTTTCATCAAAATTGACCGAGACCCTAAAAAGCGTCGAGACACATATCAATGTAACTCTCATTAACCCTGTCTGCCCTTGTCATCCCTTTTCGGGTTAAAAGGAGCAATCATTTTCAGTCCCACAAAGAAAATAATAATTTGAGTTTTTGCTTAATAGACCGATAGCGCTAGGTTTTGAGGTTTCAAAAATATTAAAGTTGTTTGTGTTTCGCATATAGTTTCCAGACCATTTGCCCAACCTAATACCTTAGTTTGTGTCATCTTAGGTATTTGCATATGTAGAAATTTAGGTATTTGTCTTTTCGACCAGTATTGGACGAAAAGAAAATTAGAGATGAAAATTTTACTTTCACGATAATAACGAAGTAGTAAATGATGTACTTAGGCATTTTGTGTCACATCTATCCACGATAATCCTAATACTTAACCAATACCTAACATGTCGGCCAACTAGCTCAAAAGAATATTACAATAGGTTAAATAGGTGTTACGCGTTTTAGAGTACTGATATCTGTTGGTTAAAATATTTTGTGTCGAATTCATCCACGACTTTTATAGATATTTTATTTTTTTATTACAACACCCTGTAAAATCCACAAAAGAAAATGCAAGTTATTAGAGTTTACGTGTTTTTGATTATTATGGTGTAACAAAACCCTGTGCATAATTTGTGTCGTTTTTATCCACGAAATCTTATTATTAAAAAAAAATACTAGACTTCTTCGCACGAAGGGCGAGCGCGGAGAAAAGCGCGGGAATGCGCGCGGCGGGTGCCGGCCAGCCAGACTCGCGGCGCGTATATTTATTTACATTAGGTCTTTGCGAGTTGCAACAAACAAGTGCGTACGTTATTTATGATGAATTTGATTGATTAATACACACTTGCACTAAAAACTTAACTAAGAATTAGTTGCTAACACGAGGTTAAATTGACATTAATGTATAACAAACTGTCAATTTAACCTAGTGCTAGCAACTAAATCTGAGTTAAGTATTTTGCGCAAGTGGGCCTTAACAGTTAGTTATGAAGCCGTGAAAGACTAAAATGGAATATAATCTAAATATAATAAATGTGTTATATCGACACCCAATATATAACCCAATACAAAGTAACTCAATATGGCATGGTTTTCAACACAGTTTTTTTTTTGCAAGGTTTTTTTGTTTAACAGCTGCAGGCATAAGTTGTTCTGTACAATTTCAGGTTTCATGTTAATAATTTTAATTGCTTTCTCAGTTTTAATAAAACTACTGCAAGTATGATTTTTGATTTGATATGATTTTTGATGTACAGATTTTAAGTTTAATATGAAAATCATTATAAATACCGTTACAATGCAAATTGTCCAGAATCCAGACCGATACCAGTGGTGTCTAATCCCATACAAAGAAACCGAGCCGACGTACTTTACTGATTATACTGATTATTTTATGTACACCAATCGCGTTCGGTTCCGTTATACGGATAAAGATGGTGATTTATCTATCGCCGTGGAAAGGCACCGAACGCGATCGATTTACAAAAAAATAATTGGTATAATCAGGTGAAAAACTCTAGTTACGTCGGCACGGTTTCCTAGTATGGGATGAGGCATCTGTTGTATATAATACTAGATTATATTATCTGTGTCGCTAATCTGTGTCGACAAGTTCACCTTGGGTAACGGCTAACTTATGTCGGAAAATAAGGCCTTCAACAGCGCTGCCAAGTCCTGCAAAAAGGTGTTGCACAGGTCTCGGTCCGACCACATTACTAACATGCCACATAACTACAGTCGAATAGGGACATAACTTGCGTCTTACCCAGTAGGTAATAAAGAGTTTCGGTCCCTGGGTAAGCCGGTTGAGTTGAACTTCTGCCATCCCTCACTACCACCACTGCTGAAACCCGACTTCGCTGAGGAGAAGGCAAACTTATTTGCCTTTTTTTGCGGAATCTTTGCCTCTGCATTCTGGTGATGCGTGGCCCCTTATTTCTCCTGGTGAGACATATACGTGGGACACTCAGAAAGTTTTGCGAAACTAAAAAAAATTGTTCTATACGTACATATATTTTTATTAAATCTTTTCAAAGTACTTTCCACCAGCCTCTATACAAAGATTCATGCGCCTAAACCAGTTTTCAAAACACTTTTTCCAGTCCGCCGCAGACACCTCGTTTACAGCCTGCTCGAACGCAGCCAGCGCATCTTCCGGCGACGAAAATTGTATCCCTTTGAGCTGATTTTTTATTTTTGGGAATAAAAAGAAGTCACACGGTGCTAGATCAGGGCTGTAAAGGAGGGTGACCCAGGAGTTTGACTGGCGTGCTGTCCAGGAAGTCCCTCGTTTTGAGTGCGGTGTGCGCAGGTGCATTGTCGTGGTGGAGCAGTAGCCCGCGGAGCCCTGTGTTTGGTCGCTTGTTGCTTATAACAGAGAAAACTTCTGGCAAACATTTGGTAGTATACCATTCGGCATTAATGCTTCTTTGATCCCGTAAGGGAATTGATACCAAGTGGCCAGTCAAATTAAAAAAGCTAGCGATCAAAATCTTACCCCCGCTTCTAGATCGCTTCACTTTGGTAGGCGTTGGCTCATTTTGAAACACCCAAACAGTCGACTGGCGCTTGGTTTCTGGGTCGTATTGATAAATCCAGGACTCATCACCTGTAACGATGTCGTAAACACGCCGAGACGAGCCTGCTTCAAATTTGTTAAGCATATCACGGAACCATTCCACCCGGGCCTGCTTCTGAGCATCGGTGAGGTTGTGCGGCACCCAGCGTGATACTATCCTCCTCACGCGAAGATGGCTGTGTAGAATCTCGTGAACGCTTCCCGATCCAATCTTCAATATGTGTTGAATCTCCTGATATGTAATTCGCCTATTGTCTTGGATAAAATTTTTCACTGCTAGCACGTTTTCTTCGGTAACAGCCGTCAAAGGGCGACCGCTTCTTTCGTCATCCCCCAAAGTTGGTCGACCGCGCTTGAATTCGTTATACCAACGATACACGGTTGCCTTGGAAGGGCCTTCATCCATGAATGCCATTTGAAGTCTATCGTACGATTCATCCGGTTTCAGGCGACACTTGAAATCGTATAAAATCATAGCTCTAAAATGTTCCCGGCGCAGATCCATATTTCAGTGAGACACAATACTTTGAATTAACTCGCAAAAAATGTGGAGGGAAATTTTGAAATTGGAACTTACTTATTTTTACTTATAAATAATCATATTTTCGAAAAACATTATAACTGGCCAGTCTCCCATATATAAAAACTTTTTTTCGCAATACTTTCTGAGGGGCCTGGTATGTCGGACATTCGCATCCATCAAAATGACGTTCGTAGAGTGCTGGGCAACCTCGACTTGAACAAAGCTGACCCCGACGGTATACTAGCACTTGTTCTTAAAACTTATGCGCCCGAACTGTCTACGATCTTGACACTTCTATTTCGCCTTTCGTATGAAACTGGAAAAGTGTCGAATGCTTGTAGGTAAGCTAACGTACAACTCCAAGAAGGACAGTTGAGCTGATCCGGCCAATTACAGACCTCTACGTGTGCTTAATATTAAGCTCTTGGCATACCTAGAAGCTAATGACATCCTAAGTGATTGCCAATACGGCTGCCGCCGAACTCGTTGTATGCCATTCACATCTGGAGTGAGGCAATCGAAAGGCACGGGGAGGCGCTTACCGTCTCCCTCAAAAACTCGAAAGCTTTCGATAGAGTCTGGCACGGAATCCTTATTAGTAAGCTTCTTTCATTAGGTCTGCCTGGTGATGGTATGTGTGATTGAATTGTAGAATTCGAGTGGTTATAGATGGGTGCTCGTTGGACCAATTGGATATTAATGCTGGGGTCCCTCAAGGGTTGGTACTCTCAGCAACGTTATTTTTGCTGCATATAAATGATCTGCTAAAAACTTGGGCATGCAGACGACAGCACTGTTGCTGAGAGGTACTTGTCCTTTGTGAGGCTGTGGTGGAGCGTTTGAGCTTATCCTTGAAGCCAGTATCCAAATGTGGTGATGCCAATTTGGCCAGGTTCTATGCTGCTAAAACCCAGGCGTGTCTTTTCTCTGTTAAAATGAGCTAATTCCACTCGGCTCCTTCCTTCCGAGGTGTAAACGTACCAATAATGGACCATCTTGGAATCCATCGGAGCTTCTTGTCGCAACTTTTAGCACGATCCTCAATTTTGGGCCATACATTGAGGCAAAGGCTCAGCTGGCTGCTATAAAGTTCGGTATCCTCGCAAAGGAGAAAGAGGAGGAGAGGGGTATGCTCGGAGTTTCCTTGCGTGATGGAATCAGAAATGTAAAGATCCGCAAGAGAACCAGGGTTACCGACATAGCCCGAAGAATTGCCAAACTTAAGTTGCAGTGGGCAGGGCACATTGCTCGCAGAACGGATGGCCGATGGGGCAGATAGGTTCTGGAATGGCGACCGCGAACCGGAAGACGATACGTTGGAAGGCCTCCCACCAGGTGGACCGATGACCTGGTGAAGGTTGCGGGGATCCGCTGGTTACGAGATGCATGGGACCGGTCAATGTGGCGACGCTTTGGGGAGGCCTATGTCCAGCAGTAGACGTCATTCGGCTGATATGATGATGATGATGATCCTCGCAAAGGTGAGACGGTTCTTCACGCCAGAACAGTTTTTCAAGTTGTATCAAGCGCAAGTTCGATGATGTATGAAGTACTTATCTCATTTCTGGGACGGATCTGCCAAATACCAGCTTGATGCACTTAAGCTGATAAAAAAACCGGCCAAGAAGCTCATCAGCGATGAGGCACTGGTAGAGTCAAAGCTCTAGAGCCTTGAACATCATTGCCAGCTTATCGGTTTTTTATCAGCTGCATTTCGGGGAGTGTGCAATGAAATTACATGATCTCATTCCGCCTAGCTCGTTTCGTTCCATTCTCGTTCGTAGAATATAGAGCAGTGATGGCCCAGTGATAACAGATTACATAAAGTTAAACCAATGTGTAACTAAAGTTACAATGTTATTCATATTGGGTGTCGATATGTGGTCTCATACTGGACGTTAATACAGTGATTGTTAAAAAAGGGGATTATTAAAGTTCATACAATCGAGCATTGTAAGGGATGACGGAAAAGCCGAAAAAAAGTCCTTGTTTTAAGGACCGTGATGAAATAAAACTATACATAATCACTATCACCACACATATCTGGAGTTTTTTTTTTCACTTCGTGTATTATTTGTTTTGCTAACTGTACACTACCTACTCGAAGTGTGGCACGGGATATTGAGAAGCAGTATAACGAAAAAGCGGTAGGTAGGTAGGTGTATCTACCTACCTACCGCTTTCAGGTTCAAATTGGAAGCAAATCGAAGCGTAAATACAAGAAAATAATTGACCACATTGACCGTCTTCTAAGCATGGACCATTAACATTCGTAGGTAAGACAGATTGCAGACGCATGATTTGTACAAAATTCCCACGTCATTATTTTTATCTCTATAGGTTACAAATTTGTTCATTACGTAGCGGAGATAAGAGTCAATCAATACTCAATATAATAGTTATGTTATTTATTTATATTATGAACGCTACGCATCTAAGAAGAAATATCGTGCATGCGTATGCCGCCTGGCCTCCTTCGCCCGGCCTCCTGCGCCCGCTTCGACCGCTACCATTGTTTTTGTGTTTTATTCATAATAAAGGTACATATCGTGCATGAAAATGACACAAATTTACAATGTCGATTTTTCATGCATTTATGATATTGATTATGTTAACTCTAATGATTGTAATATTTTTTTGAAGCGTTTGTAGCTTGGAAAAACAAAATAATTAAAAATCTTAAAATTGCGTGGCCTAATTTAGCACAAATTTAATTAATAGGGATATGTAAGTGATCTGAGAAAGGAAATAGTAATTTCATAAATTGTAATATTTTTTTTGCACTATTTTTACACACTGACCCCTATGCCAGTTTGCACTGGACGAATATGACACAAATTGGGTTTACACACTCCGCAGACTATCCTAGATATGATAGCATAATTATTTTAAACTTTAATTTAATTTTGCCAGTTTTGATTTGATTAAAAATAATCAACCACAAATCATCGAATTACTGAAAATGCAAGTAACAGATGTGACACAAAACGCAAAAATAAGCTACATAGGTACGACTGTATCCACAGGCAAGAAATAAGCAACTTTAGAATTTTTTTAACTTATGACATCAAAATAGCCTAGCGCTATCGGTCTATAACCCAGACTGGATTATCTGTTTATCTTTCAAGCTAAGTTACTCTACTGCACGATTAGTCGAAGTTCAATTCAATTTCAAGTTCGTATAAAGAGAAATTTGAAAAATATAAGTAAGTTTATAAGCGCGATTGTACGACTTAATTTTATAAAAAAAAAAAGATTTACATAAACAGAATTTTTATCTCGGGTGTTTTCAACAGTAATTTAATGATTATTTGATGAAAGCTTGCCAGCGTTTACCGCATTTATTCTATACTTGCTTTTTCAGAATTGCCGAAATTAGATCAGTACTTCCAGACATAAACACTTTGTCAGATCGAAAATATGATTTAGATGGAAGTATTTTTAACGAAGAGGAAAATTAACAAAAAATAATTACCACCAAAATTGAAGCTTATTAGAAGTCCATCTCCTCCAATGAAGCCTGATCTTCAACACCACCAAATCAAACTAACAGGCCCCTAACACCGCGGTCTGGTCGCCATTGCACGATCGTGTCGCCATCTATAACGCATAAATCGTACTAATACGCATATCAACCTGTTCTACTGTATATTGCTAACCAAACGTATTTAGTACTAATAATCTGCTAGATTAAGTAGAGCTTTTCTTGAAGTTTTTTGGCCACTGCATCTTTACATAAGTACATTTAAGACGACGACTTACGCCAACGACAAAAATTTAGTAGTTTTTTTGTATTTTCCTTAATATTCTATGACTTTAAAAAAAAAGCCTCATATCAAAATGTAGATAATTAAATTGTCTTTAAAATGATGTCGATTTCATTAAAATACGGCCAGCGGTTTTGGCGCTGTTGTCGTGTTTTTGTCCATTTTAGACATAACTTTACAAATTAATTACACTATGTTATGCGAATATAACTCAAAATTGTCTTAGAGCAAATTATTAAGAAAATGGTCTAATATAACATATATTTTTTACAAAAAAATGCTACTAGCCGTTTAGAGGTGATTCGCATTTTTTATTCAGCAACTCAAGGGAATCGGCGCCTTAAATGAAAATTATCGTCCTTTACTGGACCATGCTCAGCATAAAGGAATATCGAATCCTGTAACTATATTCAGGTGCTATAATCTATCTGAGGATGATGTCTAACCATTAATTATGAGAACTAATTCCAGTCATAGCTTCTCAGTCAAATCAAGGCAGATAAGCACTATCCTTTCATAAATTTTGAATCTGGTATCTAAAAAAAAATCTGTACCGGTAACGGCATCTAGCACTTATTTGTGTCAACTGCGTTTATCCAACATTTTTTACTGACAATTACGATGCAGTGGTCAATAGGCTCTAAACTGTAAACTGCAAAGTAAATAATAACCTACTAATATACCGTACGTTAGTTTAGTTTCATTTGTAAATAATTATAGCAAATATATTAATCTTACCATTTGTCAAAACTGTACCTAGACATTTTGTCCGCAGAGCTTAAATTGCAGTACCTATTTTTTTAAACCTAAGATATGTGTTATAATAAAATTTAATGTAATCGAATTACATACTGTTCTTTAGACTCTACATGGCTCCATAATAAAAATATTGGATCATATCGATTTCCAACATATTTCAGGGACTATTTGCAAGAATGAAAGAGCATGCAGCCTATTACTGCCTATATGGAAACTAGCAATAGCTTATCATTGGCATATCGCAGATATAACACCGCTTTGCTGAATGCATAATCTATAATCAGATTCATAATAAATTATTAAAGTAAAAGCAGTTTTGACAAAAGGTTTATTCTTGTAGGGAAATACATGCAATACATCACCGTTTATAGTATGTACTTTCTGCGATATATTGCACAAGTCTGGCCTAAGTTACCCTGTAGTTGCATGCAACCTATAAGACTAACCATCGGCGCGCACTGACATCACGTAAGACTACCATAGGAGGGTAGGATCACAATCATGACACTAACACTTACCATTACCGGTGAACCACTGTAGTTGGGAGACTCCATGGTAATCTGTATTTTGTAACCCCTTTACACCATGGCTAGCAGTGGCTATGCGCAGACTGAGATCATAGCAAAGCAGAAGAATTTTCGATGACATTGAGTAATAGACTTTATCATTAGTGGCATAAAGTTCATAGTCGTATGAGACGATATTAAACTTATCTTCGAGCATGCTAGTTAGCACTTTAAAAATTTATAATAAAGTTTATTTTTCAATACACATGCCTTTGCCACAAGCCTAGGCTCCGTGTTCGTTTCGGTCTGCGTTGAGCCTAATAAAGATCAGTTACGTCCATCGCTACAGTTGTATCAATAAGCTCTATGTAGTTAATAAAGGAGCGATGGATTTAACTTAGTAAAGTAACCTAGCCATGGTGTTAAGTATTGCTAGTGTATGTAAACGGTAAGTATATTACGGTTATTATGGGTAGTAAAGAAGTTATATCGACCATTTTAATCAGCCATAAATTAAATGTTTTTTTAATAAAAATACATCCCAATTTGTCCCTCCCAAGTTTCTATTGCAAAGTAGGTACAGATTCTATCACATTCATAAAGTCAAACTCTAATCCCACCCAAAAACAATATCACTAAAACTAATAGACCCTTCCTCAATTTGTCCAAACCAACTAACACCTAATTCCTCATACAGTCAGCAGAGCTAAGCTCGTGGCAGCGCCGCGTGGCAGAGTTGAACAACAAGGTGTCGGAGCTCGAGGACCGCCTGTCCAAGGGCGAGAAGGAGCTCGCCAAGAAGCAGGACGAGTGCGTCAAGCTGCAGAGGGACCTCCGGGAGAACGTCGCGCAGAAGGAGGACCAGGTGAGGAACTGCAGCAGCTTACAAAAGAAACAGCCAATCTCTTTGTAAAGGAGTTTTCTGGGTTAATTTTGTCACCATAACTGCATCATATAGCCGCTAAGTAACATATATTTACAACAGTAGGTATTGTGTTCCAATTTGATGGGTATAGGCACTACCGCCGATATATTTACACTTATCATAAGGTGGGCTAGCCGGCCTAACTAAGGCGCCGTCTAATAGTGTTATCTAATGTAGTGGGTATTAGGTTTCATTGCTTCACAAAACTCTATAAAAAGTACATTTATGAAGTCGGACTTCTCTTATCTGATAGATGTAATTTTATACCCATTTTACCCATAATTTTCCCAAAATTTATCATAATAAACAACGGTCTATCTTTGTGTCAGGAGGAGCGTATAACGACGCTGGAGAAGCGCTACCTGAACGCGCAGCGCGAGTCCACCTCGCTGCACGACCTCAACGAGAAGCTGGAGCAGGAGCTCAACCACAAGCAGGCGCAGCTCAAGGTAACATGATCATATCCTACAGCAAACAGCAGTAGTACGGGGGGGCAACAACAGTAGTACGAGGGGGTAACATCAGTAGTACGGGGAAGGGGGGAATTAGTAGTACGGGGGGGGGGGGCAAAATCAGTAGTACGAGGGGGCAACATCAGTAGTACGGGGGTACTACAGCAGTAGAACCCGGGTGCAACAGCAGTAGTAACCGGGGACGAAGATCAGTAGTATGGGGGGGGGGGCAAGATCAGTAGTAAGGGGGTGCAACAACAGCAGTACCCATTAACGGTTATTTAAACCGCTCCTTACTATAGATTTTGTACTAGAAATCAATACTAAAGATCGCCTTTGGACATTAGGCTTACCAGGCGTCTTTTACGCCTGGATAGGAATGGCCTGCGCCTGGTGACGGGGACCATCACGGGACACAGCTCACTTAACAAACACTTCCACAGAATAGGCATAACGGACAGTCCTCTGTGCAGGGCATGCATGGAGGCTGAAGAAACCGTTACGCACGTCCTCTTTGAATGCACAGTTGTTACCCAGATAAGAACACGAACCCTTGGGTCACCCAGATCTTACACTGATGTTTTGAGGAAACCAGCAGCTCTAGTCGACTTCTGGAGGGAGGTGGGCTGGTTGGAATGACCACCCAACGGCCGCCATGGCCCACGTACAAAGGTCCATTTGAGGGACTAAGTGCGGAAACCAAACCCCCCTAACATAGAACATAGATAAGATCGCCTTAAGTAACCGTTGACGGCTCTGAGTGCGGCAGTTAGGGATAAAATCATAGGATCTAATAAAGTAATTCATTAGCAAAAAATTAGCTCCTGCATGATTTCTTTCTAATTCAAGATATTTTCGGCAAAGGCTAGGCAGATTAATATCGAAAGCAGAATAAGAAGTGTGTTCAAGTACCTATTGGTTATAATTGTTTCAGAATTATATTAGAGAACATGTTAAAATCAAGTGGCAATTATATCTATAACTATTCTTTCCTTGTAGCTTTAACATGGACAGTCAAGGCCCAAAAGTGTAGTCGCACTCTACTAGAAATAAAGTGTAAAACTACAGAGTTATTTATAGGAAAACTTCAATGATCTAAAACTGTCTAAAGTTTAGAACCTAAAGATTTAACCAGTCGTGGACTATCTACTTTTTCTACAAATAAATAGGCATTTAAGTTTTGGTACAGTGTGACTGCACTTTTGACCCTTGACTGTACATAGTAGACTTGGTATCCATGAAATGGTATTGAGGTATTTTCGTAGTCTTTTATTTCAAAATAAATCTACCGACCGATGGAATTGCGTCACAGAACCTTCTAACCTTTCCTTAGCAGAGCCTTTGTAACTAACACTTTTAAAACTAACCTAGCCCGGCTTGCCGTAGTCAGCACACTCATAGACCATGCCACGTCATTCGCATTGCAGTTGCAAGAGGAGAAGATAGCCGCCATTGAGGAGAAACTGGAGCTCTCTACTCAGAAGCTGGCGCAGATGTCCTCGCTGCCGGAGATGGAGGAACAGCTTAAGGCCAGGATGGAGGCGCTTAGCCAGGTGGGTTGAGGACGGCATGTGGTTAGAGGTAGATTTAGGTGGTGTAGAGTGTTGCATGTCTATGGGTCTTTGTTCCCAGTGACTGGGTTGTAGGGGTCAGATAGTAAAATACTGGTAGTCTCAGCTGTATTCAGTCAGAGAACATACATACTTGGGAAAAGGCTGCATGCAATGTGAATTTTGAGCACAACGAGGCTGTGAAGCCGATGACTGTATATCTCAGCTTGATGTAACTAGTGTAGTAAGTAAAAAAATAAAAATAGCAATAATAAAAATAATTCAAAATTATATTCGACAACTGAGTTATTACAAGCTTTTATTTCAAACATTGCAACAGAAATTTAAAGTAGTTATCCTCCACCGATTAAGATGAAATTTTGCATAAAAGCTCAGTTTGGATGACAATGCATGGTTAGCTAAGTGCCGTGATTCTAAATACAATAAGGCGGACAAGTTATTTTTCGAGCACTTCCATGATATGGGTTTCAAATGAAAGGGTTCAGTTTGCTGAGAAGAATACGAAAACATATTTTTTAATGAATAATTTGTTTTCACACCAGGATGAACTTTTTAAGTTTTAGCAAGATCAGAAACCTTTCAAAAATAAAAGGCAACATCTAAAGCTGTCAAAAGAAATTCTATTGAAAACTGAATTAGAACTATTTTAACGTTGTTTTATGTTATAGTGACTAACAATACAGCTGTGCTTTCTGCTTTTCATGTTCCATTCCCATTTTAGTCCTTCGACATTTCCTCTGTAAAGTGGAATGACCCTTACCTAATTGTTTTCCAACAATTTTTTTGCAGTAGCTTTTATATGTATGTTGACTAACTTAATAAATAACCTACCAGCGATGCTAAATTGTTTTTTTAATTTCAAGCTGTGGGTATATTGCTGGAATAGATTTATTTTTAAAGTGCGAGAGCATTCGCTTCGCGCATTTGTTTTTTTTAAACGTGTTGCTTGATCTTTTGTCACATAACGAACATTCATTTAGAAAACGAACATTTGTTCTCGAGCAGCTTGTTGAAAAAGAAATTCTGTTTCGTATTTGGATTCACGTAGGCGATCCACTGACAGCTGTCCGTTTCTCGAATGTATATTCGTTGCGTAACAAAATATTTACTGACTAAGAACATACTAGATTTTCCCGCGGCTTCCTTTCCTTGGCCTAAACCGCGGGCACCGTATATTATTCTGAAAAAAATATTCATATAACTTTCCTATCAGTAAAAGAATTTTTGCAAATGAATATTTACTTACAGAGATTACATTTTACAAAAATAATGAATTTTACTCTTTATAGCTTTTTAGTATTTAACCATTATTGTCCCACAGCTGGACAAAGAACTCCCCACTAGCCTTCCACTTTTCCGAGTGTTTTGCCTTCTTCGGTCAATCTCACGTTAACGCTTCAAAGTCGTCACGCAAACGTTTCATAGGCCTCCCTCGGCAACGACGTTCGTCTTCTGGCTCCCACTGCGTGACGACTCTGACCCATCTGCCATTGTGAATTCTGAATATATGACCTGCCCATTCCCATTCCAGCTTGGCAAACTTTTGGCACTTATGGCGACCTTTATTATTTTCTAGCTTTCCCGAGGTTTGGTTCCCGTGGCCTATATGACAAATATCGTGTTTTTGTTGCATTGAGCAGCCTATGACACTCATCGGTAGTGTTGCTTCCTATCTGTGAAAGAATTTTGGTAATCGACTCAGTACTGCCAGAGTTTACCCTGTCCAAACTTAATTTTACCTCTTTATTATGTTAGTTTAGATTAGTTTAGACCTTTTTATAATAATAACATTCGTTTTTCTATAATCCAGGGCGTTTGTCCGCAGGCTCAAGAGCGCCACGGCTCGGCTGAGGACCGCATCCAGCGCCTCGAGGCCAGCGTCGAGGAGAAGAACGCCGAGCTCATGCGCCTCAACCAGCGCCTGCGGATGAACGAGGAGCACAACACCAGGCTCTCCGCTACCGTGGACAAACTGCTCTCAGAGTCCAATGACAGGTGTGTTACTCACCTTGCCATTGCTAGTTATAGTCAAATTATTTGATTAACGATCCTGCTCCTTCATCTTCTAAAAGAATCCAATTTCTCCCTGTAAGTCCCTATACTCACACTATCCCAAAATATAAGGACAATAGGCTTTAAAATGTAGCGGCTTCTATGTCGCTACATACGAACTTACTGACCTGACGTCACACAAAACCCTGCATCGCGCAAGCAGAGAGATCAACGCGATTTGAACACATGCAACAGTCCGACAACAACCGAGCAGTTGTCCGGAACCGACACGTCCGTCGGATCGAAGGATTGTCCCTTTTCGATGGAGGTTGCGGAACAACCTGTTCCGCATATCTCAACTAAACTACAATTTTGATCATTAATCCAGCAAAATTCCAGCTGAAATAATACTCACAACGGATCTTTGTTTCTCTGAATTGTCTGCAAGACCCTGCGCAGTAGCTATTTTTGTGTCAATGTTGAAGGTGAAGATAGTATTGTATGTATAACTGCCTCTTTCACTCGCTTACGTTTGTCACATCGTCCTATCTCGCTTGCTCTATGCAATATACTCGATGACAAACTGTTTCTTGCGCAATGGGTGGCAGAGCCAACTTCAGAGACACAAAGATCCGCTGTGACTAATGTATCTAGTAAGATGCATGTAAAATTTTCGGCAGTGTAATGCAGAAAGTTCTTCTCGTTTAAATCTTGTTCCTCACTCTGAATGTATTTCGGAGTAGCAAATATCATATAAAATGATGTACCAAAGATTACTCATCTTATTGTGTATGCTTCCAGGCTACAAGTCCATCTCAAAGAGCGCATGCACGCGTTAGATGAGAAGAACGCGCTCACACAGGAGCTGGAGAAGACGCGCAAGTACGCCGACGAGCTGCTGGCGGAGAAGCAGGACATCCTCAAGGAGCTCGCCAAGTGGCGCATGGAGACCGAACAGGTACGGTATGGGGATAGGAAGAGGTCACTACACCGGGACTTTTCAATGTCTTATGTCTTGGATTTTTAAATCATTCTCAAAAGAAACCTGCACCCTAATTGCGTACCACACTAAATCTCATTTTCTTTTGCTACTGAATGAAGTTCCCGATCCATTACCTGATATGTTTAAAAGTTCTTCTGCTTGACAACGTAGAACACGCAATGAATTGACAAAAAGAAAGTCATTGCTATCTATTGTGCGAGGGGTGACATTATGATAAAGCCCCTTATAACAAACAAAGATTTTAAAAAAATCTATTGTGCGAATTTGTGAGTTTCTCAATTACTCCGCTTGGATCACATATTAGCCTGAACTAATTTAAGCCAACATGACAATTATTATAACTCCAACTTTGTTTCGATTGCAGCTCAAACGTCAAATGTTGGAGCAAGAGATAGCCTTCAACATCCAGCAGACGGACGCTCTCACTCGCTCCCTGTCCCCGGCCGCGCAGCAGCAGCCACCTCCTGGAATGTTCCAGCCCAAGGTAAGAGAATAAATACTTTTCTCAGCTTAAAATCTTGAGTGCCTGAAACTTGGATCCACGCGAGTCGCAGTGGCTGTTTAATTGTTTCGGTAATTACAACCGGTTATAACTATAACCTCGACACCTTCAACCGCGACTTCTAAGCGTGTAATCCAGGATTCGATCCTCATGTGACGGGGGTATGGGTACTGCGAGAAGCGAACTTAATAGACGTTACGATACCTACGTATTATAGACAAGAATTTTTTGCTTCATTAAATTAATAAAAAACTACTTAGATAAGGCGCATCGAAGTTAGGGTTTGGGGGCCTCAGATCAAATAAAAAATCAAGATGGAACGTTGAAAACAACAAAGTGACGCCGGTTCAAACTATGCCTTGCCGTACAAATACACAATTACACGCGCACACGTACAACGAAACTACCTCTTAGCTTGTCAGTCGAGCTTTATTATTTGATCTGTGAGCTCGTGTGCGCGTGTAATTGTGTATTTATACGGCAAGGCATAGTTTGAACCGGCTTCACTTTGTTGTTTGCAACGTGCCATCTTGACTTTTTATTTGATCTGAGGTGGGGGCACACTACGTCATACCTTCGTAAAAAAATGTGCAAAGTCGTGACGTCTTGCGACATATCGACTCAATGTGTCGACGTATATTTTTGGTTTACGTGACTAGAGGAAAATACGTGTACAGTCGGTAATAGCTGTTACCTGCCGTTAGCTGACCCGCTAAAAGTTAGACGATTTTTAAACTTCTGCAAATAGCAGTAAATAAGTGTTATTCGATACGTATGAGCTTATCGAAGAAGAACGACTTGTTCAAGGTAGGCAAATATTATAGAAAACAGTTATGTCAATTTGATCTTTAACACGTAACATTAGGGTAGGTAAGGTCGATTTGGTCTAGTGGTTGCTTCAGCAAACCTTTGGAACCTATGGTTGCGAGTTCAAAACTAACCTTCAACTTATTGTTGCTTTATGTTTACAATATTTTTTGAAATCAAAGTATTATTTTTATTAATTTAAAATAGTTAATTTAAATTAACTATTTAAATAAGACTAACAACTGAAGTGAAAACAATAATGATTATAACTATTTTGTTCAATATAAATATTAAATAATAACTTACATACAAAATAATTACTTGTCTGATTTAAATATAAATTTAAAGAAAAAAAAATTGAATACTATTCTTTTTTTTTTTAAACTTTGCCCCACGCAAGAAATTTCTCTCTCTCTGTGTCGTGGGTGCTTTTACAAACATATAAACTCATATACACAACACCCAGATCCGGAACAACTATCTGTAGGTCATACAAATATTTGTTCCGTGCGGGAATCGAACCCGCGACACGCAGCGCAGCAATCAATCGCTCAACCACTGCGCCAACCGTGCGCCCAAACTACTTAGGATAAACTTGTTTTTTTTTTATTCAAGTTGTTAACGCGGAATACAAACCGTTTCAATAATGCCTATAAAATACCTATTTTTATTTTAAAAGTAGGTAAGTAATCTATAAGTAATCGGGAAGAGTGGAAAGCTATGGGGAAGACCTTTGTCCAGCAGCGGGACTATATAGGGTGAAAAAAAACAGTTATGTTACATCATTTACAAAGTGCTTAATGTAGTGAATCAACATTATACATGTTATAAATATGTAATATTTTATAACAATAACATAACTAAATAACTAGAGCACCACCCCTTATATAATTTGTGGCAAGCGGCACGTAATATTTCCAAACTATTAAATCGGCCACCAACTTCTATAAATTCACCAGGTCCCATGGAAGATATCCAGCCCCAGTAACCCAGAGTTATTCAACCGCCAGGTTCTACAAGTCAGTAAACAATCTGACTGTATTTCTCTGAAACAAAGAATTAACCAGGTGTCACTTTACGTTTAAGTATATAAAAATATAATTGCTTACGTCACGGTATAAGAAATAGCTAGGGTTAAAAACGAAGTATAAATTAGAAAAATACACTTACTGCTATTGCTATATTATTATTAACTCTTAACTTACCAATCTCTCTGATGCCAAAATTCTCCTTGTGCTAATAGATTATTTTGCAATTGATCGTCGGTGCTCCATGGACCAATTGAAATTTGACCAATTGGTCTATGGGGAAAATTACATGTTTCCATCGTCCAATTATCAACTGGGCTATGGAGAATTGAGAAATGTTCCGCTGCCCAGTTTAATAGTATAGTAAAGCCTTGTCCACAAGTATTTATAAAAAATATCAAGATCAATTTTTGAAACAATAATCATTTACTGAATAATCACGACATAACAATTCATTTGTACAAAGATTACAATACAAATCAATGTGAACATTTATCTCATTGAGTCCCTTGGGATCCCAGAATTGGCGACAATAGTCTTCGCAATACCCTCATCTCGAAGACATACTGTCATTTGGCAACCAATTGACACCATACATAATGACAAAAATTTTCGGTGAAGTGGCCATTTCAAACAGTTTAAATACTTTTTAAGAGAACCAGGGCTACCGACATAGCCCGAAGAATTGCCAAACTTAAGTAGCAGTGGCCAGAGCAGATTGCTCACAGAACGGATGGCCGATTATGTAGAAAGGTTCTGGAGTGACGACCGCGAACCGGAAGACGTTGCATTGGATGGCCTCCTACGAGTACCAGGTGGACCTGGTGAAGGTTGCGGGGATCCGCTGGATGCGAGACCCACGGGACCGATCAAATGGCGACGCTTGAGTGAGGCCTATGCCCAGCAGTGGACGTCTTCCGGCTGATATGATGATGATGACATGCTTTTCTATCTTTTCATTGAAGATTCTATTTAAATTAACGAACATTATATTGTATTTATTTACGACGGTCGAATCAACTATTATTACTTTTTTTTTTACAATTGTCGCTTAATGACCTAATAAATAAATTTTGATATTTTTTTTTATTTTTTTACAATATTTTTGAATTCAGTTTGATGTGACCCAAAAAATATAACAAAGGCTTCTTTGAACCCAGAGTATAGGAAAATGGTGTGAACTCGGGGTTATAATGTTATAATGGATCATAGTTTTGGTGTACGTCCAGTGTTCTCCATAGCCCAGTTGGTAATTGGTCGATGGAAACATGTCATTTTCCCCATAGACCAATTGGTCAAATTTGAATTGGTCTACGGAGCACCGACGCAATTGATACGTGATAATAAAAATATAAAACAGAAATTAAAATATTTGAAAAAGACGTTGTTTTTTGCAATTTAGTAATTATTACAAGTTAGTCGAAAATAGTTACCGCAATTTAGAAATTGTTTATTTGAAGAATGTGTCCGTCTATTAGTTCTTTACTATAATCCAAGAAATACTTATTGAATAGATTCTAAATTTAAAGCAAAACAATATATCAGGATTTGAACTTGCATCTTGTTCTTCTCAGCCTTATATACGAACCACGAGACCAGATCTACTTGAATATAATAATTAAAATAAGCTATTAAAAATAAAGATGAAGATATATTTATTGCATAACTGTGTACATTAAGTTCTTATATTACAATACTAATTATATTCTGTTCACTACTACAATATTTGATAAACTTTTAGTCTTACAGCATAAAAATCTAAATTGCATGAGAAATAGTTATAAATATCCCAACGCTAACTTTTTAAAGACCAAAATTTGCGTATCCGTATTATTTATTGTATTTGTTCATCGAGTAGCGTTAGTCTGATAACCCCATACAAATTAAATAATGTTACAGGCAGAGGGTTCGAATTCGTTCGTTTTTAGGATGGGTCAGGTAACACCTATTACCGACTTTACAATATTTTTTAGCAATCTAAATGACGGACTGAACGGATTTTTTAGTCATTATCCCTATTAGTTCGGCCACTGAAATAAACATCAAGTGAATCATGGGATCGCTGCTGAATCTAACCTAAACAAACAGCAAAAGTGTGGATGCACTGACTACTCTTATAGAGAAAAACAAACAGGTGATGTTGATTACACCCAATCCAGGCAATGCATTTAAATTGAAACCAAGTGGTGAACTATATTCTTAATTTACAATTAAAATGTTCATCCTTAGCTGGACAGCTCATGGGAAAAGTTGCAACAAGCGCATCTGGCCAACGTGCAGCAAGCCTTCGACGTGTCCAGCGACGCCGAGGTCAGTTCTCTATACGAAGTTAGTTGTTTTGTATTTATTATTGCATGATATTATTTATACTTAACTAAAGCTTTCTTCCATAGTGTGGATCCCTTTGGTCCATACAAACTTGTCCCATATTGCTCACATTTATAAAGCTGACTAATTCAGCTTACCTATCACTTTTTTTTAGAAAGTAGGCGACATGAGCCTAAGATAGTTTTGAAAATGTTGGTTTTCCCAATCGGTTGAGATAGACCTAAGAACTACTGCGCTAATGAGAATTGACGAATATAGGCTGAGACCGCGAGTTCAAACGCCCTATCTGGTTCTCACACAATCTTTATAAGTTGTATAATCATAAGGATACAGCTACTTATTATCGTCAAGAGATACTTATTGAATATACCTGCTCTACTGAAATATGCTTTAACTATTCATATACTTCTCTGGCTTCTCCTTCTGGAAAAACCAGCGTGATGCTATAACATTCTTATTCCACACCAGAACGACGAATCAGACGGTGGTGTAGAAGGCGGTCACACGGACGCAGCCGCCCTAGCGCTGATGCTGCAAGAGCAGCTGGACGCCATCAACACGGAGATCCGCCTCATCCAGGAGGAGAAGCAGACCACCGAGGCGAGGGCTGAGGAGCTGGAGTCTAGGGTGAGCATTACGCGTGTTTTATAAAAGATAGGGCACACTTTGTTATGGGGAAAGAGGTAAGGAATATTCTAAAGTAACTACAGTTCGCGGCCGTTGTTATGCCTATGAGTTCTTTAATAAGTTAAACTTTGTAATGAGTTATCTCTGACAGTCTTGTTTGAGTGACACTTTTAATCATGAAAGCCTCAATGTGGTAATTTTTTGGCCAGGCACCATGGTACTTAAAAAAAAACAAGATCTCTAGAAGCTGTAGTTTATCATGAAATTAATGTTGTTAACTCGATTTGATCTTACTTTTGGGTTAGTGAAATTATTAGTACAAATTGGTATTCGTGAAGATTTTTTTTGTATTTAATTTGCGTCACTGTTGTGTTAAGTAATATAGGTTAGGTTAGGCTTATTGGTGAGAAGCAGATTATGTCATCAAAGAGCATAAATAAGGTAAGGCTGGTGGGGGTAGATTAGCATAAAGACTAGATCCATACATATTCATTTTGTATAGAATAGAAATTAAAATTAATGGTTGTGGAATAGAAATTAAAATAATACCTCAGTCAACATCTGTGTATCATAAACTGTATTAAAACTGTTTCAGCTTGCATTCTGCTTATCCACACAACTTGTATCTCTAAGTAATATAATAAAATTCTCGGTGATGGGTCATACAATCTGTTCATTTCATGGGTTTTATTTGATGTTCAGTAGTGGCGGCGCGACAGATATACATACATTTACCAGTCCCTGGTCTTTGAAGAAATAAAATAATAATTTTTGCCTTCAACTTTCGGCATCTATGTCCAACAATGTTGAATTGATTATATTGAGGACCCTATTTTAAGGATCATGCGCCGCCACTTCCTTTTCATTTCATCTTGTGGGACTCTTAAAGTTTCTTAACAACTCCATCGCCTAGAATCACTTCTCTAGCTACCGATTACATATTAGTACTACGAACTTATGGCGGATGAAATAAATTCAATAAGAAAATTTAAGTGTTTTCTGGGAATATTTAAATGTCGTTATTTTGAAAAAATGCTTTTTGTTACTCGTAAGTAAGAAGCGCTATGAAAAAATTGTTCGAAAATCATAATAAATAAACAATTTACAAAGAATCTACAGATTCCATATTAGAGCGTAGTGCGCATTTTACAAGACGGTAGCATTTTTACGCTACCAATGATATTTTGAGTGGAACAATAGCACAGCATTCAAATTATCGTTGCCTTAAATCTGTCCGGATGTCCGGATCACAGGGAAGTTTCCAAAGATACTTAAAATGATTCCGTGATCAAACAATCAGAATTTAAATATCTATGCCATTAAGTCCATTCCTGTACATTTTTGTGCGTAAATGAATAAATTTCGCACATTTTGCAGCATCTACAATAAACAGTTCAGATTTGATGTTTCTCAGAAAACTTTAAACTTTTTGCTGCTCGTTCTTGTGAATTTGAAACCATTTTGGTAGTCGCGTAGTACTGGTGTGTGTCGGTTGGCGGTGAAGCGATGAAGCCTGGGTGGTGGCATGAGCGGGTGTACCTGTAACAGGATGTATATAAGCGGGTGTGGTGTGGGCAGGTGGGCAGCTACGAGCACATGAACGTACTGGCGCGGCGCGGGGAGTCCCCGCCGCGCGCCGCTTCCCCCTCCGCGCCATCTGCCTCGCGCCAGCTGCACGCGCACCACAAGTACCACACCGTACGTATACACACACACACAAACACACAACGTTGCACTCGACGTGGACGACGCGTTTTATGACTTGTTAAACTTGTAAAAAATATTTATAAATATACGCCTTGTGCATAGGCCCTAAGGTGTTTACGGAATTGCTATACAGCTCTAAAAAAAATATAAATAAAGGCTGCACCTTTGGGTGGATCAGAAAACCATTAGTTTTTAAGCCTTGTCCACACATAAGCCCAAATACATGTGTTAGAGGCTTTCATTTATTTTCAATAAAATTATTTATATCGGATGGATTTACAGTCGGTAAAGCTGTTACCTGACCCACCCTGCCGTTCAAAGTTAAAGTAAGACGATTTTGAACCTTCTGCAATTAGCAGTAGATAAGTGTTATTCAATACGCATGAGCTTATCGAACTAGAACGACTTGTTCAAGGTAGGCAAATATTATAGATTACAGTAATACAAATTTGATCTTTAACACGTAACGTTAGGGTAGGTAAGCGTTTGAATACTGTTTTGTCAACTTGACGGACTTGTTAATTTCAACAATACATGTTTAAGTCGATTTAATTAAGTGGTTGCATCAGTGAACCTATGTCAAAATGGTTGCGTGTTCAAAACTAACCTTCCGTTTCTTGTTGCTTTATGTTTACAATATTCAATTATGTTATTTGAATTCAAAATATTATTTATATTAAATTTAAATACAAAAAACAACATAAATGAAAAACAAAAATGATTATCATAACGATTTTATTCAATATAAATATTAAATAATTAATTACTTACAAAAATAATTACTTGTCATATATTTATAGCTAAAACATATAAAAGAAGTTAGAATACTAAACTTCATATGATAAACCTGATTTTACTATTTAAGTTGGTAACGCGCCAATTGTGCGTAGACTGGCTTTAGCTTTATTGTCACAGTTCATTTTTATTTTCCTACATTTGACTACCAGTTTTATAATGAATACGCATATTTGTCTTTCAACTACCCTCTTATTACAAGTTCGGTGAAAATTTATCGACATATGTAAAAGTGTTTGTACAAACCAACTTACAGAAATAAAATCATTTAATATTACCAATACATGAATTTTAATTTTTGAATAATGTGTCCGTCTAAAGTTCTTTACAATGTTGTAAGAAATACTTATTATTGATTAGATTCTAAATTGAAAGCAAAAAAAAATATATTCTCGAAGTATGATTTGAACTCGCACCTTGTTCATCTCAGCCTTATACGACTACGAACCACTAGACCAGATCTACTAGAATGTTATCATTAATATATTAATAGTAGCAATGACACTAATTATATTACAATACTCTGATAAGCTTTTAGTCTTACAGCATAAAAATCAAAATCGCATAACAAATTGTTTTAGATATCCTAACGCTAACGTTTAAATGATCAAATTTGCGTATCTGTATTATTATTGTATTTTTTCATCGAGTAGCGCTAGTCTGATAAACTCATACAAATTAAATAATCCTTAATATTACAGGCAGAGGGTTCAAATTTGTTCGTTTTTAGGGTGGGTCAGGTAACAGCTACTACCGACTGTAAATAGAATATAAATCCGTTACGTACAAACGTTCCGTGAATTAGTATAGAATGTTGTTTAGTTCAACTGTGATAAAAATAACTAATAAAAATTGCCTTCAAATATACGCCCTGTATGTATAATCAAACATATTCTGGTTTTTTGCATTCATTTTTACTAACACTATCAGGATCAAACTAACCTGACTCGGTTTTGGGCATATTTTATACAATTGTAATAATTAACTGTTAAAAACCGGTTTTTAGAGTAAGTTTTAGTGAATTAATGTTAATTTGTTGTTATTTCTCATCATATGCTCTATATCATAAGCTGCTAAGACTTAACTTAGTGTAAACTAACAATGGGTGTAGGAGTACTAACTAACTCGTCGCACACGGTATAGGCGCCTGCATCGATGTCTCCTGCTCACCACTATCGCGCGCCGCCTGCCTCGGAGAGCCTGCCTGCCAGCCAGGTCCGTCATCCTATATTAAAACCGCCAAAGTATCGCAGTACCTGTCGTACTAATAAGAGTGTACCGCTAAACTGACCTAGTGTCTCAGAACTTCAAAAGAACCTATTTTTTTGAGGCTATTTTGGTAATTTAGATTATCGCAAAAAGAGTATGCTTTTTTTATGAAAGCTGCTGCCTATTTGCTACAATTAAAAAAAGGGCTTTCCAAAAAATAAAAGTGTTCCTTTACTGAGCTAGTTTAGCGGTAAATTCTGTACAAGAAAGGTATGCACGCATTCACAGGAATGGCTTACAGCTGTGTGGAAGTTTGCGTCACTTATCTCAATGTAAGGTGAAATGGTCTGCTAGGTTATGTTATTAATGTAATTAAAAATACTTATAGATAATGCAATAAATATATTTTTTATGTTAGAACTCATCATAGACAATAGTGTCAGTATCATTATATGTTCATCTTGATCTAGTCCAGTAGCTCTATAGAAAATACAATGGGGTACATTTTTGGCCATCACGAGTAGCCTGTTCTCGTACTATTTTATAAAAGTTTATAGTCAACCAAAAAAGCAGGCTGTTTCATCATTTCGTATGAAAAGCGAATGTTCTACAAGTAGCTTATGTTTAGTAATAATATCTAAGAAGAAATGTAAATATATGGCATCCTAGCATGACACGCCCTCTATCGATATATTGTGATCAACTATGCCTTAAAGTCCATTGGTTGGTTTTATTACGCCTCCATTATTAGATTTACGCCAACTTTGGCGACTCTAGCCAATCGTCAAAATACATCTACCTAATATTATGGAATCAGCAGTGAGAACAGTAACGGCCGCGACTTACAAGTATTTCATGGATTCGAAACCAGGCAGACGCTTCATCATCATCATCATCAGCCTATAGCAGTCCATTGCTCGACATAGGCCTCTCCAATTACACGCCATTTGCTTCGATTTTTGGCAACTGTCATCCGGCTGCTACCAGCCACCCTGCGAAGGTCGTCGCTCCACCTAGCCTGAGAGCGTCCTACCTTACGTTTACCACCCAACTAGCAAAAACGTCGTATAATTCTAGTCTTATAAGACTTCATGGTATATAACAGTTATATAGTGGTATGTAGTTAACTATTTTGATATATAGACGTTTATCTTACGACGGTTCAGTCGCGGGACTGTAATGTCTTAATATAAAGTTGAGTAAACGTTTTCAGGACTAACTTATACAACGTTGTAGAATGGTGTCAGTACATATGTTGAGTAAATGTTTTCAGGACTAACTTATACAACGTTGTAGAATGGTGTCAGTAAATATGTTGAGTAAATGTTTACAGGACTAACTTATATGACGTCGGATAATGGTGCTTGTGTATATGTTGGGTAAACGTTTTCAGGACTAACTTATACGACGTTGTAGAATGGTGTCAGTGCATATGTTGAGTAAATGTTTGCAGGACTATCTTATATGACGTTGGATAGTGGTGTCAGTGCATATGTAGAGTAGACGTTTTCAGAACTAACTTATATGACGTCGGATAGTGGTGCCAGTGCATATGTTGAGTAAAAGTTTTCAGGACTAACATATATATGACGTCGGCTAATGGTGCCAGCCATGACGTTTATTGGACAATGTATTGGTCATATCAACGTTTCGGTTAGATGAAAGGTTTTTGTAAGACAACCATCGTCGTGTGTGAATCTTAACATAACTTTTATATAATTAAAACGACACTTAAACGTTTGCGTATGACCTTTTTATAACAAAACTATTTTGATCGTATGGAAGACTTACTAAGACTTGTATGCAACTAAAATGTTGAATTTCTACGGTTACATTACTTTAAGTAGACTTTTGAATCATTTAAAGGTCAAATCCACACTTTAATTGAACCATTTCTATTTTGTTTTGTCTTTTAAAAAAGGGATAGAACGAATGAATGTTGCCGAAAAAGATTCCGTATATTTTTTTTATTTTAAATTAACATTTAATGTAAACAACAACAATAAAATTAAACAATTAACAGTAGCAATGGAACTGTGACATTTATAACATTTGTTTGAAAAGGTAAAATAAATGCTTCGCCAAGGCCATTTTTCTCTTTTATGACGTTTTAAATCATTTCAGATCAAAAATTTATCGATGTCCAAGAACACTACCATAGTTCATTCATATCCTATGTTAGACCTGAAAAAAACATTTAAATAAATTAATCTGGGCTAAACGTACTATTTGATTAGATAGCCATTGACAAGAAAAGAAGATGAATTTATAATCATAAAGGGCCGAGTTAGTTCTCTGTTCAAGTTATGCAATGTTTATTAGATCTGTAAGTAATGCATAAGGAACCCTAAAGTAAACTGAATATGGCCGCAGCGTCATAGACTCAAGAAAATGTATACGACCTTTTTGTTATATTAGTGTTATATAAAGGTCGCTATACAACGTAAACAAGATGGTTGATGCTTTATTATGAAAAAAATTTTTGGATAATTAATTAAAACGATTCAAATACAAAGAAATAGAGGAGGGCGTTAAAAACTTCACAAAAACACATATATACATTGTCATAAAACTAATGTTCCCTGAAAGATTAACACAACTATCATTATCTCACACTCATTTAAATAATGCACAATAAATCGATATTTTGTAATTATGGAAATAGACATTAACTTACCTTTTTTTATTTAAACACCGGCACAATATTTAACAAACGAAACAAAACGGTTGCCGTTAAGCAGTCTTTTGAAAACGTCATTGTAACAGCTATGTGACATAAGCGGTCACATAAGAGACTCATCATAACCAGTATTGGACCGTAAAGTCGGTCTCTGTACTTTTATTTAACTTGTATACAACGTTTGAACGGTCATTGGCTGACTTCTACTTAACTACTAAACGACAATATTGTCGTGTAATTTGGGCCTAATTCGCGTTATTTATACGTTTATATTTACGTTTATGCGACCAATCTTAAAAACTAGACTCAAAGTGTAAAACGTTAAATTGACTATTATAAAACATTGATTTGTTAGTTGGGCAGTTGGCGGTCTCCACTCAAGAACACGTTAACCCCAACGGTTAGCGGCAGGCGCTTAACATTGTGTAAATTATTTCATCACCACTGCTCTCAAAACGGCGAAAGAAAACATCGTGAGGGAAGTGGCATGTCCCAGAACCAAAATTCGATGACATGTGACATTCACCAAACCGCACTGGGCCCGTGTAGTGGATTCCGGTCCATTCCCTCTTACAGAGAAGGAGGCCTTTGTCCCAGCAGTGAGAACATTAAAAGATTGATGAAGATAATGGAATCGGCTTTTGCGGTTTAATTAAAATGAAAAGTAGTCAAACCAACCTTTATTTAAAATAGCGGCATGCCAGCTAAACCCTTATATTATAAAACACTATGTATTAGCAAGTAGTATATAATATAATATCGATATAGATTTATGGTTTAATATTGTCATTTAAGTGCACAGCACTGCTTGACGCAAAGTAGATTCTAGGCGACGCTTGTATGTGCAAGGTATATCCGGTGGTACTCAACTTGCGGCCTATGAATGTATTCCATGTTATATCATGTTATTCCTCTTTTAAAATCAGTTATTTGTTTGTTTGGACCCAATATAATTAGTATTTGTTTAAATTATTTTATGAATGATCGGTTTAAAGCCAAAGGTCGAGTATCGCTGACTTTTAAATAAATATACTTTACTGCTGATGTGTAAAACTGCATAAATATAAAAATATTCATGTAATAATATTTAGTTTATATTTATAAGGTTTTATAAATAAAATTAGATTGTTACAATTTTTTGTCTGTGTAGAAATTGTAGTGTCTCGCGTTAGATTAATTAAAATGTAACATTTTAGAATATAATAATAGTTCACAATTTCAGTAAAATAAAATTGTTATTATGACTGATAGAGTCAAGAGAAACACTCATATTTTAATCTTTTAAATGATAATTTATTTAGATTCAGAAAACATTACGTCTGTAAAATAACATATTTAGGCCCGATTTTTGTGTAGTCTCTGATAACTTTTAACTGAGGAATAAAAAAGGGCGTTTGAAATATTTTCTATATAAAATCTGTCAAATCGCCATTTGCTTCCTCATTTAAAATTTATCAGACTCGAAAAGCTTGACGTTAGTCATTTAATTAATTTAGCGTCCCATGTAGTTAATTTTAGTTTCAACAGAAACAAAAAAAAATACAAATCGTTTTCTATTGTATGCAGGTTTTTAAATTCTAGTTTTTAACCAACTATTATTGCGCTACAGTTCGTACATCTTTTGCGACGTTAAACTCTCTTGGACTAAACTCACGACGTGTTTTTGATATTCAGGCTGCCCTTATTTGTGGCAAAAAAATGGCAGAGAGGTCAAATGTTTGATCGCCACATGTACGAACGCTAGTGCAATCCGTCATGACTTAAATGTGCGAGTATATTCAAACACATGCTACCTCCATACAGCTCCAACTATGCGAGGAAGGTGGAGGGCAAATCGTGAGCGGTGAAGGCGCGGAGTCTCCGCTGACGGCGCGCTCGCTGCGCCTGGAGAGAGCCGCGCGCGCCATACACGCCGAGAGGGACCGCCTGCGCACGCACTACCAGCCTCCTTATGACTCGTGAGTAGTTGACTACCACGTACACACGTGCTATATTTGACAAATATATTGATGGATCTGCAAAAGAAAAGGGGGTTAAATACCTGGGCTTAGTCCTGTATTAATGAAAGGTTCACACTAATATTAGATTAATAAAAGTCTTCTGATAAACGATTTGATTTGTGATGAGCGTAATGTAACGATCACCTTAATACTATTTGGTAACTAACATCACCATAATGTACAATTGTAAAGTTTTGTTATTGCCGCTATTATTCATTTGAGTGCCAGAAACTTGTTTCCACGCGAGACACAATGGCTTTTCTATTGTTTCGATAATTACGTGCATTCAACCGCACCGGTTAAACCACTTACTAGCAACAAAAAAAAAGCAACTTATTTGACTAACTGAGTTTCGGTACTATGAAAGACGTCTCATTGCAAACAGGCGACAACGGATCGTGACAACACTCATTTGCGGTTATTGAAGCCAAAACACCAGACGTCTTATAAAGAACTATTATTAATTAATAGCACATGCGTGTAAAATGCATTTTTTTAACAGCAAATATTTAACTATAACTACATATATGTATTAACAACTAATCTACAATTTAACAACTTTCCATTCCACGCTGCCAGGACTTCAATAATGTCGGGCAGCCTCGCTCGGATCCCCATACACAGGTCTCCGCATTTACCCCACCCGGGACTCAAACCCGCGTCCCACCCGCAAGTGAACCTAGCTCACTTGTGGTGCGATTGCCCCGATACATTGTTCAACTATGTGCCTCATCGGATCTGTCTCAAATCCAGCATGTATAGGATCGTTGATAGCTATCTGTTCCATCATCCGTGTTTGGTTAAGTCGGCTAGTTATATTTAAATTTAAATGGGAGCTCAAGGTAGTGTAGCACATAACATAATATCACGCCAGGTTTTCCTGAAGGGTGAGGCAGAAACAACTATAGTGAGGGGTAGCCAGTTAATTTAAGGGGGAGCTACTTGGAAAATCGTATTTATGTTCTTCTTTATGATCAAGTGACGCATAGTAAATGTGCCTTAACAAGTTATAAATTGTAGAAGTATGGCGCTTTGATTCTATTTAACAACATAATAATATGTCACAGAATAAAATAATGAGATCATATTACGCTGTATAATCATCAAATATAAATTTGAATGAGTTTGTATATCTGGGAAGTATGTTCACAAGGTATGGAAAGATTGAAGAGGATGGGGAAAGGAGAGTGAATGCAGGGAATAAAGTGAATGGTGCTATACATGCAGTTTTTTATGCAGTGTGTCTCCGGAAGCTCGACTCGCCGTTCACAACAGCGTGCTGGTGCCTACACTTATGTATGGAAGTGAAGGTTGGGTATGGCAAAAAAGACATGAAAGTAGGATTAATGCAGTAGAAATGCGTTCCTTGCGAAAGTGTGTTGTAACTTTAAATGGTAGATTGAGAAATGAGGTAATAAGTCAACGTTGTGGTTTAAAAGAAGATGTAGTGACTAAAATTGAAAAGAGTATGCTAAGATGGTTTGGCCATGTTGAGAGGATGAATCAAAGGCGACTAACGAAACATATTTACAAGGCAGACGTTAATGGAAACGCCGGGAGGGGGACGCCCTAGAAAGACATATATAGACCATATAGGTGATGTTCTTCAGAAAGGCCAAGTGCGCAGTACTCATAACCGGCGTGTGTGTATGACTAGATGTATGAATGTGTGTGAAGCAAAAGAAGTATATAAGGATCGTAGCAGGTGGTATCGTTCTGTAGTTTCTGCCTAACCCCATGGGAAAAAGGTGTGAGTTTATGTATGTATGTATGTATAAATTTTAATGAAAAAATATTTATTTTCTATCAAAACGTTGAAGAACAATGTGTCAGGACTTTCAGCTTATGATAGTGCTTTATTTTAACACGTGCATGCATTTTTTTCTTTTCAGATTGTATGTAATGTTATTTTATTTCTTTTATACTTGAATAAATATTTAGATATGTTACAAAATGGAATTACTAATTCTTTTCACCCGGTAACGTCATGAAAATGTGTTTTAAATTGTTAATGGTATGTTATTGTTTATTTTTATGTGTGATCCCTGATTCCATAGTAGAGATCGATTTGTGGCTAAAATATTTTTTTAGTAATTCCATTTTAGCTAGAAACTGCTGGCTAAGTAACTACCAATTTCTTTTTTGCTACCATTGATACATAAAACTTTTTAAAGCACTAAAGCAATTATAAAAAGGCTATAAGTTGAGTAACACCAGTTGAAGTTTAATTTATCATTTAATTTTTACTGTTGTTTCTGCTAAAAACAGCTTAGCTGCTTTTTTAATAGTTTTTGTTCTTATTATGTATTAGTTTATTTTTGTATGTTCAAAACACGTAACTTATATGTATTACTTATAATAATAATAATAAATATAAGTTGTATATTTTATCTTTGAGCTCTAGTTGTCTGTTGTAAAGCTCTCTCAGAATATTCTAAATGTTCTGCTTCTCATCGTCGCGCTCTTTACTATCTTGACATTTAGGCTATGTATCGTCAGTCTCTAAAAACCCATATACGCACTTCTCCAACATATCTGCACCAAAATTATTACCATTGTAAATCTATATCTATAAAAGCGAAAGGTGACTGACTGACTGACTGACTGACTGACTGACTGACTGACTGATCAATCAACGCACAGCCAAAACTGCTAAGCCTAGAAGCATGAAATTTGGCAGAAAGGTTCTTCAAGTGACGTAAGTGTGCACTAAGAAAGGATTTTTGGAAATTCTACCCCTAAGGGGGTAAAAAAGGGGTTGAAAGTTTGTATGAAAAATCTAATTCCTTCGACCAAAATTCTTGAAACTTAGCACAAATAGTATTCTAAGTAAATGATAAAGATTGACATTATTAGTTTTTCGAAACTACCCCCAAATGATGATTTAAGGGGTGTTGAAGTTTGTATGGAAAAATCTGATTTCTTGGGTCAATAAACTTGAAACTTGCCACAAATACTAACCTAATGAACAATAAAGGTTGCTATTATTATTTTTGGAAACTACCCCCAAAAGACTATTTAGGGGTGTTAATTTATTTTGAAGGATCTCATTACTTCAGTTAATAAACTTGAAACTTTACATAAATACCAATCTTAATAAACAATAAAGGCTTTCATTGTTGGTTTTTCGAAACTACCCCCAAAAGATGATTTAGAGGATGTAATTTTTTTTGAAGAATCTGAGTTCTTGGGTGAATAAACATGAAACTTGACATAAATACCATCCTAAATAAACAATAAAGGTTGTCATTATTAATTTTTTGCAACTACCCCCAAAAGACGACTTAGGAGGTATTACAGTGTTTTGGAAAAATCTGATTTCTTGGGTCAATAAACTTGAAACTTGCCACAAATACTAACCTAAATTAACAATAAAGGTTGCTATTATTAGTTTTTGAAACTACCCCCAAAAGACGATTTAGGGGTGTAATTTTTTTTGAAGAATCTAATTATCTAAATAGACAATAAAGGCTTTCATTGTTAGTTTTTCGAAACTAACCCCAAAAGATGATTTAGGGGATGTTAAATTTTTTGAAGAATCTGATTTCTTGGGTGAATAAACATGAAACTTGACATAAATACCATCCTAAATAAACAATAAAGTTTGTCATTATTAATTTTTTGCAACTACCCCCAAAAGACGATTTAGGAGGTATTAGTGTTTTGGAAAAATCTGATTTCTTTGGTCAATAAACTTGAAACTTGCCACAAATACTAACCTAAATGAACAATAAAGGTTGCTATAATTAGTTTTTGAAACTACCCCCAAAAAACGATTTAGGGGTGTAAATTTTTTTTTGAAGAATCTAATTATCTAAATAGACAATAATGGCTTTCTTTGTTAGCTTTTCGAAACTACCCCCAAAAGATGATTTAGGGGATGTTCAATTTTTTGAAGAATCTGATTTCTTAGGTGAATAAACATGAAACTTGACATAAATATCATCCTAAATAAACAATAAAGTTTGTCATTATTAATTTTTTGCAACTACCCCCAAAAGACGATTTAGGAGGTATTAGTGTTTTGGAAAAATCTGATTTCTTTGGTCAATAAACTTGAAACTTGCCACAAATACTAACCTAAATGAACAATAAAGGTTGCTATAATTAGTTTTTGAAACTACCCCCAAAAAACGATTTAGGGGTGTAAATTTTTTTTTGAAGAATCTAATTATCTAAATAGACAATAATGGCTTTCTTTGTTAGCTTTTCGAAACTACCCCCAAAAGATGATTTAGGGGATGTTCAATTTTTTGAAGAATCTGATTTCTTAGGTGAATAAACATGAAACTTGACATAAATATCATCCTAAATAAACATTAAAGGTTGTCATTATTAGTTTTTTGCAACTACCCCCAAAAGACGATTTAGGAGGTATTACAGTGTTTTTGAAAAATCTGATTTCTTTGGTCAATAAACTTGAAACTTGCCACAAATACTAACCTAAATGAACAATAAAGGTTGCTATTATTATTTTGTGAAACTACCCCCAAAAGACGATTTAGGGGATGTTAATTTTTTTGAAGAATCTAATTTCTTAGGTCAATAAATATGAAACTGCTTAAATACCAACTTAAATAAACAATAAAGGTTGTCATTATTAGTTTTTCGAAACTACCCTTAAAATACGATTTCGGGGTGGTAAAGATTTTTGATTACTTTTACTGCACATAGCTTCTTTTTAAGATGTAGGGGAGCACTTAGGAGGGATTTTTGGAAATTCATCTTTTGAAGGGGTTAAAAGGCAGACATTTATTTGTATGAAAAATCTTATTCCTTTGGCAAAATAATAAAGGTTGGCATGATTAGTTTTTCGGAATTATCCCCAGAAGACGATTTAGGGGTGTTAAAGTTTCTTTGAAGAATGAAATGGCACTAATACGGGGATCTACCGACCTCGACCGTTTGTCTCAGGTAAACATAGTTGTGAGTGACATTTTAGTGTTGCGTAATTTACGCTGTATTAGGTTTTTGTGTTGTGTCGCGTAATTTACGCAGCATTCGTTTTCATACTAAAGGGGGTATTGAAGTTTGTATCGAAGAATTTTATTTCATGGGTTACTAAACTTGAAACATTGCACAAATACTAACTTAAATAAATTATAAGGTTGCTATTATTAGTTTTTCGAAACTACCCCCAAAAACAGATTTAGGTGGTGTTAAAGTTTTTTTGAATAATCATATTACTTGGGTTAATAAATTTGTAACTTAAGCAATAAAAGTTGTTATTATTAGTTCTCAAAACTACCCCCAAAAGACGATTTGTTTTTTTTTTTGATGAATCTTACTTCATGACTTAACTTTAAACTTGACATACATACCAACCTAATTAAACAATACAGGTTGAAATTCTTAGTTTTTTTAAACTAACCCCAAAATACGGTTTTTTAGGGGTGTTAAGGTTTAATGAAGAATCTTATTTCTTGAGTTAATAAATTAGAAACTTGACATAAATATCAACTTAAGTAAACAATAAAGGTTGCCATTATAAGTTTTTAGAAACAACACTCAAAAGTCGATTTAGGGGGAGTTAAAGTTTTTTGAAAATCTTATTTATTGGGTTAATAAACTTGATACTTGACAAAAATACCAAACTAAACAAACAATAAACGTTGATATTATTAGATTTTCGAAACTTCCTCCAAAATACGATTTAACAGGTGATAAAGTTTTGTTAAAGCATTGTATGTCTTGGGTTAATAAACTTGATAGTTGACATAAATACCAACCTAAGTAGGTAAACAATAGAAGGTTGTCATTATATTTTTTCGAAACTACCCCCCAAAATAGGATTTAGTGGGTGTTAAAGTTTGTTATGAATCATAATGGAAAAGGTTTCGTTTTTGATGTAGGGATCTAGGGGAGCACGAAGAAGGAATTTGCGGAAAATCAACTTTTAACCATCATCATCATTTCAGCCAAAAAACGTCCACTACTAAACATAGGCCTTCCTTAAGCGCCGCCACACTGTTCGGTCCTGTGCGTTTCGCATCCACCGGCCCGCAGCCTTGACCAGGTCGGACTTCCTAATTAGCGTTTTCCGGTTCGCAGTCGCCACTGAACTGTCAACCTTTAAGGGGGTGAAAAGGGGGCAATTTGTTTGTATGAACAATCTCATTCCGTGGAGATAAAGTAAATAATCAAAATTTATATAATACGTTTTTTAAAACTACCTCCCCCCTGATAGGGTTAAGTGATTTTAGTTTTTTTGAGACATTTTACTGAGCAATCTAACTAAAATAAACAAAAAATTCAAAAGAGAAAAAGGGTATATTAAGTTTAAGGGGCGGATTTTACTTAGTAGCGGTATCCTTAAAATGTATTATTCTTTAAGTCAAATAACGAATCGTCCCAAACCTATAAACCGTAGAACTTTACGAAACCACATTTTTATTTGGTTTAATAACAACGTATTTTTGGTATGTACACGAACGAAGTCGCGAGCGGAGTTAATATTATAAATGTGAAAGTAACTCTGTCTGTCTCTCTGTCTACCTTTTCACGCTTAAACCGCTGAACCGATTTAAATGTATTTTGGTTCGGAGATATTTTGAGACCCTGGGCAGGACATAGGATAGTTTTTATCCAAACATACTTACGGAAATCATACTTAAGGGAGTGGATAGAGGGGTAGAAGTTTGTATGGAAAACCTACAATATTAAGCCGCGATATAAAAAATAAGTAATACGAATTACTAATGCTTCGCAGACGAAGTCGCGGGCAACAGCTAGTATACCATAACAAACTAACTGACGGTAACATTTCTTCACGTAGCAATATTTCATCCAGTTCAAGCCAAGAGTCTTTGGGTGGCATGTCGGTGCCCCTGGGCGGCGGCATGGCCAGTACTTGGGGCGGAGGAGGAGCAGCTAGGGCGGGCGGGTCGGCGGCGGCGTCGCTGGCCTCCATGCACCAGCAGAAGAAGAGGGGCATCAAGAGCTCGCTCGGGAGGTTCTTTAGTAAAAAGGAGAAGGCGGGGATGCCGGTGAGTAGCTTCACAACTTGTTACAATGTATTAGGGTCCTCATACAGCAAATTCATTGTTGCAACCGTGAAATTATCTGCTGTTGTTGTTGCATTTCAGCAAGGCGCGTCAATCACAGCAATTAAAGTCCCAATGACATTTCCACACGCTTAGAAAATTGTAAACACTGTAAAGGAAATCTGTATTAAGTTAAAAGCAGTATTTTTTTCAAATACAGCCCCAAAGATCATTCCGTACTAAATTTGAACTTTTCTTTAATAGCTTTTGTAGAGTGGACACCAATTCCGCCAATATTAAAACTCTTGCAAAGCTTAGTCAATGCATTTGCTGTCTGTTTGAGTTTTATGAATGTCGGTTATCTATTTTTCTATAGCAACGATGTTTTCCCCATGTACAGCAAGGACAAAGTCCCCGATCCCTATCATCAGTATCGTCTCTGGGTCTATCCTCACTGGCAGACGAGCCGGCGTGCAGCGACGCCATGACGCCGCACGCGCCCATGTCACACGCTCCCATGTCGCACGCGGACTACGCCAGGAGCAAGAGCAAGTCAGTATAGCAGTGTTCACTCCCTTAAACAGCTTACGAGGGTCTTGAATAGGTCTCTGCGGTCTTCTAGCCGGATGTTTTCTCGTAAAAAAACAGGTAGCGATTTCTCAGAGTTAAGGCGCTACCTCCACGAGCCAGTGTATCGCCACGTGTCCTCCCGGCTATCGTCGGGTGATCTCCAGGAGACGATTATTCTTCCACCTACGTTTAGTCGTGACTGGCAGGGCATTACCCCGTGTCCGTAATAACTAGTTGCACATTTTTTTGGGCATTATCATAGTGCGTTTTATGTATGTTGTTTGATTTGTCAACTTGCGAAAGTCGGCACTTGTAAGCGCTGGTAAATTGAGACCGGCTTTCTACGCCATAATACTTGAAAGAAATAGTCTCTGCTATGTTTTTTACATTTTCTTTTTATTCGTTGCCACTTCTAACTATGATATGTTATCTCTCCCACAGAGACCGCGACTACCGGCACGAGTTACTAGGGGAAGCCATGAGAGCTGGTACTCCATTCGCTCTATGGAACGGTCCCACGGTGGTGGCGTGGTTAGAGCTGTGGGTGGGCATGCCGGCGTGGTACGTGGCGGCGTGTCGCGCTAACGTCAAGTCCGGCGCCATCATGTCGGCGCTGTCGGACCAGGAGATACAGAGGGAGATCGGTAAGTAACACTAGTAGAGAGTCAGTAGCGAGGTGATGCAACGGTGCTTGAAGTAGCATCGCTGTGCTGCGCTGAGCCGCGCTTCTTCTCAACGTGCAGAGAGATACAGCGAAGAGAGAATTCGCTCACTGAAATGTGACCCTATTTGTGTAGTAAATAAATTTCCATATTTTACGCGCATTTTAGCTTCTCGGTGTAAGCTGATGTTAAGCAACGGATGACTTCTGCACTTTAATCGAGATCTCCAGCTTTAGTTTTTTAATATAATTATTAAATGCCCCTTTTACAGTTTTGAGGGTTCACCAGTTAATTCAAGTTTTACTGCATAAAATTGGCAACCAGTAAACTATCCCATATCAAATGAGCATATTTTTTTCTTGCATATTAGATCACACTAACTGCTTCAATTGCAACATTGATGGACATTGTCGCTCGCATCATCCTTTGTTTGCTGATACGTACTACACCACAAATCACCAAACACCGTTAGCCTACGAATTTAAAACATCGTTCCATTTCTGTCAACCTTTAGAAGGTTACACATACGGAACGATGTCATATATTTTCTCGCACAATGCATAGTAAAATGTTGTATGATACACGTACGTAAGATGATTTCCGACTCGTGTCGATTTATCCACTCACTCGCTTCGCTCGCTCGTGAATAAAAATACCACTCATCGGAAATCACCTACCTTCCGCACTTGTAGCATAAATAACTATTGTTGTACAGGTATAAGTAACCCCCTGCACCGGCTGAAGCTGCGGCTGGCTATCCAAGAAATGGTGTCCCTAACGTCTCCGTCAGCGCCTAGAGGAACCGCGTGTGCTGCGCTGGCATTCGGAGACATGAACCACGAGTGGATCGGCAACGTGTGGCTGCCCTCCTTAGGTGAGATACAAAAAATACCATACAAGATGCGAAAAGGAAGCAAGAAAATGAGCCTTCATCAGACCATGTACTGGTTAAAAAACAGACGTCCGACTGAAAATGTGTTTTGATTTTGAGTCATCAAACAGTCTCATAAGTTAAGGTTCTTTGAGAAAGCGGTTGGCACTTCTTGGACACCGATATCTCAAAATACCGATGATAATGCGGCTTTTTATGACAAACTTAATTATGGACCTGCTAGGATCGAAATTTTAGGAAACTCAAGCTTGTACTACAATGGTGATCCGAGTTATACTTACTTATCTGCTAAACCCTTCGGGTGTGTGTACCTATAAGATGGATGTTATTTTGCAAATATTAGAAATATATCATATTGATTGTGTTTGCAGGTTTACCGCAGTACAGAACGACGTTCATGGAGTGCCTGGTGGACGCGCGGATGTTGGAGCACCTCACTAAGAGAGACCTGCGGACGCAACTCAAAATGGTCGACAGTTTTCACAGGTAATGGTCTATCTTTAACTTGCATACGTATATTATAGATAGTATAGGACCAAAGTTATCTCCTTGAGGCACCCCTTGTGCATCAAGTATTACAATATTCGATTTAAATAAATAACATGGAGGATATATTAAATATTAATATGTTTGATTATAAAAGCATAAAATCTGTGTTATCTTTCAGCAGAATGATTTAATTTGTATTTTAATCTCAAGAATAATATGTCTACCTTGTCTAACGCCTTTGCTTGGCCCGAAAATAGCGAATAATCGTCATCATCCACGTCCTAGCGCGTATTTTGCGTACGGGTGAGATAAACAGGTCATTCGATCCTCCTCAGCTCCTCAAGGAGAGCCAGCAGCGTTCTGGTAATTGTCATCATCAAGTGTATTGTCCATGTTTGCAGAACGTCCCTGCACTTCGGCGTCGCGTGTCTCAAGCGCGTCGGCTACAGCGTGCGGGCGCTGGACGAGAGGCGGCGGGCGGCCGACCTCACCACCAGAGACGTGCTGGTGTGGACCAACGAGAGACTGCAGCGCTGGCTTATAGCTATTAACCTCAAGGTAAATACAATCATTTGTTACGACAACACGTAAACTAATCAATAATTACATAGTTCTAAACATAACTGACATAGTGCTCTTACAGAAGCACTGGTAACAAATGGGCATTAAATGTCGAAACTGTATTGTTTTTACGGCCCATTGTACTTACGGCCAAAATTTCAAAAGCAATTCAATGTTAAATCATCTTCTAGACTCATGCTGTGTCTGTCAATCTAAAGTGTTTTGCAGAATGAAAAGATTTTTATAATAATCTTAAAATGAATAGGCCTATTTTTTTAATAAATAGCAGAAAGGACCACACTAGATAAGATTATCTATTTCCACTTTTTCAATTATTTTTACAGCCTTGTTCTCTGATGTCTGTAGCAGTGTTTAACCTATTTTATTGTTTGTGTTATAGGAGTACGCGAACAACTTATCAGAGAGCGGCGTGCACGGCGCACTGATCGCGTTAGACGACAACTTCGACGCCAACAGTATGGCGCTGGCGCTGCAGATACCCACGCAGAACACGCAGGTACGAACACACACTTACAATATTTACCATATTACAACGCTTAGTATTAAAAGGTGGCTATATCAAACGAACAGCAGACGTACTGTTAATCAATCACAACAATTGGTTGTATAAAGTCACATTAGATTTAACTATGAATTACCTATGTTTGCTAGTTTTACAGAAGCCAGTATGATCTATCAGATTGTAATTTTAATTCAAAACATAGTATATTAAAATATATGTAGTAATTCAAACTACAACAACTGTACCACTAGTTACAGTTTTGATGAATCAAATCTACAAGCTGATGTTCTTCATATTCCCAGTATTTACAAAAATATTTTTTCGCAGGCGCGACAGATCCTAGAACTGGAGTTCAGCAACCTGTTAGCGGCGGGCACAGAGCGTACGGCGCGTCTGCAACACGAACACGCCGCTTCCTGACATCACACGCTCAACTAGGTAACTATACACTCACACATACAGTTCAGCAACCTGTTAGCGGCGGGCACAGAGCGTACGGCGCGTCTGCAACACGAACACGCCGCTTCCTGACAACACACGCTCAACTAGGTAACTATACACTCACACATACAGTTCAGCAACCTGTTAGCGGCGGGCACAGAGCGTACGGCGCGTCTGCAACACGAACACGCCGCTTCCTGACATCACACGCTCAACTAGGTAACTATACACTCACACATACAATTCAGCAACCTGTTAGCGGCGGGCACAGAGCGTACGGCGCGTCTGCAACACGAACACGCCGCTTCCTGACATCACACGCTCAACTAGGTAACTATACACTCACACATACAGTTCAGCAACCTGTTAGCGGCGGGCACAGAGCGTACGGCGCGTCTGCAACACGAACACGCCGCTTCCTGACATCACACGCTCAACTAGGTAACTATACACTCACACATACAATTCAGCAACCTGTTAGCGGCGGGCACAGAGCGTACGGCGCGTCTGCAACACGAACACGCCGCTTCCTGACATCACACGCTCAACTAGGTAACTATACACTCACACATACAGTTCAGCAACCTGTTAGCGGCGGGCACAGAGCGTACGGCGCGTCTGCAACACGAACACGCCGCTTCCTGACATCACACGCTCAACTTGGTAACTATACACTCACACATACAGTTCAGCAACCTGTTAGCGGCGGGCACAGAGCGTACGGCGCGTCTGCAACACGAACACGCCGCTTCCTGACATCACACGCTCAACTAGGTAACTATACACTCACACATACAGTTCAGCAACCTGTTAGCGGCGGGCACAGAGCGTACGGCGCGTCTGCAACACGAACACGCCGCTTCCTGACATCACACGCTCAACTAGGTAACTATACACTCACACATACAGTTCAGCAACCTGTTAGTGGCGGGCACAGAGCGTACGGCGCGTCTGCAACACGAACACGCCGCTTCCTGACATCACACGCTCAACTAGGTAACTATACACTCACACATACAGTTCAGCAACCTGTTAGCGGCGGGCACAGAGCGTACGGCGCGTCTGCAACACGAACACGCCGCTTCCTGACATCACACGCTCAACTAGGTAACTATACACTCACACATACAGTTCAGCAACCTGTTAGCGGCGGGCACAGAGCGTACGGCGCGTCTGCAACACGAACACGCCGCTTCCTGACATCACACGCTCAACTAGGTAACTATACACTCACACATACAGTTCAGCAACCTGTTAGCGGCGGGCACAGAGCGTACGGCGCGTCTGCAACACGAACACGCCGCTTCCTGACATCACACGCTCAACTAGGTAACTATACACTCACACATACAGTTCAGCAACCTGTTAGCGGCGGGCACAGAGCGTACGGCGCGTCTGCAACACGAACACGCCGCTTCCTGACATCACACGCTCAACTTGGTAACTATACACTCACACATACAGTTCAGCAACCTGTTAGCGGCGGGCACAGAGCGTACGGCGCGTCTGCAACACGATCACGCCGCTTCCTGACATCACACGCTCAACTAGGTAACTATACACTCACACATACAGTTCAGCAACCTGTTAGCGGCGGGCACAGAGCGTACGGCGCGTCTGCAACACGAACACGCCGCTTCCTGACATCACACGCTCAACTAGGTAACTATACACTCACACATACAGTTCAGCAACCTGTTAGCGGCGGGCACAGAGCGTACGGCGCGTCTGCAACACGAACACGCCGCTTCCTGACATCACACGCTCAACTAGGTAACTATACACTCACACATACAGTTCATCAACCTGTTAGCGGCGGGCACAGAGCGTACGGCGCGTCTGCAACACGAACACGCCGCTTCCTGACATCACACGCTCAACTAGGTAACTATACACTCACACATACAGTTCAGCAACCTGTTAGCGGCGGGCACAGAGCGTACGGCGCGTCTGCAACACGAACACGCCGCTTCCTGACATCACACGCTCAACTAGGTAACTATACACTCACACATACAGTTCAGCAACCTGTTAGCGGCGGGCACAGAGCGTACGGCGCGTCTGCAACACGAACACGCCGCTTCCTGACATCACACGCTCAACTAGGTAACTATACACTCACACATACAGTTCAGCAACCTGTTAGCGGCGGGCACAGAGCGTACGGCGCGTCTGCAACACGAACACGCCGCTTCCTGACATCACACGCTCAACTAGGTAACTATACACTCACACATACAGTTCAGCAACCTGTTAGCGGCGGGCACAGAGCGTACGGCGCGTCTGCAACACGAACACGCCGCTTCCTGACATCACACGCTCAACTAGGTAACTATACACTCACACATACAGTTCAGCAACCTGTTAGCGGCGGGCACAGAGCGTACGGCGCGTCTGCAACACGAACACGCCGCTTCCTGACATCACACGCTCAACTAGGTAACTATATACTCACACATACAGTTCAGCAACCTGTTAGCGGCGGGCACAGAGCGTACGGCGCGTCTGCAACACGAACACGCCGCTTCCTGACATCACACGCTCAACTAGGTAACTATACACTCACACATACAGTTCAGCAACCTGTTAGCGGCGGGCACAGAGCGTACGGCGCGTCTGCAACACGAACACGCCGCTTCCTGACATCACACGCTCAACTAGGTAACTATACACTCACACATACAGTTCAGCAACCTGTTAGCGGCGGGCACAGAGCGTACGGCGCGTCTGCAACACGAACACGCCGCTTCCTGACATCACACGCTCAACTAGGTAACTATACACTCACACATACAGTTCAGCAACCTGTTAGCGGCGGGCACAGAGCGTACGGCGCGTCTGCAACACGAACACGCCGCTTCCTGACATCACACGCTCAACTAGGTAACTATACACTCACACATACAGTTCAGCAACCTGTTAGCGGCGGGCACAGAGCGTACGGCGCGTCTGCAACACGAACACGCCGCTTCCTGACATCACACGCTCAACTAGGTAACTATACACTCACACATACAGTTCAGCAACCTGTTAGCGGCGGGCACAGAGCGTACGGCGCGTCTGCAACACGAACACGCCGCTTCCTGACATCACACGCTCAACTAGGTAACTATACACTCACACATACAGTTCAGCAACCTGTTAGCGGCGGGCACAGAGCGTACGGCGCGTCTGCAACACGAACACGCCGCTTCCTGACATCACACGCTCAACTAGGTAACTATACACTCACACATACAGTTCAGCAACCTGTTAGCGGCGGGCACAGAGCGTACGGCGCGTCTGCAACACGAACACGCCGCTTCCTGACATCACACGCTCAACTAGGTAACTATACACTCACACATACAGTTCAGCAACCTGTTAGCGGCGGGCACAGAGCGTACGGCGCGTCTGCAACACGAACACGCCGCTTCCTGACATCACACGCTCAACTAGGTAACTATACACTCACACATACAGTTCAGCAACCTGTTAGAGGCGGGCACAGAGCGTACGGCGCGTCTGCAACACGAACACGCCGCTTCCTGACATCACACGCTCAACTAGGTAACTATACACTCACACATACAGTTCAGCAACCTGTTAGCGGCGGGCACAGAGCGTACGGCGCGTCTGCAACACGAACACGCCGCTTCCTGACATCACACGCTCAACTTGGTAACTATACACTCACACATACAGTTCAGCAACCTGTTAGCGGCGGGCACAGAGCGTACGGCGCGTCTGCAACACGAACACGCCGCTTCCTGACATCACACGCTCAACTAGGTAACTATACACTCACACATACAGTTCAGCAACCTGTTAGCGGCGGGCACAGAGCGTACGGCGCGTCTGCAACACGAACACGCCGCTTCCTGACATCACACGCTCAACTAGGTAACTATACACTCACACATACAGTTCAGCAACCTGTTAGCGGCGGGCACAGAGCGTACGGCGCGTCTGCAACACGAACACGCCGCTTCCTGACATCACACGCTCAACTAGGTAACTATACACTCACACATACAGTTCAGCAACCTGTTAGCGGCGGGCACAGAGCGTACGGCGCGTCTGCAACACGAACACGCCGCTTCCTGACATCACACGCTCAACTAGGTAACTATACACTCACACATACAGTTCAGCAACCTGTTAGCGGCGGGCACAGAGCGTACGGCGCGTCTGCAACACGAACACGCCGCTTCCTGACATCACACGCTCAACTAGGTAACTATACACTCACACATACAGTTCAGCAACCTGTTAGCGGCGGGCACAGAGCGTACGGCGCGTCTGCAACACGAACACGCCGCTTCCTGACATCACACGCTCAACTAGGTAACTATACACTCACACATACAGTTCAGCAACCTGTTAGCGGCGGGCACAGAGCGTACGGCGCGTCTGCAACACGAACACGCCGCTTCCTGACATCACACGCTCAACTAGGTAACTATACACTCACACATACAGTTCATCAACCTGTTAGCGGCGGGCACAGAGCGTACGGCGCGTCTGCAACACGAACACGCCGCTTCCTGACATCACACGCTCAACTAGGTAACTATACACTCACACATACAGTTCAGCAACCTGTTAGCGGCGGGCACAGAGCGTACGGCGCGTCTGCAACACGAACACGCCGCTTCCTGACATCACACGCTCAACTAGGTAACTATACACTCACACATACAGTTCAGCAACCTGTTAGCGGCGGGCACAGAGCGTACGGCGCGTCTGCAACACGAACACGCCGCTTCCTGACATCACACGCTCAACTAGGTAACTATACACTCACACATACAGTTCAGCAACCTGTTAGCGGCGGGCACAGAGCGTACGGCGCGTCTGCAACACGAACACGCCGCTTCCTGACATCACACGCTCAACTAGGTAACTATACACTCACACATACAGTTCAGCAACCTGTTAGCGGCGGGCACAGAGCGTACGGCGCGTCTGCAACACGAACACGCCGCTTCCTGACATCACACGCTCAACTAGGTAACTATACACTCACACATACAGTTCAGCAACCTGTTAGCGGCGGGCACAGAGCGTACGGCGCGTCTGCAACACGAACACGCCGCTTCCTGACATCACACGCTCAACTAGGTAACTATACACTCACACATACAGTTCAGCAACCTGTTAGCGGCGGGCACAGAGCGTACGGCGCGTCTGCAACACGAACACGCCGCTTCCTGACATCACACGCTCAACTAGGTAACTATACACTCACACATACAGTTCAGCAACCTGTTAGCGGCGGGCACAGAGCGTACGGCGCGTCTGCAACACGAACACGCCGCTTCCTGACATCACACGCTCAACTAGGTAACTATACACTCACACATACAGTTCAGCAACCTGTTAGCGGCGGGCACAGAGCGTACGGCGCGTCTGCAACACAACACGCCGCTTCCTGACATCACACGCTCAACTAGGTAACTATACACTCACACATACAGTTCAGCAACCTGTTAGCGGCGGGCACAGAGCGTACGGCGCGTCTGCAACACGAACACGCCGCTTCCTGACATCACACGCTCAACTAGGTAACTATACACTCACACATACAGTTCAGCAACCTGTTAGCGGCGGGCACAGAGCGTACGGCGCGTCTGCAACACGAACACGCCGCTTCCTGACATCACACGCTCAACTAGGTAACTATACACTCACACATACAGTTCAGCAACCTGTTAGCGGCGGGCACAGAGCGTACGGCGCGTCTGCAACACGAACACGCCGCTTCCTGACATCACACGCTCAACTAGGTAACTATACACTCACACATACAGTTCAGCAACCTGTTAGCGGCGGGCACAGAGCGTACGGCGCGTCTGCAACACGAACACGCCGCTTCCTGACATCACACGCTCAACTAGGTAACTATACACTCACACATACAGTTCAGCAACCTGTTAGCGGCGGGCACAGAGCGTACGGCGCGTCTGCAACACGAACACGCCGCTTCCTGACATCACACGCTCAACTAGGTAACTATACACTCACACATACAGTTCAGCAACCTGTTAGCGGCGGGCACAGAGCGTACGGCGCGTCTGCAACACGAACACGCCGCTTCCTGACATCACACGCTCAACTAGGTAACTATACACTCACACATACAGTTCAGCAACCTGTTAGAGGCGGGCACAGAGCGTACGGCGCGTCTGCAACACGAACACGCCGCTTCCTGACATCACACGCTCAACTAGGTAACTATACACTCACACATACAGTTCAGCAACCTGTTAGCGGCGGGCACAGAGCGTACGGCGCGTCTGCAACACGAACACGCCGCTTCCTGACATCACACGCTCAACTTGGTAACTATACACTCACACATACAGTTCAGCAACCTGTTAGCGGCGGGCACAGAGCGTACGGCGCGTCTGCAACACGAACACGCCGCTTCCTGACATCACACGCTCAACTAGGTAACTATACACTCACACATACAGTTCAGCAACCTGTTAGCGGCGGGCACAGAGCGTACGGCGCGTCTGCAACACGAACACGCCGCTTCCTGACATCACACGCTCAACTAGGTAACTATACACTCACACATACAGTTCAGCAACCTGTTAGCGGCGGGCACAGAGCGTACGGCGCGTCTGCAACACGAACACGCCGCTTCCTGACATCACACGCTCAACTAGGTAACTATACACTCACACATACAGTTCAGCAACCTGTTAGCGGCGGGCACAGAGCGTACGGCGCGTCTGCAACACGAACACGCCGCTTCCTGACATCACACGCTCAACTTGGTAACTATACACTCACACATACAGTTCAGCAACCTGTTAGCGGCGGGCACAGAGCGTACGGCGCGTCTGCAACACGAACACGCCGCTTCCTGACATCACACGCTCAACTAGGTAACTATACACTCACACATACAGTTCAGCAACCTGTTAGCGGCGGGCACAGAGCGTACGGCGCGTCTGCAACACGAACACGCCGCTTCCTGACATCACACGCTCAACTAGGTAACTATACACTCACACATACAGTTCAGCAACCTGTTAGCGGCGGGCACAGAGCGTACGGCGCGTCTGCAACACGAACACGCCGCTTCCTGACATCACACGCTCAACTAGGTAACTATACACTCACACATACAGTTCAGCAACCTGTTAGCGGCGGGCACAGAGCGTACGGCGCGTCTGCAACACGAACACGCCGCTTCCTGACATCACACGCTCAACTAGGTAACTATACACTCACACATACAGTTCAGCAACCTGTTAGCGGCGGGCACAGAGCGTACGGCGCGTCTGCAACACGAACACGCCGCTTCCTGACATCACACGCTCAACTAGGTAACTATACACTCACACATACAGTTCAGCAACCTGTTAGCGGCGGGCACAGAGCGTACGGCGCGTCTGCAACACGAACACGCCGCTTCCTGACATCACACGCTCAACTTGGTAACTATACACTCACACATACAGTTCAGCAACCTGTTAGCGGCGGGCACAGAGCGTACGGCGCGTCTGCAACACGAACACGCCGCTTCCTGACATCACACGCTCAACTAGGTAACTATACACTCACACATACAGTTCAGCAACCTGTTAGCGGCGGGCACAGAGCGTACGGCGCGTCTGCAACACGAACACGCCGCTTCCTGACATCACACGCTCAACTAGGTAACTATACACTCACACATACAGTTCAGCAACCTGTTAGCGGCGGGCACAGAGCGTACGGCGCGTCTGCAACACGAACACGCCGCTTCCTGACATCACACGCTCAACTTGGTAACTATACACTCACACATACAGTTCAGCAACCTGTTAGCGGCGGGCACAGAGCGTACGGCGCGTCTGCAACACGAACACGCCGCTTCCTGACATCACACGCTCAACTAGGTAACTATACACTCACACATACAGTTCAGCAACCTGTTAGCGGCGGGCACAGAGCGTACGGCGCGTCTGCAACACGAACACGCCGCTTCCTGACATCACACGCTCAACTTGGTAACTATACACTCACACATACAGTTCAGCAACCTGTTAGCGGCGGGCACAGAGCGTACGGCGCGTCTGCAACACGAACACGCCGCTTCCTGACATCACACGCTCAACTAGGTAACTATACACTCACACATACAGTTCAGCAACCTGTTAGCGGCGGGCACAGAGCGTACGGCGCGTCTGCAACACGAACACGCCGCTTCCTGACATCACACGCTCAACTAGGTAACTATACACTCACACATACAGTTCAGCAACCTGTTAGCGGCGGGCACAGAGCGTACGGCGCGTCTGCAACACGAACACGCCGCTTCCTGACATCACACGCTCAACTAGGTAACTATACACTCACACATACAGTTCAGCAACCTGTTAGCGCACACTGTTCGCTTCTTTCCTACAAGATGATCTTTGTGTTGCAGGCCACGTCCTACCCGCGCTAGCTGCCACTCTGCCAGTGAGAGTGAGAGTGAGAGTGAGTCGTGAGGCAGTGAGCGGCGCGGCCACACATCACTAATGAAGCGAGTCGCGAGGAGAACCCATAGTCATACGATACTACAATATACAATACACTACTATTTATTTGGTACAAAACCTTCAGCTCGCGCACTGCGAGGCATATGGCGGCATTTTATAGTAACGCTTCACTCATTTCGAACAAGTCTGTACATGTTCATTGTGTAAATACTTCAAGTCGACTGGTATATTTATCAGCAGCCGTCTCCGCTTCTATTAAACTTGTAAGTCTCTCGTCGCCACGATATCTACCAAAGTACTATAAAATGCTATCATAGTCGGTAAGTTGTTGATACAATAATATTCGCCGTAAAGTGTATATTGAACTAAACAGTCGTAGCTAAGGCTTCACTATAAAAAAGTGCTCTGAACTCTGTAGACTATGTACTTAACTTGTAATCTGATATTTATTAATTGTAACTTGGATACAAATGTAGCTATGGCGCGCTGTACCGTGTTTTATATGATACACTAACTTGTAAGTATTACTCGCCTTAAAGTATTCTCTTAGATGTACAGTATACTTGTTATGAAGCAATATTGGCTGTTATTTGTGACACTATTCATCTGGTAAATAACATAATACATAAGAAAATGTATATAGTTTGATGAGATGAATAGTCCCACAATCACCTATACAAAATATTAAAACAAATAGCCTTTTATCGCAATAGTTTATAGTGTCGGTCTCTTAGACTATCATCTTGAACGGTGATAGTCCAGGAACCTGACAATCTCCGCCATTTTGTTTAATCGTTGACAAAACACGGTACACGCAAATAAACATTGTCATACTCTGATGCCAAATATTAGTTATATTTTTAACTAATATACATTTGTATATTGTCGACGACACAGTCTGCAAATGAACATTCTAACCTTGTAGGAATTTTAAATAACTTAAAAAGTTATTTAGCATCAAAAAGACAAATTGAGCTGAATTAGCCCATGGCATGATAGTTCAATAGTTAAATTAAAAATTCAATGTGAACATTTTCTTGACATTACAATTAACAAAACAAAAAAATCACGTGTAGGAGATGTGTAATTTTTTTCTTATATTACACTTATTCCTTTCATTTTCATTATTTAAATAAAAGTACAATCTGAAACAAAATCTTTTATGTTTATATTTTCTATATTTGAATGTAAAATAAGGATATAATTTAGTCAGTTTGCGGGCTGTGGTGTCGGTTAGCTACTCGTAAAGTTACTGTGTTGTGAGAGATGACTTCATAGCTGATCGGCGACCGCTGTGTCGCGTGTCGCGTGTCGCGTGTCGCCGGCTCCGTGTGTTTCAACTGTTGCGTGTTGCGCCACTGTGATGTGTGTAAGTTAGGCCACACGCACAGCGGTATACTTGACAGACTTATATGTTCACTATAAAATTGTTTAATAACTAAACTGAAGCGTCTTCTTGCAATTTCAATTTTTGAAAACTCGGAATAAAAATACGGGGCAAAATCATCCTTATGTAACTAATTCTCGTCTCGGGTGTCTTTGGTTAGCATGACGTGTCTATGCAATATGTTGCCTTTTTAACTAAAAATGCAGCTATATCGGTGTATCTAACAAGGTCCATCTATTGGCATGATAAGCGGCGAGTGTACCAGCAAGTCTCATAAAAGTCGCAGTTATTGAATAAAGATAAGTGAAAAAGAACAGGGAAGCGTAATCCGCATAACTATCAAGTATACCGAAATATGTCTGGCTGTCTTAATAGTTGGAATACATGCCGTCTTTCGGTGTCACGCAACTTAACTACGTGGTTTCCGGTGTAAATATTAAATGTATCCCTAAATTACACTATTATAATTATTAAAACTATGGCTACAAGATTGTTAGTCGTTAGGTTGTGTGACATAGCAAGATGTTTCGTGTAACCTGTCTACCAAGTGCCTCGCTGAGGTGTGTATATACATAGCTTTATGTAGTTGAATGTGTGCCTCAGTGTCGAGCAGACACGAGTGCGCGTTACTAGTCTTATGTACAGTGTTATTACATTGTTTTGTAATCTTCTATTTTATTAACTCGCTACTAGATCAGCTGAAACTTAGCTAGGTATATTTTTGTTAAGCGTTTTACAAATATCCTGAAGCGTGACAGCCCTATCGTACTTTGCGTCATAAAGTCTTCGTTATCACAAGTGAAGGTAGGGCTGTCACGCGTATAACATGAATGTTGTAGTTTTATTTGGTCCGACGACGCGCGGGGTGCGACTGACAACATTGAGTGACGATCGCTCTGTTGTAATGTAATTGGCGGTAGTACTACGCTCACAACTAAAATTGGCAACATTGCCACCATGTGTTTTAATATAATTACACTATTATAATAATGAATATTAATGTTTTAATCAAAGTCAACCGCACACCGCGCGCCGTCTTCAATAGATAATGAAATAAAACTTAATAAAATGTATAGCTAAAGCGATTTTAGTTTGAAAAGTGAATCTTTTTAACCAGTAGCAAATATATTGTAAATATTATCGTTTATATATTATCATTTCTATCGACTGTAGGTGTAATAGCAATATTTAGCTAAGATGTGTTCAAAACTGATGGATTTTTATTGTATTATTACTTTGTAATGATAACCGCTTATTTATTAACTAGATTTTATTATTTATTAAGTTATTATAGGAAATGTATTAAATATACCGGTTTATTATAAAAATTACCTCAATAATGGTTTGTCTTACGGTTGTCGCGTATCACAAGTAAAGTTATCAAGTGCGGCCGTGTTTAGGCCTCAGCTAATGTATGTATAGTTATCGAGTAACAGTATTAATAAAGTAAGGTGAGAGACGGCGCCACCGGTGTGATTTTTTAATAAAATTAAATCATTTTTAATCGTAGATAAACATTTGGATATATACTTCTCGGAGTAAGTCTGGCTGCGTCAAATGTTGCAAGATATCAAAACATACATTTCATATAAAGTTCGCGCCTATCTTATTCAGCATATTGCTCATAATCCTTCGGAGTCTTGCAATGGTTGATGCGGCGCATTTTCAAATTTTTTCATAATAAATTGGAAAGTGAATGGTATCTACTTTGTATTGCGTGACAAGTTAACGTGACGGTACGCGCCGTGTGAGGGACGTGTCATATCGTGAGTGCGTTCATTACTTATTGTAGTTTGTGTGACCGTAGCCAGGGGAGAAGCTTCAAAGTTTTCTTATACTAAACCCTTGCAACAAGAAAACCATGTTTTTTAGGGAAGCAAGACTAAAAATATGAACAAAATACTATTTACTTCACAAATGATTGTTTAAGTCATAACATTAAAAAATAATTATTTCAAAAGTGGGTAGTTTACAATTTTAGTCTTTCTCCTCTGGGGGCCTACTTACGTGTTAAAACCAACATAATGTCGGTGTGAGAGAGAGATAGACACGGAGCCATACAAGAAGAATGATTGCGATGGCATTTCGTAGTAAGCACCCTAAACATATTCCTATGTTGAAAAGTGTATCGAAATGATATCAACGTATATCTGGTTTAGTTTGGAGCGTAACCCTGGCTAGATCGCATGTCGTTCAATCACACGAAACTGCGGCGGAACTGCTGCTAGTCAATGTGTTGCAGGCGTGGGTAGGGTAGTTACAAACGATTCGAGTACGAAACGAGGGGTTTTGGTACTGCCGTTAACGGCCATTTTGTGCGGAAAATCATTAGCAAAATATAGTCTAATTGAGAAAACCCTGAGCATAGCATAAACTAATTCATTGCTAAACTCAGGGCTGAAGTAATGAACGTCTAGGAGAATAATCAAGTATCAAAACTGTTCGTTTCGTATTCGTCGTTTGTCGTTGTGACGTCTCGTCAATAAAGCCTGACTCAATATCATACGTACACATCATCGTTTCATTATCAAAATATAAATAAATTATATATATTAGCTACTTAAAGTTTGTATACAATGCAAGTATGGAGTACTATGGAGATGGTTATTAGTTAACTGTTAGCGTACTTATAGCTTTTCGACGTAGCTAATCAAGTTTTGTATAAAGTTTGGATGACGTAGTATAGCCGAAGTGTCATGGCCGCTGTGCGGTCCCTTTGTAATCAATCACTTTTATATGTTCCCGTCAGATAGCGTAGATAACGTCCATCGTCCGGTTCCTTGCGCCAGCGTCCGGGCGGCGCCAGGCGGCGAGTTTGTAACGTTCGGTGCGAGTCTGTAATATTCGGTTACGAGTGCGTAACGTGCCTTGCTACTGTTACACTAGATCACTTGTTTGGATGGCTCCACTTTGTTCTATGAAGTTATGTTTTTATGATGATTGGAAACTGCCAGTCTCTTCTAGTGGATGAATATTGTCCACTGAGATTTCGTACGTATAAGTACAGTAGGTATTATTCTATTCTTAATGAAAGAAGTTACATATCTGATGTTACAAACCCGCGGCCAGCGTTACGCCGGACGCTAGCTGTACATGTTGTGTTAACGCGATCAGTGTTGCCAGTGTGTCGATGTCTCGGTGTGTACCGTGTGCAGACGTGTGTAACTCCACAAGTGCCAAGTACCCGCCAGTCTGGAACGGACGCGACCGAACAATAACTAGAATAATTTTATCACATTCCAACTCCGATCACGCACTATCGGACCTGTATCGAACAAAAACAAATCAAATATTTTTCCAAGATTTTAAGTCCCAGTGGCTCGCGCTACCAAAGAATAAAGTTACCTTCACGTTAAGGAATTAATGTATAATATGTTTATTAGTGAAAAGAATTGGATATGTATATAATTTGGCCTGTGTGTGCATAGCTTGTTATAGTGACGGGTATGTATCGAGTCGGGCGGGGGGGAGGGGGGGGCTCTCGTCACCGTGTTACATTCCAAGGCTTTCCGTGTTATAAATGATCGCTTTGGCCCTCGACTAGATAATCGGTATATCGTTACAGGTGAACCCTTCTAACGGCCATTGTTTTGATGTCATAACGAAATTGTTAACTAGACAATGTTTCTTTTGACCAATGTAATCTGTACTAATGTGTAATCTGTACGTTTGTAAAAACGTTTATCAAAAGTGCGATGACGGCATACGTTGTGCATAATGATAAGAGGTAAATACAATTTACACGATACAATGTTTTGTTTTATTTACTTACTTAAACCTATCATAATTATTCACGAAAAGTACACGGCATTCTAGAAGGAAATATAAACACAAACCAATAATAAATTACTTTGTTTTGAAGCATTTCTATCTATATTTAGGTTCTGAAACTAAGAGGCATAAATGCGTACCTTTGGGAGCAGCACTTTTGATGGAAATAGCCACGGATTGCCGAACTAATACTTTGAAAATATTGAAAATTATGGGTCACATAACACCCCTTTTTATCGTGCGTAAAAAACTGAACCTAAGATAGGCTTAACCCAGTTAAACAAATTATGAAACACTACATGAAGGAAACCGTGCCAAACTCCTTGCCTATATCATGAGTAGGTAGGTATGTGTAAGAAATGCTGTAATAATAATCTATGCTGTTTGGGAGCGCTGTAACAAATCTACAATTCGGCAAAAGAGTGGTCAGGGGTGTTATAAATTTGACGTGTCTATCTTTGATAAACTGATATTGATTTAGTTTTTTTAGGGTTCCGTACCTGGAAGTGGTCGTGGCTAAATAATAACAGCCGCACTGGTCGATCATCAAGCTTAAGCAACGCTTGACGAGGTCGGTTCGTGGATGGGTGACCATTTCAAAATAGCGAGTTTTCCTCCTTGCCTCGGAATACACGTTAAGCCGTTGGTCCTGGCAGGTATTTGAAGATCTTTGACAGTCGTTACGGGTAGTCAGAAGCCTGAGATCTGACTCCAATCTTGCCAAGGGGTACCGTGTTACCCAGTTACTGGGTTGTGGAGGTCAGATAGGCAGTCGCTCCATGTAAAACACTGGTACTCAGCTGAATCCGGTAAAACTAAGCCGATCCCAATATAGTTGGGAAAAGGCTAGGCAGATTGAGGGTTCCGTACTTGAAGGGTTCAAATGGAGCCCTATTGCTGTCGCTCACGTGTCTGTATGTCTGTCCGTCGTCTGTCACACAGGTTTTACAGCCAAACAGTTGGAGCTTCAGTCTTCAAATTTCCACAGTAGGTATCCATACCTACAGATACAAGGGGAGTGCGAACAAAACATGTTACCTTCCCCATCCAGTGGAGGTATCGTTGTTTAGAACTCGTTGAGTAGATAAATATTTTATTTTTAACCAACTTTCCAAAAAGGAGGAGGTTATCAATTATTTGGCAAAACAGGTAGAACTACAGCCTAATTGTGTAAGTGAATTCGGCAAAGGAAACAATCTGTTTCTTTCCCAAAAACGTCTTTTCGTATCGCGAAAAGTCGTTTTTGGGAAAGAAACAGATTGTTTCCTTTGCCGAATTTACTTACACAATTAGGCTGCTCGTCCATGTACCACCACTAAAAAGTGATAATAAATAACTTTTTTACAAAAAAAAAATACGACCGACTTCCAAATAAATACGTAGGTAGTGTATTTATTGGGAAGTCGGTCGTATTTTTTGGATGCTCTTGTCTTGTTCACTCGCTAAGTGCGTTTACTTAATGAGAGTTGAATAGAAAGCAGTTGCAACTTGAGTAACTTTTCGACATCGGGCGAGTATGATGGCAGCAACTACCAGTAGATAACGCAAGATCACTGATGAGAACTCAGATTATTCCAAGACAAATGGACGAACTTATACTTGTTTGTCTGTATCGGGGCAAAACCCATTTGCCTCGTATGTACTCAATTCGATTCACGTTTTACGGATTTTCGGCAAAATGAAATGAGCCTGAATTTGTTTGCTCACCCATTCAGTGTTTCTGTCGAAGATTTCTCAGAAGAAGTTCAGATGGAATTGATAGAGTTACAGTGCAACTCTACTTTGAAAGAGAAATTTAATGTAGGTTTGCTCGAGTTTTATTCAAAATACACCTAATTCAGATTTTCCTAAAATCAGAGATCATGCACTGAAAATGACATCTCTTCTTGGCACCACATAAATCTATGCGAGCAGTTATTTTCTCGAATCAAAAATGTAAAGTACAAGGCATGAACCAGAATCACCGATGTTCACCTTGAGAACAGTTTGAGAATTGCAACGACCACTATAATTCTAGATATTGATAAATTAGTTAAGAGTAAACAATGTCAAACATTTCATTAATTGAACTTTTACGTTTGTAAAATTTCCTAGTAAAAAAGGAGGGTAATGTGTTTATCAGTCTATGTATGTATGTTTGTTCCTATATGGCGTTCCAGAGACCAAACGCGTTGGCCGATTTTAATAATTCGTACGTCAATCGATTCGTCTATTATCAAAGACCTTATACTTCAAGTATAAGGTCTTTGTCTATTATTATTATTAACCCTGCGAGTGTCATAGACTACATTAAAATTGGACAATAGAAAAATTACGGATTTTGGGTGCCATATTATGAGGGTCCAATTTTTTTTTTTAACCCATCGTGTGGGGTATCAAAATAATGTGGGTTTTAAAGGTGATTTCAAAAATATATAACACTTTTATGTCGAAAAAATAAATAAATAAAAAGGTATAAGTAAATAAAAAAAGTCAGCCAGCCCACGAATATGTATCCTCCGACTGCACAGCATGATTTTTTCCTTGTTTACGACTTTTTAGTTCGCTTTTGAAGCAGTCGGGTATTTTGATTTAACTTTTTTTTATTTATTTTCTGAATAAAATATAATGCAATGTTTTCCTTGTGTTTTGCCCATTGAATCAAAATATTAAATTTCTCGGCCCTTGACTTCAAAAAGGAAGGACCGCCCCTCGCACAACGCCATCTATCGAGTGGAAGGATGAAATAAAATTATGGGACGGAGTGAATGGAATAAAATTGAGGATAAGTCTTGGTAGAAAATAATGTATTCTCATTTTGAATAAATTAATTTAGGTACCTACTACTACCTGCCTATCTGTACAATTTACTTACATCAAATTAGTAGATTTATTTTATTCATTTTCGTAAGGTAGTATGAATAGCCTTTTTACTTTATGGAAATTGTTAGGGGTATTTATATAGAAAATCAAACAAAGTTTAGACAGTATTCACATCTGTGGTTTCTTTTTATTACCAACTTTACTTAGATGCCTACATATTTTCTTCTTCAGTTCCTTCTGTCGTTTCAGTTTCCTCCATTCTTCCTCCTCTAGCTGTTTCTTATGTTTCTGCAACCTTTGTGCAGTTGCTTCTTTCTGTACCTCTTTCTTCTTCTCGTAATTAGTCTTGAGCATCTTCATGACATTCGAAACCTTCTGTTCTTCAGGATTCTTGATAACTGCTATCCTGTTCTTGAATTTATCTTTCGGGTTTATGCCAGATAGTGTTGTGGACTTATTCTTAGGTTTGAATCTGTAAGGCAAACCCTTTTGAAGATTCTTGGGTATCACTAAAGGTTTGAATACTTTAGGAGCTCTGTTTACTTCAGTATACATTGAGTCAGTGTTCGCGTCGTTTCTGATGTTTTGTTCTCTCTTCAGTTGCCCTTTAGTCTTCATGCCTTGCCACGCGTTCTTCTCTCCAGCAGCCAGTAATAGGTTAACGACAGGCGCATAGAACTTGGTCACGTCAACTTTGAACCAAGTACGACAAAAGATGATGTCACTCATCAGAATTTTGTCTTCAAAGGTGGCTCTGAAAGCGCCTTCTGGCTTGTTCAACGCCTTTTTAATTTGACCTCTGATCCCCGAAACTGTTTTGACTCTAGCTCCTTCGAACTTAGCAACTTCTAAAGTAGTCGTAAACATGTCCTTGATAAAAGCAGTTTTCTTGTATATTTTCAATGGAGTACCAACTAATTTCAATTTCTTGACTATTTGAGTCGACTTATTAATTTCGTTGACGCTTCCTGTTGCAGCTATTCTGAAGCCTGATTTTTTGATATCATTTGTATTGTTGTTAACGCTCTGCAAGGCGAGGAAACCTGTGTTTTGAGGTGTGATAGGACCATAGAAGTGCATGTTACATGTGACATGCTCGGGAGTGTACTTCAAGTACCTGCATTTCATGTCATCCTCTATCTTCGAATAGATAGGTAACGTTTGGAACCGACGCCATCCTAACGAAATGATAAGAGGATCATTAGTCTTCAATATCTTCTTATGCCATCTGTGCTTCTTCACTTTGCAGGACACAAAACCTATGTTCTGCTCAGCCATATTCAGAGCTCCTATAAGTATTGGGTAGCTAGAATCGAAGTTTGTTACAAACTCTGATGGCATGTTCTTGAATAACATTCTGACATACAATCCTGGCCTAAAACCTTCAACTTCAATCCTCAGACCCTGGTCTAAGTTTTCAAACACTGATTTGTTTAGTTCAGATTGTTTTAAAGCTTCTGCTTTCAAGTTTTCATAGTAAGAGTGGTCACCCTTGATTCTGTGGTCATCAGGATTGTCATACTCTGAATCGAATTTAGCTTTTAACTTCATCTTTTTGTCTAGTATTTCAGATTTAGTAAGCTCTGCTTTACGTTTAGTACCAGTTTCTGGAGTTGTCTCTGTCTTTTCTTCAGCTTTATGTTTCTCTCCAGTTTCTAAGTCTTCGAAATCGCCGTAAAGTTCTTCCTCTTCACCATCGCTAGCATCGTCTAGTTGCAATAGTTCTGACGCATCTTCATCAGCCGATCTCTTACCAGTTACGAAATTGTTTATCAAAAATAGTTTATTTGATTCACTTGTCCAATCTCTAAGATTTGGTTTATCCAAGGCATAGAAGAATGAGCACTCATCTAAATCTAGGCTTTCCTTTTCTTTATGCTTCTTCTTTTGCGTATCTGTTACTTTTTTAAAGAGACCACCAACCTCATCATCTTCTTCTTCTTCTTCAGAATCTTGGTCTTTCTTATTTTTTGATTTGTTTCCTATTTCAAATTCGCCATATACAAGCTTCATGATGTTCTTTGAGGTCTTCTGTCTGTCTAGATAAGCTTCTGTGGCCTTTTCTCCTAACTTTTCTTTCCATTTCATACCAAAATCTTCTTCATTTTGTGGCTCTTCGTCAGAATCGCTACCATTTTCATCATCACTCATGTCCCCTTTATCTTTGTTATCCCCATCAACACTCATTTCTCTATCATCATCTTCTCCTTCGGAACCACCTTCAGAGTCATTATCCCAGGGAAGTTTATTTTTCTTCTTTTCCTTTTCACTTTGATCTATTCCACTATCATTATCAGAATCACTATCATTACCCTCATCTTCTGAATCAGATACATCTGATTCAGTCTTTTTATTCTGTTGCAAGTATTCATCATCTTTGATCATGTCAGGATAGATGACGGCACCTCCACTAAACAATTTGAACCCCGATTCTTGCATCTGTTCATCAACAGTTTCCTTTGTTTCCACCACACTCTTGAGTAGAGCTTTCTTTTCATTAGTTTCTTCATCCTCTTTCTTATTTGAGTGCGAACCTTGCATTTCTATGTAGACTGCATCTTTGTCATAGACAATGCCTCCAACACCGGCAAAAGGTGCATATATCTGTCTCTCCCGCTCCATGAGGTTACGTTTTTTGTCTTTGCTGGGGAGTGGACATGGATCTGGCAGATAGGATAGCTCACTGATCTTCATGTCTCCAACACCTGGAGAAATTGAAAAAGTTTCATTAATAAAGTAAATGCTTAATTAAAGTATATTTTAATATTGCTTAGTGGTAAATAGTAACTACTAGTTTTATAACATAACAATTATCTGAAAAATTAGAAAAGATACCACTAACACATGGTGCCAGCGCTAAGAAATAAAATTAGGTTCAAATAAATATCAGTAGATGGCACAATATGCATCGATTTGTTATTGAATATACGAGTACAGATGCCTCAACCCATAAAAAGAAACCATGCCGACGTAACTAGCGTGTTTCGTCTAATTAAAATGATTATTTTTATAAGTACCTTGATCCCGTTCAATTCAATTCCACGGCTATTGATGGTGTTAGCAGCGACTTGCAAGTAAAAGGGTTTTCTCGGTTTGTGACAATTTTTTTCTTTAAATACAGTGATGATTTGTTATATAGTATTTTTCCACGTTTTTACAGTTTCATTGTACCAAAATGTGTTACAATACAAATTAAAAAAATTAAGTGGCATGCCTCAGAAATTTAAAACCGCGCCATCTATTGGAATCAATGTTAAATGATGTGTTCAAATAATCTTTGAATTGTGAAAAAAATACCTACATATAATTTTATGATAAATTCTAGAAAATGTTAATTTGGGTAAGGTGTACGGTAGGAAGGTGGGTAGGGTACGTAGGATAGGTTGGTAGGGTAGGTAGGATAGGTTGGTGGGGTAGGTAGGGTAGTTGGTAGGGTAGGTTGGTAGGGTTGGTAGGATAAGTAGGCAGGGTAGGTAGGTAGGGTAGGGTAGGTAGTGGACGGGAGCAGTCGCAGAGTCATAAAAATTATATTATCTTGTGTAAAATTTCTTAACCACAAAATTATGGAATATGAGATGCAAAACGCAAGTTATGTCAGCAAGGTTTCTTTGTATGGGATGAGGCATCTGTATGCTAGTATTATATTATCTGTGCCAATACTACTCACAGAGGGAAGAGCGCGTCCATGGACAAGTGTTGATTATTATGATCCCATGTGCAATTTTGAAAGAGTATTTTAATCTAGGATTCATCATCTACCTGCCCTTGTCCCATGTTCCGGGTTGGCGTAAAACATTTTCTTCTTCCATACCATCCTGTCCCCTGTCACACCATCACTGACTCCCTTTTCTTTCATCAGTCCTCACAAAGTTTATCCATCTTTTCTTTGGCCGTCCTCTCCCTCTCCATCCATCCACATTTATATGCATAACTCATCACATGAACATACCAGGACACATGGTTTCCTTACAACTTTTCTGTCACTGAAAACTTAAACTTCCTCTAATATACTCATTTCTCACTTTATCCATTCTCATCACTCCGCACATCTATTTTAATCTAGGGTTAATAGACAAAATATAAATATTTATTTTAATGGACTTTGCACTGGCCAGATTAAGATAAGAATTGAGACATAGCTGCATTCGTCATTGAAAACTATGCTGGTATCAAAATCAAACATCATTACGAGCTCTTAAAAGACCACATGGGATGGGAGTAAGTTATTAGAAATCAAATCTTACCTGCTATATGAACTGAGGATTCCTTCATCAGCGGCACTCCCCTCACATATCCATAAAGCACCACGTCTCTATTCACCTTGGCATCCTTTCTGATCAACTCGTGACTAGTAATATCTTCCAAGCGGTCTGCCAACACATATGCATGGGTCATCCTCCAGCTTAGAGGTCTGAACTTCATCACTGAGATGAATCTGGACAAGTTTTTTATTTCATTCCTCAAATATTCCCCATGTACGATGCCAGACAAGTAGAACAACTTAGCTCCAGAATACACTTCAGTCCAAAACCTATGTTTTAGAGTTTTCTTGGTAGTTTTTAGAGTCTTAGCATTCTTTATCATGTCCAGATGAGTAAGAACACCCATGATTTTAGGCATGCCGTGTACCTGGCATATGTTGAGGAACTCGAATATCTCCATCTCGAAGCCGAAGCTTGCGTCACACAGCAACAGGACGAGATCGGCGCATTTTGCGATGTCGATCATGGAATTAACATCGTTGTTACATTCTATCAGCGTAATACGCCGTTTCTTCGAGGTAACGATAGTTATGGGACCATTCGTGTTTGTCACGTTGGTTTTTATGAAACTCTTGATCAAATTATTGATAAGAGTGGTTTTACCTACTCGAGGTGGACCAACAATCGCCACAACGATGGGTGGTGGTTCCAGGGGTGTTTTATCCACTTGTGGGATGTGCTGCTTCTTTGAGATAACATCTTCTCTGCGACGGAACTGCCTCTCAGCTCTCACAGCAGACTGGATAGCAAAAGCTTTAGGATTCCTTTGTCGAGCACTTAGGTTAGATTGATCAAGTTTGGTTTTATTTTTCTTCTTCTCTGCTTTGCGCCCGGCTTGCTTAGCGCGGTGCGACTTCTTTTTATCAAAAGCAGTTTCATCTGCCATGATAATACTTTGAATTATCAGTGCAGATTATATCACAATCATTTCAAAATACAAAAAATAACCTCACGTGTTGCATGTCGACATCAAGACTGACAGTTTATTTTTTAATTTTGTGAAAGCAAAGCCAAAAACCAAAACGGTATACGCGAGAAACTTAAGATTGATTTCTAGTCTTTTTAGCCAACCTAAAGAAATTGATAGAATTATATTATTAGATAGAAAACATAGTTTTTAAATAAATTAAGAATACATTTGATTATTAAAACAAAGGTTTATAAAATAATATTTATATATAATAAATTACAGATGTTTATTTTATTTACCTCGCAACATCGCGCCCCAGTTGTCATTGACTACAGCTAAAGAAAGATCAATTTTATATTTTTGTGCAAAAAAATTCATTATTTGGATGATGAAAGCAAAAAACGCAGCTGGTAATGATAGCTCACTAATGGCAGAAACTAAAGTGAACTAAACAGGACTGTTATCATGACTTCTTCAGAGCTAGACAGCCGGAACATCGCCATATCGATGTGAGTAATATACGCATTTTCCCTAATTATAGAACGATTGTGTTATTGTATTCGTCACTGGAGATTGTTTATGTTGTTTACAAGTTAGTACGAGTTGTTCACAGAACTAGGATACGTCAAAACAGTCTGATTGGTGATGATAGGTCGATGATCTTTGTGCTCTGTCGTCCCCGCAATGCAGATGTTAAACACCATCATCAGCTCGTTGTGGACCTCAGAAACATTCGCCCAAAGCCATATTCCATGTCAGAATATTCCTAGTTTTTTTTATGCAGTTTAGACAAATCATTTTTACAAGAGAGTTTACTTAAATTCAGACTAACATGATACAACTTACTAGGTTCAGTTTGTACAGTTATTTTTAACTGCTACTAGGATACATTTTCATTGTATTTGTTTACCTAATCTTGGGAAAAATGTAGTCATAAATGGTTCTATAAAACCAAAGACATTTAGGGAAAATGATAGCTTGAATTTGATGTTGTGAATGAAAAATAAATTAGAGTAATATTTTTAGTACAGTAAATATATATAGATAGTAATGTAAAAATAGTATTCACAATGTAAAACACAGCACACCTTTACTTTTCTGTGTCCTAAGATTAATGGAAATCAAAACATTTGCATTAACTAATATTTTTATACATTACTGGATTAGGATTTATAAATAACTTTATTTATTATGCTGATACTATAATATTAGTATTTACATACAAAAATATTTAAATAGTATCAGCCTTTATATTGGTCTTGAATTAAATTGGTATAGGTAATACATCTTAGTAACTCCATTTTATTCAATTAGAATAAAATCATATGATAATTTATTAAAATAGCATTGGTGATTATAATATGCTAATAAAGTAATTTAATATTAATTTATTTACCTAACATTCATTCAAACTTGTTGTTAAAAACTTCTAGAAAAATGAATTATAATGTAATAATACAAAAGTAAGACAACTCATTGTAAAAAAGATTTAAATATTTTTTGATTTAAACTAAAACCAAAAATGTTGACACTTTAAATAAACATAAACTAAATGTACATACATAACTATATGTACATGTACACAGTAATCTTGGTATCTTATTAAACAGCTGTCTCCAATTAAGTAAAAAAAATAAAATATCTCATGGGTCTAATATATTCCGCAGTCTGCACAATTGATTGTAGAAAATCTTCTATTTTATTAATTACAAAGCTATATTAATTAAAAACAAAGCAAAGGCCACAGTCATCGCCTTATCTCATAATTAATTCATTCACATGTTGGTTTTATCTATCATTAATTAATTATTTTCCCTATTACGTGGGGCTTAAACATACCTGATGAAATGTAAGCTACACTTCTGCTAGACCTTTGAGCAACAGGCATGATGTTATGTTATAATATTTTTGTAGGAATCAATACCAAAATCCATATGGTTCATCTTCATCAGTCTGTTTGTCTGCTTATTCCTAAATTATCCTCACAATATGTTCAGCTCATCATGAATTTAAATAATGAAACATAACATTTTGCCTGATTTCCTGAAGGGTTGCATATATGCACCTAAGTATACCTATATTGCACCAATATTTAAATTACTGAAATTTTCAACAGGAGAAAATCTGTGGAGAACCTGGTGATATCATCTCAGGATGCCATCGGTCAGAGCATCAGCCAGGCGCTCACGTTCTCCGGCGTGATCACTCAGCACGCCAACAACATCATACCGGAAAACAGGTAAGATTGGCTAAAACAATGGCTTGTTTGACAATTATCATCATGGAATAGGTAATCATGTTTTTATGGGTGTATAAATGTGCTGATAAAACTGTGTTGGTAGTTAACACTATTTCTGAGTTACAAAAACAATATTGAACTATGTTTTAATGAGTTCATATTTTTTTAGCTGCCTATTCAAGATATTCTTCTATGTTGATTCTTAAAAGAGTGTAGTTTTGTCTTATAATTATAAATCTGCACAGGAACAGTACAATCTCAACTAAATTAATTATATACGTTATAATTATTTCGAAAATATTATTAAAAATCAGCAATCAATTGTCCTTCCAACTGAGGATGAATGAACATATAAAAAATATAATACACACCTTATGATAAGTCTAATTTCCTGTGATTTATCCGGTTTGGTTTATCACTCGTGTTTATCTAAGCCAAAACTAAGCAAATGTTAACCCATGAATATGTATAATTGGTTAGTATTTTCCTGGACAATCAGATTAATTTTGTAGGCTTACATTTATTTATTATTAGCTTTTCCCACCGATTCGCTCTCATGTAAATAAATAAAAAATATTCCGGTATACCTAAACTGACAAAACAATTATAAGTATTTTCAGACAATCGTAAGTCTTTTTTATTTTTAACACGTTTGAAATAGGTCTAAAAATACTTATAATTGTTTTGTCAGTTTATATACATATAAACTGACTGGAATATTTTTTTATTTATTTACATGGGAGCGAATCGGTGGGAAAAGTTAACAAAAATAATATGATAAACAATTATAAGCAGAAACATTTATAAGTAACTTTATTATATTAATTTAGAAAATATGTATAATTAGTACAAGCCACGGGCTTAATTCTAGCATGAGGTACTCGAGTTAACCTGTTTTTTTTTCTTCTCTTCATAATACAGAGTGGCCTTTTTTACCAGGGGCCCATATGTAGTATTACTGTAATCATTGCCTATAAGTACTGCCTTCTGAAGTACACAACAGTATGTATTGTATTTTACAATGTAGATCAGTGGAAATTTTACTGTGTGAAGGTTGCTATAAAAATGTGAAAGGTCACGCTTCGGCAGTTCGTACGCGTATAATCAATCTACATAACTGAAATCAGACTTGTTCAGGAGCTCGAATGATGTTTTCTCTCTTTTTTTTTACTGACATATTCAACAGATGAAATTAAGAAAATCGAAGTCAGGGCTTTACCCTGACAGGTCATATGAAAGATAAGAAAGTCAGAGCGTGATAGGACGATATGGTAGAAGAAAACGTATTGCGCTGACCCCAATTGGGATAAGGGCAGCAAGATTATGAAGGCTTTACCCAGGTTAAGAGTTTAGACTTCACTCAGGTACTGACCGGGTACCGTTGCTTCGATGAGTATCTGAATAGTTATTGCCACAATTGCAGAGGCGAACTAGATTCTCTACTGCACACGCTCGAGAAGTATACTGCGTGGGCACCGAGCGGTAGGTCCTGGTCGCCAGGATCGGGCGAGACCTGTTTCTGCCAGCAGTAGTGAGGCCTGCAGGCCTATGCTGACAGACACAGAAAACTGAAGCCAAATGGCCTCCTTCTGTGAGACCGTAATGGTTCAGAAGGAAGCGCCGAGCGGGACCATAAGGGGACCGATACCACTCGGAAAAGTAGGCTTCGTGACAAATGCCTCGACTTCTAAATTTCTAATACGCCGAAACCACGTTTGTATCATTTAAGACAGGTGGGACTTCGCGGTCGCAAGCGCTTAGACTGGGGACTCTGTCCGCCCAACGTCTGATAACAGGATAGCCGGCGGTACAGTAATCACGTGTTACCGTGCACAGCGAGTCTACTCTTCTTCCAAACCTCATGAATCTAATTGCCGTGCATCTCATCCTGGACCAACTTTTTTAAACTTAATAATAAAGAAGTCTCAAAGGAACCGCGCCTTAATTACAGGTGTAACACATACACTCTACTTCACTTTGGAGACTTCTAAGCGAACCTCAAAAACTTTCTCTAAGGCTTTTGAAACATGTAATCTATTGACAACTGCCTAATAACTAAAATAACTGCCCAACTAATAAGCGGTTGTCTGCAATAATTTCCTCTCAATCAAGGTTATATTTATTATTGTTACACTTTCACCCAAAGACAATAGACGTGCGGCGCGATGGGAAGGTCAGGGGTTCAATTTAGTCGGCAATATTATTGTTTTGTAGCGACAACTCGGCAAGCGTGATCATGACAACTTGCGACCGGCTTCCTTCCTTTCGTTATTTGATAAATATTGCATTCTGACAATACAGGTTAAATTGAAGACGTTTGAAGAATATTGAACATTGAATTAGGAAAAAATGTTTCGCACTCCTTTAGTTTTCAAGTCAATGAGACTATGGTACTCTTTTACCAAGTCTACAATCATAGGCAATAACTTGTAGATGTATTGGTTGCCAGCGCGACAGTTGAGCGTACCGTGTGGATTCGATCCTCGTGCAAAACTATTTATTTTGGGGCATTTCTAATCAGAAAGTCCAGAGTCTGGATTTGTGTCCGAATACATGGACTTCAAAACTGGCTATCCCTTTGGGGAAAACACGCTTAATTTTAGATGGAACTTCTCCAAATCAATGCCATAGTCACAGTCACCCATTTTGCCTCTAGATCACTAAACAACCATGGGTCAGGGTGACGGCATTTGACCTAATTTAAAATTAATGGCTGTTCACCGTCAACTAAACACTTCCTGTCAATTTAATTGACACGACTGACGATTTACTTTTGCAGTTACAAGTCATGAAAGCATAATATTGATGAAGCTATTGTTCTGCCTACCTCGTTTAGTTAGCCGTGCGTGAAGATACACAAATGCGTGTAGTGTAGCTTTAGTACTCATTATACCAATTAAATAATTAAAACAAGGACGAATAGAATTACGATCTTTAGCAATCTGTATCTAGACTTGTGAGAGGATTTTGTTTAGTCACTGCAAGCAATTTAAAAAAAATTGTCTTCGCCTGTTCTCCGTCGCAGTCGGGTAAAAAAGGGCAACGTAAAAAAAGAGTCTATATAGCAAACGATGAAATGATTACCGTTTTAGTGAACCTTACCGCCCTTTCTTAGGGTCCTGGTAGTCAAAAAAGGAATCCTTGTAATTTCGTCATATCCGTCGGTGTATCCTTCTCTCCAAACTTCTAACACACTCGTAATCATCGAACCGATTGACGTCCACTGCTGGACATAGGCTTCGTTCGGTCCTGTGCGTTTCGCACACTCATAATATCGGCTATAAAAGAATGCCATCTTGGACATGACGTAGGGCCACCTACTGGGCCAAAGTAATCTAACGAGATGATGAATGTTGTATTATAGATAAGGAAGCAGATCTTGGACACAATAAGAAAAATATTACTGAAGAATTATGAGTGAAGTACATAACACCTCTGCCTTACCCCGCGCGGGTTATATACAAGCGTGATGTTATGTTTATGTTATAAAAATATTCTCTAAAAATAGAAGTTCGAAGTGCCGTATATTTAATTCAACGTGAAGTCTTAATGCCTAGACTAGGCATTCCACGAATACGCGTTTATGCAAATAAAATTAATTATTCTTTCAACTGCAATGGCCAGACCCTGATTTATACACAGCTACCGTGTCTGCCTGTCTGCCTACCGCAATATAAGGAAGCTAAGCTTGGTTTTCGCAACCGTTATCAAAGCACAGGTGGTTGCTCCCGCTAGTTACCCGATAACACTATCTATGCTACCTCATGCATATCATGCAAGAAATTTGGTACAAGAGTCGCCTATTAAAAGCTGTATGGTTAATTTTAGTATGTTAACTTACCTATTACTTTATTATGTTTTTCTATAAGCTAGATTTAAAAGTAATTGTTGACAGGCACTTGAGATACGGAGATAAAGCCATTGCACTCGTGGTAACTAGTAATCACTTTTGATAAAGTTTCTTCTACATCGTATATGCCAAATGCCAACACACAAAAATAAAATTGGAAATGTAGTATATTGATTGAGTCCTAAATTATCTACACACGCTAGTTTCAAGTTTAAGTTGAGTGGCACAGTTAAACAAAGAATAGTTACGCACCGAGTTATTTGACCTTCTATTTCAACTGCACTGCACGCCTATTGTTTGCCACCACTAAATAATATAATGTAGATAAATTAGGAATACTATATCATCAGCACTTTCGCACCTTTCGCCATGTGTAATCAGATTTACCAAGCTTATAGATTAGTTAACGCGTTATCTCTGTAAAGAACTTTATTAGTTTAGAGGCGGATGTGTGTGTGTAATGTGAGGAACCGTTTCCCTGTTGTTTTTTGTGATGGAAGCTGAAAAGTTTCATGTGCTGTTCACACAGTGGGAGTCTTTGAGTAAAGTTTTTATTGTCAGGTAATTTTTCACATATTTTTAGCTACATTTTCCTTGTTTATCAGTTTTGTACGCGCATTGCGTTGTGATTTCATCAATCTAATTTTGTTTAGAGTGGTAGTTGCCCTAGATAACGCACAACTCTTCAGTACAACATACTCTTGTAATATTTATTACCTTTCATTTTCAGGGCCAGTAGAGTTGTACCTATGCTAGTAAAAATATAACGCATAAGTGATAATGACCCACTAGTTTGAATAGATCATTGCAATAAATCGGACACTAAATGAAAAATATAATATTGCGTAATCATGTTTACCTATTTCAGCTGTAAAATAAGCAGTTAAACATCTAAACACAAAGTAAACAACACGTTCAAACATGAAAACATTTCAGAATCTTATCGGAACATTCAGTAGCGAAAATTTTCGCGGCAACATGCCTCTATGTCCCGCATGGCGTGGTGATAAGTTGCGTATCTTTCGCGTAAATCGACGACAGACTTGTTTATTGGTAACAACAGTCATGTTGCAGTAGGCTCGTGTACTAATCATGGTAGGCCTGAGCAGGCTGATAGAGTTACAGATATCTTCGTGAAGGGGCTTGATCGAAGTACTACTGTCATATCTCTTCTTGTCGCTTACCAGCTTTGATATACCAGTTTGAAAGGCATAGGTGCCGGTTCAATTGCAGGCACACGAGTTATTTCAGCTTAAGCTGGTGCAATGTCCCTGGTGTTAAAGATATAGACAAAAAATATGTAGGCTTTGCTAGAAGCCCCATCTGATTCACGAATCCTAAACAGGTACTCATCAAAATAATTACAACTTTCTAAAAAAGTTTAGCAAAAAACAGTTTAAATCTCACGATAGTTCGGGAAAATCAATTACTTTTTGTTTTTTTTTTTTAAACTTTGCCCCAATCTAGGAATTTCTTCCTGTATCGTGGGTGCGTTTACAAACATATAAACTCACATACACAACACCCAGAGCCGGAACAACTATTATATCTCGTATAATTTATCATATAATTATATCTCGAGACGTTAGATTTTTAAATGAAAACGCCACGTTTCATTTGAACAGCTGACTGGAATCATGATTGTCTGACCCTATCATTGAGCTAAACGACGAAATTGCTAAACTGCGTGGTTTTTATAATTATTTTTATGAGAGAGTGAGTCAAAACTGCGGTACTCAAGCTATAGTGGCACTATCTGAAAAAATCATATTTTGAGTTATAGACAAAAAACCGCGAAATAATAAAAAATCGAAGCTGTTTATCAACTTATTGCGCATTTTCGAACAGGCTTATTGTTAGTTTATATCAATGACTTAATCTTGTTAATAATAGGTTTGTAAACTTAAGTTAAGTTAAGTTGTAACAAAGGCGTTATTATTTTTTATCCGGAATTTATTGTCTTTAAAAAAATACTGCTTAAACAGATTGATAGAGGTTTTTGAAAAAACTGAACGATGGCTTGAAAAAACTAAAATCGGACAATTGTCAGATAGTGGCACTACAGCTTGAGGACGGCAGAAAAGTGGTGTTGTAGTGAATGCCACTGTCAAATAGGTGTCGCAACTGGTGTTTTTTCACCGTGCACCAACGAACCGTGAACGGGCGAACGATCAGACCACTGCGGTACTTTGTAACTTGAAAATGTGTTTTGTGAACGGAATATCGGTGTCTGGAAGATGTGAGTGTATTCTAAAATATAGTGTAAATGTCTAGTGAAATGTGCATTTATTTTTTACGGGAATATTTTTATGACAAGCCAACCTGCAATGGAATAAATCAGGCTAAAAATAATAATCACGCTCGTTGTAGTATCGCTTGAAGTTTCTTTCCCGGGTAAGGCGATGGTATTTGGTTTTGCCATTTGGAACTTTTCAGTAGTAGTTTTGGATTTGTATCCGATTAATGGCAAGAGAGCAATGGTGGCTTAGTGGTATCGACCGCGACTTATAAGTTGTAGGTCGTGGGTTCAAACCCAGGCAGGCGCTTTACTTTGTGTAAATTATTTCACCACCACTGCTCTCAAAACGGTAAAAGAACACATCGTGAGGAAACCCTGATGTCCTAGAAACAAAAATTCGAATACATATGACATCCACCAACCCGCATTAGGCCCGCGTGGTGGATTACGGCCCATTCCCTCTCACGGAAAGGAGGCCTGTGTCCCAGCAGTGCGCTCATTAAAATGGCTGATGATGATGATGATAGCAAAAGGCTTGCTTCCTATCACATATGACTTCGACATTAATGGAAAAACTTGGGTATACTATAGATACACCTCTGCTGCTTATCCCTTTGGAGAATACATGAGTGATATGTATTATATTATTTGGTCAGATTATACTGAATCGATAGGAGAGAAGAACGTGCTATCTTTGTCTTCCATTGTTTAACTTAAATGTATTCTAGAGAACTATGCATGTGTGACTGATGATTATACAACGAAAAGAAAGCATTTAGGATTTAGGTGTTTCCAAGAAAAGTGCTCCTATGATAATATTTATTCTTGGGACAATAGAAGTTTCTTTTAATCAAGCTGTCGTGTTTTGAATTCCGCATTGGTGGCAACTGTTGAACTGTTCCGTTCATTACAATATTTTCAAACATAACGGATGTCGTCGCATGCGCAGACTACTGGGTCGGGTTAGATTAGCTAGCGGAACACGTGATCCCCCAGACTCAGACGTGATAGGTACACGATATTATTTCTAGGCAAGCGTGCCTCACCGTCGACCTCATCATCGCTTACCATCAGGTGAGATAGTGGTCAAACGCGAGCCTAACAATAATTAAAAATATTCTTTCATAAGAGACTTTTACGCAACCAGCGGCTAATGATCCCTGAGTAAGCTGTAGTTTCTTGAAAATAAAAATATTTGAGATTTTTGTGCTGCCGAGGCTGTCCCAGAAAATGTGGTGAAACGTCTCTTGACGCGTAACATAAGGCCTGTTTCGAGGTGGTGCGGGCAAAGAATTCCTGGAAGGACTAGAGGCAGGGAGACACTGTTCCACAGCTGGGTAATCTAGCTGTGGAACAGTGAGTAAAAAAGAAATACAAATAATTTTTATCATAGTTTACCCATGATCACGTCTGCCGAGTTTCGATATCTAACTAATTTTGCCTATGAGCCTAAAAATGTTCACTGTATTATTCGGCGGTAGAAAACGACTGCAAATCTCTCGATATCAAATCGGCCTCCAATCGTACATGGCCTCTACATCAGTAGTTAGTCATTAAATTAAATTAATTGAACAATAAAACTATACTTTTGTTACTACACGTGCGCATGCTACAGTGCTAACATTTATATTTCACACAATATGTACTATATTTTTCCTGCGGCTTGGCTCCCGTGGCCTAACTATACCACAGGAACCGAGCATTATTGAGGGATGAAATGTAGCCATGGCACTTCAGTAGTGTAGCATTATATCAATGAAAGAAGTATCAGCGAATATTTTATACATTCAATCTATCTCTTTATAATAATGTTACAAGATAGGGCAGCGCCGTCTAGTGACGAGTAGAAGAACTAAGTAGTAACTAGTGGCGCCATCTAGTATCGAATAGCGGAACTAATGTTCTCGGAAGTTCGTGTCGAGTAGAATTTTCCAGAATGTTCGAACCGAACATTCTGGAAGTTTCTAGTCGCTTCGGGATCGATGAGTTCAAAAGTCGATTGTTCTGGAAGATTCTCGAAGTACCTAGAACAGTATGGAACGTTCTAGAAACATCTTCCGGGCTATATAAAGAGCGGTCGGGTTCGTCGTGGGTCAGTTTCGATTGAGAAGCGATACAGAGCGATCAAAGCGGAAAATAGTGCAAAGTAATAGAATTGTTTAAGAAGTGTTTTTGTAATAAACAATGATTATTTGAAGTCTGCTGTTTAAATAATTTATCCCTGAACCCCAGCTCGTAACAAATTGGTGTCAGAAGTGCGGGATAAATTATGCCGGTTCTACCGAAGGAAGAAACGGAAGGGATGCGCACCAGGAGTCAGCGCCAGCAAGACGTAGACCAAAGGCGCATTGGAGACGCTCTCTCACCGTCATCAGGTGGACATGGAGATTCCGCGGCTGCAGCGGAACCAGCTCAATCGTCGGCATCGCCTGACTTAGCCGCCCTTATGGCATTCATGCAAGAGCAGGCTCGCCGTCAGGAGGAGCAGGCTCGCCGTCAGGAGGAGCAAGCTCGCCGCATGGAGGAGCAGATGCAGCGCGACAAGGAGGAGCAGGCTCGCCGTCAGGAGGAGCAGGCTCGCCGTCAGGAGGAGCAGGCTCGCCGTCAGGAGGAGCAGGCTTGCCGTCAGGAGGAGCAAGCTCGCCGCATGGAGGAGCAGATGCAGCGTGACAGGGAAGAACAGGCTCGCCGTCAGGAGGAGCAGCTCTTGGTGATTAAGGATCTCCGCGGAGCCATTGGTAAGGAGATGAAAGAGGTAAAGGACCAGATCCAGCAACACGAGACCCGCATCGTCGAAATGGAGAAGTCAATACGTGGCCTCAAGTCTGGAGATGGGATCGTGGCAGCTGCGGTAGTGGCACCTTCGCCTCGTGGTTTTAAAGTACCACCTTTCGATGGCTCTTCGTCATGGTCCGCCTACAAGATTCAGTTTGAGGCCGTGATGAAATCGAATGGGTGGACAAACGAACAGGCTTTGACTGCTCTAACCTTGGGTCTTCGCGACCAGGCCTTGACTGTGTTAGAGGCGCTGGGACAAGACGTCACTTTCGAGAAGCTTCTGGAAGCATTAGAAGCTAGATACGGCGACGCGCACCTGGAACATGTGTTTCGGGCCCAGCTGAAAGACCGATCGCAACGGGTTGGTGAAACTCTTCAGCAGTGGGCTCTTGAAGTGGAAAAACTGGTCCGGAAGGCTTACCAGTCGTCACCTGTGCTAATCAACGGGAACCTCGTACAGGCCTTCACGGATGGGATCCGCGACCTGGAGGTTAGGGCTGCCGTAAGGCTAGGTCATTTCAAGGACCTCAAGGACGCTCTAGCCCACGCTTTGGAGGTGGAGGCAGTTCGACGGGACGATCGAACTCACCGAATCAGGGAGGTTGCGACTTGACCCCGATGCTATGGCTGCGGAGAAAGAGGCCACATCCGATTGAGCTGCCCGAAGCGAAGGCCCCCCCACGTTGGTAGGCAGTCGCCAGTGGAAGGATCACCTGATGTCCCTGCTGGGCAACAGCAGCAGGGAAACGAGTAGATGCCAGGACTAAGGGGCGGGTGCTGGCTGGTGATGGAAGAGCCCCAAGGATCTCGATCTCACAATCCTGTGACGGGAACAGCCTGATCATCGAGGGCGAAATTAACAGAACACCATGCAAGCTGACATTGGATACTGGGGCTTCTCGGACTGTTGTCAGTTTCCAACTAGCAAGAAGGTTTCTTGGGAACTTCTTCGGGAACCATGAAGGTGTACATCTGAGAACAGCCACCGGTCAGCACATAACCGTCCGAGGTGAGAAGGTGGTGGAAATGAAGTTAGGGAATAAAGTTTACCGGCACAATGTTATCGTGGCTGACATAGTTGACGACTGCATTCTGGGTCTAGACTTCATGAGGAAACATCAGTGTGAGATTGACGTTTATCAAGGAGTGTTGAAGTGTGGCTCAGAAGAAGTCTTCATGGAAGGTGCATCATCGGGGAAGGTGTACTGCCTGGAAAAGGTTACTCTTCAACCAAGGTCAGAAACAATCGTACCAGTTTGTCTACCAAGAAATTCTGGTCGGGAAAACCGATGTGTACTTATAGAAGGTTTAGATAACGATGCTTCATGGAAAATTGCACGCACATTGGTGAGGGGTACTAGTGTTTCATCGGTACGTGCACTCAACACAAGTGACCAGGACCTGGTGCTCAAGAAAGGAACAATTTTAGGCACTTGTGAAGGAGTGGTTTGGATGCGTAGATGCCACGAACAACCTACCAACGCCAAAGTTCAAAGTACAAGATTCGATGTGTCATCGCTTTTGAAGGACTGCCAGAATAATCTGTCGGAAGAAGAAGAGAACAAGGTTAAGAAGATGTTGAACAGGTTCGCCGACATTTTCTCAACAAATGATGCCGACATAGGGAAGACCGCGTTAGTTCAACACAGAATAAATACAGGAAATGAGGAACCAATCCGCCAGCGACCAAGACGTGTGCCAGTGGCACGGGAACGTGAAGTTGACGACATGGTCAAGGGTATGGTGAAAGATGGCGTGATTGAACCTTCATCCAGCCCATGGTGTTCACCGGTAGTGCTGGTGAAGAAGAAGGACGGTAGCATGCGATTCTGTGTGGACTATCGCCGTCTAAACGACATTACGAAGAAGGACAGTTATCCGTTGCCGAGGATCGACGACACGCTGGATACGCTAACAGGAATGAAGTGGTTTTCCACCCTAGATCTGAAGAGTGGCTACTGGCAGGTCCAAATAGACCCTCAGGATAAAGAAAAGACAGCGTTCTCTACAGGCAAAGGATTGTGGCAATTCAACGTTATGCCATTTGGACTGTGTAATGCTCCTGCCACCTTTGAGAGATTGATGGAGCGGGTACTTACTGGGCTGATTGGTGACGCCTGCCTAGTCTACTTGGATGACATTATAATCGTGGGACGGACGTTTGAAGATCACCTCCATAATTTGGAACGTGTGCTGTCAAAGATAAGAGGGGCCAATCTAAAGCTAAGTCCAAAGAAGTGCGCGTTGTTCAGGCGGCAAGTGAACTTTTTAGGACATGTGGTTTCCGAAGAAGGTATTCAAACGGACCCGGATAAGCTCGTTACCGTCAAGGATTGGCCAGTTCCGGAGAACAAAACGCAAGTCAGGGCATTTCTCGGTTTGTGCTCCTACTATCGGCGGTTTGTGAAGAGCTTTGCTGACATCGCCCGACCTCTTCATAAGCTAACTGAAGACAAGATACAGTTCTGCTGGAATGAGAGCTGTGACGTTGCATTTCAGAAGCTGAAGGAACATCTGTGCAATGCACCCATCCTAGGCTATCCTGACAATGAAAATGAATTCATAGTTGACACAGATGCCAGCAATACTGGAATCGGTGGGGTATTGTCTCAACGAAAAGGAGATCATGAGGTTGTAATTGCGTACTTCAGCAAAGCCTTATCCAAACCTGAGAGGAACTACTGTGTCACTCGAAGGGAGCTTCTAGCTGTAGTAAAAACATTGCAGCATTTCAATAAATATTTGTTGGGGCGGAAATTTCTCCTGCGAACGGACCACGCTGCTTTGAAATGGCTACTGCAATTTAAGAACCCGGAAGGGCAGGTAGCAAGATGGATTGAGCTACTGCAAGAGTTTGATTTCGTAATTCAACATCGTAGTGGAACGTCACACGGTAATGCTGATGCCCTCTCGCGAAGACCGTGTCCAGACCATTGTAAACATTGTGCGAGACAAGATGCCAAACAGGTAACGCTAGTGCGGGTTTTGAGGACGGATCTTAGCGAAGAGTGGAAGGCAACCTTGCAGAGCGCTCAACAAGAAGACAGAGACCTAAAACCGATCCTTGAATGGAAGAAATCAGGTGCTCCTAGGCCTCACTGGAGTGATGTCGCAGCAACCAGTTCCATCACCAAGAGTTATTGGGCACAGTGGGAAAGCTTGGTTATCCAGGATGGAGTTATGTGCCGGAAATGGGAGAACGCTCGCGGTGACCAGTGTCATCTACAAATGGTCGTACCTAAAGTTAAGGTGCCGGAGATCCTACAGCTCTACCACAATGGATGTTCAGGGGGTCACATGGGAGTTAAGAGGACTTTAATCAAGATCCGAGAACGATTTTACTGGATCCATTGTCGAGAGGACGTTGAGGAATGGTGCCGCAAATGTAAAAGTTGTGCGGCTGTGAAAGGACCACAAACTCGTAGCAGAGGGGCACTAAAGGTTTACAATGTTGGTGCACCATGGGAACGTATAGCATTAGATGTTGCTGGGCCATTTCCGGAAAGCCAAAGCGGGAACAAGTACTTCTTGGTAGTCATGGACTACTTCACAAAATGGCCGGAAGTGTTTGCAATCCCCAATCAAGAAGCGGTTACGGTGGCTGATAAGTTAGTTCACGAAGTGTTTTGTCGGTTTGGGGTACCCTTGGAAATTCACAGTGATCAAGGCCGGAACTTCGAGTCAGAAGTATTCAAGGAGACGTGTCGTGTGATGGGTGCTCACAAAACCAGAACTACTGCTTATCATCCGCAATCAGACGGGATGGTTGAACGATTCAACCAATCGCTGGAGAGGTATCTGGCAAAAGTTGTGGAAACCAGACAGAAGGATTGGGACAAACACATTCAACCATTTCTCATGGCATATCGGAGTGCTGTTCATGAAAGTACAGCAGTAACACCAGCTTTTGCTAATTTCGGAAGAGAACTACGATTACCTGCAGATCTAATCACCGGTACCCCACCTGATTCGCCACGCAATGTAACAGATTACGCGAATGAACTACGGAATAGGATGAATGATGTATATGAGCACATCAGACAGACAGGTCAGCAGATGTCTGATAGGATGAAGACTCGCTACGATCGGAAGGCGAACAATAAGGGCTTCGATGAAGGATCTCTGGTATGGTTACATAACCCGGTACGCAGCAAAGGAAAATCACCTAAATTGCAAGCCAAATGGGATGGACCATATCGCGTAGTTACCAAGATCAATGACGTCACCTACCGAATTCAAAAAGGACCACGAGGTGCATCGAAGGTCATTCATGTGGATCGGTTGGCCCGTTATCATGGGTCTAACAATGCTCGGGACGAGCATGTCTAAGAAGGAGGCAATGTTACAAGATAGGGCAGCGCCGTCTAGTGACGAGTAGAAGAACTAAGTAGTAACTAGTGGCGCCATCTAGTATCGAATAGCGGAACTAATGTTCTCGGAAGTTCGTGTCGAGTAGAATTTTCCAGAATGTTCGAACCGAACATTCTGGAAGTTTCTAGTCGCTTCGGGATCGATGAGTTCAAAAGTCGATTGTTCTGGAAGATTCTCGAAGTACCTAGAACAGTATGGAACGTTCTAGAAACATCTTCCGGGCTATATAAAGAGCGGTCGGGTTCGTCGTGGGTCAGTTTCGATTGAGAAGCGATACAGAGCGATCAAAGCGGAAAATAGTGCAAAGTAATAGAATTGTTTAAGAAGTGTTTTTGTAATAAACAGTGATTATTTGAAGTCTGCTGTTTAAATAATTTATCCCTGAACCCCAGCTCGTAACAATAATATTAGTGTAGATCGTCGGAGTCAAAAATACAGACCGTAAAAACCATACTTCGTTCCAAAACAAAAATCGAAGACGTAGGCAACACACACTCCAAATTAGAACTGGGCAGGGTGGTCACATCTGACACATGCCCCAACAGCAATGGGTGGAAGCAGCCACGACGACACGGGGAAATGTGCAAACGACATTTTAGCAAACGCATGTAGAACCTGGATGAGGTCGGCACAGAAGCGTAAGGATTGGCTGCAAAAGAAAAGAGAGGTATATTCTCAGCAGTGGGTGTGTCTTATGATGAGTCACAGTTTAGGTTCCGAAAATCAGGAGCTGGCGACGCCCAGAAGTTGATGAGTTGGACCCTTACCTAAAGAAAGAGTTTGGCACAGATTGCTGGAAAAAGAGAAATATGACGGGAAGGCCTTTGCCCTGCAGTAGGGCTCATAATAAAAAAATAACAATACGTTTGCTAACGCGAGGAACTTGTTACACGAACACGATAACTGTTCCCCCGGGTACGGCGGCCATCAAAAATGTATGCGTATAGTTACTGTTGAACGAAAGGTTTCAGAAACCTGTATGAGGAAATGAAATAAGTAGGTCTCAATCACAACACTAAAGGTGGAGATTTTTAGCTAGAAATCCGAGAGTGATGTAGATATGACTTCATTTTGCCATTTTGTTTTTAAGATAAATATATTTAGCTGGTCAAAGGATATGGTATTACACAGTTACTGGTCATAGAGACAATCGCTCCATCAGCTCTATGTAAAATACTGTTTTTCGGCTACATCTGGTTCGACGGGCAGTCGACTTCAACTTAGTTGGGAAACAGCTATAGGCAGATTGATTGAAAGGATATCTTTTGTTGGCCTTGACATTAATCATCATTTCAGCTGAAAGACTTCCACTGTTGGATAAAGACATACGCCAAGCGTCGGCACAACGATCGGTCATATACATCCAGTGGATACCCGCAGCCTTAACCCGGTCATCGGTCCACCTAGACTCTAGGTGCAGCGTTAGAACGCCTGTCTCTAGGTCCTAGAGAGAGGTGTTCCAACGTTGTGTCTTTCGGTTCGCGGTCGCTGCTCCAGAACTTTTCGGCCCCACCGACTATCCGTTCTGCGAGCAATGTCTGCCCACTTCCACATTAGTATGGCACCTACAGCTATCTTCATGTCTGATTCGATCACGCAGCAAAACTCCGAGCATAGCTCTCTCCATTGCCCTTTGGGTGACTTCTGTTGAGCCTTCTGTTGAGGCCCACACTTCTGTGAGTGACCACGTTTCGGTTCCGTAAGTCATCACTGGCGACACACACTGGTTAAAGACTTTCGTCTTGAGACACTGTGAAGAAAAGAATATTAAACAAAGTATTCATAGTAAACAAGGAAAAATAAACGAACCTTCACGAATCAAAACAATACACGATCCTTCATAAATAATAACATGCAGGTGTTTACTGAATCAGTACAAACCTTTATCTAAATGTCAATAGAGCTACAATTTTCTTTTGTTTTCCTTCAGCACTACGCAGCTACGTAATAAAAGATAGCTACTAATTAGTAGGCTAAAAAAATAAGCTTTTATATCAACAATAGAATGACTACTATCTGCTGTTTGAACGACATCTATCATGCACAAATACATTGTACAAATATGGTTCATATTCAGAACAGTTATTTGATGTAACAGTACGAATTCGTGAGCGTAAAGTGTCATAATAATTACCTTATTATTATAACACGAGTATCTTTAATACGTTATAGAGTAATTAACCGTTTTAACGTATCGTAAAAAATATTGAATCGGCTGGCTTATTTGGAGCTGTGCTATCGTGACTTTCATGTGGTAATATATTTTTTACGCGAATGAAAGTGGCTGTCTTCCTAGTCAATCCAGCTAGCTGGTCCAGGTATTGTGTTTAATAAATACATTTTATGTTTTTTTTTATACACTATATGCTCGCGCTTGCCCACTATCTCACCTGAGGTTAAGCGATGATGTGGTCGACGGTGAATCACGCTTGCCTAGAATAAACCTATTCACTCTTGAATTAAGGATCCCTAGATTGTAGCTATCGGGAAACACAGACTCCGGCAGGGAATTCCACTCCTTAGCTGTACGCACAATAAAAGTGTTCCCAAAACGTTTAGTGCGTATGGGTGGGATGTCCACCATGTGCCGATGGCGCATCGCCGTACGTCTGGTAGACCGATGATGAAACGTGCTAGGTGGAATTAGATCGTGCAATTCCATCGCACACACCCCGAAATGTAACCGATAAAAAACCGACAGACTGGCAACTCGGTGACGATGTTCAAGACTCAGAACTTGACCAGCGCCTCATCGCCGATAAGCCTCTTGGCCCGCTTTTCGGTCGACTCTAGTGCATCAAGCTGGTATTACGTATGGTTAATTTAACCATTAATTAGCAGAATCTTAATTCAAATTCTCCATAAGAAAATATGAGCGTAACATCACGCCTGTATTTTCCGTAGAGATAAGCAGAGGTACACCTATACACATCAACACATCATTTCGCCTGTCAATTTAAATTAAGAATCTGCAAATCAGTGCTTCAATTAACCATATGGTTAAAACGTTTTTGTAAATAAGTTCCTACATCGAGGATTCGTGCAGACAACAAGCAATCCTATTTTGGTGACAGTACATTCCCTCATTTGAACAAATATTGGTTTGACCTACAAAAGTACAAATTACTGTTCCCACTCCGGATGTTTGGACACTTAATTTGTTGGTACAACTACGTATTTATTGGGCGAATGCACGGTGTCTAATGTGTTGCACAAAGCATGGGGAACCATCCTGTTATCTTGCTGAAAGCGGAACTGGCAATTAAGTGAGTTTTAGCAAAGAATAATTGTGTGATGCTAGTTAATGTTCTTCTTTGTTTCTACAACAATCTGATGCGTTTTTATTGTAGTTAAATTAATTGTTCTCACGACTTGAATGTTTTATCGTAGAAATTAACGACATGATATCTTGAGTATTGCTCAATTATGATTCTACTCTTGCTATGAAACATTAACAAAGTAAAATGAAGTGTGTGCATCATTTTAGCAGAAAGCCGGACACAGCCTCCGCGAACATCGCCACAATGACAAATTGGACCATTCCTGTGTTTCTCGCTCGTTGTTTGCCTCGCTTTTGACAGAGCGGTCGTGGTCACTATGAATTTTGTCCCAACGCTGGTTTTGTTACTCGCCTCGCGATCTCTCTTCGTCTGGGTCTGTTAGATGATAGTGTAAACTGCATGCAACATACAGGTACACATGCGGACCTTTTGTCTGAGGCCTTCTCTGCCAGTCAACCAAAAGAAGAGAGATTTAGTTTGACGCATTCGTTAACAAGGCCACCAACCGCAAATTTTATCTGATCGGTCCACCCCATCGGTGACCTAAAGCCCAAACTTCATTTAACTTGTTCATTGCCCTGTATCAATCACCATACGCCGCTTTACCTCTTCCTCTTCCCTTAGCTTGTATAAACAAGCTGCAACCTTGCTTGCTTCCTTGCTTGCATTCTGTCTATATAACTGAATAATCGCATGTTTCAGGAGCGTGTCTCGGTCGCCGTCACCCTCCCCGTCCACTCGCGATTCGCTCCGGAACACAGACAGTGCCAGTGAAGCTTTGGACAATGACAAGGTAAGTACTATTTACTATCTTGTACCTTTGAGTGAGTCAAAAATATTATAAACGTTAGGCAAGAACTCTGCCAAAATTCTGTTAACTGAAATTGGTTGGGTCATAGAATATAGAGTGACAGAAAATAAATGCTCTTAGTATTTTTGGGACCTCACATTCACACGGAGAGTTGCTAGTCAAACAAAGGGTTCACTTCAAATTATTATCATCAATCTGGCCAGTCATATTCCAACCATGCATTTATACTGCAGGAGCTCAAAATTGAGAAAATATCTAGATTATCGAAAGTGTGCCTCCGCAAGGTATTCGACTTCTATAGCAATATCGCCTCGTAAACCTTCTGAAAGTTATCACTGGCAAAGTTGAGGGTACACAACCTAGAGGAAGAAGTCATTTAAGCTGGTCTGACCAAATCCGCGCCTCCTTGAACGTGAAAGCCTCAGAAGCCGTGCATGTTGCTGAAAGTAGGAGCAAGTGGCAAAACATAATCAAGGAGAAGTTTTTGAAACCATGATGTGGTCACGACCCCCAGCAGTGGGGAATCGATGCAAGGAGGAGGAGCCCTCCAACCATGCATATTGAACTTTACCAGATCTGGGAATAGGATGTTCGCAAATTGACGATCTCAGCAGCAGAATATATTACCAACCTTGGCGGACCCGGCCCGCGTGGGTGGATTTCCGCTCTCATAGAGAGTAGGCCTGTGTATCAGCAGTAGAAACCATGCATTTAATTATGTAGCTGTAGAAAATAACCATTTCCCATATCTTTACAGGAAGGCTTTATTTTGTTAACATTATTTCTGTTCTGAGTTACTCAAATGGATGAAAAAATAAAGTAATCTTTATTATATACACTATATAAATAATTACAGAATTTTGACACCACGAATCGAGATAAACAGTGTGTGATTGGAGAAGACTATGTCCAGTGGACTGACGCTGATGATTGTCGCCCAATATGACTTTCCTAACTATCATTTAACTTATAAGTTTTTTCAGTTCAGACAAACGTTCCTACCTAGCATTTAACTTAGCAGTTTGTTCATTGCAGACAAGCGAGAGCTCAGTGCACATGCCGTGCCACGCGGGCGGCGACTCCGCGTCCATCTCCAGCGGAGAGCTCGCAGTCACCGTGGTCAGTGCTGCGCAGAACAAGGGGGAAAACCCCAGGGTGAGATGTGTTCTATAATAACCTTTATTATAAAGCTGCCGAGCAGACAATAAGACACGATGCAACGGTCATCGCCCGGGAGCCAGGTTCTCGCACAATAAAGAGGACTATCTCAAAGTGAGATGTGTTCTATGAGTTATAACTTATATCTTTGATTGTTTTGTAATATTTTGCAGTGTATTAGAATTTGTAGAAAGAAGGTTTGATTTAAAACAGCTTGTGACTTTGGTCTAGGGCTGCACACGGCCTTAATTGACTTGTATTGTTACCATTTATATAATATTACCAAGCTTTCTGTCGAAGAAGTATGGATCGTAGCAAATACCCTGCAACTGGGCAAACTCAAACATGCACCCACAAATAGCAATTTACAAACGTTCCCGTGGTACCTTGATTGTATGTTATTGACATTTTTTTCATTTAAAAAATGTGCATCAATAACTCACAATCAAGAGACCAGTGAATTATTTTGTAAATGGCTGGTATCTAGATGTGGCAAAATATCAAATTGTGTTTGTCTAACTGCAAGGTTATTCTCACAACCACAAGTCATATATCTCCGACTTAAAGTTTGGCAAAATAGGCCGTGTGGTGGAGGTTGTGGTTGATTGACTCCTATATCCCGCAGTGGGCCACTCACTCCCAGCCCCTTAAAACCAAACCCCTACCATTTTATGTAAATAATTGATACTCACACGGTAGATGGGCACTCCGCCGGCGAAGGCACTGGACGGCAGTCGCACCAAGAAGAAGAGCTGGTACAACTCGCTCTACCCCACCTACAAGAGCAAATCCGACGACTTCAAGAGGCTGTTCAAGGATCTGCCCGATGATGAGCGGCTTATTGTCGGTCAGTATACATTGTATGTAAGATATTGACACTCACACTCTCGCACCAAAAAGAAGAGCTGGTACAAATCTCTCTACCCCATCTGCCCGATGATGAGTGGCTTATTGTCGGACAGTATAAACTGGTAGAACGTACTCCACCCCACCTATAAGAGCAAGTCAGACGATTCCAAGAGGCTGTTCAAGGATCTGCCCGATGATGAGCGGCTTATTGTCGGACAGTATAAACTGGTAGAGCGTACTCCATCCCACCTATAAGAGCAAGTCAGACGATTCCAAGAGGCTGTTCAAGGATCTGCCCGATGATGAGCGGCTTATTGTCGGACAGTATAAACTGGTAGAACGTACTCCATCCCACCTATAAGAGCAAGTCAGACGATTCCAAGAGGCTGTTCAAGGATCTGCCCCATGATGAGTGTCTTTGTTACCTATCCATAGAGTTTTTGTATTTAATATGAGTTAACAAAAAGATTTCTGAGGTAACTTAGTTACTTTATAGTACGATAAATGTTTTATTCAAGTCAAGTCATTTAAAAAAGTACACTCCAAACTACCCTCTAATCACGTGATGCAGACCAGCAAGGAATATTTTTTTTTTTTTTTCGCAGACTACTCGTGCGCTTTACAAAAAGACATCCTAGCTCACGGACGGCTATACGCGTCACAGAACTACCTGTGCTTTTACGCGAGCATCTTCGGCTGGGAAACTTGCATGACGACACGGTGGAAAGACGTCACTGCCATCACGAAGGAGAAGACTGCACTAGTGAGTAAAAAACAATCCACATAGCCTTATCCTGGTTCCATTATATACTATGCCGTTCTCGACTCTATATTTTACTACACGCTTCTCGTCGCGGCCTATTCAGGTTATCCATTTTTCTAAGATTCAAGCTCTTCATGTAAAACATTCTACAGCTACACGACATTGGTCGATTCTGAGTGATCCTGTAACAATCATAACCACAACTCTACGATTCGAATTTAGTTTAACCAAAAATGGCATCTATAGACATAAAAGCACCCGATTTTTTGCATCAAAAACAACCCCCGACACAAAAACCTCTAAAAAGCAAAAATTAAGCCTCGTACTCGCGTCGGGGAACCGCAAACGCTTACAGTAGTTTTATTTTATTTATTTAGCGGTTCCCCGGACGCGAGTACGAGACTTATTTTTTGTTTTTTCAAGAAGATAGCGGGCTAGTTATTTTTTGTGTACTGCTAGATATGGATATCAAATCAAAGAGTTGAGAAGAGAAGAATACGAAAAAAGCTTGTTTTAAAAAAAGGTTTTTTAATTAATAATTTTATTTCTTTTGATATTGCGAAAACTATTCGCTCATGTAGCTTCAATCTCCAATACTAATCAATTATTTTTATTTCTCCAGGTAATACCAAACGCCATCCTGGTGTGTACAGAAGGCGAGAAGAACTTCCTGACGTCGTTCTCGGGTCGCGACAAGGCGTACCTGATGCTGTTCCGCATCTGGCAGAATGCGCTCATGGACCAGCCCATGAGCAGCCAGGAGTTCTGGCAGTGGGTGAGTCGAACACCATGCTTCTGAAATATAACTGACTTCAGAGATTGGATCCTTATAGCAAAACTGAAAACTGATAGTAATTTATCTATTTAAAGATCATAAACATCATCTGTAAGGTACACAGACGAAAACTTTAATGGTTTATTGCCATTAGATGTGTTTCACTACCTGCGGTTTATCATTCAGTCTGAAAGTGTGTAGGTAAGGGTCAGCTCACACCAGTCAGGTCAGGGCGCACCGTGAAGCTTACGTAAAGCTTAACGGCTTCATGAACGCTACTTCTTCAAGCGTATCATCGCGTGGTATATTCGAATTCTCCAACTGGATTGTACACGTTTTTGTGAAGCAAATAAAGTTCTATATCTATCTAGAAATTTACTCGGCGAAAACTTCACATACAACGCTTTTATTCGGTGGGAAAGAATCTATTTAAACAAACCACCTTTAATTTCTCGACTGTACGCAATAACTTGCATAAAGCCGTCAAGTCCTAATCAGCCGGGCGAGCACGACCTCGGTGATAGGCTTGAGTCACGTATTATATCACGGTTTTTGCTTCCAAACTGTGATAAAAATGTCACAGACGCGATAAGTGTCTATCTAATAATGTGCTTTATAAATTGTGCTAGACTTACGTCAAAGACCTGATGTTCAGGGAGTTTCCTGTTATCGGACACTTATTTCTCAAAGACGACTTAGCTAAAAACAGATAGGCAAAAATATCAACAGTGTCCAGGTGACTATGACACATCGATGGGCGCACGGTTGGCGCAGTGGTTGAGCGATTGACTGCCGCGCTGCGTGTCGCGGGTTCGATTCCCGCACGGAACAAATATTTGTATGACCTACAGAAAGTTGTTCCGGCTCTGGGTGGTGTCTATGTGAGTTTATATGTTTGTAAACGCACCCACGATACAGGAAGAAATTCCTAGTGTGGGGCAACGTTTAAAAAAAAAAAAAACGATAACTGACAAAAGGCTTGCACTGTTAGGACAGGCCCACTCCAATCTGAATGTGATTTCTTCAAAACATCGTTATTCTTATAACTAAATTAAGTAAGAGACTATACACAGGTATTAGTGGAGAAGATAAACTGATATACATGACGTTTAATAAAGCAACAAACCCTAAACAGAAATAATATGATGTGGCTCTGCAAAAACGCCAAAATAATTTAAATAAAAAATAAGTTCAAAAACTAAAACCTACTGAAAAATCACGCTCTAAAAAGTGTGATACAAGAAAATATTCTCATCTGAAATTGTTATGTACAAACTATTCCGTAGAGGATAACCGTGGTCGTATGCCACTTTGCAGTATGAGTTGTTTTGTTATGTTAATTGGCATACGAACTTATGATCACACTTCGCCTACAATCATATTAATACAATAAAGTTTGTGTGTTGTTTGTGTTTGTATAGGATGGTGATGCCATCTAGGCGTTTTAGAACATCGCCTGCCTTCAGTGTCTCCTCATGGTAATTGAGAGCTTAGATTTGATGATCTGTTATGTGACCTCATGTTTATTTATTTATTTAGACTTCTTGCACAAAAGGTACATAGGCGGACTTAATGCCTTAGGCATTCTCTACCAGTCAACCAAGGGTGGTGAAGAGATAACATGGCAAGTGCATTGTTTAAAGAATTACAAAAAAAAAGTTATTATTTACATACTAAAATAAGTATAATAAACGTATGTACTTATATATTCAATATAATATATACTTAAATACATATTAATGAAGTAACAGAAAAGAAGAAGGTGTGATGATTCTCCTTAGTTGTGCTGAAAATAAATCCGCAATTTCCACTTGAATGCAAACTGACTTGTAGCCGTCCTGATCTCGAGAGGAAGCGCGTTCCAGAGCAGAATGGACTCAATATTGAAGGAAGAGTGAACAAAATCAGTAGTATGAGAAGGACAAAGCAAGAGGAGATTATTGGAAGAACGCAGATTCCGAGCATAAAGCGCGTAAAGATCTTCTCTGGCGAATCGGCAACCATTTTAGCTCAGACCTGTAGTTCGACACATCGTCAATATTTCTGAGGTTAAATATGAATCTAATCTTTATTTCCATAGTTAGTTGACTGAAGGAGCGCTGGTTGATATTCTATATCAGTTCTTTTTTATTTAAAAACTCATTTGTATTCTCTAACCGTTACTGCAGTAAGTACCTGCGCTACTTATTGTAACCACGCAGAAACTGCCAATATTTTATTTCAAACCGATACCTTATACGGCTATAGTCCATCAACCCTTTAAAATCTGCCAGAATTATTATTTTTTTATTTATAAAAAAACGTTGCCCCACACTAGGAATTTCTTCTTGTGTCGTGGGTGCGTTTATAAACATATAAACTCACATACACAACATCCAGAGCCGGAACAACTATCTGTAGGTCATATAAATATTTGTTCCGTGCGGGAATCGAACCCGCGACACGCAGCGCAGTAGTCAATCGCTTAACCACTGCGCCAACCGTGCGACTAACTAACTAGAATCATTTCCTTCTAGCCAGTACTATGTACTACCTATTTGAAAATTTGCAACCCACCAACGGGGCTTAAATCCAGGCTTTGGCCTTTTGAGAAAATCATACTGTCTGAACCCAGTAAAACTTTCCCGATCCATCGATTCATACAAGTCTATGTATTTTATAAATTATTTACTGATCAAATTTCCATTTAAACACCTTGGACAAACACATTGAGCCAGAAAATTGTCAATTCAAATAGATACGAAAGGCACGACACAGATAGAGGTAATAATTCTAAAACATGCGCATATAGCTGAACGCTCCCAAATAAATATTTAAACAAAAGTGAAAAACAGGAGGTGGCGTGGTTCGACAACATGTTGCTTTGTGCTGCCAGTTACAAAAAATATATTTACTATTATAAAATCCTTGGTTCTTAGACTAGAAGGTTAATAATTTTAATAATGTACTTTTCTTGTGAGTAAATGCGAGCAAACATAGCCAGCCCCCGTACCCTGACGTGCCAAAACAATCATAGTATTTTTCTGCCGTAGTCTATGTTTCCTAATAGCTACAACTTAGGGGGTCTTTAAGTCAAGAGTGAACAGGTTACTTCGACCTTCAGCGTCGACCACATGATCGCTTACCACCAGTTGATATAGTGGCCATCCAAAACGTGACACAAGTACATACAGATTATTTATTTATATTATGGTTGGCAACCCTAGATTGGCACAGATTAGAATTTTAAAATAATTCAAATATGTATGTATGACCTCAAAACTAAACTGAATATATGGACTAAATTCAGCGGACACACATCTTATTATTTAAAATACTTTGTTCTTTGTGTATAGAAATCAACATATTTCGCCGATTTGCGTAGTATTTGGTATCAGAGAGCTCTTTGTATCCATATATCTGTCCTTATTTTTCCGTCAAGTAGCATTATTGTTTATACGTTTAAAGTAAGTTATGGAGTGAGAAGTAAGTAACTGTAACATGTTTCAGCCTTCGGTACGAATCTGCCTACTCATTGTGGTGCAGATATCCAAATATAATGTCAACACACAGCATTTTGGGCCTGTTTGCTAGCCACAACTGACATAATTATAAATATTATATGTACAATAATTACTGTATTTTATCGTCCAGTGTAACTCAACTCAATATATACCAGTCTGCTAGCATCGGCTATAATCTGCCTAGCACTTTCCCAACTACTCGTTTGCACAGGAACCCTTGGCTACTCCTGGCTCCAATTCCAGTCTTACTGGATGCCGCTAAATATCTATATGTATCTGACCTTCAGAACCCATTCAGTGGATACTCCTTGGTCCCTAAGTTGAGTAACAACTGGATCCATGGGCGTACCCACGGTGGGGCAGATGGGGCAGCCTGTCCCACCCTTCATCCTGACACGGAAATAAAAATTTACTGTTCAAGAGAACAAACTATCAAAAATGTGCAAAAAAATGTCTCTTGTTCATTTGTATACTGGTTCGAGAAGGGCTGGTTCGTTTTGCTGCCCTGAATCCCCGACAAGCTTAGTCCGTGTCTGAACTATCCACTATATTTCGAGTTTCCTTACATTTGCCCCACCCCTAAGCAAATGCTGGGTACGCCCATGACTGGATCTTAGTCGTATAAATTATTAAGCTTGGTATTAAAAAATGGTTGCTCGAACAAAATATCGATGGTTCCTCGTCATCGACCAATGTCGATCTATGCTGACCGATATCGATCAACTGCATTTCGGCTACACCTTTCCGCTTCTAGTCCGACAAACAAAAACATTCCAGTTTCATTCATTAAAACCACTGATAAGTGATAACAAGAACACTGTTTATATTCGATTTAAATTATATTTTGCTGTTATTGTTGAAAACAATGGCATATAAAAAACATAGTAGGTAGATATGTGTGCGTGAGAGGGAATCATCATAAAATGTCTTCATTTTACTTAATATTAAAAAGACTAACGTACTCTTGGTGACAACCCGTTCTAGTAATGCGCTCTTATTTAAGACAAAGATAAACAATTTAAGAAAATGTCCAAAGAGATCAAATAAATGACTACAAAGTAACTGCTATTTTAATATAGAGATTGGCTCGTGTTTGACCACTATTTCACTTGATGGTAACAGATACTTAATTTCATCGACGCTTACCTAAATGTAACTTATTCACTACTGACTTAAATACTTCCATGGTTAATTGTGACAAAATCGACCTTTCTAACAAAATTCAAGATCAAGGCAATTCTAAGTAAATTCTCTTAGAAGTGAGCGTTCGTATGAGTTTCCTTTGCCGATCGGGAGGCTGTTTATTACAAAGTTGATGAGACGTGTGCCTGGCCGCGTGTGATGCGCGACTCAAGGTTCTGTCTTCGGTCGCTCAGTGCGAGACGGGACGCGGTGCGGAGAGCGCGGGACTCCGGGGGCAGGTATTAACTTAAATGTAGCGAATTTATAATCTTTGATGTGATTTTTTTTATCGTATAACCTAATGACTAGATTTGACACTATGTATTTGCTTGCATCCACTATTACTAAAAACCGACACCAACGTGAAAAGCTATAGGCATATTGATTTATGATTGTTTTTTTTTTTTGGAAGTTAAACAAGATCCTAATAAAATTAGTTCCGATTAGAACCAAGCCAGATCTAAGTCAAAAATAGGTTAAACATGAATTTAAAAAAAAATATTAAAATAAATGTTTTCATTAAGAAATGCGTAGAAATTTTTTGTTATGTTTAATTTACTTGTTGGGAAAATATTGAGGCATCTGCTTAGTTAGTTTAGGGAATTGATTTGCTATTGCATATCAACGCATTCTTAATAATTTGTGGATTAAACACTGCCGCAAATTTCGTGATCAGGCAGTGAATGTAACTTGGCTTGCACAGATTGCGTTAATTGACAGACTGTTGTCTTAAATATTGCCAACCACTTCATTAATTTGTTGTTAAAAAAACTTTGTTTATTTATATGTTTTCTGCGTTACTTGGAGCGTGGCCAATGGCCAATGCACTTGGAGTTTTGCCCGAGCACGATATTCTCCATTTCCGTACAAGTATCAGGACAAAATCATATGATTTTGATTGAAACTGCAATTTAAACAAAGCGAAGATTTCTTATCATTTAGATGAGTTTTTGTGAAAAGATATATTCGGTAAAGTTAATATTGAATTAGAGTGATAAGTTATTTGTATGGTTTTTCTTAGTTTCATCTCAGTTGTGCTAGTTACTGGCCTTGATTAAATATTTCATTCATAAACACCGTGTATTTTTTTTTTGTTGGTTGTGATCAGGATATCCCAGTGTAATTTAAGATATTTATTTGTGATTAACATTTGATAGTGTCGTGATAATTTATGGGCAAGCACAAAAAAGGATGTTTAAATTTTAGTTAATTATGGAAAAGTTGCACGCAAAAAACATTCATATTAAGTTCCTTTACTGAAGTGACGATTGTTAGTTGATATAATATAATTATAGTTATAGTGCGCTTTTTAGTTGAATGGACTGTGAAGTGTTTATTAGTCTATCTTATACAACACAATATACGAGGTAACTAAGCACGTTAGTAATGACTGATTCTATGTGTTTACTTATAATGTAAAATACTGTTACAAGCAAGCAAGTAAATAAAGTGCATATATATTTTAACATAAACGCGAATGTAAGTCTGAATGTTTGTGAACTTTTCACGTCTGAACGATTTAAATGAACCTTGGCGCACGGGTAGACCATGTTCTGTGTTAGAAAATTAGATCTTTTTTATCCGGGGAGTATGTTCCGCACGGGCGCTAACAGAAGCTAGTCAAACCGTAATTCGGCGAAATGATTGGCTTAGCGGCAAAAATGTTACCTACAGGGGAAAAAATAAAACGCCGGTATTTTCGTTGTTGATGCTTAGAATTGTTCCCAGTCGTGCTCTGAATCAGCCTGAGTGAGCCTGTGTATTATTATTTCTTCTTGTACTTTAATTAAAATGGATTATTCGGTTATTCACAAAACGTAAAAAAGAAGAAAATCATGCTCTGCAGTCGGAGTATATATTTGGTTTTGTTCAGCCAGCTCGAATATATATCCTCTGACTGCACAGCATGTTTGTCTTCTTGTTTATGGTTTTTAGTTCGTTTCTTACGCAGTCGGGTTTTTTGATATTTGGAATTAACTTTTTTTATTTATAACTTTTTAGTTACCATTTTTTTTTTCGAATTACTTAAAACTAAACATAAAGTGTTATCATCATCATCATCTTCATCTGCCTAGCCTTTTCTCAATTGTAGTTGGGGTCCGCTTCCAGTTATATATTTTTAAAATCACCTCTTAAAACCCTTTATTCTGTTAGCCCTCACGATGGGTTTGGAAGAAAAAAATAGGTCTCCCCACAATATGACGCCCAAAAGCCACCATTTTTTTTTTCCTATTATAATGGTTAAGACGAATCGATTGACATAAGAATTATCAAAATCGGGCTACGCGTTTGGTATATAGAACGCCACATAGGAACAAACATACAGTAGAGTCCGTTTATTATGACATCGAAAGGAATTGACAAACACGTCATAATATGCGGACGTCATACAAAGCGTTTTGTAAAAAAGACACTTTTTTATGTAAATATGTACTTAAGTATTTACAAATTTTCCCGCCACAATGTTTTGTCGAACTTTAAAATGACTGATCCAGCTTGCAGAACAATTGAAGTCGAGAATAACAAAACGCGCGGCAAAAACATTTGCCTTTTCATGTAGCATAGGGCCGCTGACAGGTATTCCTTTGTTTCTTATGATAAAATGGGTCATAATAAGCGACATATCCTGTAAGAGAAGTCATTGTATCCGACTTTTTTATAAAGAATTTTATATGAAAACCAAACTTCGTAGTATAGTTACGTCATAATAACCGGTTGCTCAATATAGGCGAAGTCATAATAAACGGATTCTATTGTACATAGATTGATAAACACATTACCCTCCTTCGGCAGTCCGGTAAAATTTGCTGTGCAGTGGGACAACACATCCCAAAATTACATAAAATTGTTTGAGTCGATTAGGTGGTCATGTTGAGAGGTTCATTATCTGATCAGGAGCACCGCACTCGCACAGGGATTACGGACCATGGTTAGGTCTGTGATCGCTCCCACTTTGCCAGCGGCCAATTTAGGACCGTAAAAGCCACTGCAAAACCCTCCCGAGGAAATAGTGTTAGTTTATAATACGTGTTGTTTGTTTTGCAGGTGCACAGCAGCTACGGCGAGGAGCTGGGCTTCAACTCGGACGAGGAGGGCTACGGGCGCGACGCTGTCGACGACGTCCCCCCTCTGCCGATCGACACCGACTCGGTATGTACTACCTGTATCGCGTTTATAGCAGTATTCAACTGGAAGCGGATATTGATATATTTTTATTTTATTTTGAGTTTGACCACTATCTCACCTGATGATAAACGATGATGTAGTCGACGAAGAGGCAGGATGCCTATTCACTTAAAGGCTCCCAAGTTGTAGCTATCAGGCAATACAAACTCCAGCAGGGAATTCCACTCCTAAGCTGTAAGCACTATGAAAGTTTTCCCAAAACGTTTAGTGTATGGGATGGTCTTTTGCTTACCTAAGTATAAACAAACGGACTGCATTAGGATTGGCAGCTAGCTGCGAAATTGCGGTATGCATCGAAATTGCCAACCATCTGCGAATTTTGATCGATAAAAAGCATACCAACTTACTGCACGTCCAGTAAGTAAAAAATCAGCTATGCAAATAATATGGCTATCTTTAATAGAACAAGCGATTCTCACAAAGACTGAGAGGCTTATGAGGCCCCTAGATGGTGAAAAATGCTACGCTGTAATAATACGCAATACAGTAGATACACCCTGCCCTCGTATTGCATAATATGGCGAAGATAGTCCTTGGTCTGATCATTGTGTCCAAGCTACAGATAACGGCATCCATATAAACGGCTTAAGTGAAGTAATGAATAATTACAGGATGACAACTTAAGTATGGTCGGTCCTAAATAAACTCATTCTTGGATTCTGTAACTATTATAATAGTAGACAAACGCCCTACTATTTATAATGTGGAACTCCAACCCACTAAAACTCCACGGTGTCCTCCTGTGCCGCTGATGGCGGGAACACTGGCACGCGTTAGCACTCACCGCGAACCAGGTGCGTCTATCCGTCACCGGTCTCTCCTCTGGGGAGTATTCCCCATCACCGGTGCACCGGAACACATTGCATGACCTGACCACCCCTGGGACCAAACCAGCACATGAGCGCCAGACGACCCCGTGTATTCCCGTGGTCCCCCTGTGATGGGTCAGGTTAGTAGCTCCGCCATCTACCACTTTACGGCCGCAGTGGATAGGTACCTCCCCTGTGGCCCCACCGCGTCCGCCATCAGACGGTGGCGACCCCGTCCAGGCTACGGAAGGTATAGAGAGTGGCGCACCGCAATACCGGCATTCCTTTCCCACCGCGCGGCCTCCAACCCTCAGCCGCGATGTCGTATATGGGACCTGGGACGCCTCAGTTGCGATGTCGCCTCTATACAAAGCGGCACTGCAACCTACTAGTTGGCCGCTACGTCGTCGGTTTATTCGACATAAGCCCTGACGAGTGGCCCCTCCTCAGGTTCCTCTTCGCTTCTTCACCGTGGGTGATCAAGCCCCCCGCCAACAACAATGCGGGAACCTACTGTGGGGGCGGGGGGGTACCCCCTACCATGCGTTCGTGATTTAATTTCCAAATACTTATATTCTCTGGCCTAGATGAAGGTACAATATTTACTAACAAAGCACTGACATCTCAATCAGCTGACAGCAGAGGTGAACATTTTAGGTTTGCTCGAATTAATCTTCTAGTACTATGACTTATTTTATGTTCTCAAGCTGTCTTTCATCTGTACCAACTCAGTTAAATCGATGTATGTACAAGAGATACAACATTCTATATCGAATTCGTTTTAATTTTGTTGTTGAGTAGAGACTTTGTTACTAAACATTATATCTCCTAAATAGCTGGAGTATAAAGTAAACAGTTCATACCTATTTGTTTACGGGAAAATTACTTTTACATCCCCACATAGAGTTCAGTTCGCTGCAACTGCCGAATTTACTAACAAACGAATTTTTATTAATTTTTAGGGTTCCGTAGCCAAATGGCAAAAAACAGAACCCTTATAGATTCGTCATGTCTGTCTGTCTGTCTGTCTGTCTGTCTGTCTGTCCGTCCGTATGTCACAGCCATTTTTTTCCGAAACTATAAGAACTATGCTGTTGAAACTTGGTAAGTAGATGTATTCTGTGAACCGCATTAAGATTTTCACTTAAAAATAGAAAAAATACAATAAATTTTGGGGGTCCCCATACTTGAAACTGAAACAAAAAAAATTTTTTTCTTCTAATCCATACGTGTGGGACCATCTATGGATAGGTCTTCAAAAATGATATTGAGGTTTCTTAAATCATTTTTTTCTAAACTGAATAGTTTGCGCGAGAGACACTTCCAAAGTGGTAAAATGTGTCCCCCCCCCCTGTAACTTCTAAAATAAGAGAATTATAAAACTGAAAAAAATATATGATGTACATTACCATGTAAACTTCCACCGAAAATTGGTTTGAACGAGATCTAGTAAGTAGTTTTTTTTTAATACGTCATAAATCGTAAACCGCAATTTACCAAGTACGGAACCCTTCGTGCGCGAGTCCGACTCGCACTTGGCCGGTTTTTATTACTACTAGCCATTGTGAAATCGATTTAATAAATACTTACATAAAGTTGATATTTGCTTGATGTTGATAGTTGCAAAAATAACAATTGGTAATATGGATTTAGGCTAGTACGGAATATATAGGTGGTTGTTTACGAAATTTTAACTTGCATTAATCATCAATATTTTACTACGCCTCTAAGATAAAACAAACTGACTCACAAACTGCGAATAAACACAATAATCGCGTAAACGATAATCTGAACACCTGTGCACCAAAATCCACTGTTACAATAAAAAAACAATATTATTGCGACTTAAACAAATGTCAACTTTAAGTACACAAGGATAAAGCTAGTTGTAGAATGGCAAAAAGTATAAAAAACGTCATAATTACAAAAAATATTGTAATGGAAACTAAACCTTAGATAACAAGAGTTAAGGTTTAAAATTCTAAAGCTGTTTACCTTTTAAAGTGGCATAGGTATAGATAAGAAGCGATAACTTTAGAAATACCGAAAAAAAATCAATCGGTAATGAAGCCATTGTCAGTATCAGTCGATAAGTGATAGCGTGATAACAACACGTGCCCCTTGCTTACGGAGTTACGGCTATGAGGGTTCCCGGCAGGTCCAAGAAAAAAGTGAGTTTTTTTATATATTCATAGTAAATAATAACAACTATTTCTATAAAAAAATATGTAACTGGGAGTCTTAGTCACAGACATAAATCTAACAGATAACGCAGGTCTCTCCATCTGTATGAAAACCAAGCGTGCCACTTTTTCACACACAATTTAAAAACAAATTTACTTACCAATGAAAGAAAACATTTCCAATGCCCCGGCCAACTTTATTCTATACAGTTTTTACAGCTCAATATGGCATAATTAGGCATTTTTCTAGATTTCGGTGGCTTTCCGGCGCCGATAATGCTAAATGAAAAGCTCAAAGTTCGATCATTGATCGTAATTTTACTCCGTTTCTTGACACGCGAAGTACATACAATCGCGTCATCTACTAATATTTATATCTGTAGTCTTAGTAAGGTTTTTTATATCAATAACAGGCGTTTTTGGGTTCGAACCCAGGCAGGCGCTTTACTTTGTTTAAATTATTTCATCACCACTGCTCTTAAAACGGTGAACGAAAACATTGTGAGTTAACCGGCATGTCCTAGAAACAAACATTCGAAGACATATGACATCCACCAACCCGCACTGGGCCCGCGTGGTGGATTAAGACCCTTTCCCTCTCACAGAGAGGAGGCCTGTGTCCTAGCAGTGGGAACATTAAACACATTAAAGGGATGATGATGATTTTCGGAAAAGACCTTAATTAAGGTATCATCTTACCCAATGACTAGGACTAGATTGTTTAAACCAGATAGGCAGTAGCTCCATATAAAATCAGCATCTGGTTAGACTGCCAGCCAACCCCAAGTTAGTTAGGAAAATAAAATAATAGCCAGATGATATTAGTTTTCCTTTAAATATTTAAATGCCCTTTTATTTTCGATGCTAGAAAGACATTCAGTTTTAAAGTAAATATCATGATTAAAGCCCACTTCAAATCTAAAGATACGGTTGATAGGAGATACAGTTTATAGTATAGTAAAGCACATCATAGTATTATACGTCAGATACTCTAAAAATAATGTTAAAAACAATAACAGGGTGAATCATTAACAAGGTCCACTATGGAAACTATACCAAAATATTACAGTTAGATAATTTGGATGCCGAAATATATATCTAAGGAAACTATATTTCAGGAATGCTGAAAATAATTATTCCTTGACAGTTATGTTTCAGTTCAGTGTCTCGGTCATCATCCAATCAGCCAATATATAAAAAAAAAACTTAAATAATTCGGTTGCATTTTCAAATCAGTGTTCATAACAAACAAGGAAATATATTGTCACAATTTTGTACATCTTCTTTTTTTTTTTTTTTTTTTTTTATATATTATAGGCTCGCGCTTGACCACTATCTCACCTGATGGTAAGCGATGATGTGGTCGACGGTGAAGCACGCTTGCCTAGAAGTAACCCATTCACTCTTGACTTAAAGACTCCTAGATTGTAGCTATCGGGAAACACAGACTCCGGCAGGGAATTCCACTCCTTAGCTGTACGCATAATGAAAGTATTTCCAAAACGTTTAGTGCGTATGGGTGGTATGTCTACCATGTAGCGATGGCGCATCGCCGTTCGTCTTGTAGTCCGATGATGAAACGGGCTTGGTGGAATTAGATCATGCAATTCCATCGCACACTCCCCGAAATGCAACCGATAAAAGACCGACAAGCTGGCAACTCGGCGACGATGTTCAAGGCTCTGGAGCTTTGACTTAAACCAGTGCCTCATCGCCGATGAGCCTTTTGGCCCGCTTTTCGATCGACTCTAGTGCATCAAGCTGGTATTTGGCGGATCCGTCCCAGAGATGAGAACAGTACTCCATGCATGATCGAACTTGCGCTTGATACAAGCTGAGCAGCTGTTCTGGCGTGAAGTACCTTCTAACCTTTGCAAGGATCCCCAGCTTTTTGGCAGCCAGCTGAGCCTTTGCCTCAATGTATGGGCCAAAATTAAGAGTCGATGTCAACGTAACGCCAAGAAGCTCAAGATGGTCAGTTATTGGCACGGTCACATCTCGGAAAGTTGGAGCCGGTTGAAATTGGCTCTTTTTAGCGGAAAAAAGACACGCCTGGGTTTTAGAAGCATTAAACCTGACCAGATTGGCATCGCCCCATTCGGAGACTGCCTGCAAGGACAGGTTCAAGCGCTCCACCATGGCCTCCCGCAGAGACTGGATCTGAGGTCCGGTAGCTCGAGCGTTGGACATGTATCTCTCAGCAACAGTGCTGTCGTCTGCATACCCAAAGGTGCCGGGTTTTAGCAGATCGTTAATATGCAGCAAGAATAAAGTTGCTGAGAGTACCGACCCCTGAGGGACCCCGGCATTGATATCCAATTGGTCCGACGAGCAGCCATCGATAACCACTCGAATGGACCGATCTCTCAGGAAGTCTGCAATCCAATCACACAGACCACCGGGCAAACCGAATGAAGGAAGCTTACCAATACTCGATTCTTGGTCCTTTCTTGTTTCTTATTTATATTAATGATTTGCCTTACCTCATAAAGGATAACCATAATATAGTGTTGTTTGCGGATGATACTTCACTTTTGTTTAAACTTAAACGTCAGCAGCTGATTACTGACGATGTAAATAGCGCGATCTCAAATGTAGTTCACTGGTTCAATGTTAACAATTTACTTCTTAATGAAAAAAAAACGAAATGCATTAAGTTTACCCTACCTCACGTTAGGCAGGTGAAAACTGACGTGCTGATAAAGGGCGAAGAATTGAATCCTGAAAATAGCACAGTGTTCTTAGGTTTAACTTTGGATGCTAAGCTTCAGTGGGGCCCACATATAGATAAATTGTCAAAGAAGCTAAGCTCCGCAGCATATGCTGTTAGAAAAATTCGTAATTTAACGGACATAGAGACAGCCCGTTTAGTATACTTTAGCTATTTTCATAGTGTAATGTCGTACGGTATTCTGTTGTGGGGAAATGCCGCCGACATCCAGACTATCTTTGTTTTGCAGAAAAGAGCTGTTCGATCAATTTATAAATTAAGCCCGAGACACTCTCTCAGAGAGAAATTTAAGGAGATTAATGTAATGACTGTGCCTTCTCAGTATATTTATGAAAATGTTTTATATGCCCATAAAAATATAAAATTGTTTAAAAAATACAGTGATATCCATAATATAAATACTAGGAACAAACACAAATTTGTAATACCTACAACAAGGCTCAAGAAAATAGGTGGCTCGTTTAGATGTCAATGTGTGCGCTTTTATAATATGCTTCCAAGCCACGTACAAAATCTAAGTCTTAATAAATTTAAATCATTCATTAAACGTAAGTTGTGCCAAAAAGCGTTTTATAGCATTAAAGATTACGTTGAGGATAAAACGGCTTGGGAGTGAGCTGCTCCAATTAATTTAGTTTTTTTTGTTTAAATATTTTGCACCATGAATTTTGTTATTTTTAAAAATTTTAATTTTTTTTAATTTTTAATTTGTTTTCTTGCAATGACAAGAATATTTACTTTTTAAAGTATTATATTATTTTATTTTAATTATTGTGAATGTGAAGACTATGTGGATCATTATTTTGTTTTTTAATTTATCTTAGTTTTTAATCATGGTCTGGCAGTTTGAGTAGTTTATGCGGCCTACCCGAATGTCCTTTCTTTGGTATTGTTCGTCGAATCGTTGAGCTCCTTAAATTCTGAGTTGAGCTGCTCGGTTATTGACAAATGCGTGCACTGACTGGACAGGTCCACTCAATCTGGCTGGTTCTTTCCTCAAAAGACCATTTCAGACATCAGTCTACATGGTCTTCACATGATCGAACCAAGATTTTGTCAGGACTTTAAAAGAGACTGTGACCTCTGAGTTTGTTTCGGCCTTTCTTCTCAGAGTAGTCAGATATGAAACGCCGACCTCATCTAGTTTTTAAAAAAAAATATGTTAGACATGTAAAAGCGTTTGTACAAACCAACTTACAGAAATAAAATCATTTATCATTTATCATAATAAGGCTTTCGTGCCAGACCCTATCAAAAGCCTTCGAGATGTCGAGGGAGACGGCAAGCGCTTCCCCGTGCTTCTCGATGGCCTCACTCCAGATGTGAATGGCATACGCTAGAAGATCCCCAGTAGACCGATTTCGGCGGAAGCCGTATTGGCGGTCACTAAGGATATCGCTTCTAGGTATGCCAGGAGCTTTATATTAAGTACACGTTCCATACTCTTACAGAGTATGGAGGTTACAGATATGGGTCTGTAGTTGGCCGGGTCAGCTCGACTGCCCTTCTTGGGCACGGGCTGTACGTTAGCTTGCTTCCAAGCATTCGGCACTTTTCCAGCCTCATACGAAAGGCGGAATAGGCGTGTCAAGATCGGAGACAGTTCAGGCGCACAGGTTCTAAGAACAATTGCTGGAATGCCATCAGGGCCGCTAGCCTTGTTCACGTCAAGGTGGCTCAGCACCCTACGGACGTCCTTTTGGTGGATACGAATGTCTTCTTGTACAAAATGGTCCTCCTGTCATATGCATTTAGGATTGTGATTTCGAGAACAGAATTTCAACTAGCTAGAGTCCCTACCGCATAACATCACGCCCATATGCCCAAAGGGTTGGCCAGAGGTGTAGTACTGTGGTACATAATTATAGTATCTGTACCAATGTTTTTAGTTTTTTTTTTGTACCATACAATCGTGGACAAGCCTTCCCGTTGCCCTATACCAAGCACAAGTCCAGAGTCTGAACTGCTGCAAAATACCAGATTCTTATTTTCAGTAATATCAATAGTTACCTACGTCAAAATCCGGTCAGGAAATAAAACTAGCTATCACAACAGATAGACACTGACCTTCCATAGTGATAATGAAACATAATGATTAGCGACGTAATAACTGTAACAGGTGCAATTAGCGAATCGGTAACAACTGATCGGTATGATCACAATAAACAGAGGGATTTTAAACCATATCTTTACGCCTATTTGGTTGTAGGCGCGGATCCAGAATTTCGCTCAGGGGGGAGCAAATGGCATTTCGGATCGTATTATTAACCTCCTTGGTTTTAAATATAATAGAAGATGATTGAAGATTCGATTAAATTTTAGCTTGAAAACCACTGTGGTTTTAAAACACTGAGATTACGAAAATTTGAGGACTTAATAGATAGATGATAGAGCTCAGGTTCTGACAATTCTTCAAAAGCACCAGGATGAAGAGAATGTCTGTTGCGATAACGAGCAAAGCGAGCTCGAAAATTTTAGCACCCGCTTCGGATCTAGATAGATTTTCTGTTACCATACCCAGTTTACAACCAGTTTGGTCGAGGCCCAGCGTCAATTGTCCCAGTTGCACCCCCTTTATCCGCGCCTGTTTGGTTGTAAATCCCATGTTATAACAGTTTCCTGTTACCCATGTGCCTGGGTTGAGGAGGTCAGGCAGTCGCTTCATTTCAAAATACTGGTACTCTGCTGCATTCAGATAAGCGTGGAAATCGAAGCCCAACATATCTATACTCCATTTGAGATAATATTATCCCACAGCCCGTTTAACCGATTTTGACTTCTATTGCGTTGGTGATATGACAAATGGCAGCTATATTAAACATTTAGTTTTGGTAACAGGTTTATGCTTTATATGCCATCCTTATATTTACGGGTTAGAACTCAAAATTGTTTGAAGGGACTGTAAAAAGGTGTTGTAAATTTTTCATCTTTCATCTATCTATAAAGTTGACAAATGGCTTGGCTTTAGTTGGCAAAACGAGCCTATTGGCATGTCAGGTACTCGTATGAACATATCGCTATGTGTTTAGTGTGTACCTGCGCTAAGTTTGCTGCCGTGATTATTGAATAATAGGTTTAGTGATAAACACGGAGATTACAAAGATTAGTATTAGATAATAAAATACACCTGCAAACAATATTCGTCACATGATATTTTGAAACCTACTATTTTGTGGACCACCCTACAAACTTAAATCCAAACTAATATTATAAATGTGAAAATAACTATCTGCCTATCTATCTGTCTTAACGTCTATATCCTGGGAGTACGAGTATGTTCCCTTAATATAATTTTCACACGGGCGAAACCGCTCCAAGCAGCTAAACAAAGAAACAAATCAATATGTAACTTATGAATATTTTTGTTTGTAGGTATATCAGTTTATTTATGGCAATTTTGTAACAAAGGATCATAATTTACTATTTATTTTAAACCATCTAACAGCTACTTATACAGCTTCTGTGAAACATACATACATAGGTATACGGTTTTGCTTAGTACGTGTCTTGGCGATTCTGCTATGTACTATACAGTTCGAATCGCGATATTGCCATGTGATGAGCTCTTGAAATAGCGCTCTGTTCGAATTTTAAATGAGTCGGGCAAGTCCGAAAAATTACGTGAATAAAACCGGAAACAGTACTAAAGGTCGAAATGAAATTACAAATCCTGCACCCTGATTTCGTAAGTGTAACACATTTTGTCACTAGAAAAAATGATTTTTTAATTATCTACTTTTTTTAAATCATAGATTAAAAAATGAAATTCAGTAGATTTTTTTACTTTCCTTATTATTATAAGGAAAGTAAAAAAATCTACTGAATTTCGGGCTGCGCGGATGTGAAACGATTGCGCGTTTTGTTCCTTCAAGGTCATTGGCGATTGCATGTCGTCTTCTTAAGACGACGACTAACGCCAACGACCTTGAGGGAACAAAACGCGCCCTCGTTTCTCACCCGCGCGACCCGAAAATTTGTAGTTTTTTGTACTTTTCTTATTATTCTATTACTTTAAAAAAAAAGCTTCAGATCAAAATGTAGATAATTAAATTGTCTTTGATATGGTGTCGATTTAATTAAAATACGCCCAGCGGTTTTGTTGTGATTGTCGTGTTTTTGTCCGTTTTAGACATAACTTTACAAATTTATTACACTATGCACAATGGGAACAAAACGCGCACTCGTTTCACACCCGCGCGACCCAAAATTTAGCAGTTTTTTGGACTTTCCTTATTATTCATTGACTTTAAAAAAAAAGCTTCAGATCAAAATGTAGATAATTCAATTGTCTTTGATATGGTGTCGATTTCATTAAAATACGCCCAGCGGTTTTGGTGTGATTGTCGTGTTTTTGTCCGTTTTGGACATAACTTTACAAATTAATTGCACTATGTTATACGAATAAAACTCGAAATTTGCTCAGATGAAATTATCAAGAAAATGGTCTACTATAACATATATTTTTTCCAATAAATTACGACTAGCCGTTACGTATTTCGTTTTTAAATTATATTATATGTATCATAGTAATGTATATTTTTTATACACCATCAAAAAGTAGAGATTTCAACGAACAGAAACCATACCAACTTTTTAAAAAAAGCTGATATTTTGACGGGTGAATTTTCGATTGAAAATTAGGGTGTTTTTTCGATATTAATTCAAAATAAGGTGAAAAAATAAATATTTTTAATCAAATAAATTACAGCGTATTTGGGACATAAAAAGGTAAGTTTTCACTAAATCTCGTTAAAAAAAAAAAAATTTTGTAAAAGATAAAAATAAAAAACCAAAAACTTGGTTTTTTGGATTTTTCACATAAATTTTGAGGTTATGTGAAAAAAGTGTAAATACAAAAGTTTTAGATCTTTTTATTACCTACAACTTTGCTATTTGAGTTTTTTCGATAAGACTTTTAGTTTTGCCGGAAATCGAGAAAACCCGTTTTTTACCCTTAAAAACCCACCCCCATCCCCTTCCCGACCTCAGATCGCCCGTAAATTATTTTTCCTTTTATTTTTATAATATTCCCCTCCTTTTCTAATGGGTTTCATCCTACTATTATTTTTTTTGGTTTTAAAAATTATCGACCCTGGTCTATAAGGAAAGTACAAAAAACTACTAAATTTTGGGTCGCGCGGGTGTGAAACGAGTGCGCGTTTTGTTCCCTCAAGGTCGTTGGCGTTAGGCGTCGTCTTAAGGGCCTACAACCGCTTTAGTGCCGTAAAACGGCTACTTTCTAAAGCATACTCCTTAGTAACGGGCTAGGTGGCTAGGTTTGAAAAAAAAAAAAAAATGTTGATTCATGTACATTTCAATTTCAATTTATTTATTCTGAACAAAAATACATTTGTGTCGAATACAGGATTAATACAATAATAATAATCAATAAAAGTTACAATTAATTACAAGTTATTAATACACGGAATAATAATAATAATCAATAAAATTTACAAATAATATGGATAAAAAGTCAAAAATAAAATAAGAATTCAACTCAATCAAAAAAAAATCAAGAAAAATAATAATAACATGTCAAGAATGAGACTTAAACGATAAACAAGTTACACTGTGGCATTATTTTTGTCCCTAAAAAACTCTTCTATAAAAATCATATTTAGTGATAGTTGATTACCTGTCACATTGGCTTGAAATAATTCCTTTGTTAAACAAGAATTCTGAATCCGTAATTAATGCAATGCAAGAAGTATTTACTAGATTTGGTTACCCAGAGACTGTTGTTGCTGATAATAATCCATTTTTGTCACATGAGTGTAAACAGTATTATAGGTCTAAAGATATACAAATTGTAACTTGTAGTCCACATTACCATAGGAGTAATGGGTTAGCAGAGAAGTCTGTACATATTGCTAAGACTTTGTTAAGGAAATCTAATGACGAAAACAGGGATTACAGAGATTCCATTTTACACTATAATAATACACCTTTAGCTGGCTTACAAATTTCACCATCACAAATTTTACATAGTAGACGCCTAAGAACTAACTTACCTACTAGCAGTATAGCTCTAGAACCAAAGATAGAGAAAAATGTCGATATTTTGTTGAATATGAGAAAGTCTGTAACTAAAAAATTTCATGATAGGAAAGCTAGAAGGAAGGAACAAAGTTTTGAGATAGGGGAACAAATAGTATATAAAACAGATAAGGAAAATATTTGGAAAAAGGGAATAGTATTTGTACGGTTCGTACACTTGCAGAGTTGTTGTTGTTGAAGTTGAAGCACGAAGAGAAAAGATCACTCAGTTTTCGTTAGATTTATTACGTATTTTTGTGTTTACAAGTAATACTGTTGACGATTCCTTTCTCTAATGTTAGTCACCGCGTAGCAGTTATCGTACTCATTGATTTAAAGTGTTTCATGTGTATTTATAATATTATTGGAATGACGCACGTATGGTGCACGGCACCGCGTCAGCAAAATATGTACAGTTTTAGACTGTACATCTTGGCAACCCAAAAAGAAGAAACCAACGAGAAGAGAAAGGAAAAGTCATCACAAAGTTAGTTAAGTAATTAATCAATCAAATAGAAAGGCGATGTTCCTGTTCCCAGGTTGAGGCTCCCGCCGCAAGTCCTTTGTTGTTTGTGCTGCGACGGTTTCATGCTGCTGGCACTCTGTTTTGCGGAAAACTTGAAGTTCAATATCTTCAGGTTGACTCGAAGTTTTGTTCTTAGCGTTGTGTGTGCAATAGTGTGGACAACGATTTCTCCCAACCACGACAAGTACGACTATGATGGCGATCGCCAGCAAAGAGTAACTTATGGCATATTGATGAATGTCGTGACTTGTTAGTGTTGGTAGTGACGCTTCATTTTGCCGTTGAGTTGCAATTTTCTGATCAATTGTTACAATTTCCTGATCCGTAGCCTTTGACTGAAGGATATTTGGAGCATAACGATATGTTAAGTTCACTATCTTGTTAATAGATGTATCAAATGTTGGAGCTGTAAACTCATAATCCATCTTCATATGACTGCTGTATCGGCGTTGAGCGTAGATGGTTAAGTCGTTGGATTGCAGTACGCATCCCTGAGATAATGTCACTATGCTCGATAATGCAATGGTTTGTGATGTGACGTCATTGCTACATATGATTCGTAATGCACACGTTTCGCAGCAAATCGCCAGCCAGCTGTTTTGAGTTTGTAACTCTATCCAAGTGTCTTTGCATGACGCGCGTTCGACGTCACAAGGTTCATTGTTTTGATGCGATAGCAGTTTTGCCTCACAAGGAGCGTTTTTGCTGTGTAGGTCAAATGATGGCAGGTTTTTCTTGCATAAGAAATTCTGCGATTTTTGTTGCATGCAGTGTTTCAAGTCATCTTTGGACATAGACACGTAAATGTTCTTCTTGAAGTTGACAGCGATGTACTCGTTTGATAACTGCACATATGTAGTTTCCTTAGCATTGTTAACCGGTAAAGGTATCGCTTGGTATATTACGAAATCTTCGTTAGCTACAAGTGGAATATGTGCTTCGAAAAGAAAGTAATTTTCAGTAACTCGTGCTTTCACATTGATCAGCTTGTAGATATCTTTAATGTTTTCTTTGTAGTTCTCAACTGGTAGCGATAAAGATTTCGGAAGGCTTCCGGATATTTCCGTTAATTTTTGAATCAGACGCACCGGACTTATCAGATGGACATCTACATGACCTTGGTAGACGTTAGTTAGAGTATTAAACAGCATCTCCTGGAACGTCCTCAAGCTGTTGATCAATAGGTACGTCGTTAACGAAGCAGAGTTGAGGTAGGTAGTAGCCGAAAGTATTTCCATTTCCGTTTCGATGGATGCTATATTTTTATTGGTCTGATTGATAAAGTTATCAATGGAGTTGAATTGACGCTGAATATTGTCTTCAGTTTGTTTCAATACTTGATTCTCAAGCTCCACAATCGTTGTTTGATTTTTTAATAACTCAAGTAAGTAGTTCTCATTGGTTTGCAGAGATTGAATATCGTTTTGATATTTCTTAGCGAATTGTTGGTCCAATATCCCAAACAGACTGTTAGCTATGTAGCCGACTCCGTCGACTAGACCCCGTTTCTTCCTGTTGCTCAGGTGTTTGTGGGGATTTATAAGTATAGAGTTGTAGTAGTTTAGAAGTTCTAGTTCATGATTTAATTGTTCCATGGTTGATCTGCAGTGTTGTAGATTCGTTTTTTGGCATAAGTTGTGAATATTCTCGAAGTAAGTTTGAGTACGACGAGTCCCATCCCAATAGTTTGTTAGGTTGTAGTACATCATTAGTATCCATTCATCGTGCACTACTTGCATTTTGCCGACGGTGTCATAGTATATGGGCCGCTCGCGTTCCAGACTTGTAATCTGAGCGGTCGCCGCCGGCGCTCCGCGCGTGCCATCGGTGGCGGTATAAGATCCCGTTACAAATGTAAACAATGATAACATTGTTATTAGTAACGTTGAGATAAGATTCTTTGACTTCTTCCGCCGTTCGTTTTTCGATTTCTGTGGAGGCTTATTTTTCATTTCGTTTTCTTTGGTTTCCTCAGTTTCAGAGTTCAATGGTAATGGCGACAGTTTTGTTATTGGGCGCTTTATGATTCCTGCTTGAGTTTTAACAGTAGTTACTCGAACATATCCATCAGATCCTGGATGTGTTTCCAGAATCCGACCTAGGGCCCATTTTCCCGGCGGTAGATTGTTTTCTTTCACCAGTACTACATCGCCTTCTTTAACGTTTCTAGAAGGCTTGTTCCACTTACTACGTGTTTGTAGAGTGGTAAGGTAATCGTTTGACCAGCTTTTCCAATATTGTTGAAACATATGCTCGGTAAGCTGCCATCTACGGCGTAAATCAATGTTTTTTACGTCACTGTAATCCGAGAGTGGCATGGACAATATTGGGCTTCCTGTAAGGAAATGTCCAGGCGTTAGGCAGTTGTAGAACTCTTCTGGATCTTCAGTTAGCGGGCACAGAGGTCTTGAATTCATGCAGGCTTCTATTTTTGCTAAAATCGTTATGAACTCCTCGTACGTTAGTTTTTGGTCCCCCAGTACTCGTCGCAGATGGTGCTTCATAGACTTGACGGCAGCTTCCCACAGACCGCCAGCAGTTGGCCAGGCGGGGGCGTTGAAATGCCACTCCACCTCCAATTTGGCCAGTTCGTTGAAAACATCTGGTTTCAGTAGTTGTTTGAACTCTTCGAATTCCTGACGAAGCACCTTTGCAGCGCCGATGAAGTTTGTACCACAGTCAGAGTACATGTGTTTCGGGGTGCCGCGTCTCGCACATAGTCTTTGGAAGGCCGCCATAAACGTTTCTGTGCTAAGGTCTGATACGAGTTCAATATGAACAGCTTTCGTCGCCATACATATAAATATGGCTATGTATCCCTTTGAAGTTTTTACGCCTCTACCCTTGTTGTGTTTAACATCCACATGACCGGTAAAGTCTACTCCTGTGTGCGTGAAAGGGCGGCACGGAGTGATCCTTTGCGGTGGTAGGTCACCCATCAGTTGATAGCTATCTGTCTTGTTGAAGCGATGGCAGCGTACACATCTTCGAAGTTGGTTCTTGACAGCCCGGTTGCCGCCAACGATCCAGTAACGCTGTCTAATATAAGTCAGCGTTAGCCGAGCTCCTCCATGTAATGTGGCTGAATGTGCTTGTTCTATAAGAAGTTGTGTAAATCTTCCTTTATGTGGTACGATTATTGGATTCTTCATATCCCCAGTTAATCTTGAGTGTTTAAGACGACCTCCGACACAGATGATGCCCGCTTTGTTTACATAAGGATTCAATTTGCAAATTGCGCTTTTCTTTGATACTGTTTCGTTGTTAACGATTTGTTTGTATTCAGAATTGAACTGCAATCGCTGCGCTTGAATAATGATACTAATGCGCGCTGCGCTTAGTTCACTTGTTGTTAGGTACGTAGTTTCCGATTTCGTCCTATTGCGCACATTTGTAATGAAGCGTAATATCCATGCGATGACCCTGTTTGCTTGTGTCAATGAGCTGCATTTGCTCAATAAATTGATAATTATATTATGATCGATATTTTCTTGCGTGATTTTAGCGTGGTTTAAGCCGCCAAAATTCGTTTGGAAAGTGCAAGGCATATCTGCCGGCGGATCTTGTTTTGTTAAGAACTCTGGGCCTTGCCACCACAGGTTGAAGTTTACTAGTTTGCTTGGCAAAAGACCTCTTGAGGCGCAGTCTGCTGGATTTTGCTCTGATTTGACATAATGCCACTGAGCTGCAGGAATGACGTTTTTGATCTTTGTAACTCTGTTGGCTACGTAAGTTTCCCATCTTGATGTTTCGCCTTGAATCCACGCGAGGACCACTTGAGAATCCGACCAAGCCCGTGTTGATATGTTATATCCACAGAATGTTTCCTTGGTTTTCTCCATCAAGTCAGCTAGTAGCTGAGCACCACACAGTTCCAGTCTTGGTAGTGTTGTTTTCTGAGTCAGTGGAGCCACCCTTGTTCGAGCAGCAAGTAGAGTTACGATGGGTTGGCCATGTTCGTTGAACGCCTTGCTGTAAATAACGCAAGCGTACGCCTTTACACTTGCGTCGCAGAAGCCTAGCAATTCGACACATTGTTGTGTGTCGCCAATCCATCTATTTATCGTTATTTTATTAATGAACGGCAGTTCTGTTTTTAGGTTCAGCCACTCAGATTCAATGTTGCTGGGCACTATGTCATCCCAGCTAAGTTTACTCATCCAGACTTTCTGGAATAGTAGTTTGGCCTTGACCGTTACTGGGGAGAGCCAACCCAATGGGTCGTAAAATCTTGATATGGCTGAGAGTAAAGATCTCTTTGTTAGTTGTTTGGAGTTTTCCACAGGCCAGTTAAAGTGGAAGTTGTCGCTGTTTGGATTCCAACCGAGGCCTAACGTTTTGCTTGATTCTTCCCCTTTAAAATCAAACATGGTTTGAGTTGAAATTTGATCCTTGCGTAAGCCTTCCAGTATAGCGCGGTCATTGGCTGTCCACTTCCGCAAATTCATGCCTCCTCCTTTTAACAGTTGGATCAAGGAGTTTTGCAGTTTTTTCGCTTCTGTGAGGTTGTTATGGCCGCTAATGACGTCATCTACGTAGCATTCTTCTATGAGTGTCTTGGCAGCTGCCGGATGTTTGTGACCGTCGTCAATGGCTAGTTGCTTCAATGTTCGCATAGCTAGCCATGGTGCGCATTTGGTCCCGTAGGTTACTGTGCAGAGCTGGTAATCGCGAAGATGTTGATCTCGTGAGTCCCGCCATACAATTCTCTGTAGATGTTGTTGTTCTTTTGAAATCCAAATGCAGCGGTACATCTTTTCAATGTCAGCCGTAAATGCGTATTTATACGTTCGCCATTTCAGTATAAGGGCCTGAATGTCCTTTTGTAAGTTGGCGCCTTTTTCCATGACGTTGTTCAGGCTGACGCCAGTCGTAGTTTTTTGAGAGGCGTTAAATACGACCCTCAACTTTGTTGTTGTCGAGTTTTCTCTCAAGACCCCGTGGTGCGGTAAGAAGTAGACGTCAGTAGGTATCTGAGGTGCTAATTTCATGTGACCCAGATCCGCGTACTCTTCCATGAATTTTTTGTACATGGAGGAAAGCTTTTCGTTCTTCTCTAGCCGTTTTTCCAACTGTAGAAACTGCGAAACCGCAATTGTTCTAGACTTGCCTAGTTTCTCTTTGTAGTCTGGAACTAGAGGCATTTTGACGATGTACTTTCCGTCAAATGATCTTCTTACAGTTTCGTTATAAAATTGTTCACACTGGTCATCTTTGGGGATATCTTTAGTTTTTTGAATTTCTTCATTCTCCCAAAATTTTGTTAAATCCTCTAAGTTGACTACAGTAACGTGGCAGTTAAACGTTTGCTTCATCTTTCCGCATAAAATCCACCCAATTTGCGTTTGTTGTGCAACTGGGGAGCTGTTATTGCCTTTCAATACACCTCCTAGGATAATTTCGGAGTATACGTCGGCTCCTAGTAATAGGTCGATTTGCCGAGATACGTTGAAGTCAGGATCTGCAAGTTTCAAGTTTTTCAAGTGACTCCATGCACCTTTCTCGAACGTTTTCATAGGCAGGTTGTTTGTTAGCTTCGTCATAATAAGTGCTTGAGTTTCAAAGTTATAATCGGAGTGAATCGATTGACAGGTAAGTTTCAGTTTTCCCCTGCATTCTCTGGAAACAGAGCCGATTCCCGATACTGATGCGTTGATCCCGCGCCGAGGAAGACGTAATATTTGTGCAGCGTTTTCTGTTATCAAGTTCACCTGTGAGCCTTGATCGAGCAACGCACGTAGTGTTACATAAATCCCATCTGCAGATTTTATTCTCAGCTGGACCGTAGTCAGTAGAACCTCCATGTTGTCTTTAGACAAATGGTTAGATGTTGGTTGTTGAGATGAAGGGCGTTGTTCAACATTGTTTTTTCTAGTCGCTGACGTTATGGTTTGGTTGTCCGGGTTGTGCAATAGTGTGTTGTGTTTCAAGTTACATTCTTTGCACATTTTCGTGGATTTGCACTCGTCATTTCCGTGGCTGAATAAACAGTTTTTGCACAGCTGCAGTTTCGACACGGTGTCATTTCGCTTGCCAAAGTCCATTTGTAGGAATTTGTCACATTGGCGCAGAACGTGACTTCCGTTGCAGAATGGGCATTTACCGTAAATAGCATGATAGTTGTTTGTTTTATTTTGATTGAAGTTATAGTTATGTTTCTTCATCTGGGTTTGCTTGTTGAATGTTTTCCAGTTGGATGATTTTTCTGTGGCTGTAGGGTTCGCCCTTTTAGCTGATTTCATCGTTTCGTATGCCATGAACTGTGTTTCGAGGAAATACAGGAAGTCGTGGAGGTTCTGTAGTTCTCTGTGATCTTGAAGTTCTTTCATGTAGTCACTCAAAGTACTGGAGTCCAGTTTTTGTGACATGATGTGCACAATGATCGGGTCCCAAGTTGAAGTATCAATACCGATGTTAGAGATGCCGTTCAGGCATTCGGTAATGACGTCATGCATCTTCTTCAAATTGTATGAGTCTGCATGTTGTATGATCGGCAGATTTAGCATGTTGTTCATAAATGAAGTAAACTGGAGGCGACGATTGTCGTAGCGCTGAATTAATATATCCCAGCATGAGTTATAGTTTTCAGTGCTAATGGTCAGATGCTGCACTAAGCGTTCAGCTTCTCCTCGCAGCTTGGTCTTTAAGTGTTGCATTTTCTGCGCGTTGTTGATCATAGGGTTTTTGTGAATAGCTTCCAGAAATAGGTCTTTGAAGGAGATCCACTGACTGTAGTTGCCGGAGAACTCAGGGATTTCGATCTTAGGTGTCGATTTCTGGTAGTGGACGGTGGACCAGATTTTGGCATGGATTTTCCTCTTTAGCTCATCATATTGTTGTTCAATGTCCGTGAACATTTTGTAGTAATGTTCGTTGGATCCTTTCAGTTGAAAGTCTATTTCCCAATGAAGTTTATCGATGGGTTCCCATTTCGATTTCAAGGTTGCGAAGTGGTCTTCCAGTTCCCATCTTTCCGATATAGTGATTAAGTCAATCTTGGAGATGACACGGTGAATCGCGTTGAAATTGCATTCTTGCTTGTTAAGCAAGAGTTGTATGTTGCTGTCGTCATCTTCTGAAGTCCCACCTAGGTCGAACTTCACGTTTTGTTTGCTCAAAGTCGTCAGTTTGCTAGTTATGTCTGTTTTAGTTGATAAGAACATTTCTTTAGTTTTTTCGTAGATGTCGTCCTTGAAATATGCTATGTTCTTATCTTCTAGTTCGAGCAACAGTTGGGCATGCCTGCCTTCGAAGTCTTGCCATTGGTTTTCTAGCGACGACAAGCGTTTCTTCAGGTATTCCACAGATTTTCGTGATGATGAATCCTTGCGATAGTTGACACATAATGCTTTGATGTTATCGAAGCACGTTGACTGCAATTCTAGCATATCCATGTTGATGCTTGCTGACACGTCGTTGACTGTGGCAGGAGAGCGTTGCGTTGTATTGCGAAGGCTACTGCGTTGCTTGTAGTCTTCTCCGTTTCAAATCTTGAAATCGTTGACTTACTTGATTTGAAATGGTCAGTGGAACTCAGCACCCTTGCACCTCTGTCACGATATTATGCGACTTCTCAATCTAGCTGGGGCGACCCGCTTCTGGGAGACCAGCTAAACCGATTCGCTACCGTAAAGAGACACAGTGGCACCAATATCCGGTTCGAAGGACCAAAAAATGTACGGTTCGTACACTTGCAGAGTTGTTGTTGTTGAAGTTGAAGCACGAAGAGAAAAGATCACTCAGTTTTCGTTAGATTTATTACGTATTTTTGTGTTTACAAGTAATACTGTTGACGATTCCTTTCTCTAATGTTAGTCACCGCGTAGCAGTTATCGTACTCATTGATTTAAAGTGTTTCATGTGTATTTATAATATTATTGGAATGACGCACGTATGGTGCACGGCACCGCGTCAGCAAAATATGTACAGTTTTAGACTGTACAGTATTAAATAAAGCTGATGAACCTAGATCTTATATAGTAAGCGGTGATTGTAAACCAGTAAGAAGAAATACTTATCACATGAGAAAGTCTCAAACTAATGTAAGTTATGGTCCTAGAGACATGTTCATAGATGTAAGCGATAATAATTGTCAGTTGAGTTTACCTAGCTGTTCACAAAGTGTGCCTGATGCGACAAATGGTAATAGTTCTAGCAATGTTGAGAATAATAGATCAAGCTTGCATCAGACTAGATCTGGCAGAATTATAAAGCCCAGACAGATTTTGGATTTGTAAAATGACCCATGTTGATTAGAAGTTAAGTTGGTTTAATGCTGACGAGTATAAATTAAGCATAGGGGGAGGTGTTCTATAATAAGTTGATTATCTGTGGGTTTGATTATCTATGCTATCGCTGCTACAGTGTCTAGAAGTATGTCCTGTAAGAATGTTAATAAAAGTTGTGAAAAATAAATAAAACGACTTGGATGTTAAAAATGTTTTTACACAGAAAAAATAATGGCTGGAATTTCTTCATAACTGAAAAGCATATGTAAATCAAAGAATATTTTGCAAATTAAACTGTTCAAAAGGAGGTTCGATATTGATATTTTGGCTCCAGCCGGACGCACGGCCATTACTGCGTTAACATTGGGGCGTATATTTCGCCTCAAGCGTAGTTTGTGCCACAAGACTACCTCGTTACTCTAATGGCAAGCGCTACTGTTGCGCATGATGAGCATGATGTCTGGAATTTCTTAGTAGTAGACCGGAGTCTGGAATAGAGGGCGAGCTTATTGTCATCAACCGGATAGCGGTTGATGACAATAAGCTCGCCCTCTATTAATTACATGAGACTTCTTAAACAAAACTGGAGAAATGTGGATGTTTATCTCTACCTAACCCTTTGAAGAATACTAAAGACATGATAACACGTTGTTAAACGGTACATAATCTTAATTATAGTTGTTCTATCTCAGGATGACGGGTTACGTGACTTTTATGACGCCGAAATAAGATTTGTTTTGCTATGATTCATCCGTCATCGTGAGATAGAACAACTATAGCTGATGCTACTCTTCTTCTTCTTACCAGCTGATGATGCTACCCTATTACAATAAAATACACTCAATAGTTTTGTTGACCTTGATGTATCTGCCACAGGATTTGGTGGATGCGTCGTGCATGGAAGGCCGCGGTGGCGCCGACGAGCCCCGCAGCGCGCGCCACGCCCGAGCGCGCGACTCCTCGCCGCCTCTCGGTCAGTATGCAGGTATAGTGGCACTCTTATACAGGGGCGTAGCTACCGCGGTATCAGCCGTATCAAAGATACGGGCCCCCCCCTACATCATGGGCCCGAAGTGTGGCATCAAACTTTGTAAAGTTTTATCCACAACCTCAAATTTCCTTAATCGCTACATTCACAGTAAAACTTAACTTATCCCAGTCCGGATTTTAAATCATATCACTCGTTCTTCATTCTCGTTCCGCAGTAGAAATTATCCAAGTCAAGAATAACTCCTAATTTATGGTTTGCGGTTCCTTATCGCCAAAATAAACAGTTATAAAATCGTTCGAACCGAACGAATGCTTAGATTCACAACAATTAACTCTTGAAGGAACACTAACGTAACACACTTATATGAATGTGTGTATTGCCAAAGAGTAATGGTAAATCCGCTACTTAAACAAGAGCACAGTATAAATGAAACAAAACTTTCAATACTAAACTGGGTCTGACAAATAAAAGAAAAAGGTCCGGTCCCAAAACATCTACACTACAGTACAACTATTTTCTTTATATCCCTTGGCAATCATCGCATTTCCGAATACAAACGAATTCAAATTTCCTTATCCGTCAATTATTAGATTTATTGTGTATAATAATTTGAATTCAGAACTAAGTACCTACTTTATTGTTGTTTTGTTTTGATTTCTGTGTGAAATATATAGAGCTGTAAAAATAGCAACTTTCCTTCCATTTATAAAATAAATTACATTCTGTTAAATAATATTAACAACTCAAAAAACTTCCAAGTTGATTGAGAGCGTCCGGTCTGCACCAAGAGCAAAGGGCAACTGATAGAAAGCCGACGACTGACGAAACACGAAGTTTGCCGAGGGCCATTAAGAAAATGTTTGTACTGTACTTATGTACTTAGAAACAAACTATAGTCACTAATTAATCTAAATCTAACATAATTATTTACTACAAAAAAAAACGATAATTATATTGAACTATTCATACAGCGATCACACTAAAAATAAAATCGTAAGTTTTACATTTTTAAAGCTTACAAACAAAAAGGTACAAAATATTAATGAAATATATTTATATTATCCATGTTTCCCTTTGGCATTGATTGCTATAACCCCTAATGAACCAAATTAATAGTACATTACAGCAGAATCCAGTAAGTAAGCCTTCCTGGCCGAGTATGAGTTAACCGGACCGAACCGCAGGTGAGGTCCGGTTATATACGAGGCCAGGATGGCTTTCTTACTGGTTGAGGTTTGTATAATGCTTTTCTCAAAAATGAAAGAAAGTTTAACAACAAATTCGTTTAATTAATATTGAAGGTTACATTCATATTAGGGCAATTACTGATAGATATTGTGATCGATTTACCGGGGGCATTTATATTTGTTTGTTGTACATCTTGATTAACGGACTCTTTAATCCAACATGATTTATAAACTGAAATGACTAAATACAAACATAAAATCCCACACTATACTTCTACAACATTACTAAGTACAAAACGCAACGTGCATACTTTTTCTGCGTCGCGTTATGTGTCACAGACCCATAAAAAAAAAAAAAAAAAAAGTGTCACAGACAATAAAATGGATGTTTAAGGCTCCAAAATATATTATGTATCTCATAAAATGTCATACCAAAAAGAGATAGATATATATTTGGAGCCTCCCTCTAACCATGTTATAATGGCTAAACTCTAATCTGTGTCTGGTACTATGTTTTTTTTTTCTAAGCAGATCTAAAGAGGATGACCTAAACCGTGCGAAGCCATAAAAAAAAAAAGGGATGAAGGATGACCAAGTGTCCAGTAAGTAAATTACATACTTACTTACTGGACAGTAGGAGATTCCAAATTTAAAATCTCGCTTCTTACCGGACAGTTGTGAATAGTCTCCGGTAGAGTTCACTTTCTGGATACTTTTTAGAGATGTTATGTCAACATTACATACCATTTTTGAGAAAATATTATTATACCGGTAGGTACATTCGTATCGCTTAAAATAGGAATGTTAGTATTAGTATTTAAAGAAGGATAGGATTGTTAGTTCGTCGTCTCGAATGTGTTCGCGTTTGTTCTTCGTACAATGAAGAATTTCATTAATTGTTTTAATACTCGTAGTAATAGAGATTTCATTATTAACTACGAAGATTATAGAATGTTATAATAATGTGTGGTGTATTAAAATTTTAAGTACTAAGATAGTGTGTGAATTCAGAATGATAATTTTTACAAAACAATGGTTATTTTTTCAATTGAAACTTTATTCTAATTAGTTTGAGAATGAGCAGTTTAAAAACTATACAAACAACTCTTTAGATGTGCATCCTTATTGCGTTGTTGTGCGTTAAATACCCTAAAGAAATTTTACTTACTATTGCTTATGAGTGCACATTAACTAATAAGGATAAATATTGTATTGGTCCATAATAAATAAAATTGTATTGTGTCTTATCGAATTATCTAATAAATAAACTAAGGATAACAAATAACTTGGTATTAATAGGTCATGGGATCAAATTATGACTGTTAAAGTATTGTTGTGAACACAGTTACATTGTGTACTTTGAGTGTTACTCGACATAAGTTGAAGAAAATGATAATGAACAGGATACCAAGAAATGATGGAAGGATATTATAACTTGAAATATATATAATAAATATTTATTTATTGTGATAAAATTTATTTTGCCATTATTAATTCAAGAATTAATATTTAGTGACCAACGTAGAATGCATTTTCTATCAATAAACAATAAAAGTGCATTAAAAATGGAGGATTCTTTAATCATAGATTATTCAGATGAGGAGTTTGTGGTGTGTGAAATATATGACTGGGAATATGTTGACTCCAGTGAAATGGCTACAGTGCCTGGTAATTATAATATTTTTTTGCCGTTTTAGTTTTTGTACACCATCACTAAGAAGTATGCAAGATCTATAAGGTACCGAAAGGATTGACAAAATACCCATAATAACGCAATTTACACATTCGTGTTTGTCGTTAAGGAGTTCGGTTATATGTTCCATATCTTGACAACTGCTCAACTGCTGCTGCTTGTCGACTGGTAGAAAATGCCCAAGGCATTAAGTCCGCCTCTGTACGTTTGTGTGCATAAAGTGTTAAATAAATAAATAAACTGCTGAACCGACTTGGATGAAACTTCTACTATTCCCTAAATTGAGAGAAAACTAATTCAATAATAAAAAAAATTATCACGATCCGATTATTAGTTTCGGAGAAATGCGTGGACACATACAAACAATTAAAATTATAAAATAAACATGTGTGAATATTGTGCAATTCCAACAATATTTCATACATTTACATAGCTTGAATAAAGTATGTTCGTTCCATAGATCTAAAGCTAAGGTTGCTTTATTGACAGTGACGAACGGTGATGCGGAGTACCGCGAGGAGGAGGCCGGAGACACGCTGCCCACAGACATGTCCGACACCAGTGATAGCGAGCCCGACAAGCCGCACAAGTACGTACATACATCTTACTTCTTATCTTGTTTTTATTTGTTATAGGCTCGCGTTTGACCATTATCTCGCCTGATGTTAAGTGATGATGTAGTCGAAGGTGAAGCACGCTTGCCTAGAAGTAACCCCTTCACTCTTGACATGAAGACCCATAGGTTGTAGGTATCAGGAAATAAAGACGCCGGCAGGGCATTCCACTCCTTAGCTGTACGCGCAATGAAAGTATGTTCAAAACGCTTTGTGCGTATGGGTGGGATATCCACCACGTACCGAAGGCGCATTGCCATAAGTCTTGTAGTCCGATGATGGAAAGGGCTAGGCGGAATCAAATTGTGCAGTTCCATCGCACACTCCCCGAAATGTAACCAATTGAAAACCGACAGGCTTGCAACTCGTCGTCGGTGTTCAAGGCTATGGAGCTTTGAGTCGACTAGCGCATCGTTGCCGATAAATCTCTTGGCCCGTCTATCAATCGACTCAAGTGCATCAAGTTGGTACCTGGCAGATCCGTGCCAGAGGTGAGAGCAGTACTCCATGCATGACCGAACATGCGCTTTGTACAAGTTGAGCAGCTGTTCAGGCGTGAAGTACCCTCTCACCTTCGCAAGGATCCCCAAATTGTTTGCAGCCAACTGAGCCTTTACCTCAATGAATGGACCAAAATTGAGTGTCGATATGAACATAACAGCAAGTGGTCCGTTATCGGCACGGTTACACCACGGAAAGATGGAGCCGGCTGGAATTGGCTTATCTGACTATATTATATAATACTAGCTTCTGCTAGCGGCTTCGCCCGCGTGTTTTCTTACCCCAAGGGAACATTATCCCGGGATGATAAGTAGTATATGTGCTATTCCCGACTATAATCTATCTCTGTGCCAAATTTCATCCAGATCCGTTCAGCTGTTTATGCGTGGTAACAAATATTCATCCAAACTTTCGTATTTCTAATATTAGTAAGCTTATAAATTTGGATGGATAGATGTATACTTGTTTGTTTATGGTCTGGATTATATATTTTAACTTTGCCGGTCTATCTAGCGCCGATACTTTGTGTCCGTTCCAGGAATCTGGTCTAACAGATAAATTATATAAACATGTCTACAGGGAATTTATAAAAATCTCAGCCGTTAATCAACTGCTGCTGCTGCTATTGCTGTCTGTTTCTTTTTTTAAATAAGTCCCATTATGTATCTTTATCATCCATAGTTGCCATCTTCCCATAGTTAGTAGTACTGGGAAAAGACTAAGCAGATGATGATGTTGTATCTTCATCATCATTTCAGCCGGAAGACGTCCACTGCTGGACATAAGTGTAGCCACATCGAACGGTCCTGTGCGTCCCATTATGTATAAGAAAGACTGAAATACTTAGGAGTTGCCAAAAGTTTATTTATGAAACAGATTATCAAGTCATTGGATTATCTACGGTTGGTTTCGTAGTTAATTATTACCTCGACTGCTTATCTGGTTATTTTTTTTGTCAGTGGCGGCGACGTGGAGAAATGCACGGCGCTGCACGACGGGAAGCTACTCCTCCGCCAAGAGTTCCACTTCAATATCGACCAGATGTTCACCATGATCTTCACCAACTCCAAGTTTAACCTAGAACTGCTAGCAGCCAGGGGGACCACAGATTATGTTCAGGTAACTACTGCTAATTCAAAATGTAATCTAAAGCTAGTTTTAAGCAGCTTTCTTGTTGAATGATTTTATTTTGCAAAACTGATTGATTGACAGACTGATTATAGGATAGTCACTTTTTCTCTTGCGTTCCGTAGTCTGATAGAAATGTTATTGATATCTAACTGCATTGTCAGCTACTGGCTCTGGTCTAGTTCGAAAATATTCAGGCTACCCATTAGACAGTCAGACAGTGACTAGACAGACAGTGTTGGTCATTGAAAAAAGTCGGTGCCTATTTTCGTTTTTGACACCTTTTTGTTTTAGATATTTCTCTTTTTTTAGTGTTTTGTTTTGGAAGCCGGTTTTTTTTTTTTTAAATAAAGTGTTGTCTCTTTCTAGGATACACAGCCGTATGACGTAATAACATGGCGTCTAGATAAAAAAAAACTGAAAACTTTAAATTGAATTTGAAAAAAATATTTTGTTTTAATTTATGAACTAAAACTAACATTTTCCAACTGCTTTTTGCCTAAACTATCTCAATAATATGTTTATAGATTTTTTCTCATAGAAAATAAAATACCCTATTCAGAGAACTTTATTTTGTTAGTGACAAATGATCGTGTTATGTTGTCCAGGCGCCGTGGCAAGCACAGGGCGGTCTCAAATGCCGCCAGATTAGCTACACGCTCGGGCTCACGTCTGGACCCATCGGGCCCAAGGAGGTGCAGGTCACAGAGACGCAGGTATGTACTACAAGAAGAAACATATTGACATAGATAGAAAGTCAAAGTTACATGTCAGCCCAATGGTATTTATACTATTGACATAGACACGAAAATAAATCACAAACCCAAAGTCTAGGTGTTACCCCACCACTAAAAGTTTCCCCTGGTGAATTGTGACAGTTAAAACAAGGGGAAACTTATACTGGATAAATGAAGAAGAAAAACGCAGAAAGACTTCGGTTGATGTTTTTAAGTATACAGAATTATAGGTTTATCACGGAACTCCTAATTACCTTGTAAACTTCACTTGCAGGTAATGAACAAATGTTCGAAACCCGGCGTCCTATACTCGATTGACTCAACAAGCGAGAACGCAGGCATTCCCTACGCCGACTACTTCAGCGTACAAGTACACTACTGTCTACAGAGGGTGACGGAGTCGCTCACGGACCTGTCACTATACGGACATGTGCACTACAAGAAGAGCATGTGGCCCATGATCAAAGGTACGTCAGGCTCTGTGTATGTTACTACTTCAGCGTACAAGTACACTACTGTCTACAGAGGGTGACGGAGTCGCTCACGGACCTGTCACTATACGGACATGTGCACTACAAGAAGAGCATGTGGCCCATGATCAAAGGTACGTCAGGCTCTGTGTATGTTACTACTTCAGCGTACAAGTACACTACTGTCTACAGAGGGTGACGGAGTCGCTCACGGACCTGTCACTATACGGACATGTGCACTACAAGAAGAGCATGTGGCCCATGATCAAAGGTACGTCAGGCTCTGTGTATGTTACTACTTCAGCGTACAAGTACACTACTGTCTACAGAGGGTGACGGAGTCGCTCACGGACCTGTCACTATACGGACATGTGCACTACAAGAAGAGCATGTGGCCCATGATCAAAGGTACGTCAGGCTCTGTGTATGTTACTACTTCAGCGTACAAGTACACTACTGTCTACAGAGGGTGACGGAGTCGCTCACGGACCTGTCACTATACGGACATGTGCACTACAAGAAGAGCATGTGGCCCATGATCAAAGGTACGTCAGGCTCTGTGTATGTTACTACTTCAGCGTACAAGTACACTACTGTCTACAGAGGGTGACGGAGTCGCTCACGGACCTGTCACTATACGGACATGTGCACTACAAGAAGAGCATGTGGCCCATGATCAAAGGTACGTCAGGCTCTGTGTATGTTACTACTTCAGCGTACAAGTACACTACTGTCTACAGAGGGTGACGGAGTCGCTCACGGACCTGTCACTATACGGACATGTGCACTACAAGAAGAGCATGTGGCCCATGATCAAAGGTACGTCCGGTTCTGTGTTACTACTTTAGCGTGCAAGTACCCTGTGGTTCACAGAGTATGAAAAAGGTTGTTGCGTTGATCCCACGTAGAAGAATGACATACGTAGTTTTTAAACATTTCTTATAGTCGTTTTAAAATTATGTTAAATCTCGGGATAAGGAATACTTTATCTCGAAAATCTCGGGAGTGAAAAGTGGTCGTACCACTATCCTCGAGTAATCATAACTAACAGATATTTTGCCCTGTCCAGCATTCCTAGAAAAGAACACAATCTCCGGCCTGGAGGAGTTCAGCCGCCTGCTGGAGGCGCGCCTCACGGCCGAGGCCGAGTGCGCCGTGCCCGCCGCCAGGAAGGCGCGCAGGCATCGCCGGGTCACCGGTCAGTACTTACTGCTACTGCTACTGCTAATGCTCTATCTAGCGTCTATAGTTTACATGTTATATATAGACACTAAATAGCGCGAAAGACCCCACGAGTCACTATATGTCAATTTTTTTTATGAACCAAATATACACCGTTACATTTTGATCGTTGTAATCCTGCGGATGGTCGATCCAGTGCATGATACAGTATCAATTTCTGAAGATAAAATAAAAATTAAAACGTTTTGTTGTTATATAATTACAAAAATATTCTTCATCTCGAAAGTGTGTGATCCAATAGTAATTCCTGAGACGTAACGTAGGTATTGAGTGAACCGCTCGCACCGGCGGCTTCGACCGCGGGCCGTCGGCCCTCGCACGTACTTTATTGGCTCGCCGGTTACCTATCGCGAGTTTCTATTGGTTTGAAATTTGTTTTGAGTTTAGTTTTCACAATTGTTAATCTTCCAAGTATTGATTCTAATGTTCATTTATTTTTATTTACGTACGCAAAATACGCGCTTGGTCGTGGAGTTGCGGAAACCAGCCCGATTTAACCTGACCTAACCTATTTTTATTTATTTATTTAACTTACACACACTATCTTACAGGTTGTGCCCAATACAATAGAGTGGTTAAAATTTTAATCTAAAATCAGACTTTACATAAATGTATAATAATTATATAAATCTAAACTTCTAACACTATTAAAATCTTCTTAACTAATATAAAGTTGATTTGATTGTATTACCGATACAAAATCATTTCGCTGCGGGATTTAAACGATCAAAATGTAATTTTAAGTTTAATTACGTGAACCCCGTATTATAGATTTATAACATTACTACGACTACCTACTAATTCTGCTTTCAAGAAGTGTTACCTACCCCAATTATGTCTTTTTCCACTACCTTGTCTATTATGTAACTCATTGCCTAAGAAATTCGTTTCGAAATATGAACATTTACAAACAAGATTATAAAAACGAAACAAAATTACATAATAACAGTTACGAAATGACTCACCAGTTACATAATGATTCATACAAATATGGATCATTATGTAACTGGCCGAATGATACTGAATCTGTAACCTCTCGAAAAAGCGCGCGTTTATTGTGTATATAGTCTGTGGTTTTTAGTCTGAACGTTTTTAATAAATTGTTGTTAGAAATTATTAGCTTTTAATTAAATAAGCTCATCAGGTAGTGGAAAAAGAATCGTTCGTGTCTCGCATAAAAAGACTTTATTTTAACGCTCACATGTAGCTTTTGGCTACATCGCTCGTGTTAAAATCTCGACTTTTTATGCTCGACACGAAATGTACTGGGCAAGAGGATGATGATTATACGGGGTGGGCAAAAAATCGTTGATAAACGAAACAGCTTTTTTGCTTTTTTAGGACCTACTGCAAATAACCTCAACTATCGCCCTGTTTCGTTTAATTCACGATTTTTTGCCCACCCCGTATAATCATCATCCTCTTGCCCGTATCCCAACTTATTAGTGGTCAGCCTGATTGGCCAGATATCCTTTCTCGCAATCGATCCCTTCGTTCTTCTTCTATCAACTTCATAGTCAACTCCCTCATGTAAGGAGGTCGCATGACGTGTTGTATAACTGTATGTTGTTTGTCCCGCCAGCGTTCAAGCTCGTGACTCCGTCCCGCGTGCCGTTCCCCACGGCCGGCGTCCTCGCGCCCACCACTTCCGTCACTCCTGTGGTCTTCCCTATCACTTGTCCGCGTAGAGCGAGAAGTCACTAAATCAGTTATTATGACAGTATCAAGTAGTTGATTTGACACATTGAGCTTTAAAAAGATTTTGACACTTTTCAGTTTTGTCTCTGGAATGAAAATGCACCTCTATTTCAGTTGTACATATACTTGAAGTTATAATTTGAGATATTTTCAATCCATCGCACCTTTTTTTATTTAATGTTGATAGGCTCGCGGTTGACCACTATCTCACCTGATGGTAAGCGATGATGTGGTCGACGGTGGAGCACACACCAAGAAGTAACTTATTCACTCGTGATTTAAAAATAACTAAACTATCAACTTTAGCGTTGTGTTTTCTTCTCTTTGAGTTGTCATGTTGATGTTGTGTTTGTGTCGAATATTGTTTTCTATTTCTAGAGATGAAACTCTACAATTGAACTTTTTAAACACTATGTATCATTTTTTATAACTTGGTACTGTATTTTATGTTTCACGTAGTAGAGCTATGCTTTGCTGTTCACATTGTGCTTTTAGTAGCTAAAATTACTAAAAAAAGAAAGCTAAAATGCACTTGTTACAGCAAAGACAACATTATTTTGCGATTTTGTGGAATGAACGATTATTTCATGTTGATGACTTTTCGCTTTACAACGACTTAGTGTAGACCTTATCTTCCCATTTATGTCTTACGTAGAGGAATAATCAATGTATGTAACATCTAAAAGCATGGCTATTCATTCAACATTCAGAAATACTTAATCTTTCATACCTTTTCAGCATCTTCGCAGGAGCCTGGCATACCTACAGCGGTGAAGCTGCCTACAGCTAGTTTGGTAGCGCCCAGGGCTTCGGTCTCGCGGATACATAGGCCTCCAGGGCGCTCCGTACCGTGGTTAGCTGTTTTGCTAGCAGTCCTGCTGCTGATCAACGCGGCGTTGTACTGGAAACTGTACTATACGGATAGGAGCGGATACGGGTTCGATTTGGATGACTTACAGAATAGGTGAGTGGTTAGGTGCCTTATTGTATTTTACTTAATATATTTACAAGCTTTTATTTAGTTCGTTAGTTAGTATGTGTGCGTCAAATCATGCAACTAAATTTTAAAACAGATGTATCCCCAATTGTTTGAGCTGAAATTTTGCAAACACATTTTGTTGAATGACAATGCATGATTAGCTAAAAGCTTGCTTTTAAAAACTTTATTTTAATGTTGAATTTATTTTGGTTTATCGAATATTCTTTGTCTTACTGTAATATCAATGTTTTACTCAACAAAGTGATATGAAAATCATCGCTATTTTCAGCACCAGCGTTCTCGAACGATTAGCCAGCATATTATATTTATAGGTATTTATTGTCATGGGCGTGTTCTTTGATTTATGTCGTTTTCCACATGAACTCCTCGAACCTCGAAAACAATGAAGTTTCTCATTCATTTGTGTAAATGTTTATATTAGCTTTTTAACCCTAGATAACTAAACATTCGTCCGCTCGACCACGCATCTCCCTGCAAAAGTCGTGTATGCAAACTTCACGGTACTCTAAAATCTTAGTTCTTTCTCTACCTGTAAACATATTTTGATAATTAATGTCAATTGAAACGAAATATATGCCTAAATTGATGTCCCTTTTTAAAAGTTTTCAAAGAAAATGGACTCATCGTTATCGCCTTATTTAATAGACTAACTATATCAACGAGTCAAAAATAGTTTTAGCAATTGTCCCGTTACTCTCAATTTAATGAATTTGTGTGACTTGTGGCTTATTACAAATTTTAATCAGTGGTATTATTTGAATTTTAAGACGTAGTCCAGTCGATGAATGTTTAGTAACTTCGTAACTCCAAAACCTAGTTTAGTTAAATAGGGTTACAAGATTATTCTTTCGAGTTAATGGTTTTTGAACTAGAATAGCGTTTTGAATACTAACCTTTTCACTGTATCCTATGCGATGCCGCCATTCAAGTATTTTCAAAGGACCGTTCGGCTCCTGAAGAAAATATGAACGTGTGTGTGTGTGTGTGTGTGTGAGAGGACACAAGTGATAATCGCACTTGACGTGTTGGCGGCATTGTAAGAGTTAAAAACGTGCTGGTTGCTGACTATGCTTTTTAAACGATTATTGATGTTGTGTCGCAGGATGAGCAGCGTCAGCGGCTCGCAGATGGCGGACTGGTCAGCTCTGCTGGAGCAGCACACGCACCGGCAGCGCGGACAGCTGCTGGCCTGGAGAGACGCGCTGGACAGGACAGTCGCGCATCTCGCACAGGTATACGCTCGCACAACTCCTCACTTGAGGTTTACAAAATTTTCTTTTCTTAGCCTTTATTTTCCCACTCCTATGTCTCCCTGGGAGGATCTGGCGGGTTAAAGATTTATAATACCCTTAAATATCTGAGAAAACGTTTCCTTTGCCATTGGATAAGTTTTACATAAGACTGTCGCCCAGAGAGTTAGATACTTGAGGGTCAAGTTGTAAAGTAATTAATAAACTAATGAATTATGCAAAGATGTGATGTGTATGACTATCAGATATTTAGGTAGTGAGATATCACGTGTATTTATGTTTTCGTTGAACGCACGAATTCTAAACGGAAACGTCTGTCGAGACATTTTTAATACGGTGCTTCATTTACAGAATTAAGTTTGTTAATAACTGTGTTTAATCACAGTAATGCTTTCGTAAATTGTGCTATATCTATATATTTTTTTATTCCAGACTGAGCAAGCGTTAACGAAGCTATTAGAGACTATAAAGCCTTCACTAGAGAAGGCGCAGAAAGAAGCGGAGGCGCGCGACGAACTCTGAGCGGTGCGCGACACTGTCACACGCGTGTGCTTTTATATACGGACTTGTGGCCACAGGGGAATGATGAGGAACATGCTGCTGTGTAAACCAGCTTTAAACTAAATGACAGTATAGTCGATTGAACAAGAGGATAGGCTCGATAGCCCAAGTCGGGGGAGTAACCCAGATGAAACAGGTTCCTAAGCCGTGCAGAACATACGGTGAAAAAGTCTATGCAACAACTAGACCTTGTTCTAAAGCTGCATGCAAAATACTGAGACCCTCATGATGTATGTTCCACACGAGGGATGTTATGAAATTTCGGATATAGAAATAATATTATACCGGTTTCGGTTACGGTTACGGATAGTTTAGGTTTCGGATATTAAATTGTTAAGAAATTGTAAAAGTAAATCACAAAGATTAGTCATGACTAAGCAATAGAAATAATAAAAAAATATGCAAGTGATGCGCGCGGCTAGTGTGCCGGCTCGGCCGAGCAGAAAAACCTGTCATAACGTGTCTCATTAAGACTCCGCCCCAAGCCGAAACTATCCGTAACTTTTATGTCGGTTTCAGTTACGGATAGGTTTTTTATTTCGGATATCCGAAAGTTTCTGTTTCGGTTACAGAGCTCCTTAACATCCCTGTTCCACACCCTAATCTCTCGAGGATGATACTGGTGGCAAGCCCTCTTAGATTAATGCCTATTTCCTTTAAATATTGCTCAATTTGCAACGCAGTAAGATAAAAAGTATACGATGATGGACGATAGATGCCCGAGTCTGTACAAAATCAAGAGGTATATAAAATCATACGCGTGCTTGCGAAGTGAAACATATTTTATCCTATACGTCTGCTAGAGGTTTTCTCGACAGTTCCCAAACCCTTAAAGTTTAGTTAAACGCACACCTAATTTATTTATATTCCGCAACACAATTATTGTTAGTAATATTCCTTTCAAGTAGAATGTCTTTTGTTGAGGGACATTTAGAGCTGGCTGTTCTACTATAGACTTGTGTAAACCCCTTTTTTGGTGAATTAAACATCATTTATTACAAGAGATAACCATTGTTGTAAATGAAACTCCGAAGCAACGCCTGGTGAGAAGTATAGGATGCTGGATGCCAGGAACGAACAGCCTTTGAAAATAAGAGTGATGAGGCACAGTCGGGGCTCGCTTATGCCATCGTGCAGTAGCCGGCACGTAACTTGGCAAAAGTCATTAGATGTGCAGAAGTCGATTATTAGGTCTCTTAGTTATCAAGCGGGGCGCGGGGGACGAGGTAGCACCGTTCTGAGCGCGCTATTGGCTGGTCAGTCGAGCCAAGGATCGACTGACCAATCGCAGAGCGTCCATATTCCGCTCGCTCCCTAATACTCTTGCGTGCAATAAAATTCTGCCCTTTGTTTTTGTTGAGTTTTTAAATTTAATTGTAATGCCACGAACAAATACCGGTCAAACATTAATTTCATGCCAGTGGTAACACTTTTACAAAACAATAGTGACGAAGACGGCATAATATGACAATTAACGACAGCATTTTTTAGGGTCCGTACCCAAAGGGTAAAAACGGGACCCTAGTACTAAGACGAATTCCTCTCCTTTCTTAAACTTTCTTCTAAACAAACAAGTTTAAAAAAGAATATGGAAATAACCATATAATAATGACAAGCAATAAATGTGACCATTGTTTTGTTGCATTAAGTGCACTATGCGCGAACTTACCTCCACTACGCCAAAACCTTGCCAAGTTAAGTGCCGGGGAATGTACTATACTGTGGATGAAACTTCCTACATTTTCTTGACAACTCAACAAAAGATACTTCTATTGACCAACCCCTCATTCCCCTTGTTGTACATAAAGAAAACCTCACAGATCCCCACTGTGATAAAGTAGATACAAATAATAATTTTATTCCTTTAGAGAATACTGTAATCCTTCGTGACGTATGACGCTAAGCGTTTGTACTCTTTCCAGTTTCCTTGCTTATTGTAAAATATACTTAGTTTAATTTGAGTAACACGGCGGAGGTGAATAAGGCCCTGGGTAGAGGATTTTAGTCTATATTGCTTAAGCTTCAAGGTCTGTTCCCTAACTACAACGAAGACCTTAGAAAATGGGTCTTATTTGCCTCAGTACTTTAACAGCCTCTTTCCCGGGGTTCAAGTCACTGTACTTCATTTCAAGCTTGAGAATGCACGATCATCACAAAGTAAACATCGTTTGTAAAGTTATTTTTAAAAGTTTAGTAAGAAATCGAGTACAGTGCAAACGAGGCTTACGTTAACGTTAAAAACGTATTAAGTACTTACGGCAGTTATATTAAATTCATCATGTATATAAAGGTGAAGGAATGGTACACACTATTTATCAATTCAAAATCAGATTGGATTGAAAGACAGCTGCCATCTTGTGCAATAAAGTCATCTATTTTTAAATTATGTAAATATCCAGTTATCATGTCCATTTATTTATTTTGTCCTCTTAAATATTGTGTACCGTTAATATAAATTACACAGGCGTAATAATAGTTAATTATAAATATAAAATAATATAAAAATATAGAACCAATTAATGCTTAGGAAACTGCGATCGCTTCATAATGTAATATATTATCATAATGTTAAAATATATTGGCGCCTGCTATTTTTTAATATAAAAAATATACTTTTCGTATTTTTATGGTGATTTTATAAATATTTATTAATAATGAATCTTATGAAGCGTTTATAGACATGGTTTCCCCAGGTACATAGGAATATGTATGTATTTAACAAAATTATTGACAGCTCTACCAAAAATTGTTAACCATGCTTGGTATAAGTTTCCGTTGATGCATTTGAACAGTTTAGAGTAATTACAAGTGTAAGGGTATTGTGTAGTTGACTACCGCCAAACGTCGTCCTATGCGGCTTAGTGCTAAGTGCTAGCAGGTATCATTTAAATTATAAATATGTTTTGAATTGATCAGAGATGTATCGATTTCGTCTCGTTTTAGTAGATGCATGTATCATTAGTTCATTACCGAACATCACCCTTGTCCGCAGAATGCAGAGTCCTATCAAATTATTTTATAACAAGAAAAACTCCCTTATGGTTAGACAAACAAACATTGTTGTTCTTGTAAATACCATGATAGTAAATTTTCAAATATAAAATCATCATTTTGAGACCTGCAATTAGTGATCGATACATGTCTGATGTATAGAGTAAATAGTCAAATTAAATATATTCAGAAACGAATCTAAAATTATATAGATTTATTTGTAAAAATATATAAAAGAAAACTATCACGGTGTCGTTTAGGATATTCGAAGAGTATTAAAATATAAGTAAGTCAATGTTATCGACTAGATAAAAAGGAAAATATGTAAATTTTTCAGTTGTAGTAATGATCTCTTATTGTAAAAATATTTTACTACACCTAGTTATGTTTCGGTGCTCTAGTTTTATAAAAAAAAATGTAATGTTTTTAATTATTTTTAAATCAATGTTTGTATATTGAACATGTCAATTATGTTATTATTTATTGGGAAATCATTAGATGGAATCCACATTATATGCAATGAAATGCCACTGAGTTATTTACATATACCTACACCGGGAACTGTGTTGCCTTTAGAAACTAAATAAATTGTTAAATGATATTGACTCATCGCAGTTGTATTAAAACTTCATTCCAGATGTGTGAAATGATCTGAAAATATAGATAAGTTGGAATGGTGGGACAAATTATATAGATTCCTATTAGATATACCTTTATTGTGCATTTCTAATGTAAGATGGAGTCGGTTAGTCTTGCAGAAGCGGGCAATGGTGCTGGTACACAGATTACCTCCCAATAGATTCCGCATAGAAGACAACTTACGCGCACCACACATCAGTTTATTTAGACTGATATAACTCAGTGCACGGTATGATCTCTTTAGTGTCGACCAGACATTAGACCTGTGGGGACGCTAGCCATTTCTAGTTTTAATTCAGTTTAAAAAATAGTTACCAACGGATTGCCTTAAAAAAAAACGAATTGTGCAGTAATATGGTGTGGAAAATCAACCAGCCCTTCAAGATCAAAAAAAGATGGGATAACATTCCACCAGTAGGCAAAGTAATAAATATTTACCAATCTAAAAAAGGTCAAGTTATAATGGTCAACAAATCAAAATTGCACACTTTATAGTAGCGCTCGTTGATGTCTTTTGTGAAAGTCCCTTTCACTCATACGGCATTATTATATTGCTATCTTTTTCCCACCGTAGTAAAAATGTTGAGACAAATACGTTTTTTGCATATCGAAAAGTATCGATGATCAATATTTAATTAGGTATATAGGAGAATAAAATAATCTTGTTAAAATTGATTATTTAAAAATAAACAATTTAGTTTATTTTTAGTTTGAACTAATAGTGCTCTACTCATAACAAGAGCTCAGTGTGACCCTGTTTACAGAGGATTACAATTAAATTAAATCATTTTTGGCCAAAATGAAAATCTTTTCTCGATCGATGTTTTTCTTCATTATTATTAAGTAATTATAAAATCGCCGCCTACGAAATTTAACATAAAATAACATTCTGTTTGAAAAATATCGATATTTTTATCGACATTTAATGCGTATGTCCCATCACTACGACAGATATCGTGATCTTGAACAGCCAATCACGGCGAACTTGTCACTCCCCGCGCAAACTGTGCCTTCCGCCAAATTTGGTGAACTCGGAATCAAACAAAACAGTAGGCAAGCGGTATCTATTGGGAGGTAATCTGTGTGCTGGTACGATACGAGATCCATCAGGAAATAATCCATACATTTTAATGACGAAATCTCAGCACGCTCAATCGTTTGGGTGATTGGTTTTGTCAAATAGTCATAAAACCAAAACCAGACAAGTTCTACCAAAGATCAAATAGCGAACATTTCAAATTGTAATTTACGTAGATCAGCATTGTACCGTGGCTATGAAGAACGCTTTTAGCGCCATTTTGGATAACCATACGTTGCATTTTGAACTCTATTCGGAAGTCATAGAGAATAGTTAGTATCAGTTTATTGCACGGTTTGTCGAAAATAGTGCTGTGAAACAACTGACTAGGCAACTTCAGAAATATCTTGTTACCCTGAACGGTCAAGCGCTGATGGCGTCATCATCTCTTGACCATGTAAAAAGGATCTTGAGATATTTTCTGCAACCTGAGTTATTTCTGCCTGCTGCAAGTCTGCTTATCTATAATATCATGTGTAACTGCCAAAGAAAATAAAAATGTGCTTAATAGAATCTATCCCAAAATAGCTCAGTAGTCTTTTCTATAGATAATTTCTGATAGATTTACTTGTCTATGGTCGCGCACCGATGCCCGCTTCTTTGTCCGTTGTCTGCGTCAAATGGAACGCGTGCCAGAACTATGGTGGATTTATTGCACAATTAATTCCATTTAGGTGATATGGATTATGTAAGGTAGACAATTCTATTCTCAGTATTGAATAAATATTTTAATGAATTTGGTGGATTTTAATCTCCCTAAAACTATTCCAAGGTAGAATAATGATGAAGCGATTCAACACTTAGGGTGGTCTTCTTCTTACTTTTCGTTTTAGGATGAAGCCACCTCCGCAGCCTAATTGTGTAAGTGAATTCAGCAAAGGCAACAATCTGGTTCTTTCCCAAAAACACACACATACACAAAAAGTTGAATCTTTATTCAACTTTTTTGTGTATGTGTGTGTAAATCTTTTTTGTGTATGTGTGTGTTTTTGGGCAAGAACCAGATTGTTTCCTTTGCTGAATTCACTTACACAATTAGGCTGCTGGTGTCAGAGTTAATTAAGCCGCCTCTGGGAATCCCACAGGCCTCTGACTTGATTATTTCAGACTTGGATTAAGATTGTCCTAGTCGACGGCACGAACTATTTGGTGCGCGGGGTTAAAATGCATGCTATCTCATCCGACAACACGTGCGAAAAAGATAGATGGTGTGATGAACAGTAAAAAGCTAGTTCGCGTACGAATGGGTACACACTTTTGCAAATTTGTAGCGAAATTGATGATGATTTAGGACGAAAAAGAGCGCGCGATTGATGAGACAAATTGATATACTTTTTTATTTTGAATGTAAATACATCGTCAAACAGTGGAGTATTCGTCAGACTACGTTTGTATGGAAGAATGATCGACTAGGGCAACCTTAACTACACAAGTCTAATCCTGAGTTTCTCACCTCAAAATTATAGCAGAATTAATGTGACGAATTGTCAAGCACGCGTTATCTGCTGTGATTGGATGAATGAATGTTCAACAACCGCAGAGAAACTCGGGGTAAGTTTCCTCACAATGTTTTTCTTCACCGTTGCTTGTGATGTCCAAGATAAACTTAGAAAGTACATATTATGAGTTTGAAAAAGTCACATTGGTACATGCGCGGATGTACCAATGTGACTTTGAACCTATGACCTCAAACACGAGAGGCGAGGTCTTAGCCACTGGGCCACCACGACCTATTCAATACTTAGGGCGGTTACTCACTACATCCGATCCGTGTGAATTTCTGTTTCGAAATAGCCGTAGTAGGTATAGTTCTCGCCAAACTTCTTGGCCGCCCGGAAGTTGGCTACAATGGCTGCGCAGTATTAAATCTCATACAAAACAGCACCGATCATTGGAGTCCGTCAGGATGAACGGTCACTAGGCGTATTTAACGTTGAATTTATGTTCAAAAATTGCTTCCTATTCTCAAACAATTGCTTCCATCGTATTCTAGAAGAAAAAATCATTGGGTGACCGTTCATTCTGATGTCAGGACGGACGATCACCGAGTCGTACGTAGTGTCCCTGATCAATAGAATTATTGAAATTCACAGTGGCCATTAATTACTTCTCGTTTGCTTCTCTCAATGTTTTACAACAACAATCCGTGCGTTGCCCATGGTCCACCCGCCTAGTTCACCTAGGTGGTCTTTGGGAAATTATTTTTGCCCACAGTCCACCAGAAAGTCCGTATGTTTCTGTCATAGTATTACAAAAGAATTTTGCAATATATATAGCTGTACCTCATTAAACTTAAGTCATAAAAACAAACAATTATAAAGGCTTACCTTTTATTTATTTATTAAAATTGTCTGCTGTACTAACAGTTTGTACCAAAGCGTACAGTAAGCCAAAAACATAAACATTTTTATACTAAGAACCACACACACTGTTTTTTTTTACCGGACTGCCGAAGGAGGGTAATGTGTTTATCAGTCTATTTAAGTATGTATGTTTGTTCCCACAGAACAGATACTTTTATCTGTTCTGTGTTTGTTCCTATGTGGCGTTCTGGAGACCAAACGAGTTGGCTAATTTTGATGATTAACAACATAAACATTTGTATACTAAGAACCGCCGCCGAGGCGCCGACAAACATTGTTTTTTTTTTTACCGGACTGCCGAAGGAGGGTAATGCGTTTGTCAGTCTATATGTGTATGTTTGTTTGTTCCTATGTGGCGTTCTGGAGACCAAACGAGTTGTCAATCGACACATTACATTATTATTATTTGCTGGCTACATTATATTTGGATAATGGCAGATTTTGGGCGCCATATTGAGGAGCTCCGATTTTTTTTACGGACGACCTTACCCCACTCTCCTTGGCTAACGAGAACTGGCGCAAACCTATCGTATTAGATACTAACACGGAATGACCGCAGGGAGGTATGGCAGAGCAAGGAGCTTCACGGACGCTTCTACCGGGCCCTACATGGTCCCGATGTAGATCTTTTAGCGTCCGTGGCCTGGCTGCGATTTGGTGACCTTTTCAGGGAAACCGAAGGTTTTGTCTTTGCGATTATGGACGAATTTATGATGACGAACAACTACCGGCAATACATTGTGAAGGAAGGCACGGTTGACATCTGTCGGGCATGTCACCGGCCGGGAAAATCCATCCGTCTTATTATCTGAGGTTGTTCTAGTCTAGCTAATGGAGACTATTTGCATAGACACAATCTTGTGAAATCGGAAGTGTCGTGTCAATACATTATGTATGTTGGCCTAACCCTGGACGTTTGATTGGGTTTCCAAGAGCACTTCGAGCGTCTGGTCCCCCGCATTGAAATTGCAGTGGGTTCTTTGCATAGACTGCTGCCTAACCTCGGGCAGAAGTTCGCCGCCTCTACGCGGGTGTCGTGCGATCGATGGTCCTTTATGGGGCACCTGTCTGGTCAAGCAGACTATCAGGCGTCCGCGTCCGCTACAGGACTAAAGTTACGACCCCTGCAGCGGAAAATGGCCATTCGTATCGCACAAGGATACCGAACGGTGTCTTTTGAAGCGGCAACTCTCCTGGCACGCTTCCCTCCGCTGGACATTCTGGCGGATATGGAAGCGAGGGTCTATGACCGGCAGCCTAATTGAATTTTGCATTTTGGGAAAGAAACAATCTGTTTCTTTCCCAAAAACGATTTTTAGTATTGCGAAAAGTCGTTTTTGGGAAAAAAAGTTTGTTTCCTTTACCGAATTTACTTACACAATTAGGCTGCGGATTCACGCGATCCGCTAAAGTGGCAATAGCGTGCCAGGAATCGCTTCGGTAAGGCTGAGGCGGCAGGAACGGCGACACGCGCTCGAGCAGTGGCGCGAGCGGCTACAGCAGCCGCAATTTTCGCGCAAACGCATTGTCGAAGCCGTCCTGCCGCACTTCGAAGCCTGGCTGAAAAGGAAAGCAGATCTCCTACAGGCTAACCCAGGTACTCAAGGGGCACGGTTGCTTCGGTGAGTACTTGAATAGGATTGGGCGAGATGCCATGGCAAATTGCCACCATTGCGGAGGCGACCTGGATTCTGCACAGCACACGCTCGAATAGTGCCCTGCGTGGGCCTTTGAGCGGCGAGTCTTGGTCGCCAAGATCGGGCGAGACCTGTCTTTACTAGCAGCAGTTGTGAGGGCCATGCTGCGAGAGATAGAAAACTGGAGGGAAATGGCCTCCTTCTGTGAGACCGTAATAGTCCAGAAGGAGGCCGCCGGAACAATACAATAGATTTATAGCCTACTCAAGTTTAACTGCAATGTTGAATAAGAGTTTTGCTTTATTTTTTCGTCAGGCACTAAAAATATTAACAACACTTGTCTTTATCTTTATTGTAGTGATAGTTACAGTATTTATTTATTTATACTTTATTGTACACCAAAAAAAAAAAAAAAAGTGAATAAAGTTTTACACCGATAATCGGTGTAAAACATTGAGAGAGAAGCAAACTAATGGCCACTGTGAATTACGATATTCTATTATCAGGGACACTACCAATGACACTACGTACGACTCGGTGACCGGCCGTCCTGACATCGGTGGCCTTAGTGCGAGTTTTTACTCACGCGTGACTCACGCTCACTCGTGTTGCGTAAACGATCTCTTATGTCAAAATGTATACAAAAAAAGAGGTTTCTCCTTACCGTCCCCAGACGGCGCTTATCCAGTTTCCATACAAATTGACGTTTACGTTAAGGCGATTGACCGTGATTAAAAACTCGCACTAAGGCCTCAGAATGAACGGTCACCGTTAAAACTGTTTTTTTTTTATGTCCGTGACTACCGAAGGACCCCGACAGCAACCGCTTTCATATTTGGTAAATAATTACTACTCAATTGGTACCAATTAGTACCCGAACAACAAAATTGGTCCCTTAATAGTTTTCGAGAAAATCGACTTTGAAGGTGGTCCTGCGGTAGTCACGCTCCATTCAGCAGGACCACCATGAGCGCCGAAAACGGGGGCATGCTACAGCTATTCTAAGTATACAAATAATTACTACCCATAAATGTGATCCATTTCGTAAAAAAAAACAGAACTGAATCATTTTTATTTATCGAGAAATTAACGATGATAACTTTCGCTCGCTCGTTCAGCAGGACCACGACTTTGAATGTTGTTTTTTTTTTTTGTGGACCTTGGGTGTATTTTTAGTTAGGTACCTATTTAATACTCACATTGTCAGATCTAGGTTATTAAGTAGTAATATAATTTTTTTATATGTTATGACACAGAACACAGATCGATAACAATGGGTGCTAATTAAGGCAGCTTCTTTAAAATGTCATTCTCGTCTGCAAATATATTTAGTTGTCTAATTAATTAATAGGTCAGCGACAAACTTTTAGCGTCTAATAAATGGTTTATAAGCGACCATATATTGTAAAACAAGCTACTGTTAATATGACGCAACATGGTGATAATTCTTAAGCAACTAAATTTGTGATATGTCTACTCATTGCTAGCTTCTAATAAGTGTATCAACTTCATCTATAAAATAATATCAACGTACTCTAATTTCATAGAGTCACCTTTATTTTTATACTTTAGCATAAGTAATTGATGAGTGAATCTACTATATTTGAACATAAAATTTCCTTATTATTGTCATCAAATAATGGTCAATAAAAGCTATAATTTCATGTATTCGCCTATCTATTTATAATGTTACCATAAATAATTGACTATTATACCTACCCAAATGAACATACAAAAAATAGGGTGGTATTTAATACTTTAACTGTAATTCCCCTTTTTTCAATCAAAATATTCGTATAATATTAATATTAACTAAAAGTAAATCTAATAATTCTTCGAGTGCAACAAAATATTTAAGTTTTAAGGGAGGGGGGGAAACGAAACAAAGTCGACGGAGCCCCGCTGCGCAGGGCTCCTATTTCTGTCTGCAGGGTCTAAAGTAACCTAACATGAAGGAGATGACGGGAGCTGAGTTCGCTCGCTTTGCTCGCTCACTTCAGCTCCCGTCATCTCCTTCGAACCTAACCTATCCGTGTCGGGGTGCCCTAAGCTCCCGAGCTCGCTTCGCTCGCTCTTGGACTAATTCACATTTATTTTATATTTAATTGAATAATTTGTGTGTTGCAAACTTTCACGAAAAAAGAATATGATTTATTAATTTAGTTGTTGAATGAAAAACTTTGATTGCTAATTTTGAGGCTGGAATTTGATTTTATTAGCAGACAGATGTTGAATCTCTAAAATATATAAAGTAGCTCACTTACAACATTAGTCGCTGAGTTATCAAATCAGAAGTAAATATATTTATCGGTAGCTCGGAGTCATATTAATTTACGCTCGTAAATTGACGCTGGTTTTTTGATATTCTGTTGGAGTAGTAAAGATGATGAATTAATATAATTGAAGCTGTTCTATTAACTCGTCGCCCACATATAAAAAAAGACGCTAGGTTGCAGGTGCTAAAGAAAACTTTTGTTGCCGCACATATAATTTCCCGATAACAATTTGTAAAATCAGTCAAATTTTAAATATTTAAAAATCAATTTATTATTCTAAATTGGACTAATACCTACCTTATAAAACTGGAACTATGTTATTTATCTAGCAAATAGGTTCGATAAAACAGAATGAGAAAAGCATCTATATTCATGCAAAGTTACAACAATTTAAGAATAGAATGAATATTAGTTTTATCATTTTAAAACTATTTCAAAATTACAGATTATTATTATGGCAGGCTCACAAGTTATGTACACCTTATGTGAATAAGGTAGGGTAGGGTAGGGTAGGGGGGGTATAGGGGGAATGACAACAGTAGGTAATCATTTACAATTTATCTCTTAAAAATGAAAACGTGATGATACTTATTTTTATAATTAAGAAAGTAGGTACTTTCATGAACATCATGAATATCTTCATAAAAAATACCAATAAAAATAAAAGGAAAAATGTATACGCGAAATTTAAACATAAAAAATAATCTCAATTATAATTACCTAACATTAATAGACATAATTCAAGTTATTAAAAATAAAAGGTTGTTGATTGCTAACCCCGAGTTTCTCAGTTCTAAATTATCGCAGAATTGTCAAGCACGCGTTATCTGCTGTGGTTTAATGAATTTTCAACAGCGAATCACAGCAGATAACGCGTGCTTGACAATTTGTCACATTAATTCTGCGATAATTTAGAGCTGAGAAACTTGGGGCTAATTGTTTTAAAGCTTTATAATATGTTTATGTTCAATACTTTAGATGATTTTACTCTAATCCAAGTTTAATCTTAAAATAACAATCAGTTACTATTTCAAATACGTACTTGTAAGTACATAATAATTATTTTAAGTTTTAATAAATATAGTTATTGTTATTATATGCACGTTATCTAGATATACTTACATAGGTTTAGTCAAAAAACTTGAGTCAAGACGCGTTCAAACGGAGATCAACTGGCTTTATGTTATACTTCATACAACGTAATCATGTATATTCATATTACAGGGCTCATTTTAAGTTCTACTCAGTTAAAATATCAAACAGCGACGACGATTTTTCAATCGTCGATTTTCTTCACATAATTTTGAATCTCATTCTATCTTGTCTATGGTCCAAAACTTTTTAAACTTTTTTGCACGAGTGTACTGCTCAATACCATTGACAACTTAATATGGTCGGGTTATACGCGAAGATTTAGTATGGAAAAGTAATGAAAGCTAATTTCTCTTAAAATACAACACTTAGGTATCTGAATTTTTGGTCGCTTTATCTTCTGTAGGAGTAGTAATTTTTGTATAGATTTGGGCAGAATTCACTAAGTTTTTAATAGGGAAATCTTGAAATGAAAATTTAACACCGTGACTACCGCCACCCCACCAATGGCATGGTATATCTCGTAAACTACTGGAGCAATAGTTGTGAATTCTGGGTATCAATTTTATCTTGCAGGGTAGTAATTTTCTATGTAGGTTTGAGGAAAGTCGCAGGCTCCTCCAACTTGGAATCAACATTCAAAGTCGTGGTCCTGCTGAACAAGCGAGCGAAAGTTATCATCGTTGATTTCTCGATAAATAAAAATGATTCAATTCTGTTTTTTTTTACGAAATGGATCACATTTATGGGTAGTAATTATTTGTATACTTAGAATAGCTGTAGCATGCCCCCGTTTTCGGCGCTCATGGTGGTCCTGCTGAATGGAGCGTGACTACCGCAGGACCACCTTCAAAGTCGATTTTCTCGAAAACTACTAAGGTACCAATTTTGTTGTTCGGGTACTAATTGGTACCAATTGAGTAGTAATTATTTACCAAATATGGAAGCGGTTGCTGTCGGGGTCCTGCGGTAGTCACGGACATGTTTTTTTCTTCTTCTCGAATACGATGGAAGCAATTGTTTAAAAATAGGAAGCGATTCTTGGGCATAATTCAACGTTAAATACGCCTAGTAGACCAGGGTAGAAGCCTTTAAAAAAAATAAAAAGTGAAAAAAAAAATAGTAGGTTGAAACCCATGGGGAAAGAAGAAGAATATTATAAAAATGAAAGTAAAAATAATTTACGGGCGATCTGAGGTCGGGAAGGGGATGGGGGTGAGTTTTTAAGGGTGAAAACGGTTTATCTCGATTTCCGGCAAAACTACAAGTCCCATGGAAAAAAGTTAAATGGCAAAATTGTAGATAATAAAAAGATCTACTACTTTTGAATTGACACTTTTTTCACATAACCTCAAAATGTATGAGAAAAATTCAAATAACCAAGTTTTTCGTTTTTAATTTTTATCTTTTACAATTATTTTTTTGTTTCTCACATAGTTTGGTAAAAACTTACCTTTTTATATCCCAAACACACCGTAATTTTTTTTATTTAAAATATTAATTTTTCACCTTATTTTGACGTAATATCGAAAAAACTACCCTAATTTTCAATCGAAAATTCTCTTGTCAAAATATCTGCTTTTTTTAAAAAGTTGGTGGGCTTTTTGTTCGTTGAAATCTCTACTTTCTTATGTTGTAAAAAAAAATACATTACTATGGTAAATTTTCTCAGAAAATGCAAAAAATAAAGTTAATATTTATTAAGACATCTACAATATTTTGAGTAAATTGTGGAATCTTCTTTAAATTATATGCGTAGATGCCTATTTATTGCTATTTTAAGTTAACTGATATACCTGAGTGACCTACGGAATATAAGACCATCAAAAGGTATTTTATAGAGAAGTAGGGAAGGGACTAGGAGGGTCTGGGCCTTATTACCTGGGGGGTGACCACAAGCTCTTAAGAGTAAGGTTATTTTGAGATCGAGTAAGGGACAGATGTACCTATCTGACTTGTATACATCTGTCACTTACTCGATCTCAAAATAACCTTACTCTAAGAGCTTGTGGTTACCCCCCTGTTATTTCGTTTTTAAATTAAATTATATTTACCATAGTTATGTTTTTTTTTTTTACACCATCAAAAAGTAGAGATTTTAACGAACCAAAAGCCCACCAACTTTAAAAAAAAAAGCAGATATTATGACAGGAGAATTTTCGATTGAAAATTAGGGTAGTTTTTTCAATATTAAGTCAAAATATCTAGAAAAAACAAATATTTTAAATAAAAAAAATAACAGTGTGTTTGGGACATAAAAAGGTAAGTTTTTACCAAACTATGTGAAAAAAAATTAAAAGTTGTAAAAGATAAAAATTTCAAACCAAAAATTCGGTTATTTGAATTTTTCACGTACATTTTGAGGTTATGTGAAAAAAGTGTCAGTACAAAAGTTGTAGATCTTTTTATTATCTACGACTATGTCCTTTGACTTTTTTCCATAGGACTTGTAGTTTTGCCGGAAATCGAGATAAACCGTTTTCACCCTTATAAACTCACCCCCTTCCCGACCTCAGATCGCCCGTAAATTATTTTTCCTTCAATTTCTGGTATATTCTCTTCCTTTTTCAATGGGTTTCATCCTACTATAATTTTTTTCCTTTTCATTAATTATCGACCCTGGTCTATAGTGAACGTCCATCCTGACGGACACGATCCTTGCCTTGTAAAACACCACGCCAAAGCGCATTGGAAAACTTTAGGGCGACTCCTCAGAAGATTGACAAGAACTATATTTCTTGTAAGGAAGCTTACGCACTACATCCTAACTCTATCCGTCATCATTCGGCCTTAGTGCGAGTTTTTACTCACGTTCAATCGCGTTAACTTAAACATCAATTTGTATTGAAACTGAGAAACCTGTTTTTTTGTATACAGTTTGACATAATAGTTTTCGAGAAAATCGACTTTGAAGGTGGTCCTGAGGTAGTCAAGTCACGCTCCATGCTACAGCTATTTTAAGTATACAAATAATTACTAGTATAGTATAGTAGCATGCCCCCGTTTTCGGCGTTCATGGTGGTCCTGCTGAATGCAGCGTGACTACCGCAGGACCACCTTCAAAGTCAATTTTCTCGAAAACTACTAAGGTACCAATTGAATAGTAATCAGCGTTGCCAGAAGGTTACATTTCTTACATTTTTCGTAACTTTTGACCCCCTCGCGTAACATGTAAGTAATTTTTATATTTAAGGCAATTTTCGTAACTTTTGAGACCAACGAGATTTTTAGTACTAGATTTTTATTGCAAAAAGTTTACGAAAGCATCCAAATTGAACGCACTTAAAACTGGCGCGTCTAGAAAGTATTTCACTCCATATCATATTTAGAGATGGCTCTGAATGAAACGCGCCATGGCAAAATGATACATATTCAACATTAATTAAAACTAGATTTTGCTTGAGCGTGTGCGCGTACGTTTCCTACTTTGCGAGTTCGCGCGGTTTCGTACTAGAAGTTCGGGTGATTACCTAGGCTACATTTATTGTTTGATACGTAATTAGCGTTAAAGTTTCGAAATTATCGAGATTCTAGTGCCTATCTTTAATGTATTAATAAGTAACTATATGTCTAAGTTTGCAACTTAGACTAATAAAATAAAAATATTGTAAGCATAAATATTAAAAGGCAGGTGCAAGCAAGTAAAATTTCTGTAGAAAGTGTGGCCTCTACGATTATTACATAACGATATTATAAAAAACTAATGCTAGGTTGGTGGATTTGATGGTTTTTTTTGTCTCCAATTCGCTATATATTTAAACAATATTTTTTTAGTTTTCGTCTTAATCTAATATGCCTGTGTAATTGTCATGTTTTGTGATTTCAGAAAAAAAGAAAATTTAAAAAGTATAGAACAAAACTTAATGAAAGCGATTCACAAGTACTCAATTTAATACTCAATAAAGAGAGATGACAAAACATCTTCGATAATGGCAGTTTTTTTAAGTTTTTTTTGTTTTATTTTTGCATTGAGGCGATTTTGCCCTTTATTTACAGCTCTCACACTCTCTCTCTCTACACATGGTAAATATTACGATAAGAGGGTTCTATACATATCGAATATTAGTAGTTAGTTCAATGTAAAACTAACAGATGCACCACCTCTCGTGGGTTTGGTTCAAAGTAATAAAATAAGTTAGATGCTAGGCTAAATAGTAACAACTGTGAAGATGGCGCTGCCAGCAAATTAAACTAGAGCAAAGATTACTATTAAAAACTAGAGTCTGTTTTATCATAAGATTAAATACACCATTAGACATCATAGATTCCTTTATATGCCGCCAATTTGCTAACATCAATTTGCCTCCGAAATAAAAAAAAAAAACGAGATTAAAAATAAAATGTAACTTTTGCAGCAAAAATGTAACATTTCAGAAATTAGAACGTAACTTTTGACATAAGGGCCCTGGCAACACTGATAGTAATTATTTACCAAATATGGAAGCGATTGCCGTCGGGGTCCTGCGGAAGTCACGGACATTTTTTATGGCACCACGCGCGTTGTCGGCTTCTGGAGAAAATTTTGATCAACGAGCTTGGTGCTATGGCTACCGTGAGAAATGTTACGCACTACGTGTCCGTGATTTGAGTTCAGAGTTCAAAATGTTTGAGGCCTTAGTGCGAGTTTTTACTCACGCTCACTCGTGATAACGTAAACGATCTCTTATGGTACCAATTCTGTTGTTCGAGTACTAATTGGTACCAATTGAGTAGTAATTATTTACCAAATATGGAAGCGATTGCCGTCGGGGTCCTGCGGTTGTCACGGACATGATAAAAATATCTCTGCAATAATTAAACTTGTGGAGGCAGTGTGAAAGTGATATGCAAAAATTCTGAAAAAGGAATGAGACCTTTGCAAAAAGGGAAAAAAATTAAATAAAATTCAAAATGTTGTTAAAAATGTTTATTTCCACATTGACGAATAAGTTGGATACACATGACGATAATTATATCCATCCAGTTGTGGCGTACTAACTCACCTAGAATATTTCCCAATGAAGTTCCAGGCTCAGGAAGGTGTGTCAAAATCCATTCAACCAGTTGTTCTTGCGTTAAACCAATTCCACTATATCGTATTGGCAAGTAAATTATTTGGTGTTGGTTGTGTCAGTTATCTGTATACTTACCAGCAACACTTAGTATTTCAGTAAAATTAATAAGCACTCAACTTTTTAAACATAATCATCAAAGACCTCTACTCCAAAGTATTATGTTAGCAAATTATGAGAAGGAAATGGCGCAAGCCTAGGGTTGTGGGACATACTTACCAAACCAAGAAAACCTTTGGTCAAAAAGAAAAAGTGTAAATCGTAAAATAAAAACAAATGAATACTCTGACACTGTGTCAAGATTTATTACAAATCCATCATACACATTGTCTGAGCGGGTTGGCCTTAAATCTATTGTCTCTCATCGTCCTTGAACACCATCGTGCTGTGGCACTTGCCGCAGTAGTGGCGGTCCTCCATGACGGCCATGAAGACGCCGGCGCCGCACTGCTCGCCTGTGCACTCGCGGCGGAGACGGTGGATCTTGCCGTTCTCGTCAACCTGGAAATAAGGAGTTTTGGAGTAAGTATTTAATTTAGGGTCTGTAAAAAGGACCGAAATCTGTAAACTAGAAGCTTTGGACTATCTAATCGATCTGAAAGCTGATTTTTAAGAATGAAAACGTATTTTTATTTCTTAGATAAATGTTATCTGAACGACTGAAAAATCAGTCTTGAGAAAGTTAAAATAATTTGAAGAAAAAATTGCAAACACCAAGTGGATGGACTAAACCCGAAAAGCGCGGTCTGCACTACCTATTATCCAAGAATACCAATACAGTATTTACGGCTTCATGTAAATCCGTAAGTCGTAAAGGCAAATCCGCTTGAAGTTGGGTACTAATACTAAGCTTCACAAAACATCATGTTTGTTTTGATAAGCACAATGTAAACAGTTGCATCACCACTCGCAACAAAAACAATGCATTGTTTCAAACGACTACATGACCCATTCCCTTCGTCACGGTTTACGACGCCCTATGAATCACGCGACGTGTCCGAACAAGTCTGCCTACCCTCCCTGACTCAACAAACAAATAAACAGACGAAGCGCCCTCGCAAGTCGCGACCTGTCTCGAGTATTCCACTTTCGAAGCTTTTATTTTAATTCCAGGAGAGCTCTTTGAATAGCTATCTTTTACTTGCTGACTGCAAAGTAGTCTCCCGGGTTTTCCTTGTAGCAAACATGTCGGAGCGTGTTTGTGAATAGGGGCGCGTGAGTTATCAATGAAATGCTTGAGATGCTAATGAGCATTCAGACATCTTGATGGACACACATCACGATGTCAACAAAAATAACGGGGTCCTTTTTTTCGCACTTCAAAAAGCTCGTCCGAAGTGGCCGCAACCCATGATGTCCTTTACGTTTTTTACTTGATCTAAGGCTTAGCACGCATTGCGATTTTTATTCGCGCGAATTTTTGTCCGCGTACTGAATTTGACTAACACACACTGAGGATAAAATTCCGCGCGATTTTTGTCCCCTACCTGTTCATAGAGTTCAAAATATTCGCTCGAATTTTATCAGCGCCGCGGTGCGGTGGATTCTGTGGCAAAACTAGTATTTGTTGCGGTTATTTCCGCGCTTTTTTTTTCCGCAAAGCGTACAGCTTCATACTCCATACTACCGTGGTATAACTAAAATACCGTTAACCGACATCTGGTTGATTTTTAACTTTTGATGCTATATTAATGAGAAAGAATAATTATCGATCGATCTGTGTATGCGAATTTTCAATACCTTGAATATTTTTGGAAATTCGCATACAAAGATCGATAGATATTTTTTTCTCATTAATATAGCCTCAAAAGTAAAAAATCGACGATGTTGGATAACGGCATTTTATTTATACCACGGCAGCATAGGTCGCAGAATGAGCGGCAAAAAATCGCGCGAGTAAAATCACAGTGCGTGCTAAGCTTTACCGTCGTAAGAAATACGAAAGACGTCTTGGTGACACATTCAAGACCCCTACTAATGCCGAGAAAGCACCGATTTTATTCCATCAAAGAACGCGAAAATGCAAAGATATGTGATTAAATTAACGCTGATGCAGTCTTTTTTAATAAAAGTTATTCCAATGCTTTAGAGACTCACCTTGTAGAACCTAAGTACTGCTAGCTTGACCTTCTTCTTCTTGTGCTTGATCTTCTTGGGGGTGGAGTAATTCTTCTTCTTGCGTTTCTTGGCGCCACCACGGAGGCGCAGCACCAGGTGGAGTGTGGATTCCTTCTGGATATTGTAGTCCGATAGTGTGCGGCCATCTTCCAGTTGTTTACCGGCGAAGATCAACCTGAGAGTACGAAGGATGATTTTGTTAGACTTTGTGTGTTCAATTGTATATAGATGAAATCACGGTTTTATTTTTGTGGATATTAATCTAACCTAGTGGTTAGCAACCACTTCCAATATTCTTGAGATTGATTTTTTTGGAGTTTCTCTCTTAGTTTGTGTAACTTTATATCGTTTAGGGCCGATTTGACGTTAAGGGTCGACAGAGGAATAAAACTTACGGCTCGGCAGCTTTCATATGGAAAGTAATTCAAACCGCATTTTTTGTTTGTTACATCGATAAAAATCGTTCCTAACAAAAATATATGCAAACCTTGATTGAAAAATTTTGGGTTGGTAGGTACGCATAATTTTATGAAGAGGAACAAAACAAGAAGTAGCAAAAGTTCAAAATCCCTTTAGTATGGAATGTCGTTACGAGGGTATTCAACGTAGCAATTCCCAGTCGGATTGTAAACCGATCGCGTGTGAATCAAACAGCATTCCAAAGATGTCAACCGATGATTACTCGCGAAGGTACAAAATATCTTTGGTCTTAGGTTCAAGTCAAGGCACATTCTAGTCCAAGCGGATTCTAAACTTTACGGCCCTGCGCAGACGACAGACTATCCGTGACGCACTTTTTAGTCTGTGAAAATAGAACCTATGCAATTATATGCAGTAACGCACACGACGCGCAAAAAGTCCGGCGCACAAAAAATATAATTGCATAGGTTCTATTTTCACAGACTAAAAAGTGCGTCACGGATAGTCTGTCGTCTGCGCAGGGCCTAAATAGCATATTGATCTCACCTCCACAAAGTGATGCACGCTATCGAGATAAAAAAGCCTCGAATATGCGATTACTAAGATTAATTAGTGCCGATACCAAATTTATCGCATTTGTTCCAGGTTCGATTCCCGAGCGAAACGAATGAGTTTAAAATTGAAAAGATATAAGTAGGATTTCTTACCTCTGCTGGTCTGGAGGGATTCCCTCCTTATCCTGGATCTTGGCTTTCACATTTTCGATGGTATCGGAGGGCTCGACCTCAAGAGTGATGGTCTTACCCGTGAGGGTTTTGACGAAAATCTGCATCTTGGCTTACCTACAGAACAAAGAAATTGAGAAATAAGTCATAAGAACTATACAACACTACACCTACCAACTTTTCGACATATACATACGAGCCATTAATAAAAAAATAGAAAGTCCCTCTTGCAGTTATCCTAATTTATTTGGAATATATAAGATAAGCAGGATAATGACCTACAAAAAATCGAAATAAATCCTGAAAAAAATTACTTTGTACTTAGTACATATTTCAGACGTCTCGAACTTGACCGCTATTTGCCGCAGCAAGTTCAAGGTCGCAAGTAGGAAACAAGTTCCAGTCATTGTTTGTTAGTACAAACATACATTGTATTGTACACCTCTGAGAGAGTAAAACAAGAAGAAATCATAATATCTAGTAAGTATTTAATGAGTCCTCTGACTCATTAGCCCCACATGTTTGCAACTACAAAACAAATCAGTTTTATAGTTCAGGCCATGCTGTCAACTAGTGTGGAAGACCAAGTGTGTGGAATGGGTAAGTGAATAAAATAGCTATTAACGCTTTACAGTATTTATTGGCAGGCCAAGAAAATACAATACAGTCAAGAATTAAAAATGCAATGTTCTTGAACATTTTCATGAGACTGAAGACAGTTTAAATCAGTTTCAGAACTGAAAGTTAGTCACATGGTATTTAAAAACAAATTAAACCAAGAGTACAGCGTTGATGCATCCATCATTCTCTGGGTTGTTCGTAACTTGTGCGTATTTCCCCCACACAACTTTTCCAGCCTGCGTGACCAGACCAAGTTCTGAAATGTTGATTTCAATGACTGTACCCTTAGTTATCACTCCCAAACTTGTGTACATCTGTGAACTGGGGTTCTTCTTCACTCCAATAATTGGTAAACAGAATGTTGCCTTCAGCTCTGGGTGTGTGACATGAGCTTTCTTGAAACGTAGGGCCATCGGCCTGATGAAACGCTCAAACTTTGGTGGTTTACGTGTGAAGTTCTCTCCCACAAATGTGACTTTAGTTACCATACGCTTCCAAGCTTTCCGTTTTGTCTTTCCTGACTTCAGGATTTTAAACACTTCAGCATCAGCCTGTGCCCTGACTTTAGGAATAGGTACATCCCATTTTCCAGCCTTTTCCTTACGTTTCTGTTTGATCATGTTAGACAGTACCTTAGCCCGGGACTGCACATCTCTGTCAAGAAGGTACACAGGCAGTGCACCTTCTGCCACCTTCTCGGTGTTCTGTTTGACATTTTTCTCCTCATGTGCTTTGATCTTCTTCTTCATCTGTATCTTTTCATTGCGGCGCTCTTTGTTGTAGATCTTGGCCTTGATACCGCGCAGCTTGCGAGCCTTCTCAGCACGCCTGTGAGGCTCACGCGCCTCACGCTTTCGCTTCCGCTCCTCATAATCGAGCCTCCTACCGTAAAGCTTTTGGTGGCGTTCAATATATTCGTTCTGCGGCATTGTGGTTGCTTATTCGGCAACTACAACAAAATTATCAAAGTCAAAAAGCTTCTTCACCAAAACTTAACCTCTTCGACGCGTGTTTTTCAAAATGTTTTGTTGTTTGAAATTAAAGAAACGCTTACATTTAACAAAATGAACGTTTGATATCGTTGCTAAATTGTTGTTAACTATCTGAATCTTCAAAAACTTCACCCCGATGCTCAAGTCCAACACCACTTTGCACGTGTTAATATTTTCCACAATCTAAATTCACTTTCGCATAATTAACAAATTATATTGTTTCTTTTCAATAAAAGCGCGGATACATACTTTAGTAATTGCAATCTAATCTTATATTACGCCTTAAAATGTAATTTATTTCACAAGATTGACAAACTCACCTTACGCCGACACCATGCCACTTTGGAAAAGGAAATTGTGTCAGCACCAGTGTTACCAATAAAGAAATCAGCTATAGTGTTTAAAAATAAAAATGATGTCACAATTACTTACAAGACGACTATTGTATACTACTATTAAATTTGGTCGCATTATTTCATATCGATTTTTGAAACATTGCATTTTGAGACAGTTTTTGTTGAGATTGCATGATAGGTTGGAAATAATCGAGCTGGTGGTGTGACAAAAATATAACATCGCGTTTAGTAATTTAAAATATCAAAGCACACATGTTTTCAGTTTTCCGAATGGAATTGGTTTTTGCTATAGATTTCATAATTAAACGTAGTTAAATGTTTTATAGTGGCCACTGGCCACGTCGATAGGCTTAGCGCCTCGTGAAGGTTTCTCTTGGATGGTGCCAAGGTTTATATACATTATTAATCATTATTTAGGATGCAATCAATTGAATTTGAAGGTATTTTTGCTTACGGAGCAAAATAAGAGATAATACTAACTTAAACAGTAATCTTACTGATAGACATGAAATAAATTGTATGTTATTAGTTGTTAGGCCTGATTGACGCCATCAATGGTTAAATGCAGGGTTTGACCACCATCAATCGACCAATCACATGCCAGATGAAAGACGCGATGTGGATTTCCGTCTATGTGATTGGTCAATTGATGGTGGTCAAACCCTGTGCCTCGCCGAATTCATTTACACATTTAGGCTGCTGTTCTTCTGATAGTTTATTTATAAGTCTGTACCTACTATCCATGATTCCAGCCCCCGTTTGCGTGATTGCAACACAAACATACAATGTGAACATTTTAATTATAATACTAAGTAGCATTTACTTTTTTACATTTCACGCAGTTTTTTTTACATATTTAACGATAGGCTCGCATTGGCCACTACGCTACGCATTGGTTCATGTCAAGCCAATATGGGCTGTGAATGTTACGCTGTCACGCAACATGCTCTGATAATCGCTCGCTCCGTGAGTGCTGTCCGATTTCTGATTCCTCAACGCGAGAAAACGTGAACATGAAAAGATATCTATGATTTGTGCAATAATAGCCAATTCTTTTGTTTTAAACGACTACATCAAGGTGCCCTCTCTTTTTTCTTTCTAATGCGCGAGGAGCTTCGTTCCTGTCGGACGCAGGCCCCCTGATTGCACACTTTTTTGTTTATTTTTTTTCAACACTAGGAATTGGGAAGTTAGTTCTGTACAGTGAGAAGTCAAGAAAAACCAATAAAATGAGGGTCACGGCTAAAACATAGTGTAGTAAATTAAATGACGGCTACCACTTTTGTGCCTACCAATTGGCGCCACTGGCGAGTAAGGTCCTTAAATATAGTTGTCAAAAGTTGTTATAAGCGGAAGGAAAGTTAAGTGTGATTAAATATAAATTAATAGAGTATGCAGTAGTTTTTTGCGGCCCCTAAATTCAGAAAAAAGGACCATATAACATTCTAAACAATGAAGCTCTATTAAAGCAGTGGTAACCCGTAAAGGCTATCATAATCTGCCATATTTGGAAAATATTCACAATCATAAAAAATAGTAAGGTTACTTTTAGGCAAGCGTGCTTGACCTTCGACCACATCATCACTTAACATCAGGCGAGATAGTGGTCAAACGCGAGCCTATAACAAATAAAAAGAAAAAAAAGGAAGAAAACTCGCACGAAAAAATAATTATGATAATTGAAATTTTTTAGACCTCACTCTACACCAGCGCCCCTAGCGGAAAATTCAAACGCGGTAGCTCCCATTACGCCCTTCATCTTTTATCGTTGACAACACTGTAATGATGTGGCGTCAAGATATTTAACTGGTAACATTTTTAGTCTGGCAACATTCATTCAATTTAATTCAGAAAAGTAATAATAGCGAACTTGGCAAGCGCGCAACGAAGTTCTACGAACCAGTAGGTAATAATCTGGTTTTTACCAACGCCAGGCTATCTGGCTAAGATTTGTGTTATGAAAACAATAAAGCATTACTAGGGAACAAAATTAAAACTATTCGGTAAACAGCCGAACGCCAGACAGCTTAACTATTATGAACACAACAGCAACCTTCTCTTCAGGTGAGTGTTGATTCTGATAATTTACAAAAAAATTCTGTGCTGTGGTGTGTGGTTAGTGAACAGTGGATTAAGTGGTTTATTATGATAGCCCAGTATATGTGGTGTACTTTTAAAGCCTTTGATGTGTTCTAGAGGATACTATACTGAATAAGAGGTCAATTTTGACCAGCATCAATGTTCATTCATCATTGTGCGTACGATATGTCAAAATCATTAACAATTCCAAATGAGGTTAAACATTTGCTTGCGCGTAGTTCTCTTGTATAAAAAGAAATTGTTGTGTCAAACAAGCCCAAGGTGATTTGGTTGGATGATATTATTTATGAACTTTATTTTGATGCCTATTTTGAGAAAAGGATCGTTGGTGATCTTTGTCCAACTCGCGTTATAAGTATTTGTATATTCTTTCAGTTGGGCGGGAAATCAACGTAGTTTGAAATCATTTATTTAAGATTTGTGGTGATCAGATGCTGGTATTATGATTGTATACCACAAATATTTAGTTAAACATACCTAAGTGATTAGGAAATATTTTTGTCATGGTTGATAAGTGTTTTTTCAAGGACTTTGTTTGATTTTTATTACATGGGGCGGTTAAAATCTTCTTTTATCAAAGTTTTGATGTTTTTCTTGTCAAAATAATACATTTTTAACCTCTACTTGTATATTTTACAGTCTAGTTTGATATTTTCTATGATTACAAAGCAATAGACTCTTAGTAAAAGTACAAATTATGGCATTTCATGTTAAAATATTAAGTACTTCTCATCTTGTTTCAATATAATATTTTGTTTAAATCAATTAGTAGCACAGAGAGCAATGGTGGCCCAGTGGTAACGGCTGCAATTTACAAGTTATATGTTGTGGGTTCAAAGCCAGGCAGGTGATTTACTTTGTGTAAAATATTTCATCACCATTGCTCTCAAAATGGTGTAGGAAAACCATTGTGAGAAACCAAATGTTCAAAGACATGTGAAATCCACCAACTCGCACTAAGCCTGCATGGTGGATTATGGCCCATTCCGTCAAAGTTATCAAGTCTCAAAAAAAAAAAACTCCTTGCAGATCATTCATGGAGCAGACGTTGTTCGACAGAGACTGTGTTCAGCATACAAGGGAAGGAAACTGGTATGTTTAAACATAATTGTATAATATACCATGAGTTCTGTAGCTTTGTGTGTTTGTTGCGTGTCTGTCCCTGACTGTTGTTTGCATGTATAAATTATATTGTATGTTATTATATAATTTATGTATTATTTAAACAGCAAATAACTAGGTATGTAGATTTAATTAGTAGTTATGTATGAATTAATTATCAGATACCATTCACTCTTTTTTAATTGACTTCAGTTATCATCCATAAATATTCTATTTTTATCATTCATAGTAAAATTACTTATATTTGAAATCCATAAGTATTCAATCTCTTCTTAACTTTCATAAAATAAACTTTATTTTAATTTACATAAATCCAACATTATTTCATTAATTTTATTACATATAATATTCATTGCCTCACTATCATTTATAATTTTTATGTCCCTTTAATACAGAACCTTTTAAAAATGGGCAGACCATAATATAATCGCTAAGTCCAATCTTCTAAGTATTTATTCTAGAAATCATTATTTATCATAGATTAAGACTGAAGGCCAATTGCAGATACAAAAACAGAAAAAAAAAACTAAAAAATATATCTTAGGGCAGCCCTAACAGTTGTTTCAAAACTATTAACAAAACTTTCAAGCTTAAGATTTTTTTAAATGAAAATAATGTTAAACTAAAAGGTTTTTAATTTCTGGCACTATGTTACAGAAATAGATATAAATATGATACTGGGTCAGGCTTCAAAATGATGCCACTATGTAAATGACCTCAGGCGATAATTCCGACCCCTATTACATGGTAATTAATGTTGTTTTTGCACAACTAATAATTTTGATAGTACAACCAGACCAATTAGTTTGTACTAAGGATTAAAAAAAAAACAACTGCAATATCTCTAGAACCATTATCAAAATCCTTTTTTTCTATGGTATCTGGTTATGAAATACTGCCTATCTGGTTTTGGTACAATCGTTACGACTTACGATAGATAATCTAATACAAATGTATCAAACAAATAACTGAAAACGTGTTTTGGTGATTGATTTCATGTCATAATCAGACTATATTATTCTGCTACCTGGGGGAAAACTTATTATTTTACTCATTCCATAAATATTAAAAAAAAAATGCTTCTATACAAATTACTAATGCTTTTCCTGTTAGGTATTATAAAATAAAAAATGTGTCGAAAAAGTTGTACATGGTACAGTTGTGTACAAAAAGCTATAGGTAATAAAAATGTGTACTTTGAAAAGTGTTTTATCTTCAAATTACTGATAGGTAGAAGATATTGTTCACATGATTCCTGGCAAATATTTCATAATATTTTTTAATAATATTGAAGACAATCGTTATTTTTCCATTGCGGCTTGTAGGTATAGTTAATATTGTAATTGAGTTTCCTCTTTTGGGGCGTTTGTTTGTGCACTTGCTCATATCCGATTCGTATTCGTCATATTAAAAAAATAAACTGAATCAGATTTTTTCATGCAAGATATAATTACCTAATCTAAATATTTATTCACAATTAAAAAAAGAATTTTTAAACAAGCTTTTTAGCTTACCGTGCAATTCATCCTAACCAAACGTGTATGCAAAAATTCATCTTAATCGATTGAGGATAACTGCTTTAAAATTCAGTTGCAGTATTTGACCCGCACACACATACATACTTGCATACATTGCAAGTTAACAAAAAGCTTGCAAAATCACGCTTGCAGATCGAGTGCGATCGGTGACAGACAGTTTCAACCGTCGAGCTTCGTGAATTTTCAATTAACCATGCGTTTTTATAAGTTTTCACTTTTCCCGGTTACTGTACGCATTTAATAAAATCTTGCAAGTTAAATTTGACCCACTTCTCGGTTTTAAATTTAGCTGAAATTTACCGCACACGTTTGTTTCTCGTGACAATGTAATTTCTAATAGGTATAAGACTTTTTTTTATTATAAAATTTTGTCTTTCAAAAGTAGTGACTATACCTAAACATCTTTGAACGCGACTGTCCAAAGCCGTGGCTTCACGCTTCACGGAAAGTAATGCTTTTTCACCACGTCATTGAATGACCTGGCACTCGAACGTGTTCCAACATGTCCGAATTATTTTGGAAACCTCATTAAGTACATGTTATTGCATTTACGATATGAGCGCTTTTATCGTTATCTAGAGGTAATGACAATGAGGCATTTAATACTGGACAAAAGTACTAGTTTGTGTAATGTAATGATTGAGAAGTTTTTTTTAAATAACATATGTGGTCCCACCGCTGGGCAAAGATCTCCCCCATAACCTTTCATGAGAACATATTCTCAAGTAAATAAAATAAGTTAACTAATAGCACTAGTTTGTGTACGCGGCTTTACTTTTCATAAAAAATTAAAAAGCGTTTCGGTTTTAAGAATATAATTGTTCAATTACCCTCCTTCGGCAGTCGGGTAAAAAGCGTTACAATATACACTTACTACATGCGAAAGAAAGAACAAAACATATAGTACACAATTTTATCCGATATTTTCGGTATGGGCAACATTCAGTCAGATTTAGGGCTGCCACAAACTAAAAAAAATATTTTATAATATTTAAATAATATTATGTGTGTTATTTATTTTATTCATAAGGTGATAAAATTTGCTTAATATCAATATATTTTTTTTTTTATTTTTTTATTTAATTTAATTATGTAACCCGAAAACAGTCTGATATCCCATGTCACCCCAATAATGAAGAATGAGAACAATTTTTTAAACAGGACAAAAGATTGTACCGTCTAGTTCATTGGGCGTAAGTTTCACATACTGGGTATATATTATATACTTATTAATTCAGATATGGATTGCCAGATTCTTAATTCAAATTCTCCTTAGAAAATTTTAAGTAGAAAGTTACAGTTAAAAAGGTTTTTATAAATAAGGCTGAATATGGTAAACTATGTTTTTTCGATGTCCGTATCCAGAGTGCCATCGAGTATACAACATACTTATGTATTTGTAATACATAAAGCTCCAGAAGTTTGCTCGAGCTCGAGTTTATCTTGAATGACGTCTACTATACGGCGAACCTGAGTGTTATTGTGAAGTACTAACTATTTATAAAGCAAACCATTCAGAGTTCTTGTTATAACAAGAACTCTCATGAGAGGTTGATAACAAGCGACAGTGTAGTGCATCAAACTCAAGTCAAAATGATGCAAAATGGAATAAACCTTGGCAGAAACATCATGATGTCAAACAACAGCCCTCAAAAACGCCCTAACTTCATAGCTTCCTAAAATTTAAATCTTAGGAGGAACAGAGCTGCAACTAACTTCATCAGAACAGTTTCGTCATCAGTCTAACGGCCGGTAGTCCCATTGTGAAACATCCTGTCAAAAATAATTATCTATACACAAAAGGCCGTTGTTCTAAAAATAGACCCAACCCTTTACATCAGGGGGATTCCCCTAATGTTTATTTCCGGATAAAACAATGAGCAATCGCCCTTCCTACATGGCTGAGTGGTTCGTCACCAGATGTACAGACAAGTCTAAACTTGCCTCCAGTGTTACTAATTTCAGTTCAAACGCGAGTTTTTAGATATAATTGTCTGCTTCCAAAATAGAGACGGAAGTGCATTCCAGTTGCTACATGACTTACCAGTCGTTGACCTCAGAATATTGGCTAGACATGTTTAGACTTGCATAGTATTTTGTTAGATAACTGAAAACAAAACAGCCCCTTTTTTGCAAAAATGGAAACGGTTTTGACAAAAACTCATAACTTTGAATGAGATTTCGTCCTCGGTTTTCAAAGTTGAACGAAGTGTTCTGTGTCTTCCAAAAAGTTGTGCTTCTTTTCTCCACTAAACATAAGGACTGTTAAGCGTGGTTTTAGGGCACATTCTTTTGTTCATGCCATTCAAAAAGCATAATTTTAGAGCATTTTAAATCAATTAAGTGGTGCTTGCTTATCAGCATTAATGTAATAATCCCATCATAAGCCGCAAGCAACAAAAATCCTGTAATCGCTCACGTAGCGAGTTGTTAAACAAAAAACATACTGCGAAGTGCGAAACAGCCACTGTCGTGTCAACAAAACATACTCGTTTTTTGTGTCATGAATTGCAAATATGGCTTCTTCCAAAAACTGCAGGTGTCAAAGTCCTGAGTCTATGCAAGTTTGAACAAGACTTATGGGGAGCATGAGTCACAATGTGGGTTGCATTACGTCAGGAACCCGCCTTGGTAATCTACAGTGACATCTTTATCTGGCCTGCTCTGTACTGCCCATGCGAACGGGTTGGGAATTGTCGGAATTCAGGCAAACGTGATATCATTGAGTGGTTAGCAAACAGACAGGAAATTTTGAATTTTGGAAATATTCCACTGGGTTCAAATGCCGATTCATATTTTTATGCATTGACGCTTAATTTTGGGTGCAAATGCAATCATAAAACCCTGTTTCAGTGACTAAATATCTACTAAATAGATCAGAAATGGCACATAATTTGTGAAAGATCTCCAGAAATCATTCGGAAACAGTAGAATCCATGTTATGGTCGAGTTAGCAGGCCCAAAAAGCCAGCATTTGCAAATAAGGGGTTCGATTCCTCTCGTTCTTGATATATACGATCTTTTGACACTTAGGCCATGCAATGATAATAAAATTGGTCGTTGACATTACCACTTGATACTAAGAATTTTAAACCATGGTGTAAAGAATCCCAGAATTATTACGTAAGAGGATTCCGATAACGAGTTCGACACCTGCCAGACAACGATCTTGTCTGCAGTATGTAACGAGAATCGCAATGAGCACGGAACACGATTATGATAATTTGCAAAGCTCTGATTTACACTTGATGGTAATCTAGCTTCTACTTTTAACCGTTTTTACCTCTTAATTTATTCCTTTTAATTGGCAATGGTCAGTTAACACGTTCAGTGTTTTACCCAGATAATTAGTCGAGCATTTTTGGTCCATAATTTAGATGTGGTTGGCGAATTTTTGACGCTGACTCGTGGTTACTCAAATTGACTTGAAGTTATAATTTATCCAAAAATCAAGTTTGTTTATTTTAATAAGCGATCTTTTTGTTTCTTGTAATTGGCCAATAATAAAATAATTTCCAAATTATTACAAAGATTCGCCACACCTCAATTTAGGGTATGCAGTCATCAATGTTAAAATATTAACTTTTTAATTGGTGATTGTCAGATTGTTCTGAACTGCAACATGGTGGACCCCGGAGCCAGGGCCCAGGGCCAGGGTACACAGGATCCAGTGGACCCGAAGACTTGATGATGATTATGGGATATCACTCAGCAGTAGCATAATGAAAATATTCAATAATTTTTGACAACAGTCTAAGCCTATGTTATTGTCGACTGTCAGGGCTACAAAATGTAAAAAGCATACATGTTTCTGAATGTCCAGGTGTAAACCAGAGAAATTCACACAGATGTAAAAAAAGTAAATCTTTGAATAGTTTCACTTTTTTACATGACTGTACTGTGAAATTGTGAACAGAAATAATAAGCCTGGCCAGAAAATGTTTGAACTAATGTCAATATCACTAAACTTGTCATAAGTCTAGTGTTAGAACCAGAGCATGTAACATTTATTTATTAAAGATGGACTCTGTCTGTCTGATGTCACCACAAATAGTTATATCATCATTCATACTTCATGACATCTAAATAGAAGTAGACTAGAACATTGTTTAGTAATTTTAGTGTAAAATGCAACATATTTCAAATTCAGGTTCTCCTTTCTTTCATACATATGACTTGATCATTATTAAAGTGCAGCTTTAATATAGGGGCCTTGGGTTAAACCAGGACAATTTTATGCCTAATCAGCTTGTAATGGTGGAGGAAAACGTTAAGGAAATTGGCAAATAAAACGTAACCAGTATAAATCGAACTTGCCAACGCCATCTATCGGGCTAAGTCTGTCACGTTGATATTCAAGTGCCCTTACTTCGAAACAATGGCACACACGGACACGATGGATGGAACAATGGCGAACACTTGAACAAACATAAATACTGCATGATGACGCGCAAGTTTATTCTTGCGCCAATGTTGGCGTATTTGTGAGAAACTGGATTTATCAGAAATGATATTGTAATCTTTATATCAGTTTGGATAATTTGTGTTTAGCCCAACTGAATGGCCTTTTGCAAACTTTTCGGCAACAAAATATAGCCCGATTATTTTCCACAATTTAAAAGTATATGCTAGCAAAATATACCAGCCTGTAACTGTACTCATACATTCTTAATTTTTATTACTGCACGATTCATGAACGCATCCCTAAGTGACAACCCTAATTTGAAATATGTTTTTTGTGTGATTGTACTTTTTAATTTAGCATTAACTAGTCTATAGTTCATTTCATGGTTGTGGTAAACAGTCGAAAAATATTCTCTATGATTCATTGATTTCTAGATAAATTGAAACACTTACAGATCTTATTGGTGGCCAGATTTCACATGATTGTAAAATGCTTTAGTCACGCTTATCACGTTCGTACGTGTATGATTGCAAATATTTTACCGTGTGGAACTCTTACTGTGTGTGAGGCTTTTGTAACAAGGAATGCCATTCAACTACAAATAATAAGGTGGCTGCAAGTTTTTTTTTTATAACATAACTTCTGTTTCTCAAGTATTGTTTTATTATTTGGCTATGCATAATTTAAAGTTTAATTTCGCTTCAGAATCATCATTTGAAATATCATATCTTAATCGGAAATATTTTTGGAACTTTTTATCACAGCCATATCTGCATGTAATTTAGCGTGTCTTGATTAAATTATGTATGTGTGTAAATTGGCTAATTGAAAAAAAATAAGAAAACACAAAACAGAATTTGGACAGACTAAAACAAAGAAAGATAGAAAAAAAGTGTATGAGACAGACCGACAACAAAAAAATAAAGACCTATGTAAGTGCAAAAAAAAAGTTCAGTTCAGTGGAAATTCAGAAAAAAAAACTATTATTACAAAAAAAAATTGAAAGACAGTCTATTTTCACAATAAAAAAAAGTTCTATAACAGAGAAAAAAAAATGCAGATTCAATAACCGAAGGACACGACATTTTACAGACTTCTACACACATCTGGAACGGGCACACCGGATTATGGCTACACGGCAGTTTATTCCGCAGTTGTTGAACAGTGTATGTGTTGTAGATATTGCGCGCGACACGAGCGATACGGACGCGGTGGACAGCGACGCGAGCGATGTGGAATACGAGCCCGTGACTGAGCCCGAAGACGACGGACCCCTCGACGACGACGATACTTCCGCGAACAGCGAAGTAAGTACACTTACAGTAGGATTCAAACTTAATTTGCGCTTTCAGCTGCACGGTACCTCACCGCTTACCTTCGCTGTCACATAAATTTGCTGTTGTCATGGGCACCCAACGCGAAGAAATAAAAATTGGTTCAAATAAATTGCACTAGATGGCGTGATAAGCTTCGATTTGTTATTGAGTTTTTTTGAAATATTCAGATTTTCTAGAGACGATCATAAAAACATATGTTCTTGTTTAATTAACTCTACTAAGCACAAAATTAAGGAATATTCGGCTCTTAATTCACATTACAAAGTTTATTTGATCGGATCATCTAAAATTGATTCCAATAGATGGCGCGTTTTTAAATTTCTGAGGCACCCACTCGATTTTTTTTAAATTTGTTTTGTAACACATTTTGATACAATGAAACTGTAAAAACGTGCAAAAAATACTATAAAACAAATCGTCGCTGTATTTAGAAAACAAGTATTCACGAATCAATAACAAGAACCTTTTACTTGCAAGTCGTTGCTAAAACAATCTATATTTGTGGAACGAACGGAACCGAACGCAATCGATGTTCTTAGAAAAATAATCAGCTTAATCAGACGAAAAACGCTAGTTACGTCAGCACGGTTTCTTTGTATGGGATGAGGCATCTGTATGCTAGTATTATATTATCTGTGCTATTGTACATCGACTCGCAAAATGTTCCGACTTCCGAGGCGCCATTAAGTTTAAATATACTTTGTTAAATTTTTTGATCCTATAATCACTTACGACATTTTTCTCAGTAATGTTTCTGACAGCGTTTCCGCGTTCGAATTTTTAGGGTTCCGTACCCAAAGGGTAAAAACGGGACCGTCCGCGGTTCGTCTGTCACCAGGCTGTATCTCATGAACCGTGATAGCTAGATAAATGAAATGTTCACAATTGATGTATTTCTATTGCCGCAATAACAACAAATACTAAAAACAGAATAAAATAAACATTTAAGTGGCGCTCCCATTTATTTACATATTTGAAATAGGGATATTATAAATTGCATATCAATTAAATAATCGCCTATCAATACATACTCATCATTTATATTCTTATTTACATCTAATAACTTACTTCACTACAAATAAACTAAATGTTTAACAAAACTCAAACTGCAGATAAAACGAAATTATATATCAATATAACATTACTTTTTTCCTCATAATGCAATACTGTTAAATTTATTTTTGTACAAAAATACTACATACATAGCATAAATACTGACTGCACAGCAAATTTTCCATATTTCATAGTCTATTTTAGTTGATCTACGAATAAATTATGGTCAAAGAATCAGTCCAAGAGCGAGCTCGGGAACTTAGGGCACCCCGACACGGACAGGTTAGGTTCGAACGAGATGACGGGAGCTGAAGTGAGCGAGCAAAGCGAGCGAACTCAGCTCCCGTCATCTCGTTCGTGTTAGGTTACTTTTGACCCTGCAGACAGAAATAGGAGCCCCGCGCAGCGGGGCTACGTCGACTTATTCGAAAAATCGCTTTACGCTGCGAAAATAAATTGTAGTGTGTTTAGTGATATTTTGAGTTGAATATTTTGCTGTGCAATCAGTAATTTTGATGGGAATTCGGAATCTTATTGCGTAGAAAAAGGATATTTTTTGATTTGCGTTTAAATACTACCCTTTGAAATATAGCACAGCCACATCACATGCATTACAAATCGACAAAACAATCTAAACAAATATTGGACCAATGCATATGACAAGTACGGCGAACATAACACTCATTGTAAAATTGCCGCCCTGAGATAACTATTAATTATACAATTCAAATCACAAAAAGTAGATTAAACAAAAAATACAAATGGATAAGTACATATAAATCAAACTTAAATAATTAAAATATTAAAAAAAAGGCCAGAAATCAAAATCATAATGTCAATAATCAAACGTGAGTTTTTTTTGCCGTTTTTTGCGATAATGGTACGGAACTCTTCGTGCGCGAGTCCGACTCGCACTTGGCCGGTTTGGTTCGTCACTAAAAAAATGTGTCCATAAACAAAGAAAAATATTTTTGAAAACTTGAATAAGACAGACAGTATACCTTTGTCTTAAAAAGTTTAGTGGAAATTCATTAAGTTTTATGTAAAGTGCACGACTCAAAAATTTATGGAGAGCACCTTTTCTTGTAAGTTTAATTGTTACTTACGTCATTGTTTGTCCTAACTTTACCTACGCGTCCTACAAGTGATATTAGTATTACCACAGAGAATATAATACTAGCATGTATTACTTTACTTGTAATAAAAAAGAAACATAATTTTATTCATATGCTCTCTATTCTAACAAGTGAATTTATTAATTTTCTAATAAAATCCGTTAACTGTTTTAGTAAACTACATTCAAATATACCTTTAATTATGGCCACTTATAAAGGCTAATTGCTTTAAATTAAATAATTAACGCGAACATTATTTAAAACGCTTCGTAACTCTTTCACCTTCATGATGAAAAAGTTAGATTTTATCAAATTTTGACACAAAATCCTTAGTTTGACCGTTACGCTTGAGATCTTCGAATATTTTGGAAGATAAACTGATCCGATTAATAGAAATTTCGTTTTCCATGTCATTCGGGGCAATCTTATCAGCATAGCTGTCGTCCATTTAAATGTATCATTTGATAAAGGATTAAATTCATCAGCTTTATACCCAGGCCTAAGAAGTACCTAGTACCTACTTGGATTTTCAACACCAAACTATATTTAAATCAGGATTTCATTCATTTCAAAATTTACGTATATTTTCGGAGAACATGCCTGTGTTTGCACAGTTTTGTGCATTATAATATCATTCTGTCGTGTCTCCACTAAGATTCGATAAGATTGCTGGCAATAGGCAAAATTCAGTCAGACTAATATTATATTTTAGGCAACAAAGAAACTCTTCAGTACCCATGTAAAATTACTTTTAAAGGTTTTTTCACTGACATAACATTCTCCTATTTCCAGAACGACATAATTGCGACAAAAGTGATCGAGGTGTCGGTGGGCGACGATGGCTCGCTCCAGTTCGCGGACTCGGAGCGCTCGGAGCGCACCGACTCGTACACCAGCGACAGTGAGATGGACTGGTTCGACTACTGGAACTGCGCCCAGTGTCGCGCCAAGAACAACAACCCGCTCTACCGCTACTGTCATAAGTGCTTCCAGGTATATATCGTCCGGTGCAAAATTGCGGGCCCCTCTATTGCATTTGCGTATACGTGTGTAGTATGTGGGTATACGGAGTACGCTTATATTCATTACCGTTTCTGCCTTAATCAGCCGGTCGATTCTGTAAAACTCACCGTGAAAAACTTTGGATGAAGTGAGCAGTCATCTCATACCTATAAACAAGCAATTCTTGTTGGTTTCGGGGGCGATAATCGATATCAGGTATTTCTAATTGATGCTAGGAATTGATAGCTCATTGCAAGCTCCCTTCACCTAAGTTATCACTGTGAGAATTGCATTACAGAGGTACAATTCTCGTATGTAGCGTTCACACTTGTTGTTCGCAAGTTTTTGACTTCTATTCTCTTCCTGCTGAGATTATTATAGCGACTTGAAAGTAAACGTGATCTATGTACGAGAGTTGGCCTTCTGTCTTATTACTCATAATAATATAATAGGTACAGTCATTGTAGGTCAGTATAGGTTTATACAGTTACTTTAGTCTCAAGACTTATGCTATGCACATTCACTAGTAGACTTTAAATTTCCTTTCTTCCTGTAAGCTAACTCGCTGGCACCTACAGTGACTAATTATATTATCACAGGACGGTAACGAATTTGCGTGTATTGCGCACACACACATACTATGCACGTGTGCGTGAATGCAGTGGAGGGGCACGTCATTTTGTCTAGGACGGTCTACTACCTGATACCTGTTCGAGCGAATGTGCGCTGGTGTCTCGGGCACGGCTCTGTTGGTCGCGTGTGGCCAATAACTTGAAGTTAGTGTAGAGAAATGCGAGTTGGGACACGCACATTGCACAGGGACGATACGGCTGTGACCTGCATTACAGGATCAAATTAGATAGACTGCAAGTCGTTATGAGGATCTATACCTATTGACGACAAAAAAACATCCATACTTTAATATTATAAATAATAAAACTTTGTTACGTTCTCACAACTTAACGGCTGGACTGGTTCAGATGAAATTTGGTATAGCGATAGTTTGAAACCCTGGGATAGTTTTTATACCAGTAGTGTGGTCCATTGGGATGATAAACACTATTTACGCGGGGATTTCGGGGGCAGAAGCTAGTTTACGATAAATTGATCCTGTACCTATCGCATCATCTCCGTGTGTGTCACGACCTGCTTTTCTCTATGCTACATTCAAGTTATTGGGCGCATGCGACCAGCCGAGTCGTGATCGTGGCCACATCGGTGTGCATCTAGATTTAAGAAGAAATTGTGTTTACTAAGCACCAGACAAAGGTACATTTTGTGGTTACCGAGGGTCGAGCCGCAATACTATAAGCGAATTCCCAATGCGAAGCAAACGTCACATGTTCTTACTTTATATCTTGTAGCTGCAGCGCACTGCATACGCTTTGAGCGTTGCGGCTTATGACCCTCATGAAAGTTGTTCTCTTTACAACTCCTCCATAATAATTTCCCTTTCTAACCAAAACTACCATCTTATTACAGGTACGCAAGAACTTCTTCCCGCCGAGACCGAGACGCAAGCGGCACGTACTCACCAAAACAAACGAAATACCGCGCACACTGTCCCAAGACTCCGGCGTTGACTCCCCCATGAGCCAGGAAACCGATGTACCCGCCAGCCAAGACGTGTTCGCAGCCAGCCAGGATTTGTTCACCCCCAGCCAGGACCCTACCAGCCAGGAACTGGAACTAACCAGTCAGGAAACCGACCCAATCCTTGGTGAGGGCACGTCTAACCCTAAACCCGGCAGTAGCATAAGTTCGTACCGCAAACGACGCGCGGAATCCGCCGACCGCAGAACGAAACGCAAACGCGCACGTACTGACTCTGACACCGAACTAGATTCTGACGACGATCTATTCGATCACAAACCGAAAATCGACGTGAGACCACTCGTTAAAACTGTCAGCGACCCCGCCATTACTATAGAGAAGCCCCCGGTTGTTACTAAGAAGGTGATAGCCAATACTTTGATTGAGAAGATGGAGGAAAAGGACTTGTGTATGATTTGTATATCTGAGCCGAAGTCGGGAGTGTTTGTGCACGGCCGGATAGCGCATATCTGTTGCTGTTATAAGTGCGCTGTCAAGGTGTGGGCCAAGGCTAAGAGGTGTCCCGTCTGTAATTGTAAAGTTAGTAATGTCTTGAAGGCAGTGGTTATGTAAGTGTGTATGGAAGGACGATTTTAACCTGATTTCTGCATATATTCAATGATTGAATACCAATTTTGGGTAAAATTTGAGTCACTTTCTTATTTGTCTGTCTTGTAACCGATGTGCAATGTTTATGTCAAAAGCTTAATTTATTTGCAATTTAAACAAAATTCAAATTGCAAATACTCACCTTAAATAAAAACGGTATGATAAATAATTAGAAAATTTAAAATAATAGGTAAGTAAAACAAATTGATATCCAAATTAGTTTAGGTTTTGGACTTGATACAAGGCCGGGAATTACTCTATAAGTTGATCAGAGAATGAATGAAAGAATGAGTGCAGTGGTGGTCATTTTCAAGTGTGAGTGAACAGTGGGAATGGGTTGTGTTTGTACATAATGGCGAATGATGGCCACATTTCAATATTAGTATTAGAATAAGTTTATTACAGTCCACAGCAGAGCACAGTTTTCATAAAAATATGCTTTGCCTTTAAAAACAGTCAGAATCGCAGTAGTTTGGCTTTAATCAGTTTATAATCGTAACTCGAGCTGTGCTAACATGCTCAGTACTACAAAATATTTCCGAAACATTATCCCGCTCTAAAACAACACATGATTATGCGTGAACATAATCATGACTCGTTTTAGCACAAGTTAATGTGAAGACAAAATTTTTTTGCACTACACATGCGTGGCAGGAGATTGAAATCGGAATAAGTAGAAAATATTATTAGCTAATTTGAGGAGGTTCACTCTTTGTTACCTCTCGCTGTGAAGAACTATTCGGATATATCAGAATTACAGTGATGCTCCTGCTCTTTCCATCTTAGACCGAGATCGAGACGGAAGAGCTGTCTCATTCAAAAATAAATTTGATAATGATGTGTATCCGCGCGACTAGGTACAGCCTGGCATCTCTGTCACGAAATTACACGATTCTGTTAGCAAGCATCGCTATATATTCGCTACTATCAGTTTCGTGCAACCCCATAGCAGAGTTACCAAGCTACCCAGTCGCATGAACACATTATAAATTCGAACTTAATTTTGGAACTATATATCAATATTCTGATATTGAGATAGGTTAAAAGAAGTTTAAATTAGTTTAAAAGTTTCCTGTTTATGGCAAACAAAATTATATCCAGAAAGTTACACAAACAAAAATTTTTTTTTTTTTTGCACCAGCTACAATAAAAAAATATGTTGATGGCGAAATGTTTTCAGTAATACTGCCTTCAGTTGCACAGAATAGTACATAATGTCAACTCAATTCAACGAACGTAAACGTACACATAGCCAATCTTCACGTACAGCGAGTGCAAGCGCACTCGCGACTGGCATTTGTTTAGGAACGCATCTACTCCATATTCAAAATCCTGATTTCAATTCCTCATAAACAAATATCAAATGTTTTACTACATACATACATAAACTCACGCCTTTTTCCCATGGGGGTAGGCAGAAACTACAGAACGCCACCTGCTACGATCCTAATGTAAATTAATATTGAGGACACGGTTGGCGTAGTGGTTGAGCGATCGGCTGCTGCACTGCATGTAGCGGGTTCGATTCCCGCACAGAACTAATATTTGTATGGCCCACAGATAGTTGTAATAGTTGATATTTGTTGTTTTTATGTTTGTAAATGCACCTGCGATACAGGCGAAATTCCTAGTGTGATTTCAAAATGAACAGTCATGAAAATAGTGTTACGTACAATAAACTTAATTGATTGGATCTTCAAGTTATTTTGCCAAAAAAGTTGGAATATAAATACGAAAGATATATTGTGCGCGCGCCTGTTTTCAATCATTGTATGGAGCCGCCCTTGTGTACTGTTCTGTTTGTATGGGCGACATGTTTCTATCAACACAAAAGGGAATTATTTTGTTTACGATAAATACGAAAATGCTTACAAACAATAATTGAATACTATTTATAAATGGTTTCTTAACAATGAACTAAGTTGAAATGTGGTCAAGATGAGTCAATATGAGCAAATATCATAACAGAGTATGAGTGTAGTTTGAGTGAATAAATAATGTATTTAATTCAACGAATCGACGCCATGTAGTTTTAAGTCTTCTGTTTAAGTTAGAGATTCCTTTATTTGACGTCATTCTGATAAACAACAAAGAAAAAAATATATATTGACGTAATGTTTTATTTTACGTGTTATTATTCAGTACAGTCAAGTGTAAAACGATGTATTCAAAAGAAAAACGTTGCTTCAATTCACCTATATACGACTGTATATAATAGTTATTTCACTTGTGGCAGAAACATATTACAGAACACTCCGCGTTAAATAGCGAAGTTATATGTTTCGAAAAAGAGGAAGTATCAAAAGCATTAACAAACTGTGTGCTAATTCCCACTAGAATCTATCATGCAAAATTACATCTCTATCAGTTCAGCCGTTTATGTGAAATTGTGTGACAAACATTCACACTTACATCATCAAATGATTTTTATTATTGGTGTGTAAGTTGTGTAGTTCGATTGTATATAACAGTTATTTCACTTGAGGCAGAAACATATTACAGAACACTCCGCGTTAAATAGCGAAGTTATATGTTTCGAAAAAGGGGAAGTATCAAAAGCATTAACAAACTGTGTGCTAATTCCCACTAGAATCTATCTTTATGCCAAATTCCATCTCTATCAGTTCAGCCGTTTATGTGAAATTGTGTGACAAACATTCACACTTACATCATCAAATGATTTTTATTATTGGTTTGTAAGTTATGTAGTTCGATTGTATATAACAGTTATTTCACTTGAGGCAGAAACATATTACAGAACACTGCGCGTTAAATAGCGAAGTTATATGTTTCGTAAAACATGAAATTAAAAAGCATTAACGAACTGTGTGCTAATTCCCATAAGGATCTATCTTTATGCCAAATTCCATGTCTATCAGTTCAGCCGTTTATGCGAGATTCAAACAAATAACATCAAATGATTATTATTATCAGTGTGTAAGTTCTATAGTTCGCGAACATCAAACAAAGGAATCTCTACCTTACAATTCGTATCGACCTATCAATAAATGCCCTTAATTCTTTGTGATAACAATTAATCAGTTATTAGGTTCTTAAGTAGGAAGTAGCTAAAACGTTCTCAGAAATAGTATAAAATAATTATGTTCACTTGTTACATGCATTAATAGTTATCTCCAGTAACTAACAAAAGTTTCTGATCAGAAAATGTTACCTCACCAAAATAATAAAAACGGTTTTAATGAATCTTTAGTAAGATTTGAAAAGATTTAATTTGTCTAGATGTTAAAAAAAACAATCCCATTTTATGTAGGCCGGACAATTCAATCACAAATATTATTAGTGATTGATGCCGGCAAACATACAATGCGCTGGTATGTTGAAAGTATACCGACCTTCGTTTGCAAACAGTAGGGCCAACTGTTTAATTAAAAACATATAAATGCGCACGCACGTAATTATTTTGGTGTATAATAAAGTAAGTTCATTCTATCACACCTATATTACCCGAAAGGTGAGGCATCTTTTACATATATATATATATATATATGTGTGTATATATATATGTAAGACCTACCCCCACATTTTTCCATTTATGTTAAATCCCATGTAATGTAAGGGGTTGGTTTATTGCCTTCAACTGGGGCGCAAGACTCAGAGAATCTTAAATAGTAAAATATCTCAACCATTAATGTATGTAACATGTAGTTTAACAAATGATAAAATAACACAAAAAAATATCTAAGCTCCAGTGCCCTCCTGTTATATAAATAAAAATAATTGTAAATAGGTAGAGACGTCGACCACCGAACGAAACAGATTAATATATTTCATTTTATTAGTTTTATTAGGGTTTTCTAAAAATTAACGGCTATTGTGTATTAATGCCAAAAAAGTTGAGACATTTTTGATTTATGATTTTAAAGTTATATTTAGGTGTTGTTGCTAAAATAATTGAATACACTTCATGTTTTTAGGTTATCTGTAAAAAACTTGTACAAAAATTGTCTTTGTTCGTTACGTGAAAATCATGAGATTGAAGTGTTCCGTTAACAGTAGTGTATAATTTTGAACGTGGTCTTGCGTATACAATTAATAATTAAAATTTCGTGTCAGAATCATATTTGTTACAAAACTGACAAGTTGTATATTTAATACATAAAAATGTGCTTTGTTTAATGGGGGAAGGAAAACGCGATTTTATAATTTAGTTTCCATAATCAATTTTTTGTTCTATTATATCCTTATTAAATCCCGGCAATTAACGTAAACGTTACAACAAGAAACCGTTTTATGTGTTATATTGGGCGTCAATTTATTTGCGTCAGGAACATGATTGATTAGGCTTATCGCCGCCTCTCCCATTACATTATTTAGTTACTAAAAGGTGTTTATTTAAAACATTTTGCATTACTATATATTTATTATATATTCCTTTTAGGCTGGCAATAAGTTACACCAGTTCTATACGGCCTTAGCTATTTTAAGTTGCAAAATACTAGTTTAGAGACGAATCTAGATTTATTAATATTCAAATTTATATACCTGTAATTATAGGATCGATCTTTTTAAAATCTAACCCACCATCTTTCCCACGAGCAGATAATTTATCTTGTTACAGATTTAAAAGAATTTATTTCAAAAGAAACATTATTACTTTATTAGTTATTAAATTTAGATCTCTTATTAGCTTTTGTACAGTTAGGTTATCATTTCTTTAAGTTCAAATTGATGTAATAAGCACTTTAAAAAAAAAAACAAAAAAAAGAGAATACGTTATCGAAAAAAATAACTCGATTTAACAGAAAAAAATAATAATAAAAACTTTTCTTTTTCAGGAATTTTGACTTTTTTTTACGAATACCTTTTTCCTTTTACACCATTGTTTTACACTAGAAGTACAGAACATAAAAAAGTTTTGTTGATCTAGCGAACAGACATACCAGTATTATAAAAATCTTGTTATAACAAAACTATCAACCGCTTATCTTTAAAATATCGATAGCAAACACATTTCTGAGAGCTATTGCTAATTTTTCCCTTCGATAAGACGCATTTCGCCAGGTGGGACCCTTATCAGTGTTATCGAAGTGTACACTTGACTTTTTTACAGTTAACTTGAAGGTTTCCTCACGTTTCAAGTGGTGATAGATTTGATGTGTCTATCATAATACGTGCGTTTAGTTTCGAATGTTTTCCTTTGTACTTACTGACTACGGAAAAGGTATGAATAGATTAAAATGTGAGAAGCATACATAAGCCTTGTATGTAACTATTGAAGTTATGTTTACTTACGGCCATTTTAGGAAATATCTGAAAAAAGAATACCGCAATAGTTCAACAGATATATGAGGACATGGATCAACGAGAAAAGCAAGAATTTTCTTCAACAACTAAGAAATATCCTATTATCTTGGAAAAGGAAATCAATGGTACAATACAATTAATGGACTAAGAGTCATCATAAAATATTCTGCAATCCATAAAATATTTGTTAAAGCATTGCATACCATATTAGGACCTAGGATGTGCCTAGAAGAACTCCATGTCATAATGTCTCCATCGTCGCACTGGTAATGCAAAACATTATTTTGGTAAATCTTGGCCACCCTTTGAAAATCGATAATACTCGTAACAGCAAAAGAGTCGGTGGCCAATAGAACTGATATCCGCTGTCTTATGTCCATAACGATATTTTTAGGGTTCCGCACCCAAAGGGTAAAAACGGGACCCTATTACTAAGACTCCACAATCCGTCTGTCTGTCTGTCCGTCTATCACCAGGCTGTGTATCTCATGAACCGTGATAGCTAGACAGTTGAAATTTTCACAGATGATGTATTTCTGTTGCCGCTATAACAACAAATACTAAAAATAGAATAAAATAAATATTTTAGTGGGGCTCTCATGCAACAAACGTGATTCTTAGCCGTTTCTTGCGATAATGGTACGCAAACCTTCGTGCGCGAGTCCGACTTGCACTTGGCCAGTTTTTCTCTGGTGTTTTAGATTCATGCGATTAGAAAATTGAGATATCTCGTGTCAAAGATAGCTATGTCTGGAATTAAAGATGGCGATTATAATGAATCAAGTCTAGACACTAGCCTAGCCTCATCGCCCACGGCATCATAATGGCGCATTTCCTTCGACGGAAGTGCGTCATATGGTGGCCTGAGGTCTGGCTTTAATTCCTTTTTTCGCAGAAATAAAATATTATTTGGTACAGTGGCGCATGTTCGCAGTGTTTTTACTTCAATAAAGTTAATTCATGGTTTAAAAAAAGATGTTTAGTTGGAGCATACCTACCTACTTCGTTTCAAAGATCAAATCATAGACGAGGCAACACAGCTGCCAAATTAAAATGGAACTGTCACAAACTATGTCCCAAATATCAGGAATCGGCAACGCGGTTGACCCAGAAGAAAATTTTGAAACGAGAGTCCTACCAAGAAGGATTGGGTTCTGATTGCTCAAGATAGAGAAAAATGGAAAGAAAAGAGTGAGTTCTTTGCCGTCGGGATATTGGCTTATTCCTACCAGAAACATGGTACACAAAAAGAACGGTTTACAAGAAAAGTTAACAAAATCCACTCGGAAAAGCACTAGTCTGCGCTTGCGCTACATTCGTCTGAATTTTTAAGCAACTGCGCTGCGCCTAGCGATGGGCGTTGAATGAACGAACTAGTTAATTCGACCGTCGACGTACAATGAACGGTTCGACGGTTCACCGATAATCAACGAACTAGTTGAATTCGTAGACGGCTAAACTGAGACTCGACTATGTTCATGTCGACTTATAACGCGACGATCGACGCGAGAACTTAGTTTGGTAGTACAAGTTCAAAGGTCCGAAAAACTAACAACAACGGACGAACATCGAGCAAATTAATATGAACTCTAACTCTAGATGCAAAGAGTGTAAATTTCTATGGGCAGAATGCCATTTTAGAGTAAAATGCATTGTGTTAAGAAGAAAAGGACGCCAATAGTATCACGTGAGCAAAAGAGTAAAGCGATTGACCGATCGAACGATGCGAGGTAAACCGGTTTGTACTTGTTTACATTCAGTCGGAAGTTGAAAATTGTTGTCGAGACGTAGACGCTGCGCGTCGCATCGTCTCAAAGTTTATAAAGAACGTCTACTTAACATAGTTTACGTTATGAACTAGTCGATAAATTCAACTAGTTGATCGACTCGTCGATCAACGGAGATGGACGGTCTAGTTTCGTTAACGAAAAATACGTCGTCGACCCATCTCTAGCTGCGCCTTTTAGTAAGATGAAACAACGATACGCAGCGAAGCGTCACGTTGTTTTTACCCGACTGCCGAAGGAGGGTAATGTGTTTATCAGTCTATGTATGTATGTATGTTTGTTCCTATGTGGCGTTCCAGAGACCAAACGCGTTGGCCGATTTTGATGATTCATACGTCAATCGATTCGTCTTAACCCTGCGAGTGTCATAGGCTACGTTAAAATTGGATAATAGAAAAATGGCGGATTTTGGGCGCCATATTGTGGGGGTCCAAATTTTTTTTTTCTTCCAAACCCTTCGTGTGGGGTATCAAAATAAAGGGTTTTAAGAGGTGATTTCAAAAATATATAACACTTATATGTTTAAATGTATCTAAATCGAAAAAAACTTAACTAAAAAGTTATAAATAAAAAAAGTTAAATCAAAAATTCAAAAAACCCAACTGCTTCAAAAGCGAACTAAAAAGACGTAAACAAGGAAAATATCATGCTGTGCAGGCGGAGGATACACCAGATTTTGGTCAGCCAGCCCGCGAATATGTATCCTCCGACTGCACAGCATGATATTTTCCTTGTTTACGTCTTTTTAGTTCGCTTTTGAAGCAGTTGGGTTTTTTGAATTTTTTTAAGTCGTGCGTCCGTTTAATAAAGTATCAAGAGAATGCGTATAACTAAAACAGCTGCTGTGTGGCGCCTCCCTGATAAGGATGTACCGTCAAACGGGGTGAATAGAAACAAAACTTTGAATTTTATCTGTATATACCACTTCATTGGTTTCAAACATATAATCATTGGTTTAATTTATTGGAGTAGGTACATAACTACTAACTAAACTGCTACAATAAATTTTTAAATAGTGTGAAAATTCCCTTCAAAGTTTTGTTACTATTCACCACTGCGTTCCTATTGACCCCGTTTTACTGTAGGTAGCTTTATCTTTTGAATTAGGTTAGGGTTTTTATTAATTAACCTCTGCTGATGGAAATAAAAGGAGAGATATTATCTTTTAAACACAGGCTGTGACGACTAGACAAAGGCTTTGCAAAAGTGTACATTTTATGAAACCCCAGTATACCGGCCGAAAAATCTCCCGGAGTCTAACCGGCGGGCGGCGACGTTGGTCGAAGTCTCCTAGCTTTTTTCACCACGATGCACTTCGCATTCAAATGACGGGCAGCATTCAGAGACACAGTCAAAAGCAAAAATGTCCTAAAAGAAAAAGTTCGGGCCTAAAATTAATCGGGTTCGAGATCGGAGCGTCATCTTTTAATTCTGTCCTCTGCATACCTAACAAAAAAAACGAGCTTGTATACACTTGACCTCCCCCTCCCATTGTGAGTTGTGACAGATGATTCACGGCTTGCGGTGCAGTGAGGGAGTGGACTTTTTTCTAAATAACTAAGTAGGTACGTACAACTTTTTAAATGTACAAAAGTTGTGAAATTGTAGATCTTCGTTTGAAAATTACCGACTCCTTTCAGATTTTTGTTTATTGTATTTATAGCAATGATATTAATATATTTTATCATTGAGGTATTAAAGTCATTCATTAATATTTGTAATAAAATGTTTATTGTAAAGTAGAATTTCACGACTTTTAATTATAGATCGCGATCAACCTGTTAATTAAAGACATCTAGGCACAGATTACATATTAGTTACTACGTAAATCTAGGCCATAAAGCTGTAGGTACCTATTCCTAATTGTAAAGACGATCACATAAACACAGGAATGTTAATTAAAAAAGTAACAATAAAGAGACGTTGATTGTAGGACGGACGCTGTTTATCTTGCTTAGCTTTAACAGGTAAGTAATTATTGACATACGATCGATGATGTCATCAATTTACGAATTATTTCCTTTATTATTTTGTTTTTAGAGCGACAGGCTGAGTTGAACACTGTGAATCATCGCGAACACGTACTGTGAAATATTATTATTGTATGATGTATCCGTGGCACGGCACAACGAGCCCGCCACTCCGCCACCACCACCCCCGAGTCGCAGGTCCGCATACAACTTCTGTCTGCTTGCCAGTCGCATTTTGACGTCGCTACACAGTGCACGGAACCACGCCTTTCTTTCTCCACATCAAATAACACTTGGTGAGTTACAGTTTTAACCGGTTTTTTACTATTTCGGTGAATTTTTAAATTCTTGTTAAGATTTCGTTTACAAAACATGAGCAATAGGTCAACTTTGCGTGCTTTCCGTGTTTATCGAACGGTTTTCGGAAGCCCTCCCTCGGGAACTAAGCCATCGGATGTAGTGGAGGTGGAGTAGCGGCATCGCGGACTCATTGATCAGGAATTCCTATTGGAGATTTTCTATCGTTACAATGAATCTAATTAGAAATAAGAAAATTATATTTTGTGATTACCGGATTCATTGTTTGTCAGTCTGAATGGGAGCGGTTGTATGACTTCATTCTTTTTTATCATACGATGCTGTTAGGCTGTTTATGAAACACACGTCCCGCATTTTTAATTGTTGCATTATTCATTTATATTGGCGACTAATGAAGCCGATAATGTGCTCCTGTAAGAATTTCAACGTTGTTTTACCGGTATACGTGATGATAAAATTAAACGGGCGGTTTTCCTTCCTACCTACAATGGTTCATTAATTTGCCCCCGATTTAATCCACAGAGATTTGTCGACGTATTTTTGTAACACAGTACGGTTTTTTTTCTAATTAAGGTGTAGATTATTACATTATCCTTCTGCTTTTAATGAGACAAAAATCCATGTATCCTTAAGCTCCATTGCGAGTGTGGTTCCATTTTTAATGTTAGAGCTATCTTTGCACCACTTTGGGTAATGCTGTTGATAAATAATAGGGAGAGAGTACCAGTCATTAAAATAACAAAGAGGGATTCTAGAGGGTGGAGTGAATGAGTGTGGCACAACAAAAAAAACTTGTTTAGAAATAGTAGTGGAATCGTAACGTATTTCTAAAACAGCGGCTTTTTTCCGGTAAGCAATTCGTAAACAAAGTATTTCGTGTAAGCAATTTTTAAACTGAAAAAACAAGAGAAAAGAACCGAATTAACCGTTCGGTTATGGTTCGTTTAACTTCATGCGATATTATGTTAATAAATACAATTAACCCGTCTCGCTAACTACGACTGTGAAGTCGTTCAACTTTAGATTTTTAGCTACAGAATAAATATAAAGAAAACTATAAACTTCACAAATTAAAAAGTATAAAAACTTTTTTATAAAAAGACTGAGGTTTATGGATTAGTTTAGACGAACACATGGTATTCTGTCTATGAATCCTCTGTCTATGTGGTAAAGCCATAAAGGCTTACATTTATGGAGGCCCTTAAGCTTAACAGTAGCCATTGACGGGTGTTAATGAACCCAAGTTTTGTATCAGCCGGCTGCTAAATATAGAAATCTGACTAATGCACAACACATGCTTGACACAGCCAATAACCGTTCGTTGATGTTTTTAATATTAAATCGTTATTTGATATTAAATCTGAAGGTTCAAGTTTGAAAAAACGTGTCATACAATAAATTAATTTTGTAAAAAAAATCCCTTTGTTATCAGAATCGACCTACAAATTGACATTTACAGGACACCATAAAGATACTTAATGTTTTTTTAGCAAGGCAAACGATACTTTATATTGTGTGGATAATTACAAAAGAGTTAACCGGTTCGTGTGAACGCTGGGACTTTCGCCGCTTTCACGCGTCATAGCATATTGGACGGTAATCATTGTCGAAATCTATAATTAGTACACACGCGACTATTGCACGTAAGTGCTTTATGTCATCGGTTTAACGAACTTAACTTGTGATTTTATTCATCCTTATGAAACAGGAATGTACAAGAGATTAATCGCTAACCAAATTAATAATACTTTATTAAATTTTCCTGGTCTGTAAATAACACCGTTTTTCATCCGTATTATTATGAATCATAGACTGGATATCGGAAGGCAGAAGCTTGGAAACATTTCCTCGTACATAGCTCGAATACTCCAACGTACAACATCGATGCACAAGTGCGTTGGTTTGTAATGAAATCTGTCCAGACAGGACACTGCCTCATGTGCAAAAGAGAAGGTTATGCACAGACTTGTTTGCGTGAAAGAGAAGAAATAACTTCCCGAATACGCGAATCGATTGCCCGGAGACCAAACGACGCGTCGCACCCCTAATGCCTAACTGCTAGGGTTGTCTGCAAGGGTTTTAATCGAATTAGTACTCAATTGAACTGGGGAGGAAGATTGAGATAAACATGAAATGTTTCAAGTTGTTGTTTTATGTTATGTTTTGTAGATGAAGTGTGGAAATAAAACAAAGAAGGGGATGAAAGAAAATGAGGCACCGCATTTTCTGCTTCCATTTGTACGACTATGTGGAGTCGTGGACGGATAAAAGTCAAGTTAGGACCGTCATACAAACTTAATACAACGAGGATTTGCATTGAACTTTTGCAGGGTTGAGGGTTTTTAATACTGTTCTTATCATACTCAGACATAAAAGAGAAAATCTAGCCCTAAAATTCGCGAGGGTGGCAGCCATTAAACCATTCGGGCCCTCACAGTCGCATATATTACGAAGCCCTAGGTACCCTATGTTGGTTAATAGATCAATAAACGGCGAGGGGAACCGCATCGGAGCGTTCCGCAAATGCTCATCCATGTAGGAGGGAATAATAAAAAAATAACGCTATTTTCTCAAGAGTCGGTCTGAATAATGTCTTTATACCTAATATATTCCACTAAATTCAGCTCCATTTTCATAATTAAATTGTTTAGCTTAGATAATAGTTATTACAGTTTTTTATTAGTTAACTAATTAGTCATTTGCGAGAGGTGATTTTAAATTAGTCTGTAGTATACCGAAAGATTTAGATCGTGTAAAAAATGTGGCGCACAGACATAACGCGGTGGCTTCCTCAGCCATCCGTGCGATGCTATACACTTGAAAATCTCTTAATTGCCGATGCTGGTCAGGCAGCTTGACGCTCCATAAAATTTGAGACGTATCTCAGATATACGCTCTAGCTTAGACGAGGTCGATGACACTGCACGGTAATTCACACCATATTTGAATTTCAGACCACTTTTTATTTTTGTTGTTCTCATTTTTATTAATACTAATGGATACTTGGACACTAATTAGCCAAGTTAATGACGATGATTTTTGAATTTATTTGGGAGGTGTATCTCATTAGTAGGTAAATCATCTAGTTATGTTACTTTAGGAATTGAAGGTGAACTGAAACTTAATTTATCAGCAAATTAACAAACATGCCCTAATCAATTGCACAAATAGTTCATATTGATATTGTCTGGCAATGGAAACAAATAGTTCAACTTATTTATTTCTTTTAGTTATTTTACCAGTCCTATCTAACATCGTAAAGTTGATTTACTATTGAATTCTGAATGCATTTATATTCGGCATTAGACTAAAATACAAGATGCCCTTGGCATATTGAGTCGAGGGGACGCCCTCGTGCGCCCTTGCCCTAAACGTGGCGAGGGTGACAAACATAAATATGTGGTATGGAACTGCTATAAAAAACAGTACAGACATTACTAACCAGAAAATATTAGTAATATATAATAATGGCGTATGGAGATATGGCTTTTTTTTTTATTTCGGTTGATAATTAAATTCCGAACTTGTTTTTTTTATAACATAGTGTAGATGTAGACTTATACTGTAAAGGAGCACATATAGCCACACAAGCAATTTATTAATTTCATAAGCCAGTGTCATTGCTAATTAATTAAAAGCTTAATCATTAAACTATTTTCCACACTCTTACCAAACATGAAGATTTTCGAGTTTAGAAAACTAATTGGGTTTTATAAGCTTCTCTAACGACTGAAAGTTCCGTACCGCACCAGGCGAGTTATTATCGTGAAGTGGGCTTTACAGCAGCTTTAATTAATGACTCGTCAAAGAAAATGGAAAGCTGAAGTTCTAGTGGATACTCTACGTTCACAAGTGCAGTGAAACGGACAGAATTTATGTCGAGAAACCGATTGACAGATGAGATTTAAATTTCAAGATGGCTGCCTATCGTTAATCAATCGCTTGTTGCCGATTTCGATAACTTAAATCGTCTCTAGCATTCCACAAATATTTTGTTTAAACAGATGGCAACGCATGGCTTGTTATTTAAGGAATGATCTTGAAATAGCATCTTGTTTTCATGATATATTTCTGTTTCTAAAGATACAATCTGATTGAAACGTGTTTAGTTTTGGAAATGAAAGAAAGGATAAAGACTTGAAAATGTAAAATATGTCATCATAAAAAAGCAACTTTCACAGATAATTTAAATGTCAAAGGTGACCTTTTATGAGAATACTCCTTGAGAAATATTGGGGACACAAGCTAAATATTGGTAACATAATATAGCCGACTCGAACGGCGACGCTGGTGCGTACGACTGTAGTAACTCAGTGACAATGACAATTCACGGCCCTAGAGACCTGCGTAACGTGTAATGGCGTAGTACTACCGCGAGACTGGTTCCACTTTATTATCTGAGCACAATGTAGAATACCTTGGCATACACACTTATAAAGTGTAGCTGGTTTAAAGGATCCACTATGTGACTCACAGTCACAAGTCACGCCTCGGTTCGGTCAACAATGCTCGCGGAAGACAATGGTCTATATCGATTGTTTGACCCGACTACGCTGAGGAAATGTTCGTAATTCAATTACATAATCAGTTAACTACGTTGTAAAGAAGACTCTGTTACGTTAGTCTATAAATGGGCCTAGGTCTAGCCCAAAAGAGTTCACTGATGTCATTTAAACAAGAAGAAATAGATTGCAGATAAACCTAAGACCACCTTACTTCGAAAACATGCAAATGCATTGGTTCTTCTATCTTCAGACATTGAATGAAAGACTTCAAAACAATTTACAATACAAAAACAAATATAAAATACCGTAGACTTAATTAAGAAACATTGGTTGCTCAAGATTTCACAGAACGATGAACCAATATAATTATTTTCTTTAAACATTATAATTGTACAAAATGATTCGACAAGTTCTGCTGCCATTGACTCCGATGATCTGGCTTTGCACTAACCATAATTTAATTGTGCCTACATAGGTTCGCGATTGCGATTTACTGAAACTTGAGCTGAACGGGATCTACGATTGATGTGGCCGAAGTGACGGGGTAATATCTCGTGGTAGCCCGTTACTTTTTCCCGTTTATAAGATATACTGAAGCTGTACGCACTATTTCATTGATTAAAACCTATCGGGTAGCTAGCTTAGCTGCCTTCGTATCTGACTTGACAATTAGATGCCTATCTTCTAATAGTTTGAAGTCTATCTTTATATCTGTAATTCCCAAATCTCGCTCTTCTTCTTTTCAAAGATTATCTTTATTTTGATCGGATCATAGTAGTTTATTGCTCACCTAAAAGTCAATAATGTTTATATTGCAAACCAGTTTTATCGATACGTTAATTTATGCTATTGCATTTTAACAACATTGTCTAAACTGTTGTTCTCATTCTGCATCCATATCTTTGGTCTAATTTTATCTTTGCTCTCTGGAACTTCAGTGAGATAAAATGGGACTACCTATATTTAGGTCTGTGCTGAGTTTACTGACACAAATCGTGATTGTTATATTCGCAACTAGGTACAGTTCAATCAATTGCGAGTTTAATAAAATGGTTAACACACCTGAGAGACGAATGAATCATGCGAAGTAAATGAAATGTCAGATAAAGGCATTCCTATGAATCATTTTAATATAAAAATAACAAGGTAGATGTTGGAGAATTGTTATCTAATGTTTGAAAAGAAATAATTGAAATGTCTAAACTTGCTCTAAGCGATTGTGAGTAATCAATGGCTTAGGTATTCAAAAACAGCTAGATTGTTCCAGCCGGAGTTAGTAACAGAAAGATTACAGTTGCTTTCTCTTGTTTGTTTTGATGCACCAATAATATTTGGAGCAACGAACTGAGTTGGCGGGAATATTACAGGCGATGATTGCAGTGGGAAGATTATTGCAAGCGAAGATAAATATTATTACCAAAGAAACGCAATTCATTTTCTTACTCACCAAAAAAACCGGCTATGATACGAAGGTGGTATCCGGAAATGATTTCATTTCGTATCTCTGTGTCATTCTTCAATCTCACTGTCTCATTAATAGTGAAGTTAACTGTCAAATCCTAGTATGAATTGTAATGACAGCTTATTTCAAGATCCCTTGTCACTTGACTTATGTTTTCACAGGGGGTTTTTTTTACAGAATCGACCGGCTGTTTCGTATCTTTTCTTCGCCAAAAAATATTAGGGCCGTCGCCATCTTGTCTTGGACAACGAAAACGTACAATTTATGAAAAAATTAAGTCCGAAGTAGCATTCGTTTCAAATGAATTTGCAGTAAAAACATGTCTCCAATAGTTACTTTTTGCTAAAGTATTCTCTCTCTATTTTAAAACGGAAAAAGATCAAGAAGCTTATTTCGCTCTAGATTTAAATAGTTATTACAGGAATTTAGACTACACCTACAAATCTAGGTCAAAGACCTATGGAATTGCGATGTCTTGAAAGTTTTACCAATGACCAATGCCGTGGTTTTGTAAAGAGTCAATGTTTGCATTACATATTTCAATAATTCCAAGTGGTGTCGTATTTTCAATCGCCTATACAGTAGGTATGCTAACCATGTTCAATTGAATTGATGAACAGCGAATTCCTTGTCTTATTGTGTGTTTTTTTCCTGTAGGACTCAATATTTTTCCAAGTATTTTAAATAAATAGGACGTGATGTAGGTATTCTGTATTTTACACAATGTAGGCTGAATAAAAAACCAATGGCATGCAAGAGTCATACTTCCCAAGTTAAACAGTAGGTAACGGAAAGTTTAAATTTTCTTTTTAACATAAAATACAAAAGCACTCATACGGTTTTTAGCTTTGCTAATAGTATTATTAATTTAGCATTATCGAAGAACAAATCATGTTATTTTCCGCTTGACATTCTAAACATCCCGTCAGAAATCACACCACAAGTCACCCAGATAAAAATGGAATGTTACGTACACGGTTCATTACGCTCCCTTTGACCATTTTACCCTTTAAAGGGATGTCTGATGTCCGTAAGTGTGGCACCGGTACATCAATTTTCTGTTTTATGGCTCTGGTGTGCCGTAAAATGTTTAGTTTTAACCCTCCTCAACAGATTTGCATGAAAACAGTGCCAACTGACGCACATCTGGAACGATATTTATGGAAAGACACGAATTTTGTTTATGTGAAATGACTAGTTTTTGGCTAGGTGAAATACATGCATTCGTTATGGGATTATTTCGTCTCTCTTAGCACAACTTTTAGAGACTTCGCAGAATCGCTACGCAGTTTTCAATCTCCTATGCATAAGCCATGTCAAAAGTGACGTTTTTACAGCTAATCGAGTAAGTAGTAAGAAATACGTATAAGGTCTTTGGCTCCGTCTGATCTCTGCAACCTCTGTGGTTGACCTGTCAAGATTATCACAGCAATTGTCATAAGTTCAGTTTGGTCTGCAGCTGTCCAGGGGGGTGACCACAAGCTCTTAGAGTAAGGTTATTTTGAGATCGAGTAAGGGACAGATGTATCTGACTTGTATACATCTGTCACTTACTCGATCTCAAAATAACCTTACTCTAAGAGCTTGTGGTTACCCCCCTGTTGTCCAACTATGCGTTTCTTTCTGCGTCGTCAGAAACTATAAATCTGCAATTTGTAGGTTGCTATACAAATGTATATATTAGTAATTAACAATGTTTGTTGTTTTGCCCTTTGTGTAATTATCAGAACTGCATTAATCATTTTGATACACTATCAAAATAGGTACACCAGTACTTTCTTTGGTAAAGAGCGTTATGGACTTGAAAACGAATATTGACATGAAATAAGGATAGCTCCGATAAAGGATACAACTTCGCAGAAATATATATAAGAATTGATACTCTGCACAAATGTTTGTCATCAAGCACTCAAGTGTTTGTAATATTTCGGGAATTTTGGGGTTCTTAGTTATGGGAATAAACTGCTTATCATGTTTGTCCGAATTGAAACAAAAAATTCAGAATACAGCGCTTCGAAAAGTTTCCAGGGTGCAATTCAACCAATGAAATCTCGTGATACCTTCATTAAGGGCGTCTGCAGTTTCATTCTAATTACGACTTAATTATGCTTGGCCACCAATACACCTTACCGGCCACCTATACACCCCCAAGGTTATGGAAATGTTCACCCGGCAAACCATTTTAAAGGTCATAGGTCTTCCAATCCATTACTAGCAGCATCTAAATCTTAATACTTGGAATTTATCTCTATCAGGCAATGAGTTGATCAGGTGTTCCAGTGGTCGTAACTCTTGTAGCGCCCACCTAGATCACCTGCAACTCATATTTTACGGGACGCATTAAATCTTTCACGTTGCAGGTAATAAATCGTCTCAAACACTGCGTCAACTTCGTGATGACATTTTGTCGTAGACCTAGCCAACACCTTGGTTGGGCTACTGCATAAGTATATTATATCGTGTTTGATCAAAACATTGGCCACATTTTACCTGTCAGTATTGCTATTTACACAAACCATGTCCGCATTGCGTTAAAAAAAAAAAGGAATAGCAATTTTGGCGGCGTTCGCTGGAAGCTAGCGACAGACATTCGCCAGACTGAAACTCGAAACTAACAACATATTTGTAGAGGCAAGAGTAAATAAAGACAAGTTTAATAGAGCTGCTTAGTGCTTATTTGCTCTGCAGAAAACAAATTGTTTACGAGTACTGTTGGAATGAGAAATTGCTAGAAAATGCGTAAACAACCGTGTGGAGACTGCAGACCATCAACAATGATTCTTTCTGAAAGATTTAACGAGGCCAATCGTGCAGATAATAATATGCATTTATATAAACCTCCAGCAATGTAAAAACAAGAACGTGACAATAAAAAACAAAGCATTACAGCAATTGAACGTTTGCCGTATCTAATCACAGAATTCAGTCGACCTGATTCCCATATAGGTACTCTTAGTTTGTGACCTTAAGTGGAAAGTGACGAGAGTACCATGTATGGACGTCTTAGCCCCAAGGTTAGCGGCAATACACTGCAGATGTCACGACTCTTGGATCGTGAACTAAGTCGTTGTATTAATAGAGGCAAGGTCGATCCGTGGCTTCGCATTTGTGGCATACCTACATAGATTCTAGATAGTCCTTATTTGATAACTGTTTATCGATTGCTTTGATGTTCATCTTTTTGACTGAAGGCTGAATTAGAGGCTCACTTTTATCTATGTTACTATCTTCTAATGTTTCATTTGTGCTGGGTATCGCGCATCGCCTACGCTTGGTTCTTAAATAGAATAAGTTGAGTTCCAACAATCAAGTTCTATTCCATCGTGCATTGTTAGTGCAATTTTAATGATGCATGAACAATTTTAATGGTTGTTTTATTGCTAGTTGCCGAATGATGGACCAAATCTTTTCGCTACTTTTTCAAAGTTTTTGAAATGTTGTTAGAAATTTTACGTCTTTTTCTATTTGTTGTTTAAACAACGGCGTTAAAGACAAGCAGACACAAATCTAATCAACGATGTTAACTCAGTGCCTTTATTTAAATTCTCGTCTGCAAGTCGTTACTAATTAGTCTTGACGGAGCGTCCATCTTTTCCTGTCCAAGTAAAAGGGAAACAAGACGATTTAGTTTCCATCCGCGAAACGTTCACTTGTAAGTCTTCGAAGGTTTCCTCGAGGAAGAGGTTACTTGAGCGTTTCCTTATGTTGAATAAAATGCGGTTGCTTTTCGAATTACCTAAGACCTCGTTTCCCCGGAAGCCGTTTCTTTCTTCACAGCTATCGTATATTTTTAATTGGAGAGTACAATACAACTTAATCATAGTTTATCGTACTTAATTACAGCCCGTTTAAGATGTAAGTGTTGCCACAATTACAAAACATGGTAAGTACCTTACCTAGCCGTTGTAAATCAGCAAAAACGGAACGTGTCGAGGCCAGCGATCTGCTTACGGTGTAATTTTAATAACTTTAAACTTTCTACGGTGTCGGCTCGCAGACGTGCATCGCATGACTCACTCGGTTCACTGTACGCTCCCCCACCAAAATACGGCAGACGCTGCCATCAAGCCGGTATTGATTCCCCAAATGTTGGCGAAAATGTAGCTGTTACTCAATCGATTCTTAGTTTTGCATAACAATGAGTGCATGAGAATTCATCATCGAGAACAACAATTAAACGCATTTCAAAATGGAGGACGCCTTCGTTACGTAAATGAATGAATGTAACGACTTTATGGCAAAGATGTAAAATATAATTGAGTCATGAGAAACAGAACCCCGAAACGACAGCGCTATCTTATTAACACATCTTATTTTTTTTAGATTACGAGTGATTAAAAACAAAACATTTTGGCTGACATTTTGAAAACTCTGACCATATGGCGCACATGCGTCGTATTTTTTATGGCGCCATGAATTACGAGTTGTTTTACGTACCCGTTCTTGCAGGTTCTATACCTTATAAGGTTTTGGAAAGGCGCCATGACACGCTACTACGCACCGTTATTATGCCGAGTTAATCTGAAGTTACAATAGACCACTGATTTTATTTCGACGAGACGAGACAGATGGCCAGAGCCAGACATGTTAGATTGTATGTGACGGCCATTGTTGCAGCAAAGTATGGTGATATCTTTTTAAGGCCCATTGTTTTTTTTTCTCAGTCGATGTCGTTAGGCTCGGCCATGACATGTGACTCATATCCTTTCCCGATACGAGAGAGAAATGTTAGTATTTCTAAATGGTTAAGGTAGTTAAGGAGCATGAATCAATTATGACGCATACCCATATACTTTATTATCAACGTTGGACATAAAGCCGTAAGTAAGGTGGCGTGACTTGAATGACCTCATCTTGGTTTTCGGGTGTATGAGTAATTTTTGTTGATAAATTATTAATTTGCTGCTAAAATCAAATATTAGTTACGAAGATATTTAACCTTCTGTCGACCCTCCTAAATCCACGCGAATTTATGAGTAGCGGTGACCTCAAAAAAGAAAACACAGACATAGACAAATTTTCTTTTTCTCTGACGGTTTCTCAGAACTAATAAGTGATTCTTTAAAATGTTGAGCGGCAGTTTTCTTACAGTTTAATTAGAAACAACATGCTCTGATTAGCGCGAGCGGTGCAACACGCCTGCGGTACGGCTTTGTAACGAAACGAGATATGTGCGGGACATATTTATGTTAACTAACACCTCACCGCAAATCCAATACTTTGCTACTTATCTACTTCTGTGCACACTAATTAGGTAGCATACAATTGATATTTTAGGACACTAAACAATGTTAGAACTGTGTAAGTAACACACGATCTATGCTATGGCATGCCATTAATTTTGACATTTCATTGTTGAAATGTCAAAAATTTACGGCGTTCTAAGTCTCTTGTCGAGCAGATGGATTTTTCGAACATTATGAAGCCATGCCTAAAACAATTCGATTGCAGATTCGGATTGCGATAGAAATTGCGTTTAGTACAAAATTGGGGTGCTGGCCAACCTAAAATATTTACGGTTGGTAGCTTCAGAAACTTCTCTAAATAAAGGACCCGTGTAAATCATATTATGACTTAAGGGTCTGAAATCCCATTGGGCAAAGCGAAGTTAAACTTACCTAAATGTTAAGGAGGGTCCCTCCTCAATTACTAAATGAAAGGGTTCCCTTTTGTATAGAGTTTAAACTAGGTTATCAAATGTAAGTGCTATCAGCTTTATTCAGTGTTTAATGGTAGGTACGATTACTTGATGGGTAGGGCTAGGTAGGGAGAAGATAAGGCTGTGAAACGAAAACGTCAGCATAAAATTCCTTCTGTAAAGACTTCTAGAGTTGGAATACTAGGAATCATCTACGTAGTTAATTCCTATGTAGGCTACTTAACAAAGTAAAATGTTTACCTTTTGGGAATTGGAAATTTCATAGATGCAGTTTCCTGCGTTGTCTTATCTTTAACTGCTAGCTAGATCAACACAAACATTCAATTGCTACGATAAAAATATTTGATTATCCATTGCTAACTTAATTCGTTTCCTTTAATATGCCAGTGTATTGGTGCATCCGATGAGTCTGCGCCCAGTTATCGGTTGAAAACCTTGAAAAACTTGACAGCCCTGGATAAACAACACCGAGTTACTCATTGAGGCCAATTGATAAATATTGCAGTGTAATTTAAATTGTTCGATAACTTTTAACTTTAATTTACATTTATTTGAGGAGGTGACATTTAATTCTGTTTACATCTACGGAATATTATGTAATGAGGTTTTTATTTTTAACAAGATGTTAGGAGAACGCAATGAGTCTGGAAACTTTTTAGAAGCATTACAGCAGAAATCTTGCTGCAGAAATAGAATTAGTATAGAAGTTTATTGCTGGTTGGATACTTATTTAGAAGTTACCCGTGGGTGGTAATAAAACGTAAATAAATAGCCATCCACATTGCCTTATTTTGAAGTTTGGCGAATAGGCACTCTTCTGGATTTGTTTTGTGCCAACAAGTGCCCTTCCAATTTCCGCCACGTGGTGCCTGGTGCCAAGCCGTAGTGCCAAATCTCCTTTTACATACTGCCCGGCTCTTTGCCAAAATTTGCTTTTCCAGCATAATCTTCTGTTATACATCATTAATTCTTCCAAAAAAAAACAACAGCAGCATCAATCTCTTTTCATACTTATCTGTAAAGACAAAATAGTCTCATAAAACTTTAAAAGCTCATAAAATTGGAATGATCCGCTTTCGTTTACATTATAATAATACAAAGTTCTCCTACACAAGCACGCGCAGAATTTCATGAAGAAAGCCTCATGTAAACAGTGTTGTTTGAACATCTTGACTGTAACGGCAGTTTATCGTTTATTTACTACTAACATAGATATTGTTTGCCTTCACCCTCGTTTCGCAAAACATCCGAAACAAAATCTTCAAAGGATTTCTTTGGGAACTTGGGAAACTTTTTCGACCTTTTTTGTACGTGCGTAGTTATCTTGTTGCTAAGTTAGGCAGCTAAAGATCCTTTCGGTAACTTGTACCAAAAGTTTAAGAATAACCCTATAAGGTATATTAATTTTTCATAAGCCCTTTATTTAATAGTTTTCTCATTTTGTACTTTTTTTAATTATCCTTAATAAAAAAATCATATAAAAGATAGTTACTTGATTTGCTTATCTTTATCTGCTTTCACGAGGTTCCCGTCATGCGGGACGATTATGTCAACAATCATTGCACGCCTCTCGATCTCGATTCGGTCCACAAGCACTATAATAGCAGGCTTATTCGCCATAATAGTCCTGTAAGTGGTGTGATGATAGACCGATCCCAGTACAATGTGATATTGCCATTCTCGAGAACTGGGTTGGGCAGTTTGGGCACATTCCTGTATCTCCTACCCGTTTCGCAAAACATCCGAAACAAAATCTTCAAAAGATTTCATTGGTAACATCGGAAACTTTATCGACCTTTTTTGTACGTGCGTAGTTTTTTTGTTACTATAAATAGGCAGCTAATGATCCTTTCGGTAACTTGTACGCAGAAATTTAAGAATAACCCTATAGGGCTACGGCTTAAATAGGTCTCAGTAAAATAAACAGAAATGTATCATAGGAAATGTTTATTATTAGATGTATTTTGTAAAATAGGTAGGTCCGTCTATCCATGCAAGTTTAAATATTATCATTTCCGTGTTTTATGGTAGATCACAATGGCTGATATCGGAATTTATGATGATTCGTCCACGCCCTAGCGGCCGTTGCCGTTTCATTAATTAATTGTTACTAACTGTGACTAATTAACAACAAGGATTAGAATTCAAGCTGGTCATCTTACTAGGAGAGTGAACAGAATTATCTCTTTAGGCAACATTCAAAGACCTGTAAATATCTGTCCCTGCATTCGCGAATCGCGAGGTGTTATCATGTCGCCTTACTTACACCACCCCAACATGTTCCACAGGTTTTGTATTTATCAATACACACAGGTAAAACCGGCCTGCAGGTACTCATGCCGTCTTGTGACGAAATATTACTAACTTTATCTCACAAGAAATCTTTTAGTCGTTTAACATCGCAATCAATAGCAATTTTTAAATTAAGAACATCAAAATAATCATAGACAATTTTATTTGAATATTAATGACCGAAAATTTTAAAAAGAGTTCTTGTACTTCATTTTTTTATAGCACCTATAAAATAATTTATAATAATCAGCTTACTGCTATCTACTGCTGGCATGGTATGCCGCAAGGTAGCATGTTGGGCCCCATGCTAGTTGATTGAAATATTTTTGTGAGTTAAATCTTTTTCTGAAGGGAATATTGATAATACACAACCGATAGTCAAGACATTATTGACAGTCACAAACTGGCATGTCATACATTTATTTTTAATAAGGACTACATCATAAAAACCTTGGCTCATTGGGCGGATTTAGAAAACAATAAAACGAGTCATTGCCATGAAGTTAGCACTTAGTAATCTACCAATGTATGTAGGTCGAAAATATGACTGTACAAATGTTACAAAAACTAAAGCTGTTTAAACAATTCAAACAATAACGGACGACTCAACCTCGCAGTTATACCTAATGACTTATTCACAATAAACAATTAAATAACTCGTAAAACAAACACAGGCCAATGACCTTTTCCTTCGATTACTAAACATGTTAAACTGGTTGGCATTATGTCAATCAATAATATCAAACGCAAATTGTGTTAAACTATAGTCTATTATGTGATGACGTTTCTGGATCGTTCTATCAGAGGACTTGTTGTAACAATAGACTTTATCCTCGTGTTATTATTACTATATTAGCTTTGTTTAAGTATGTTTTGGTTCGCCATTTTATTGTACCTGTATATACTATTTAAATAGTAAAAATACAGAAGGCACTGGTTACTGTTAAACTGAAAGCTTGAAGGGTTTATTTACTTCTAAATATATACCTGCCAAATAGTAGATTATAATGGTAGTTATGGGTAAAACATTAACAACATTGTCATCAAACTCCCCTATGATTATAACATCAACCCTGAACAAACATCCTATTGGAAACAAAAGATTGTTTCCCTGGCCACAGGATGTGTTCTGGTTAGTATACACGCCGAGTTGCTGGCAACAATGACCCCGTGTTTTAATATGCAGCGAGCGTTAGCTACGACTGCGGCCAATCGGCCATGCATCACTCACACATCGTCATCAAGAATAGATGTGGAAAAAATTCCAGGAACATTTATAATCATTTATCTCTATTCGCGCTGAATGCTACTGAAAAGTTCGAAATATAAATTGAACGGAAGTCTGACGGAAGTATCAAGGGCGAAGATTGATTGGATCTTTAGAAAAGAACATGGCTTCAATCAAGGCTCAAGTAGGAGTATCTACACCCCTGATTAATTTAATATGCCTGGCGATGTCGTTTGAGCTTGAGGATCCATTTAGCGTTACAAATTCATTTATCATTATCATTGACCACTTCACAAAATGAGCATTCTCAACAGAAGTACAAACAAACATTGCACCTAAATAATAAAAATATGTATTTTATTATTTTTATCAGAAAGAAATGGACCACCGCTCTGAGTGTTTGTTTGCGTCTTACCTTACATGATGTGGGCGAAGACAGAAACAGTTAGCTTCCAAACAATGGTGCTGTACGCATAATGTGCTTGTTAAACCGCCGTTAGTTCACTCTCCGCTCGACAAGCGATTTGTAATTGAAGAGGTCGCGGAAACCGTGACGGATTGCGGTTAGCTCATGAACTAATGATGGTTCAATGAGAAGGAAATAATTAGGTTCTGTTCTGAGTTACTGTGAGACCGCATTAAATCAGCGACTGCAAGTTTTAACAATGAATTACAGGTTTATTTATGCCCATCAAACTCAGGAGATTAGAAAAAATGCTACAAATGACTAAAATGATTCACAATACAATACATGTCTACTGAAAAAAGGTTTGTTTGGGGCCGCAAGCAAATATCTCCTTATACCAAATTCTGGAAGATGTTTCCCAAAGTAATAATGAATTTGGAACTTTCCAAAGCGTCTCAATAATTCCTAACACCTTCAACATTTGTCCATTACAGTGTATATCGATTGTTTGTTAGTAAATAATCTTGGGCGACGACGTTCTACCAACTCCACTAATGCGATGTTTCATCGTCTACCAATTCCGTTCGCTAGCGATACGTGAAAGCCGCACACCCACGTCTAATGAAACTTTTAACATTCTTTTACGACGTTAAATGAGTTTTTTACTGAGTCATTTTTTCAGTAGGTAATAAGTTACTGGTGAAATTCAAACAAAGGAAATCGGAATGATGATGGAGTAACTTCTGCATCCTAATTTGTGTTTAGTTTTTTGAAAGCTCAAAGAACGCAAGCAACCTTTCAATTTGACAATATTCATTGCGTGTCCATCGCTGTCGAATAGACGGATTTTGAACATATGAAGCAATCAATGCAAACAAAGTACCTATGCGTGCGCCTGTTCTTTGAAGTTACGCAATTACGGTGTTGACTTTGTAAGTAGATACAATTTCAATAAATGATTCTTTATCATGTTGCTACATGAAAAATATCTACCTAAATTACCTAAAATAGTGCCAGATAACAGTACCTATCTGTACATATGACTTCCTGAAGTCCTTTTTGGTGCGGTTTATCAAAGTCAATCATCCACGTTAAGGTGCGTAGGCGTCGAGAGGGCAATGGCACAATGACTGTACATTTAATAAACCACTGATCTTATCTCATTCTGTGCAATAACTTTCTCTACTCAAATATTATGTCCAAAAGTGTTGTGAGCCACGACTCGTCGTTGAGCTCTTTGAGGTTTGAATTGAACTTTTACGATTATGAAATGCGTTTCCTGACATGACAGATCCACTCGAATCTACGTGTGCTTCTTTCACAGAGACCTAGGTATCTCCATAGATTTTAAAAGAAAATGTCTGGCTAGTCTTGAAAAGTGATTGTGACCTTAATAGAAACACCGACTCGTCTACTTTAAAACTGTTTTGTTTTCCTTGTTTGACATTTCGAAGTATAAAAAAAGATTTTCATGCGTTATTCTTTTCGCCCTACACCACAACTAACTCCTATTTTTTCTCTAAATTCCAGATACAACAAAAAAATGGCCTGCTCAGTAGACGCCAACTCCCCCTCCCTGAAGGACTTGCCCAAGGTGGCGGTTGACCTCAAGAGCCAGCTGGAGGGCTTCAACCAGAGCTGCCTGCGTGACGTCGACACTAACGAGAAGATAGTGCTGCCCTCCGCAGAAGGTATGGTCTTGAAACATATTTAATCAAAAGTGAATGAGGAGAATTAAATGTTGGCCCCAAATAAAATACGAAGGAATCGAGCTTGATTCGTCGAAAGCTCGATTCCTTCGTATTTTTCTTCGATGAAGAATAGTAATGCAAAGTGACTTTCGGAAGGAGTTTTCTGGGACAAGTTGAGTAATTACTTGGTACTTAGTTATTTACCACCATAGTCGTCGAAAAGAAGACCGAATATGACATAAAGCTGATGTGTATTTGGTATGAAGAAGACTGCTGCATAATTTACTTAAGAGGTTTTGCAACAGCAAACTCAACGTAAAGCTTCACATTTCTCAGAAAAGCCGTAAGAAGCCAGTTAAAGCACATATAAATTTCAGTCACAATAGGATTTACTTCAAAACATAAACTGAAATATGGAATGTAGGTTAGGTACCTACGTAAGCGTAGAAGCTACAAATCTTCTACCTACCTAGGCGTAGAAGCTACAAATCTTCTGGCCATTGTTACGCGTAGCGCTTTTAATCGGTGATTAAGGCAATCTAAATTGACCTAATTTACTTATTATAAGTAGGTATAGGACCTGCCTACTTATATCATTGAGTTGTTCGGAATTAGAGTAAGTTGGTAATTTAATTATGTAGTAAAGTTAACAAACTCCAGTTGAGTCAACAGTTTGTTTTCTACACAGTTAGTGTTCATAACGTTGATATTTTACTTTTTTACTACATACATCTCGAATTTATAGGAATTCTTTGATCGTAAATACTTGATCCAATCTAGATGATTGGGTACAGCAGCGGGGGACCGCACTCACCACTCACCCATGCAATCACTTAGGTATTTGGCGAGCGCAGTTATCAATCAGGAATACTAACTCCTTCCGGTTCAATCAGCTACGTAGAGGTTGATTGCCCGATACAGATCAAAACCGTGCGACAAAAACAAGGAAATCAATCATTTTGTTTTGTTTAAAGATAGCTAATGGTCAATCTAATGGACCTGCCTAATCGACATCGATTAGTAATTCGCCTTATCTAAAATCCGTAACAAAACATAAGAACTTATCTCGAAGCCAGGCAATATTGACGCTTCGATTGCAAAAAAACAATGCATGAGTAACCGATAACAGAATAACAAAGATTTCAATTTCACAACAGACGTAGCGCAAGAAAAGCAACACAACGCGCTACTTCAAGGCGTAGAACAATTTCAGACATCCTCCCTCAAGAAAACGGAGACGGTGGAAAAAATCGTGCTACCAAACGCACTAGGTATATCACTGGGTGGAATGCCGCGCCACTGACTAATAAATAATAGCGAGCCGCAATACGCCTGTGAGACGTGGCTGCTTTTCCTCATCGCATACCATCTAATTTTAACTGGGGAACTTAACCAGGGGACGAAGCTAATATGTATTTTACGACTCATTTGCAGTTATTGTTGTAATTCTAACGACCTACGTTTACGTTTAACTAAAATAATAACGCGCATGTGTTTTAGACGTTGTGAGAGTGCGCCAAATAATTCAAATTTCGAATATTATTTGACACATTTTGTCTATGGTTTTCAGATGTTGCCACCGAAAAAACTCAAAAGTCCCTGTTCGATGGCATTGAAAAGTTTGACGCTACCAGGTTGAAGCACACAGAAACACAGGAGAAGAACCCACTTCCTGACAAAGATGGTATGTTTTTTTAATTGTTTGCCTTTATCAGCACCAGCACCCTGATTATATAACGCATGTATATGTGCAATTAATAATGTAAAATACGATTTATTTTATTTCTAATGAATCAGTATGATTAAACCGCGCTTACGAGTGACAATACAATTTACCTACCAAGCCGATATCCTTATTTTGAAGATTATGCAGTTTTAATGACTAAACTAATCGAAAACACATTGTCATTAGTTTATCAATATTTTTGTGACCACTTACGGTCTGACACGCTTTTTATTCTGAGCACTCCATAAGGTGTCTGAGTCAATTAGCATGTAAATGTTGCCTTTGTATGTATGACTGTGTTACAAATGCGAAAGACGCATTAAATGCTTTATTTACTTGTATTTATTGTGTTTTGCCTTGCACGATTTGCTTTGCATCAGTTGTTGCCGCGGAGAAACAGCACCAGAATCTGTTGGAAGGCGTTGAACACTTCGACAAGACCCAGATGAAGCATACGACGACAGAAGAAAAGAACCTCTTACCACCTATTGAAGGTTTATTTTTGCTGCTTTATAATTTTCTGCCTATTTTATTGTATATTTTGTACTTTTTGCCAAATCCTTGCCTGCTGCAATATTCTAAGACATATTTTTTATTGTCTTGACTTCATGAGTGTATATTTTCATCATTCCGTCTGTCTGGTCTAATCGGTTGCCTTTGCGTGACTATATAATATTTGCACGCTTACTTTCTCTTAATGTAGAGAGCAGAACTTCAGGCAGTACCGAGACTATCAATTGGTAATTTAACATCGTCGTTCGATTGAAAATGTGGGTTCGATTCTCGCATCCAATTACTAGTTTAGTCTTCAGTTTGATTTGAATGCACGTGATTTGTGTTTGTAATGGGCACCTTAAACAAAAGTTATTCTTTTATTACACCTTATTCATTAGCATTCACCTTCAAATATAAAATTCAACTTCTATCAAAATCATGTACTAATAGTTTCATTTCACTCACAGCTATCGAGGCGGAGAAGGAGAAGAACAAGTTCTTGAACGGCATCGAGAACTTCGACCCTACCAAGTTGAAGCACACTGAAACTTGCGAGAAGAACCCTCTGCCTACCAAGGACGTCATTGAACAGGAGAAAACAGCCTGAACATCCTAATTACATAACCACCCGCAACTATATCTCGCTAGTATCGCCCGTATTTTAAACTCGATATAAGTCATAGGCCGTTTGCGCTGTCCGTTTTAACAAGTCTTTATTTTTATCAAACGACAGAACTACACCAGGGTTCGACTAGACTTAGAATGGACTTTGTAAACTGGTCCTTATCATTAGTTTATAGGAACCAAATTTTCTATGTCACTTTTTAACGGTATATGTATATTTCATAAGCGTATTTTACGAGCATTTTATAATTTAATTTATATTGAAAGGAATAATTAAGTATGAATGTCCAGTACTGATTTATTTAAGTCGGGAACACACTGCACTCCAAATAACATGCAATGGTTTAATTTAATTCAATCTGTGTGTTCTCTTAAGTTGAGATATGTTTAAGTGCTCATGAGAATTATGCATCTGCGCGTGTGTGATGCTCTGGTCAATAAATTAGGAGTGTAGTTACCAAATCTCATTTGGGTCTAAATTAATTTTTATCTTTATTTCTGCGTTGATATAGAATTTTTGCATTGTATTAACTAAGAAATACGGTAAGAATCATCGAATGTAGTACTGTAACAATATTAATTGCTCAACCATTTTATGGTATAAGTATTCGGTCTGAATCAAAAAGAAGCAATAGTTTGTCTAAGCAATGATGTGAACAATCATAATTTTTATATTGTCATATACAACCATAATCAAACATTTTTCCATTTTTATAATAACGCTGTCGATGCCAATAAACCATTTTTACCGGAATTTTGTATGTTTTACAGACGGTGCTTTTTATAAATATAGATTTAAAAAATAAGCTGTGATTTTTATTCCGTTCTACTGAAACCGGCACGCCATTTTAATTTATAACCGACTTCATAAAAGGAGGTCTTACATATGTCGTAGGCCAAACGTTGAACTGGGCCGATCAAGATTTGCCTGGGCATATCACGATATTTCTTGATTTGCCTGTCTAATACTCGCCATATCGTTCGAAGATTAACGTTTGATATTTGCCTAATTATGCTTGGATATATAGAGGCTGTAGTAAAAGCAAATAAAGTGAAGTTTACATAAATTATTATTTTTCTAGCAAATAAAAAGACTGCAACTGCTCGAAATTAACTTGGAAAGCACTTTTTTCTGAAATTAACTCACTTTTATTATCACAGTTTTCGATTTCTTGAGACCGCCACCTTTCTCGCACGTAGACACACGGCTGACAGTGCGCAAACAGCGTCGTGATACGGAATTACATAACGATGCGCCCAGCCATATCTTGATGTAGCCAAATAACTAGTTGGGCAAATCGACAAATAGGTTGCTCTCATCGATCTGCCCAACTTTATGTTGGGCATCATGAAATAATCTGCCTTATCGTGATGTCCCAGGCAGATCTCGATGGCCCAGTTCAACGATTGGCCTACGACATAGACACCTAGAATACTAATTCTCCATGTACAATATACAGACAAACTCATTAGGGGCAGAGGTAATCCAAATTTCATTCACACAGATACATGTTCTTTTCTTCCAACACCATCCTACAAAATCCTACATCTTGTTCACATTTACATTCATCCTTTTCATCCATGTTTCATTCAGCACAGTCACTATGACTTTCTGTTGACGATGCAGGGAGACCCTCAACCTTATCATCTGCGTAGGAAAGACAATTGACAGGCAACTCAATCATCCTCCATCAACTCTTTTAGGCAGTCGCTTGAAAGCTTAAGCTAAGATTCATGCGTAAGTTAAGCTTAAGCCTATAAAATATAACAAAAAAAATAACGGTCATGCTACACAGTCGTATAACACACTTTGAGATGTAAAACTAGTCACCCACTAACCCAGTCTTTTCTTCTATGGCCTTACTAGGAAATACAATTCAAGATTGAATGTGCATAATCTATATAAAAATCAATTGCTTTTCGTAACTCTCGCTAAAACTCAAAAACGGCTGGACCGATTTGAATAATTCTTTTTTTGTTTAGTTCGCCAGAATACAGGGAAGGCATAAAAACAAAAAAAAAATGGTAGTTTGGATAGGGTAGGTAGGTATGATAGGGTAGGTTAGATAGGTAGGTAGGTATGGTAGGTTAGGTTAGATAAGTAGGTACGGTAGGGTAGGTATGGTAGGTAGGATAGATAGGGTAGGGTAGAGTTGGTTGGATAAAAGTAGGTACAATGAATTCAAAAAAATAAAGTTGATGTTTTGTTATTTTTATGACAACAACGTTTGCCGGGTCAGCTAGTAATATTATATGTTTATTAAAAAAAAACAGATTGATGCAGTGCACAGCATATTATTACAATGAATGGCTGGAGTGCTTTATTATGTGTTTAGCTTACGTGTACTGAAAATACATAAAACATTGCCTGAACGAGACTACTTTTTTACAAATAAACTACTGTTATCGTGATACTAATAAAAATCGTGAAAATAAAAAAAAAACATTAAAGTAAAATAAAAAAAATAAAAAAAAAATAAAAATAAGTTTACTGACACAAAATACCTTTGTATACAATACCAGTAGATTTCACATAGTTACATTGGATATTTGGAAAAGGGCGTACAAATAGTGAAAACCCTGCCTCCTAAACTAGGGGAACCCTGTGACCTAGGAGTCAGTGTTCTACTGTAACTTCGTGTACAAAATAAACCTTTATGTGTGTTATTAACCAAATATGTCCTTATTTAACTATGATTATGAATATGTGACTAGGTATGTACAAGGGGGGATTGTTATGTGAGTGGGATGGGGTGTGAAGTAGTGTGGAGTGGTGTATGTGAGCGGAGTGGGTGTCGTGCGGGAGTGTGTGTGTGGGGGTGTGTGTAGACTAGTCGTGTAAGGTGTGTTCGTGTGATGTTGCATTTGATTTTGTATAATGAGAGTGATTATTACTTGCCTACATTATATTAGAGATAAGGTCTTCTGTACTGGAATAGTCCTGATTAAACAGCCAGTTTTGTAATTTGGTTTTAACTTTGTGTTTGTTTAAATTACTTATTTGGATATGTTTGTTGACCCTTCTGTAAATGAGAGAGCTTATCACATAAGCAATCGGTTTTTATTTTGACCCATTGTGATAAAATGCACACTCATTTTGAGAAGTGCGTATTTTGTGAAGTGCGCATTTTGCGAAGTGCACATTCTGCGTCAAACTCCTTCTCTCCATCTGTAAATCAAAATAATTCCCTCGCCTATTGGCAGTTTTCTGTAACTGGCAACCTATTTATTTCATAGTTTTTTTTTAAAATTAAATACCTAATTAGCCCTATGTCTATCTCCTCGCGTTTAGTCCATCCAAATGTTGTCTGTAAGAGATTGCCCTGTGCGATAAGACCGCCCATTGTACACTTATCTTTCTATATGATTTGTCCTGTAATAATTTAAGTGGTAGAGTCTGGCAAACGAAAGTAGACACTCGCATTATTTGCAAACTTTTTATATGGCAATGCTATACTAATGTCAACCTCAGTTTTCCAAAACAAGATGGCGTGTTGTTTTGGTTTCTTGTGGTCTTGATAATAGCATTTAATCAGTGAAAAGTGAATAAAACAATTAAAAGTGGATTACGGGAGATGTTGTTTTAGATGATGTCTGTATTTAAAAAAAAAACAACAAGAGAAAGACGCCGAATTCAAACAAAAACAAGGTTGTTTACGTGTGGTGTTGGATTTCTTAAGTAGTATGACGGCAATAATTTGATACTTTGTTTTAATTCGTAATTACTATTGATGCCAAAAACTATTTCTCTATTATTATTCACATTCATATAAGTTAAACACCTTCATAATAATGCGTTATGGCTATTTATCATACCATAATAAAAGTTGCATTGTAATTTTAACACTTTTTAGGGTTCCGTACCCAAAGGGTATAATCGGGACCCTATTACTGAGACTCCGCGGTCCGTCTGTCTGTCACCAGGCTGTATCTCGTGAACCGTGATAGCTAGACAGTTGAAATTTTCACAGATTATGTATTTCTGTTGCCGCTTTAACAACAAATACTAAAAACAGAATAATATAAATATTTAAGTGGTGCTCCCATACAACAAACGTGTTTTTTTGCCGTTTTTTGCGATAATGGTACGGAACCCTTCGTGCGCGAGTCCGACTCGCACTTGCCCGGTTTTTTTTTCTTTTACAGAAGATCTGGAGGATGTAGCAGGGGTTAATGAGATAGTGAAAACTATTGAAAAACTTACGGATTTAAAGCAGAAAAGAATAAGAACCCTGAACCTGGGTGAAACCCTAGTACTTGGGTGAAATAGCTAGCAGAGGAGTGGCAGAAAATGACTGATCATGTCATACAATGTTGAAAATAAATATAATGAAAGGGATAGAATTACAGAAAATAATTTATAAAGTTCTATGATTAATGTACGAAACAGTGATTCCAGTGACTAATGAATCTATGCACATGGAAGTCTTAGATTCAGATTTTGATTATGGTAGTGAATAAACTAAAATTATTATAGAATACTGTTTTTTTTTTCAATTCGGATTGATATATCACATAATATCTAAAGTACCTATAGTATTTTTATTCAGACGAAGTAAAATTAATAATTCTAAAGTATCAAATTAGGTTATTCCAAGTATCTCATACTAGTTTTGGGGTTGCTATGACGAGATTTTTTAAATTTGCTGCGCTTTTTCAGTCTCTACTTTCGTTTGCCAGACTCTATACAATAAAGTATATAACGTATTATATATAATAATAAATAATATTCACACGCCCTCAATAACAATAGGTACAAACATACCAAGCCAAAGTTAGAAAATAACTTACCAAAAGAATCCAAAGCCACCAAACTTAATGCTGGCTGTACATAGTTTTTAAACAAAATACTTCATGATTGAACTCAGTACCTACATCATCCTCGCGGGCTCCAGCGCGGGAATGTACAGCCGGCATAACAAATTCTAGGTCAAAGATTACTATTCGTAGGTCGTAGACAGAGAATGCAGGTAAATCCCGTGGTAAAACTTTTTGAATATTTATGTTTTTAAACAATCCTAGATCGTTTCCTTTCTCTATGACGTTGTCGATGGTTAAAAAAGTGCGCTTCAACACTACATTATCAATAAATCAAGCATTTACGTACCCACATGAAACAGCGAGATACACTTTCAAGCAAAGATAAAACGAGATGACAGATGTGGGTATGGAATACGCTTCTAGTTTGGTATAACATTGTTGCAAAAATGCAGTCGCCTTGTAAATTTTGATTTGCTTCCCGCCGGCTCTTGACGGTTTGCGTTTGGCACGTGCAATTTTCATTAATTTTGATAAAATACAACTTCGCAAATACAACAAAGTTAAACACTGATGCTGACAGTTGGGATATACTTTTTCGGTAAGCGTTTTCATGTTATTTTAGCGTCGAACGTAAGATTAAAAGTTTGCACGTGTTGTATATCGTAGACAGCAAAACAACCATTTGCATTCACCAGACGATATAGCTACGATATGGTTTTTTGGAATACCTTAACCATTAACTAACTTTTGTTTTCTTCACATCTGAATGTGAAATGAGTCGGTTTGTAAGAGATATTTGGCGGATATGTTGATGGAAGCGGCAGCGTCATTTGTTTTTGTTTACCTGCAGATTGTTAGCAGTGTACAATGTCGCCTTCCCCGATCCGCTGTCGCGGGCCGTGGAAGATACACAAGCGTTCCTCGGAGCCGGACAGGTGGTTGGATGAGATGGGATTTTTCCGTAAACATACAGCTAGGGACTCTAGCTGCCTTTTCCGCGCTGTGTCCGAGAATATGTATAATACTCAGCGATACTTTCATAAAGTGCGCCTGGACTGCGTTCATTTCATGTCTGCTAAAAGACACCTCTTCGAAGGGGTAGGATATGCCAAAATATTTGTCAAGTTTATTCATAATCAGATAGTATGTTAATTTAAATACTTTTATTTTGTAGTCGTTGACTTGTCCATTTGAAAATTATCTCAAAGAGATGTCCAACCCATCCGAGTGGGGTGGTTTAATTGAAATATCGGCTATGAGCCATCTTTATAGGTAAGAAAATTTTCATATGAAATTTTGACTACCCACTTCTTGATTTATAATTTCTAACATTTCATTTCCATTGACACTGTGCCTAATGCAAGCTTCATGATACACAAAATATTTAATTGTTTGTTGGCTTTACAAACAATAGCATAGTTTATCCTTGAGACTCTCATCTTGTATCTAAATTTCAGCATTTCTTCAAATTCATTACAAAAAATAAATCCATCTAAAAATATTATTGCGTAATATGTAAACCTTATTAAACCAAAAAATTGTTACTTGTGTTAGGCACAAGGCCCCAAAATAAAATAACTTGTCCTTAAAACCTTGCAGACGAGACTTTGTAATATTCGAAGCTAACAAAGGTCCGCAAACAAAAATATGCAATGGTTACGGAGACCCAATATACCTGTTTTACTCACCCGACACTAAGCATTTTGATGTGGTCTACACTAAAGATTTCATTAACACATCATCATTTTGCCAATGTAAGTTAATGTATTTCAAAATCTCTAAAAATCCATTTACATATGATTTATCTCAACAAGATTAAGATTACTTGTCTTTACCTGAAAGATGTATGATTTTCTACTGACTGATCTGATTTATGGAACTCAATAGTGTTGGAAAAACTAGGCTGATGTTGGCAAGAATAATTGTAACATTTGCAATTTTTTTTACTGCATACAATTATTGGCACTGGAATGAGTAACAAAAAATATGGGTTTATATTTTTTTTTTTATAATTCCTTTTGTAGATTTGGAAGAAACATTCCAAATAGAAAAAGGCCTCTCTTTTGTTACATACATAATACCAGCCTGTTATTGGCCCACTGCAGGACAAAGACCTCTGCCCTTACAGAGAAGGTACAACTGTACAAGCTTTAATTATCATGCTTGCTCAAGGTGGGTTGGCAATTTCAGGCTTATTATTTAAGTCCTAGTCTCCTGACAATGTTTTCCTTTTTCAATGTTGGTGATGTCTAAGCTAAACTTAGAAAGTACTTATGAATTGGAAAAGATACATTGGTTCATGCTCAGATTTGAACCCATAGTCTTCATCACAACTTTATCTCGTACTGGGCAATTATACATTGATGTCAAACATTGGCAACTGTTTTCATCATCACACACAGTTTTTAGCTAGTGAGTCTACACTACAACAAAGTAGCAATCAATTCATTCAATCAATAAATTCTCAACCACTTTTGCCTTGACTGCTCTAATGGTTACTAACATTGTAATAAGAATACTTGGTCTGCCATCATCTTATGCAGATCAGCCTAATTTCCTTAGTTCATTGTCTCAGATCAGTCAGCAGAAACTATGTAAATATTTGATTGCACAGTAAACAGTGGCATTGTCAAATATTCTTTCTTTCAATATTGGACTTTTCTCAAGTTCATATTCCAATCATCTTCATATTTGGTTACCCTTTTATTACTAAATACAACAATTCCTGTGTCTCTTTCAAACCTAAAGTTCAACATTATACTTATAGCTCTCGTTTACGAAGTACTTTACGACGGCGTCTACCAACTAAAAGACTTGTCTTACGCCGTCGACAAAATGCTCCACGACAAAGTACCTAGCAACCATATCGAGTACTTCATGTCAGAGAATGTCGAACGTCGCAAAAAGCAGAAAGAAAGAGCTAAGATATTCATAGAAGCCGCTGATGATGACAAAGATAGGAGCAATAATGCTTTGGCACTAAAATGTAAGCACCATACCGAAGATTTGGAAAGAGCTAGTCTGTTGAAGGAGTCTCTGAGCATCTTCGTGTTCAACCGCAGTCTGATACAACTTGAGAATGTTTGCATGAACTGTCTGAACGTTAACAGCGCAAAAGATTTGCTCGACAATGGAATCACTCCGTTTCCTTATAAAGTGGCAAAAGCCTTGGACCCTGATATCTATAGGAACATAGAGTTCGATGTCTGGAGCGAGTTGAGAAGAGGTACTCAAGTTTTTGCCATGAATGGAATAGGAACGGAAACCCTCCACAAATAGATTGGAATATTTTTCAGCGACCTTGTTAATTCGTTTATTTTCATTGTTAACTGGTTACTCGTATTCTTATGAATACTAGCTTTCTCTTGCGAATTTCTCGTATGAACGGAAATGCCGAATCATTTTCTATGTAACTAGGGCAGTAGATCAAACTGAAGATGTTTGGGTGTTTTAGTTCCCTATTCCATTCCATTTTGAGAGAAATATTTTAACATACATTTTCCCTATTTCGGTACTTATGAAATGGTATTGCAGAAATGCGTTATGGCGCGAGATATTCGGATGGGACGACCCTGCAAGTGGGCGTCAAGTGTTTATGCAAACTTCAGCCGGAGCAGACAGTTCCTTACCACTGCCACATCCAAGAAATGAGGCCTGATGGTGGCCCCTGCCTCGTGTTTATCGAGGAGTTGGGCGAGAAACGAATAGTGAACTTTGAGCAGTTGGAACCTCTACCCCTTGAGGAAATAAGACCCTGGGCTCCTCCCTACAGATACTCCCGGGCACATTCTCAGTTCCTGACCCTGAGCCAAATGCTGCAGCAAATAGGTTCGACGTTCAAAATAATAACTTTTTGACTTCTTGCTACTTCCGATTGCCTTATAGAAATATTTTAGAAATGCTTGACCTTTTCACTACTTATTTTGCACAGATTTTTAGCATTCTGCAAAATTATAAATATTGAAATAGACTTACTCTTGCACAAACTTATTATAACACTTCCCATACTTTAATGTTCCACGACCAGGCAACATCACTCTGAAACAAGGTCTGAGCAAGGCCCGAAACAAATCCAAGATGGCTACGGACGACAAGGCTCCTGAAAAAGTTAGCAAGCCAAGCAAAGTGTCGTGGAACGAAGAGACAGAGCTATCCTTTCAGAACAACGTCGATTTCTCATACCAACACCTGGACTTCCTGAACTTTGAACCAATGCCTGTTAGTTGTAGCTAGACACAAATAGAACTAGGTAATGGGTGATTTGTAAGCATATCACTTAACAAACAGTTATTTCGACACAAGTCTTACGAGAAAATCCTGTTATGCAATATTTTTCTCGTAAAAAAGAAAAGGCGTTCTAAAATAAAATTTTGCGTAGGCGGCAAATTCTTTCGCAACTGAAGCCTTAGCTTAAACCTTTGCACTCTATTTGTAAGCCAGTTACGTATTACATATTTTTTTTGGTAATTAAATAGCATTAAGTTCGTTATGTTCAGCCCTATCAAATATATCAAAGGGCTTCCATATTTGCGCATAGATTTTTGATCTACCCTCGTTGCAATGATGCGAGAAGTAACATGTCATACTTTTCATTTTTTCATTTACATTTTTTTATGCATTACTTAATAAGTCTTTCTAGATATTTTTGTTTTGTAAAACAAAAAATATATTATTTTTAGTTTTCGTCTTCGAAAATTTCTGAAAACTCAAAAAAGTGACGTGCTTATAAATCTATCCTACAAGTACCATATCGTAGCTATTCTAGAGGTAATCAAATTGGGATACAAGTTGTGTAGTTTAGTAACTAGTTTGTTTGTGTTGTTGTTTTAGTATTTAGGTACCTAATGCCCGTTTTCTTTGACACTGGGTGACATCTAGGTGAATGCCTGAACAAAAGCGTATCGTTGGATTTTCAACGCTCGACTCGAGAGTCGAGACTGCCGATAGTTAATAAAAAAAGTAATATTGAGGTGTTCACTGTTCCTATTGTTAGTAAAACGGGCATAAATGTCTTGTAGATGTAAGTGGAGTAAGGAAATTACTGACAGGAAAAGTTTTTTTAAAAGATCAAGAAAACTGTTCTATTTTCAAGTTTTCTAGTCATCTTCCTTGAGAGGGAGTGTTTATGAGATGAAAGTAAATTCGCTATGATATTTCTGATATCTATCCATACAATACGAGAAGTAACAAAGAAAATAAACAATCAGGGTTAGTGCAATATTGCACCGGGCAACAAGCGTCGCGCGCATGCGCGTATGTGCCCCTCGCCGGCTGTGATTGGTCCGCAGAGGGTACCAAAGTGAAACTTTTGTTTTAAAAATTGAGATGCAATCAATCAGTTGATAAGAGCATCTCGTACATATCGCACGTGCGTTTCGCGCTGGCCCGTTTCACGGACTTGTCACGGACTATTATGGTTGTAAGTCTCTTTTGCATACCATAAAAATATCTAGTGAGCACCTTTCTTGAGAAAAACAGCACGAATATTACTAAGAGTTATTTAACGAGTCGAACTTTTCAACTGTCAGTAATTTACCCAAGTCTTAGAGCCCTTAAATTCGTGTCGGTGGTTATATTTGTGGAATGTCCGGGCAGGTTGAAGTTGAAGCCCTTCCCCTGATGGTGGACTGTCGGCCGGGCGCGGGTGCGCCGCCCCTCGATCTCGCTCACCCTCAGGCCAATGGCGGAGCCCTTACTGAGAACCATCATAACCAGGTTAGTCCTTTTTTGTTAATACTTTTACGATATTTTCTTGATTCTACCTGTTTTGTCGCGAGAAATCAAAACACGATACAGGAGAAATACTTAGTATGAGGCGCAAAGTTTAAAAAGAAAATAGTATTTATGGCGATGCGAAATTTGCTTAGCGTTTGACACAATAGCGAATTTGTTTATTGAAATAATGTTTGTTATAATAGGAAGATGTTACTCTTCTCCTGACATCACTTTTCTCAGTTTCCTGGGAAGTCCTAAGCTATTGATATTAAATTAAACTTGATGACCATTTTACGTTAGTTGCATAGTGTGTAAAGTTTGCATAGTCCTAGTATTTCTGGCAATTGTGCTACGGCAAATACCGTTTCTCTTTCTACGTCGCACTTTACTTTACATCGCATTGTCTATAGAAAAAAGCGTTGTTTATGACATTCGAAGTAAAAAACAATAGAGGTACCTATTTTGTGGGCGCATCATGGTCACAAGCCATATTACAACCCTGATATAAAAAAAAATACATGAAGGCTGTTATAGCTTTTGCATTAATAGATAGATGTAGCCAATTTTACTCCGCACTTGCACATAAATGTTGCGTGGGTAAAAAAAGGCCACATTTGAAAAATAAAAGTAATAAATTACTAGTTTATCATGTGCTAGACGATGTGAACAGTTTATTTCACCGCAATTTCTGCCTCTTCAATTCAATTGAATCGGAACTCAAATCACACTTCAAGTGATTTTAACGGATGCTGCTGGATGCTGTTATTTCCGCCAACCAATCACAACTGCTTAAATTACATTTGTTGACTGCAGATGTATATGATAAAGACTATTTGAAACATGCCCAATATGAGTAGGCGATATGATAAAAACTATTGAAATAATTAAATTGACCGGGCTTTCTGAATAATGCCCATCATTTATTAGGCAGGGTAATAAAAATGTTTTTTTTAAAATTAATTTTATTGTTGAAATTGATTTTAATATAGATTAGATAGTACGATTACTATTTAAGCAACAAAGTCGACGGAGCCCCGCTGAGCGGCAGGCTTATTACGTATATTTTGCAAGAGCAAAACGATAGCGATTTTTGCGCAATAATTGCTCTTCAATACAACAGTTTTAGAGATGTTGGCGTTTTTTTTTAAATAAGTGCATTTCACAAACATTAACCCTCTTACTAATAAACACGGAATAAAGTTATACCAGGTATAACAAAGGTATACCCATACATTTTCATAGGTTTATACTTGGTATAACTTTTTACTGCGTTTATTAGTAAGAGGGTAAGTGATTAGCAAACGATTGTGTAGGACCTACCATACCTACACTGCAGGTAATTCCGACTTTTATGACATAAAGCGATTGATCGCTATCGTTTTGCTCTTGCAAAATATTTTACATTTTCAGTTAAGTTCCAGTATTATGCCGATTTCCCATTAAATTGGGCTCGTCTCGTAAGCTAATTTCAAAATTTTAAATGTAAGAAACTGCATGCCCTAGTCTAGACGGTCTATTGTAACGTAACATGAAGGCGATGACGGGAGTACTTACGTACACTTCAGCTCCCGTCATCCCTCGTGCCCTAAGCTCCCGAGCTCGCTTCGCGCGCTCTTGGACTAATTCATAGACCATAATTATTATATTAACGAATTTCCCATCCGTTACATAGCGATATTCATAATGACCAGACAATTTGATAAATATAGACGTTTGAATCAGTATTCATTACATTCCCCGATTTGACTTGACTTGATTCATAATGCCCGGGCATTATACATAGTGCACTGATTAATCAGTAGTTCCATGACATATAAACCAGGCATCATCACACCTGTATTTCCCAAAAGGGGCAGAGGTACAGCTACAGTCCTACACCCAGATTGTGACAGTTATGTTTAAAGTCCAATGTAACAGAACTTCACCGCCGACCATATCATCGCTTACCATCAGGCGAGATAGTGGTCAAACGCGAGCCTATCGTAAAAATAGGGTAGGGCGAACCTTATGCGATCAACCAGGCACAAATCTAGACATCACATCAGACTTTGGGTTGGGATAAAACCCACCGCAACTCCTGAAATCCAGAATCAACAGTGGCGACCACCAGAAAAGCGCCGAGGCTCGACGATGTCCCGGAGAATGAATCAGACTTTGGGTTTACTGATATCATTGTACTTCAATAAAGACAATGAAAAGATACTGTAGCGAGTTATTGTTGTGTTTAATCCTTACTGTGGGCCTCCCGTGGTACATTCATGGCAATTGGCCTTTGTTGCAGTCAATACGGTCATCTGTCGACGTTTCATTTTTGTTTGGTTATTGTGGGTAAAAGCAGGTAGAAACACCTTTTGCCACGTGGTCACTAACTAGCCTATGAAAAAACCTAATTGTTTTTAAAGCAAGAGTAACAAGGATGTAAAATTTGTATTATTTTTGTCTCGTAGGCTGGAGGTAGCGGAGACATGGCGTCGCACGGCATCGCTTCGCCGGGCTCGGTGCGTGCTTCAACTCCGGCTACGACCAACTCGCATACCACCTATACTACCAGTAAGTACTTACTAATATACTAGAAATAACAAGAGTCTCAGAAACCTATTTTAATCAAACAAATATCAATTTGATTTCGGGATAATTGGTATGGATATTGAAGTAATAAAAATGAATTCAACACTTACTTGAAAACGTACTACTTTTAGGCTCAGAATGCGCTGCATTGCACACAATGCAGCAAAATCTAATTCCTATGGTCAGAGAGGTGACCGTTTTTAGGGTCCCGTACCAAAACGGTAAAAACGCGACCCTATTGCTAAGACTCCATGATCCGTCTGTCTGTCTGTCTGTCCGTCTGTCACCAGGCCATATCTCATGAACCGTGATAGATAGACAGTTGAAATGTTCACAGATGATGTCTTCTGTTGCCGCTATAACACACACACAACAAATACTAAAAACAGAATTAAATAAATAATTTTAAGTGGGGCTCCCATACAACAAACGTGATTATTTTGCCGTTTTTTGCGATAATGGTACGGAACCCTTCGTGCTCGAGTCCGACTCGCACTTGGCCGGTTTTTTTTTTAAAATCATAGCTAATGGCGCATGCCCTTTTAGAAATAATTTAGGGCAAATTTAAATTGAATATCATAAATAAATACACACGTGGGCATTTGTAATTGTTGTCCCTCGTCGGCTCCATAACGGCCACGCCTCGGCTGGTGCGTCTATTCCGCCTCAGCTGCAATGGGAATGACACAACAGTCCCCCTTGTATCATATTGTAGTTTTTGGAACAAACTGAACTTTATGTGAATTATGTTTACAAAACATATTTTGTGAAGTAGACATCTTTGGAAACTAAATTATGATCGCCGTATACAAGGTTCTCAGAAAGAAGAAGTAGAATCAAATTGTTTATCGCCCCCCTTACTTTACTCAAGTGCTCTTGTAAATCAATAAACCTCTGGAATGTTACCTTCGTCGTTATGGTCCAAGATCACAGAAACATATTTTCGTTATTAATTAATTAAACTAGGAACAAATTTTAGCTTTGTGAATAGATCCTCACTCGAGGTGGCGACCAGCTTTTATGCTACTTTAACAAATCAGGCGAATCATTTTGCATGACAATAAAATTTGCACTCAGACTTTATGAAAAAATTTTAATGTTTTATCTTCCATTTTGCGCCTGTTACCTGAGAATTTGCTGTCGGCCCAAGCTAGCAGGTACGCGTACGTTCAAAGTACATTCTAGAATTACTATATGCCACACATTTTGTTACTAAGGAAATAAGTAACGTCTGGGGGCTCTGGGACCTTGAACAATTAGGCTAGGGAAATGGCTTGCTGATCGCAGTATGTTATCGTTATTATAAAAGCGGGAAAAGGCAGGTTCTTTGTATTTATTAACCGACGAAAAAAAGGAGGAGGTTCTCAAGACGATCCGTGTATTTTATTTTCTATTTGGCGAATTACCTTGTTTTTCCGAAACAGCGACGCGACAATTCTAGGTTCTATTCTAGCTTCTGATTTCTAGCACAGACTTATTATTATTAGCTTAGAATTTAAATTGTTATAATTTGGTTAGCTGATGTAATATTTAATTATCACTGTCCTGCTTCTTATCCATACAGGAATAATATTTGTCTAAGTAGGAATGATCCGATTTAGGCGAAATATATTATTGCTTATCAGTGTTTAATATGCCAAGGATAGACAGAATCAAAGATATAAATAAATAAAATTATTCATTAAAAATCTTTTTTTTAAACTAGCTTTTTCCGTATTCTTCTCAGCAAACCCTTTCATTTGACACCCATAGCAAGGTAGTGTACAAAAATCATCCGCCATACTGGATTTAGACTGACGTCATCACTTAGCTAACTATACATTGTCATCCAAACAAAACATTTATGCAAAATTGCATCTTAATCGGTGGAGGATAACTGCTTTAAAATTCAGTTCTGATGTACACGATCTTCCTGCTCGTTTACTTGACATCATTACAAATAAGGGTCATATTATTATGAAGCAATAGAGCTGTTTACCTTATGGTGCGCATACAAAGGGCCTTTCTTACACATTTATTTGGGTTGGTGACGTAATCAATGATGCTGTTATACTATATTTATATGCAGGCATCGGAGTATACAAAGTGTAAAGGAATAAACGCAAAACTTGAAAAGGTGTAAGGGACCATCTGAAATCGCGAAAATAAAAGCAGCTGCCTCATACTTGCATAACTCGACAAATGTTCTGTATAATAATATAATAGCAGTCTGTTACTGTCCCGCTGTCCCACTGCAGAGTAGTGCAGAGCCTGCCTCTTCTTATACAAAGGCACGAGCATACATACGTGGGACACTCAGAAAGTTTTGCGAAACTAAAAAAAATTGTTCTATACGTACATATATTTTTATTAAATCTTTTCAAAGTACTTTCCACCAGCCTCTATACAAAGATTCATGCGCCTAAACCAGTTTTCAAAACACTTTTACAATGCATGTCCTCGAAAAGAGCGGTTTTCTAAGCAGCTAAACTGTGCGGAAAGTGTCACTTTTTTTCACTAGTGCTTTTTACTTTCCTGTACTTTTTTAATGTTTAACTCCAACGTCAGCCCGACGCATAGAGTTTATATTATTTGAGAAAAGTTTTAAAAATTAGTAATGTACAGATTATCATTCATATAAAAGGTAAAATAAAACTAATACTTTATTTTAGGCGTTTTTAATTACTCTAGATTTAGATTTTGATCAATAAATTAATTTTAAATAGTCATTAAATATGTTTGGCAGAACATATTTTGCTCGTGCCTTATTGCGTTACGATGTGACAGCTATTCGCACATGCGCAGTAGATATGCTCGAGGAACTATTAGTTAATCTGTGGTTATGCTGAACGCGCTTGAATAAGCCCGCCATTTTATTAATTTCATTTTATTGATTTATTTATTTCCTCGCACAATGCATAGTAAAATGTTGTATGATACACGTACGTAAGATGATTTCCGACTCGTGTCGATTTATCCACTCACTCGCTTCGCTCGCTCGTGAATAAAAATGCCACTCATCGGAAATCACCTACCTTCCGCACTTGTAGCATAAATAACTATTTCCAGTCCGCCGCAGACACCTCGTTTACAGCCTGCTCGAACGCAGCCAGCGCATCTTCCGGCGACGAAAATTGTATCCCTTTGAGCTGATTTTTTATTTTTGGGAATAAAAAGAAGTCACACGGTGCTAGATCAGGGCTGTAAGGAGGGTGACCCAGGAGTTTGACTGGCGTGCTGTCCAGGAAGTCCCTCGTTTTGAGTGCGGTGTGCGCAGGTGCATTGTCGTGGTGGAGCAGTAGCCCGCGGAGCCCTGTGTTTGGTCGCTTGTTGCTTATAACAGAGAAAACTTCTGGCAAACATTTGGTAGTATACCATTCGGCATTAATGCTTCTTTGATCCCGTAAGGGAATTGATACCAAGTGGCCAGTCAAAATAAAAAAGCTAGCGATCAAAATCTTACCCCCGCTTCTAGATCGCTTCACTTTGGTAGGCGTTGGCTCATTTTGAAACACCCAAACAGTCGACTGGCGCTTGGTTTCTGGGTCGTATTGATAAATCCAGGACTCATCACCTGTAACGATGTCGTAAACACGCCGAGACGAGCCTGCTTCAAATTTGTTAAGCATATCACGGCACCATTCCACCCGGGCCTGCTTCTGAGCATCGGTGAGGTTGTGCGGCACCCAGCGTGATACTATCCTCCTCACGCGAAGATGGCTGCGTAGAATCTCGTGAACGCTTCCCGATCCAATCTTCAATATGTGTTGAATCTCCTGATATGTAATTCGCCTATTGTCTTGGATTAAATTTTTCACTGCTAGCACGTTTTCTTCGGTAACAGCCGTCAAAGGGCGACCGCTTCTTTCGTCATCCCCCAAAGTTGGTCGACCGCGCTTGAATTCGTTATACCAACGATACACGGTTGCCTTGGAAGGGCCTTCATCCATGAATGCCATTTGAAGTCTATCGTACGATTCATCCGGTTTCAGGCGACACTTGAAATCGTATAAAATCATAGCTCTAAAATGTTCCCGGCGCAGATCCATATTTCAGTGAGACACAATACTTTGAATTAACTCGCAAAAAATGTGGAGGGAAATTTTGAAATTGGAACTTACTTATTTTTACTTATAAATAATCATATTTTCGAAAAACATTATAACTGGCCAGTCTCCCATATATAAAAACTTTTTTTCGCAATACTTTCTGAGGGGCCTGGTACAAGCTCACTCAAGGCGGGTTGCGGATTTCAAACTTATCTATACTAATATTATAAAGATTAAGAGTTTGTTTGTTTGAACGCGCTAATCTCAGGAACTCCTCTTTGTATTGAAAAATTATTTTTGTGTTGGATAGTGCATTTAACGAGGAAGGAATAGGCTATATAACATCACGCTACGATCAATAGGAGCGCAACATAAATGAAAAATGTTGCAAAAACAGGAAAAATATTCTTTTTTGAGAGCTTCCTTTGCATGCGCTGCGTAAATGGTTTAAGTTACGCAACAATCTTGTATGTAGGGTAGATGGGGTAGGTAGGTAGCCAGTTCACGGTAGCGAAGCCTTATGGGACAGCTAGTGTTAATTATAAAGCCAGGTTTCCTCACGATGTTCTCTTCACCGATAACGTCGGCGAAGTCCAAGATAAATTTAAAAAAGGTCGCATTGGTACTTGCCCGGCGTATACAGCCTTTGAAATTACCACGGTTGCTTGCTCAAGGCGGAGGGCCTGCAGTCTCGACATAGCTAACGATCGTTACGTTAAGTAACATTCGTTAACTCTTACCACAAAATAGTAAGTATACAGAAGGGCCACTCCCGCCGTTTGGAAAATTGACAGCTAAACTTGACAGATTCACTAGGGTTGCTACTAAATTGATTCCGAATTTAAAAAAAAGGGTAGGTTGCCCAAGTTACAAACATAAATACATAGATTCGTCTAAACATACATCATATCATGCTTACATGCCTTAGAGGGTAGACAAGGCATCAAATATCCATTTAATATCACGAACACTACAACCCTAGTGAATCTGTCAAGTTTAGCTGTCAATTTTCCAAACGGCGGGAGTGGCCCTTCTGTATACTTACTATTTTGTGGTAAGAGTTAACGAATGTTACTTAACGTAACGATCGTTAGCTATGTCGAGACTGCAGGCCCTCCGCCTTGAGCAAGCAACCGTGGTAATTTCAAAGGCTGTATACGCCGGGCAAGTACCAATGCGACCTTTTTTAAATTTATCTTGCACTCACTAGGGTTGCTACTATATTGATTCCGAATTAAAAAAAAAGGGTAGGTTGCCCAAGGTAAACATACATCATATCATGCTTACATGCCTTAGAGGGTAGACAAGGCATCAAATATCCATTTAATATCACGAACACTACAACCCTAGTGAATCTGTCAAGTTTAGCTGTCAATTTTCCAAACGGCGGGAGTGGCCTTTCTGTATACTTACTATTTTGTGGTAAGAGTTAACGAATGTTAGCTAGCGTAACGATCGTTAGCTATGTCGAGACTGCAGGCCCAGGTTTCCTCACGATGTTTTCTTCACCGATAACGTCAGCGAAGACCAAGATACATTTAAAAAGGTCGCATTGGTACTTGCCCGGAGTATACAGCCTCTGAAATAACCACGGTTGCTTGCTCAAGGCGGGTTACCGATTTCAAACTTATGTTAACTATAAGGCCAGGTTTACTCACCATTTTCTCTTCACCGATAACGTCAGCGAAGTCTAAGATATATTTAAAAAGGTCACATTGGTACTTGCCCGTATACAGTCTCTGAAATTCAAGATTATTATTAATATTTGTGGCGTCATTTTTTTATTGAACTCCCGACGGAACACGATTAACGCACGGGTAACTAATTATTGATTGGAAGCATAATATTTTATTATTTAGGGTTCCGTACTAAATTGTGCCAAGTTAAAATGTTTTGTTTTACACATCATCATCATCCTATTAATGTTCCCACTGCTGGGACACAGGCGTCCTCTCTTTAAGAGTTAATCCACCACGCGGGCCCAGTGCGTGTTGGTGGATGTCACGTCTTCGATTTTTTAGTTCTAGGACATGCCGGTTTCCTCACGATGTTTTCCTTCACCGTTTTGAGATCAGTGGTGATGAAATAATTTACACAAAGTAAAGCGCCTCGCTTAACAGACAGTCTGAACTGAGAAAACTCAGGTTTGCCTTAACCGAGGTGTTTCAATAAATATTATTTAACAGAAATGTTATCCCTACACATAAACTTACGACATGACCTACAACTTGTAAGTCGCGGCCTTACAAGGATAACACTGTACCCACACTGTTTGTATTACACGCTAAAAATAAAAAACTATACGAAGTTTTAGTAAGTAAATTAAAACTTGAGCTTCAAATACATTTATATAGATATTTTTGTTGTTATTACCTGAAAGTAGGAATGGCAGTAAGCGGTTCCTATTGTTTCAAAAAAGGTTTGCTGCGTACTATCTCTTTCACTCAATGCGGAAGCTGCTATTTGTTGTCTCTTTCACTCAGTGCAGATTTGCGAAAGAGGTAGCTGTAGAGGTAGGTTTATTATTTCCTATTTTAAATTTATTGTGCATGAGCATAGTCCTAGTCTCCTGAACAATCAGTGTCAGTGTGTCATTCGAATCAGGAAGTACAACGAGTCTACGACCATTAAAATCTTGAATTAATTTTGGACATTGATAAATTACTTAATTTCGTGATTTTGGTGCTACAAATTGCAACAGTTCCAGTTCCAAAGTACCGATTAATTATTTATCGAGGTAAGTTTTTATAATAATTTAATCTTTGTTTTTTTCTGCTGGATGCGAGACGCACGGGACCGGTTAATGTGATAACACTTGGGGGAGGCCAATGGTCAATTTCAGCAGTGGACGTCTTTCGGCTGAAATAATGATGATGATGATTGTTTTCTTCTGTCATAAATAAATACAATTGATTAGACAATTTATCAGGCGTTTGCTCGCAACATTGACCACCAGAATTACCAGGGTTAGAATGATAAACTCTTCTTTACACCTTATGGTGTATATTGCCCAATTTTAACAAAGTACTGGCTGTGCGCCCGCACGGAGCCAGAATATCAATATTGAACCTCTTTTTTGACGCTTGCATTGGTGAAGATACTCTTTTCGAAAGAGTCTAATATTTTTTGGCAATACCTTATACTCTTGCATGGGGTCAAACGATTTGCCTTGCCGAATTCACGTACGCAAATAGGCTGCTGATTTTAACAAATTGTGTGCCAAACAAAAAACAAATCTTGAAGCCCTGTAAAGACCACGTTAAGGAGAACTGGTTAACATTAAAATATAACTTGACAAGCCATTCTTGGAAAGGGGGAAACTTCAGAAAAGTTGTTTCACAATAAGCTAACCTAGAATTGCGACACAACAGTTACTTTTACATTCAGCTGAAAATAAAAATTGTTTTTAAACATTATAACGTTCGATTCCTGTCCAAACCGAATCCGTTGATTAACCCTAGCCCTAAGGGCAGTTACGCACTACATCCGATCCGTGTCCGTGATTTGACTCCCAGAGCTCTATCCGAAATTCCGAATTGAAATGTTGTGAATTATGACGGATAGAGTTCGGATGTAGTGCGTAAGCTTCCCTACAAGAAGTACTACAGCTACTTGGGAACCGAAATTTCTAGGATTCGGATCAGATGTAGTGCTTAATCGGCCTTAGAAATTCAGTAAAAAATTGTCAACTTCATTTTATTTTGTTTTTAATGTGGTTATTTTTTGGCGATGGCGACTTGTCTGTACAACGGTGTGTGACTCCTGTCCTCCGCCAATTGCCTCTACCATTGCGCTCTCGCGCATTTGTAACAGTTCGTTCTATTACGGCACTTGCTAGAGACCTTCTACTTCGGCCGAAGCCTTTTTGGCCGAATGTGGTATTTTTGAGTGAGGTATCGTGTTACCCAGTTACTGGGTTGTGAAAGTCAGATAGGCAGTCTCTCTATGTAAAATACTGGTACTCGGCTGACCCCGGTTAGATGAGGCCGAGCCCTACAAGGGAAATTTTAGGCTGATTGATTGTAGTATTATTTGCGAAGACGGCCCGAGCCAAAGGTTCGATCGGACACTAATATAGTAACTTATCGTGTAACTTATCGTTGTATTTCAAGTTTTTGGAAGCTGAAACAAGTATATTATTTTTGGCACAATTGTTGAGTCATAAAGTGCAGGTACCTAATTACACCCCTTGTAAAACGATTTATCATCTACGAAATATTTCAAAAGCTTATGATAAAGGAAAGAAATCTGCATACCTGTTTTTTCTATTGTTATTAGCGGATGGCTTAAAAGTCATTCTTTTGTAATACTATAATAGTGTATTGTTTCGAGTCGTCAATGAGCGCCGCTAGGACCAGATGGTATTAAGTAAAATTCTGAAGCCCCCAGACGTTACTTATTTTGTCAGTATAAAAAAGTGTGCGGTAGAGTAAAGTACGCCGAAGGTACTCTCGCGGTTGCAAAGTGTGAGGTGAAGGATCATATAGCACACACTTGTTCAGTATAATATCGCCCGCGCCGAAGCCTAGCTTCCGTGGAGATGGACGCCCACGGCCGAAATTCCGCCTCATACCGGCTAGCTTGGGCCGACCAGAGCAAATCACCAGATGCTAAAGGTTCGCAAAACAAACTCATTTTTCTAGTTTCAGTGCTGATTGCCATGGACTCTTTAGAATATCGATAAAAATTAATCGTGGTGGCCCAGTGGCTAAGACCTCGCCTCTCTTGCAGCTTTTTAAATTCATGTGTACTTTCTAAGTTTATCTTGGACATCGCTGACATCGTGAGGAAACCTGGACCTATAGTTAACATAGGTTATGCCTTCTCTGAAGAGGCCTTTGCCCTGCAGTAGAACAGTTCTAGGGTGGTATTATTATATATATGTATATCAATCAATATTAACAGGCGCTTTCTGACGGCGATAATTTCCACCAGACACTTTAAAGCCACTACAAGCAATCGTAGGGGCCAAAAATCCCCAAACGCATCACATCATCAGCCTATTAATGTTCCCACTGTTGGGACACAGGCCTCCTCTCTGTGAGAGGGTATGGGCCGTAATCCACCACGCGGGCCCAGTGCGGGTATTTTTTTTATGAATACTCGTATGTCCGTCCATTTTATGAAAATAACACTAGTCTACAAAAAATAAAAGAAATATTTTTCAAATGTTATTAATTTTGTTTTCTGCATTTTTGTTTTTTCCCCCTATTACAAACATATTGGTCACATATTTTTATCACGTCATGTTTTTTTTTTTATAAACCACAAGAAGATTCAAGTTATCCCGTTCAGTATATAAGTAAATAGGGGTTTAAATTGTAGAAGTATGTAAAATAACTGGGCTGCTGGAAATAAAATAAAAAGGACTTGAAACTTTCAAGTACAGACATTTTTTTTGTCTCACAAAAATTTAAGTTGTTGTGTATTTATTCTATCGATATACACTTACACAGCGGTTTTACCGTTGGGTAATAAATCTTGCTCGCTTGCTTTGACCACTTCAGTGGTTTTGAGATTTATTAATTTTCCTACTTTAATAAGGTTAAATAAGGTTAGACAAACATTTGGTCAGCAGTGTAAATCAAAATACGTCACGATGTCGAAATCAAAATCATCGTCTGATTTGGATCCTTTTTTTTTGGACACGAACACAACTGCGGAGTGCGGATAGTTCGTGCACCAGATTATAAATATAATTGTAACTACGCGTTGGTCCATCTCCCTATATCATCCTTTACCTGGGGACCATACATGGCGAAAATCTGAGAGGGACACAACATGAGGGGAGGCAAGTTATTGAAAACACATATACAGATCGAAACGAAGTGCATTGAAAAGGGTGCGGATTAAAATTACGCCGCGGGGGCGTACCGTGTCTACATGGGGAGATTTAATTCGTAATTGGAGACTAAATGATTGTCGGCAGCTTTTTCTACGTACGTGTATACTTATTCATTCGGGGGAATATTATTAAGTCCTAGCTCGCTGTTGTTTATCAAAACTGACCCATGTATGCATATGTGTGTAATTTGAGTGCACTTTGATGTTCTGGTCGGAAGGGTGGATGTTATTGGGGTGCGGAATTAATTAGACTTGCGAAAAACATCGATCGTCTATTTGTTTTGTCTGCTACACCGGACATGATAAATCATTCACTGTGCGTACTTGGTTATACATTTATAACCCAGCCCTTGGGTGTTTAAAAACTTGAGTAGGTTAGGTTAGTTTTATACCATAGTCGATTGTGTTATGACGTATCGTATCTATCATAGTGGTCAAACGCGTGCTTGTTATGAAATAAGAATTAAACTAATGACCTAATTAATTAGTTTATTTCCGGTTCTTAATATGATTTTAATGACTTGATAGGATCTTGAATGCATATAACATGGTTTGTGGTTTTGCGAGCGTCATTCTGATGTGCATTACCTTCGTGGCCCTTCAAGAGTATACACCTACGCGAGCTCTGTAAGATGGACGTTAATCAGCATAGTGAAGAGTTATCGATATCTGTTGAAGAACCAGAAACAGGTTTGCGTTTTTTTTTGTTCTGATCTTTTTACTTGACGTCTTTTTAGTTGTTTACGAATCATCTGACCTCTATTCCTCTGCTTTGCTGGACTGTTACGTTGTATCTTCACATTAACCTCCACCAAGGTGACCACTGAAAAGCAATGCCGTGCTATGGGTCCCCCATGGCACGGCACCATGCTGAGTGAGCCTTCTTGTCTCAGTCGTTTCGTGCCTTGCTACAAATAAGTGTATCGCACGACTCAAGTGGTCGCGCCTAGGGTCCCGTTCTGTCCCAACTGACGACTAGTCGCGCTGCTCTTGAGTTGTGTTGCTCTAGTGTGCTGTTCCTACCTTTTTTCTTGCCTATATTTTTACGTGAAATGTTAGATGTATGTCATCATCATCTGCCTAGCCTTTTCCTAAATGTTAGATGTATGTATTATATATTTTTTATTCTTTTATTTATTAATAGCTTCTGTCAGCGGCTTCGCCCGCATTTAACGTTTTTCTTATCCCAAGGGAACATTATACCGGGATGAAAAGTAGCATATGTTCTATTGCAGACTATAATCTGTCTCTGTGCTAAATTTCATTCCGATCCATTTAGCCGTTCAGGCGTGATTGAGTAACAAACATACATCCAAACTTTCGCATTAATAATATTAGTAAGATAAGATTACTACGACTTTGTGTGTCTTTGTTAACATAGTTTTATAGGCTTCTGTACCAATAAATACTTTCTTTTTAGACGCGATGATGTCCGGCGCTGGGGCTCCCCCGAACAACGGCGGGTATCCGCACGGGCTGGGCGGCTCGGGCGTGGGTGCCGTGGGTGGCGTGGCAGGCGCGGCCGGCGGCTGTCCGCCGTACGTGTGCGGCGTGAAGGGCGGCGTGCTGTGGTGCGGGGGCGCGGGCGCCGGCGCCGGCTGCCCGCCGCCGCACGCGTCCCACGTGCCGCCGCCGCCGCCGCCCGGCGTCAACCCGCACGTCTTCAAGAGCGTGCAGCCCAACGGCTCGGATCTGCCGCTCAATGGTGAGTTTTGACCCAGTTTCCTTATATTTCGACGACGATGATACCCAGGTAGGCCGCCGCAAACACTATTTGGCGAAATAGGGTTGTAAAGACCCTGTTGAGTGCGGTACCTTTAGAGAACCTAATGACGCTGCTATTGGCGTAGCTGCCTACTGGTCCCAAAACATCTAAAGAGTTTCATCGACTCGAAAAGAAGACGACCGTTTACGGCGTCCATACAAGCATTATTGTGCACATCCTACATAGCAGTTGCCACATAAGATGTGCACGGTTCGTTTATTTGCCAGATATTCCCAAGTTTTCGTATATCGTCGAAGTTAATTGCACCGGCGCGAGGCTTAGCTTAGTCGTAGACATCGACCACATAGCCACTAGACGCCTCATGCTTGATCTAATACATCGAAACAATTCTGTCAATTAGCTGAGGTATGAAGAACGGGACGACTGCTCTGATTGGTCCGTTCCCAAGGTCATACGCCTCATAAGGGTGGGACAGGTTTAAATAAAACCAAGTAGGTATCGATATTTTTATAAATAGTATCTGAATGTTTTAGTCATATCGGTTGACTAAAAGATCGACAAGATAAAAGATTGACATCGCTCGCCTGTTATAAGGCGTCTAGGGGCTGTGTGGTCGCTGGTCGTAGACGATTGGTAAATCGATAATGAATGTGCGAACACTTAGTTGCTAATATTGCCTTTATTATCACGAAATAAAGACAACGCTGCCAATTTTGTGGTTGCTTGAGACAATCTTATCAGACTTGTCAACGTTATTGCTATGTAAATGTGAATGTTTTATATGTAAGTTATTTCCACAGACATGGCCACCCTGCGCTTCTACTTCAACCAGGGGGTAGACTGTGTGTACGGCACGTACGGCGCGCCGCCGCCGCGACACTTCTCTCCGCGCGACATGTCGCAGGTGTCGCAGGTGGCGCAGGTGACGCAGGAGCTGCAGCAGGTGTCGCTGCAGGAGCGCCCGCCGCCGCACCAGCCCGACCACAAGCACAAGCCCAACCAGCCCAATGACAAGCCCCAGAACAACCAGGGCAAGGGGAATGGACAGCGCCCTCCACTGGGACCCAGGTATATAAATTTTGCCATATGTTGCCTGTTTTTCGTTAACGAGGGGAAGCCTTCAAAAGCCGCCTGGACTATTAGGGAAAAGACCAGGCAGTATGGGCATTTTACTTCACTAAAACCACACCAGTGATCACCATCAACACGTGGAAGCCCCCAGCCCGTGACCTCTTATAAGTCCAAGCCGGAATCCCCTACTTTTCTTACATATTGCACTTCTCGTGTCAATCTCACAAACGGGACGAACCATAGTTCGATTGTATCACGTCTAAGCTCTGCCACGTCTTCAACGAAAGTCCACAAACACATTGGTATTTTTATTTTCGCCCAGTCAGCTGTTCTTTTGTTTGATCTGCTTTTTCATTTGGTACCATCGTATTATTTGCACCATTTCATGTCATTCTCATATTTATAACAGATTCAACAAGCGGGGTGGCGGCAACCAGGACGGCAATCACCATAACAATAATAACCCGAACAGGCACAATAATAACATGGGCAACAAGGGACCGAACAACCGGTTAGTATCTATTATTACACGTAGAAACATATCAACTTGACACAAAACCAAGCAACATTCTCTAACTCCTTTCGAGATAGAAGCGTAAGTCACACCGCGAGCAAAGATAGTTAACATTGATAACAGATATAACAGGCGCGGCCGCGGCTACTACCGCAACAACAACAATAGGTACAACAACAACGACCCGAATAGGCAAAACGAAAACCTGGACAAGGAGGAACTTAACCACCGGTAAGTTGCTATTACAACAACGCAGATCTAAGTTACACAGAACTATGGGACATAGTCTTATCGTTTAATACGCAGGTTTCATTGGTCATGTACACAATATATTTTACAATGCATGTCCTCGAAAAGAGCGGTTTTCCAAGCAGCCAAACTGTGCGGAAAGTGTCACTTTTTTTCACTAGTGCTTTTTACTTTCCTGTATTTTTTTAATTTTTAACTCAAACGTCAGCCTGACGCATAGAGTTTTTATTATTTGAGAAAAGTTTAAAAAAATAGTTATGTACAGATTATCATTCATATAAAAGGTAAAATAAAACTAAAACTTTATTTTAGGCGTTTTTAATTACTCTAGATTTAGATTTTGATCAATAAATTAATTTTAAATATTCATTAAATATGTTTGGCAGAACGTATATTTTGCTCGTGCCTTATTGCGTTACGATGTGACAGCTATTCGCACATGCGCAGTAGATATGCCCGAGGAACTATTAGTTAATCTGTGGATATGGTGAACGCGCTTGAATAAGCCCGCCATTTTATTAATTTATTTTTTTCCTCGCACAATGCATAGTAAAATGTTGTATGACACACGTACGTAAGATGATTTCCGACTCGTGCCGATTTATCCACTCACTCGCTTCGCTCGCTCGTGAATAAAAATGCCACTCATCGGAAATCACCTACCTTCCGCACTTGTATCATAAATAACTATTTACAATGCATGTCCTCGAAAAAAGCGGTTTTCCAAGCAGCCAGACTTTGTGGAAAGTGTCACTTTTTTTCACTAGTGCTTTTTACTTTCCTGTATTTTTTTAATTTTTAACTCCAACGTCAGCCCGACGCATAGAGTTTTTATTATTTGAGGAAAGTTTTAAAAATTAGTTATGTACATTATGTATTCATATAAAAGGTAAAATAAAACTAATACTTTATTTTAGGCGTTTTTAATTACTCTAGATTTAGATTTCGATCAATAAATTTATTTTAAATATTCACTAAATATGTTTGGCAGAACGTATATTTTGCTCGTGCCTTATTGCGTTACGATGTGACAGCTATTCGCACATGCGCAGTAGATATGCCCGAGGAACTATTAGTTAATCTGTGGATATGCTGAACGCGCTTGAATAAGCCCGCCATTTTATTAATTTCATTTTATTAATTTATTTAGTTCCTCGCACAATGCATAGTAAAATGTTGTATGATACACGAAGATGATTTCCGACTCGTGTCGATTTATCCACTCACTCGCTTCGCTCGCTCGTGAATAAAAATGCCACTAATCGGAAATCACCTACCGCACTTGTAGCATAAATAACTATTATTTATTTAGGGAGCTTTTATAATAGCAAAGCGTATGAAAGTCCTATAATACCCTGTATGAACACTATTAAGGTGGGTATAGACTAAAGCATTTATTTGTAACAGAACATCGAGCATTCAGCATCAGCTTGATATTTTGTTACACCCTGATTTTAAAAACTAACGAGCGTTTTGTTGTAACATTTTATCGAGCAAAAAGGTCAATAATGAACGCAAGGTACAAAGAAATGTTACAGATAAATGCTCACTCGCCGTGAGCATTACGCCGAACGCAACGTCGTACATTTGCAAGAACGTTACATTACATGGTAATGCTTAAGGAAACTGAACATTTGTCTGTTTTGTACCATTCGTAAGAACGTTACGTTACATTGTAATGTTCACGAAAATGCTCTAATGTATAGTCACCTTTTACGCATTCGATTTGGGCCATGAATCTCAACAAACTCTTCACTTCATTACCATACAATATGTTTATTGCATTCCACAACTTGTACTAAATTGGTAGGTCACAGAGATTGTACCTGCAAAGGAAGAAGGTTTATGTACATATGAGCTAGGAGGCCAAGCTGGTTGACGTCTTGGGTAGTTTACCTGTAGTGTGACCTTTTTCTTTAGGAAATCTTCATTAATACCTTTTTTTACGTTGACACGGTTGGCGCAGTAGTTGAGCGATCGGCTCCTGCGCTGCATGTCGCGGGTTCGATGCCCGCACGGATCAAATATTTGTATGGCCTACAGATAATTGTTTCGAGTCTGGCTTTTTGTGTATGTTTGTGAACGCACACACGGTTCAGGAGAAATTCCTAGTTTGGGGCAACAATTACAATAAAAAAAATAGAATGTTCCATAAGTTTGGGGCCCGGGTGGTACGTACACTTTGGGCGTACCTGGTTTGGTCTTACTTTTGTTTTCCTCTTTGGTCCAGTGCTCGCAAGCGCTACTGCAGAGCATGAGGTCCCGGGTTAGAATTCCGCTTCGGGCAAAGTGTTATTGTTTTTTCCATCTGGAAATTCTTAGTAGCAGCTCGGAGTCAGGACTTGTGCCCTTGTGGATGGCAATAGGCTTGTTTCCTAATACATAGGACTTTAACATAACTTGCCAAATGTGGGTGTACTTATAGGTGCAGCTCTATCTAACCCTTGATAATACTGGCGTGCCCGTTACATGGGACTTGAATGGGGCCAACCCTTCGGGGCATGCATGCGATGATGTGGTCGACGGTGAAGCTCGCTTGCCTAGAAGTAACTTATTCACTCTTGACTTAAAGACCCCAAAGTTGTCGCTACAAAGGAAACAAAGACTACGGCAGGGAATTCCACACCTTATGTCTACGCACAATGAAGGTATTACCAAAACGTTTAGTGCGTGCGTGTGGGATACTTATGTATGTATTTGTCTCCAGCCGCAACTCTCACGGCGACGCGCGGCCGCCACCAGCCATGTACGCCGGCGGGGGGGCTGCGGCCGGCGCGGGGGAGGGAGACTTCGTGGCGGAGCAGCAGCCGCTGCTGACGTTGCCGTACATCCCCTACCCGCCGCCCGCCATGTACCCCATCCCCTACTACCACCCTGTCGACCACACTGACCCCAGTGAGTAGCCTTATTTTTACCCTTTTTCACAAACAACCTAGCCACTAATTAAGTATTAGAATAAACCAACCTCTGTCTAACCCTTCTGAGAATACTGGTGTGATGTTTATATTATATGTAAGTAAGAAATGTCCTTTGTTCCAGACATGATGAACATGATGCCTGGCATGACATACGTGAACTACGACGCAGACGGCGTGCCCTACGACCCCAGCCTGCAGGCCGCCTACTACCCCGCGCACTACCCTCCGCCGCCGCCGCCGCACCACCTCGAGCACAAGTAGGCGCTACACGCTACACGCTACTTGCTGCCGCAACACGACACGCAACTACCGACGATAAGGCTTTAGATAACTGACATTCTATCATCGTAAGCGTGGCGATAGCGATTGGTAAAATGTCACGTTGTTATGTTACATTTTGGCATTTCGACAAACACCATCGCTGATAGGGGGGTATTACACAATCATATATCTAGGATCACAGTTCTATGAGTCATATTGATATGATAGTGTTATTATAAACATATGATTTCATTTGAATCATTTCGTCTTTGATAAAAATATGATGATGATGATTCTTTCATGGTGACCCTATGATCCTATCTGATCATAGATACTTATATCAGGGCTTCCCAATCTTTTTTATACTGTGACTGCCTTTACATAGTTTTTTTTTTGCCGACACCCTTGTGTAAGGTACGAGAGCGTCGCAAATTGCGGCGTATTGATCACACTATCATTTGAGTCTTACATGATAGTGTAATACACCCACCCTGCTATATATCTATGATCATACATAGGATTACCATTAAATAATCATCATCATATTATTTTTTACCAAAGACAAAATGATTCAAATAAAATCATATGTTTATATTATACTATCATACAAATTTGACTCATAGATCTGTGATCCTAAATCAATTATAGCGTAATACCCCCTTAGAATGACACTTAATCTAGAGCCCAAGCTCATAGTTATTTTACCTCTGATTTCGACATTGATCTTTATTCTCGTAACGTAAGGTAGCTAATCTTTTGCAGCGGTAAAATAACTGTGAACGGACTGTACACTCATTTGTTTAGCTGCAACCACAGAGCACTGAAACGCCTCGGTGACGACTCGTTAGAGATAGTACTGTCAAAAGTTTCTGTACAAAACAAGCGAGTCAGTGAATGTAACCATTTACTGTCACTACAAATACAAATGGCGCATCTGATCAGAGCAAAAACGGAAAATATTATAAAAATATCCAAATAAATGTTAAACGTTTGTCGAAACTAGACTTCAGTAATGTAACTCTAACTTGCAATCTCGTAGAAAATATATTTAAAAAAAATGTTACTAGATGCGCCTAGTTTTCCTGATTCCCATTATGAAAATAACTAAATATTGCATAAAAGGGTAGATCCGGCCATTTTTCTTTCGATTAATTCTTGAATACGCGCGGGCGCGTATATTAAGGCGTCACTGCCGGCGATTCTTACTCTGTGGCAACAGCTTTTATATAACTCGCACACACATACTTCAGAGGCCCTAGTATAGTCGATGAGAGATAAACCGTCAAAATAAAACATCTAGCTGTATCTGCTAACCCACCAAGTTAATTATTAGTAGTCTTGATGTTATGCGGCAATGTCTCAGGATTTTATCAACAGTCTCTGGGGAGTAAGTATTCAGAATTGTGTGCGCGAGCTATCGCAAATGTGTGATGTGGGACTTACAAGACAAAGTATTTAAACTGGTGATAAAATTTGTGAAAAACAAATAGAAAAAAATAAAAACAAAAACGAAAAAGATCTGAAGAATCTGTCAAAATCTAAAAAAAAAAAAACTAAAAAAAAAATTTCAAAATGACCTCCAGTTTAAATGTCCTGTCTCACAATTGATGACAATTACTCGAATAATCGACTAAATTTACTTTCGACTACATGTCTGGTACATAACTAGTCGATACAGGCAAGGTACTGTTTACATCTGTTCACAATTTCAAAGACATTGTGAATAACTGGCTAATATCGCCTTGGTCGATCATTCGACTAATCTGCCTTTTGAGTCTGTTTTCTAACGTCGTTAAATTCTGTCTGACTATTGGTAACTAACTTCTCTAAAAAAAAGACTTCGGAATTGATTGGGAACATGTAGAGATTAACAATATGGTCTAAATAGATAGTTGGTTGTCTGAATAACGCTATAGTTCACTACCACCATCAAGTGAAAGTTTTGTTACACGCGTGTAATGTTGGAATGTATATGGAACGTAATTTGGACGTCATTGCAAATAACAAAATTCAAATTTTGAAAAGTCATTCTGTATCACTCGCGTTTAAATATTTATTAACTTGAAAGTGGTAAAACTTACTTGATATATTTAAATATTTACTGTTTTAATTGTACCAGTAATAGGATAAAATTCCATTTAAGTACAGTTCAAATGATAAGCATTTAAAATTATTCCCAGTTCCCACTAAAACTGCTGATTTAGTACACATATTCAATTAGCCAAGCTAATTAAATATGTGTAATAATAATCTGTGCAATCAATTGAATGTGCACTGAAACCATCAGGAACCTACACTTCTGAAAAAACTTTGAAAGTTTAACTAATTCGTCAGAATACTGTAGCATATCGAGCCAAGCTTGTAAATTTCTCAGATGGTTCAGTGTATTTTCAGTTTAATGATCGGCTGAGATGTTTCTTTTTACAATTTTACAGACCAAATTTAGATTAAAAATCCGTAAGTCTCGGCCGATTACAACTTAGTCAACGAGTCGAATGCGACTTGCTTAAAAAAAAATGCTCTTAGAAAGACCAGTATACGATTTTTTATAAAGAATGAGTCATAGAAAACATCGTGGAAACAAAATTCCACGATGCCGTGCTGTGTGAGGGATAAAATTCGATACAGTAACTTGCGTCAATTATCTGAACAATAATTCTTGGAATTGTCTATTCAACTCGTTAGTATTGAGTGTTTATTTTTTTAATGTTTAGATCCTGTAAGGATAAAGAAATTATTAAATAATCCTGCATCTGATGCATACACCTGAACACAGCACGGCATAATTTATTTGTTATTTATTTTGATTTGGAGCGAATATATGTATCTCAATATTCTTGTCGGAAAATTTACATTGTATTTGTACTTAACCATAAAGAGAGAGATTTAATAAAGCACGTGAGATCCTAAGGAACATGTGTGAACATTTTAGAAACTCTTCTAAATCCCTGATTATTCCTTCCGATCTTCTGTGATCGGACTGATACCGATTCGACGCAACTTATTCCACCTACTATATAATTAATATTATATACTAACCCGTGTTGGATATTGTTAACCCCTGGAGTGTTCATTGACTTCATTGGTGCTTCAAAGTTGACTAGAACAGGGTTAGCGTAACATTGTATGTATGTTATGGCTTTACCTACATTGTTGCGTAGTAATTAGGCGCTGTATATCATTCCTTATATTGTAAGGTGAAACTGTAAATTGTAAGCGAATTTAATGTAGTTTTTAACGTCAAATTTAAGTTTGTTTAGTTTTTTTATTTAGGCGCTATTCACAACACATGCGCTCAACATAACGCCTCCCTCAAAGGTGTTTCTATGGAAGCTACGGTAGTTTCAGTAGTACTGTTACCTGAGCCATGTGTATGATTAGTTTAATTTTCGGCTTAATTTTAGTTTAGTTAGAAATAAGTCAACACGGTTTCACATGCCACAATTTAGGACTCTCACTAAGAGTAATTTTTCTTTAAAATATTCCCAGATCTCATCTCAGGCTCACGATGAAATCGCAAATCTTTTGAATCTCTAAATATAAAAATTTCAGGACTTAGTACCTATTGAAAGTTGAATCAAATTACGTCAACACATAGTATCCTATTTTGATCTCATCAAATATCATTCGTAAGAAAAACCATGGTGCTTGGGTAGTCATTTATGTTTCTTTAAGTCATTTAAATTCACTAACATTTTTTAATTATACGGAATAGTAAGAAACCTTGATCTACAGCTCTTAGTTTTATCATCGAGCTATCATTGATACAATGATCCATTTATCTCAAAGAAAAAGTCTTCTCTCTAAATCGCACCTAGTCTCTGCATTTACTATCGTTAGTTATATGCATTTATCGCGTCCCAAGAGGCTGACAGATTAAAGGTGCCAAGTCAAATGTAGGCCTCCTTTTTGGGAGATCCGTCAGTAGTAATGTATGTAGTACGCCATATTTTAGAGTATTTTCCCTTATACTAACTTCACCCTGTTTACGCTTCTCTCGAAGAGGGCGTCGGTCCAGAACCTTTGGTATAACCGCAGGGTGCGTCTCCTATCGACGGCTAAATTCACTTCTCTTATTTTTGGAATATTTATATATAAATATTTGGCTGTGATTCGGAATTAATCTCAGAGCTTAGAAAGATACTGGCAGACTTGTTGTAAGACATAATATGAATGTCGCTCTATTTTTCACTGTAACCATAATAGATATTAGACTTGTGTCTATAAAACCCGATAATACCTTTATTTTGATTGCTACGGATGTACCTATTTTGAGAATTCCGCCCATGATTTTTATTCATATTTTACCATTCGCTTAAAATAAGTTTACGTACAAAAATAAACAGAAAATCTCAATGTTTGTACAGCCGTTGTTGAAATTATACAAAAAAAAAAACAAAAAAAATGTGTGTCTTAGGTATGTTCATGTTTATGTAAAAAGTCATTTTCGATAATACAGTATTAGTTTTAAATCACTAGGAGTTAGAATTTTATGTTAGTCGTTAATTATTGTTTACGTAACGATAGTCTAGTATTACTTTATTTAAGTATACCGTCAGTTATTTTGTAATCTCGTCAGTCAGCGTTAACTATACATTGTTTTGTTCTCACCGTAGTTATAATATGAGTGTGCCAAGTAAAGTTCTATGTATTTTAAGTGAATTGGCAGTTACATCTGTACTCACGAACAACGTGACTGCCAAAGAACAGAATTCTCGTTGTCCAGCAATAGATACTTGAATACAATATTGTGTTGTGAATTAATATACTATATGGGTAGATGTATGTCATAACTATATTGTTGTACAAGGCTCAAAGCTAGCGTCATGTCCGCCTTTGAGATGTTATTTGTATATTTTATTTCCAAAATTCCATCAAATAAATACCAACTGATTTTTGAATTTATGTTTTTATTTCCTTCCTATTCCCAGTCTTGTTCCTACCTAGTTTGGGTTCGGCTTCCAGTCTAACCGGATACAGCTAGGTACCAGAATTTTACCTCTACAACCCAGTAACTGGGTAACACTGTATCTCTTTGGTGGGCTGGTGTCTATCCGTTACGACATGGTAACGACTCTCAAAGATCTAACAATTACAAGCGGGACCAGAAGACCGGCTTAACGACATTTCCGACGCACGGAGAAGTTCTGGACTGGTATTTGATTGTGTGTGATTGGTTGATTTGGTCGGTTGGATAGCGTTCAAACTGCGCACTTACGCAATACGGCTGCAGGGAGTGTGGGATTTTTACCTCACTAAAACCACCCCGGTGGTCAATCAGTATATAATAGTAATCTTTGATCAGCACGTAGAAGGGACCCCGTGACTTCTCAAAAGACCACCCCGGAACCCTCTCTGTGCAACGCCTGTACACGCTCAATCTTGCATGCGCAATAACTAAATTTAAAATTACATCTAACCTCAATTTGTGCGGTGTACCGTTTTGCCGTCGTAACGCACATGTTTGCTTGTACATATTTTACAATCAAGATTTTTACAACAATTTGTGCAAATAAGATTGAGCGTGACGTTTTTCAATTGGCCGCGCCTATTTGTTATACGGCGTTTTATACGATAAGGCTGCGACATAACCACACCCTTATTGGTGGTAAACATGTAGTTCGATTCAAATACCTCATCGGCCTTGCACGATGTGTCCCTCTATCTGGCAGAATCTTGATGCTCCGAAATTTATTTGGCATAATCAAATTCAAATCATTCAATTGCATAAAACATGGTTTAAAATAGTGTTAAATATAATGGAAAAGGTACAAACATATTCAGCTAAATTATGACAGCATGCAATTTTTGGGTAACACACAAACTAGTTACAAGCAAAAACAAATGGATTAAAATGAATAATTAATAATATAAATTAATTTCAATAATCAAACAAGAACAATTAAATCATGAGCTATTGAGTCTTTCAGATGGTTTCAAAGCCATAAATTCTTTTATAATATAAAAATTATATTCACCAAACCACATAATTTAATTTTGAACAGTCTTGTACTCATTGTCTTGAAGTGGTTTGGTATCATGTTATAGATGTGCACACACATTGCTAGGCAGCTTTTATTATGTCCGTGACTACCGCAGGACCCCGACGGCAATCGCTTTTTATATTTGGTAAATAATTATTACTCAATTGGTACCAATTAGTACTCGAACAACAGAATTGGTACCTTAGTAGTTTTCGAGAAAATCGACTTTGAAGTTGATCCTGCGGTAGTCACGCTCCATTCAGCAGGACCACAATGAGCGCCGAAAACGGGGGCATGCTACAGCTATTCTAAGTATACAAATAATTACTACCCATAAATATGATCCATTTCGTAAAAAAATCAGAACTGAATCATTTTTATTTATCGGGAAATCAACGATGATAACTTTCGCTCGCTCGTTCAGCAGGACCACGACTTTGAATGTTGATTCCAAGTTGGAGGAGCCTGCGACTTTCCTCAAACCTACATAGAAAATTACAACCCTGCAAGATAAAATTGATACCTAAAATTCACAACCAGTACTCCAGTAGTTTACGAGATATACCATGCCCATGCCATTGGTGGGGTGGCGGTAGTCACGGTGTTAAATTTTCATTTCAAGATTTCCCTATTAAAAACTCTGTGATTTCTTCCCAAATTTATAAAAAAAATACTACTCCTAAACAAGTTATAGCGATCAAACATTCAGATACCTAACCCTCAGTTTCCCAGCTCAAAATTATCGGAGAATTAATGTGACAAATTGTCAAGCACGCGTTACCTGCTGTGATTGGTTGAATGAATTTTCAACAGCCAATCACAGTAGATAACGCGTGCTTGACAATTTGTCACATTAATTCGCCGATAATTTTGAGCTGGGAAACTGGGGGTTAGGTATCTGACTGTTTTAAGAGAAATTAGCTTTCATTACTTTTCCATACTAAAACTCCGCGTATAACCCTGTGGTATAACCCGACCAAATTAAGTTGTCAATGGTATTGAGCTGTTTAGATGTATACTCGTGCACATTGATGTATTACTCGTGCACCTAATTTTATGTATGTCGGAATAGTAATAACAACAGATCTCTATCTATAATTTTTTAAACAAACTGCGTACCTATGTACAGAATAAGAAAAAAATATACCTATCGTTGCCCAAGGCCTATAATACCTTTGTTAATGACGTGGATAGGTAGGTAGTTGAATAATTATGTTTTCATCCCACCATCTCGGAAAGAGTATTTTTAATCTTCAATATCCGAGTGGAAAAGCCGTTTTTATTCACTAGAGGATAAAGTAAATTGAATTTAGAACATCGTGTGCACTAAGTTTGTGAATTAAAAAAAAACATTAAACCTATTTACTGCTACCTCTATGGTGCCGAATATATCATACAACTTTTTTTTAATTTGTTAAAAACTCAGACTCGGAACCTTCTTGGTGTTCTTTTTAGGGTTCCGTACCCAAAGGGTAAAAACGGAACCCTATTACTAAGACTCCGCGGTCCGTCTGTCTGTCTGTCTGTCTGTCACCAGGCTGTATCTCATGAACCGTGACAGCTAGACTGTTGAAATTTTCACAGGTTATGTATTTCTGTTGCCGCTATAACAACAAATACTGAAAACAGAATAAATGAAATATTTAAGTGGGCTCCCATACAAAAAACGTGTTTTTTTGCCGTTTTTTGCGGTAATGGTACGGAACACTTCGTGCGCGAGTCCGACTCGCACTTGGCCGGTTTTTTCAATTTGCTTTGTACGCGGTTCTAACCATGGTATAATAAGACATGGTAGTCTCCTCCCGTGACAGCTGGGTCACGTGATTGGCCTAAGACTACGTCATCGATTGCGTTGTGGTTCTCAAACTATTTTAGTGGGGAAAAAGATAACAATATTACAATAGGTACAACATATTTATAATTTTTAATAAATCGTCATATTCGATACTTTTTGTATTTATTTACTTTGCTTTTTTTTTAATTGTTTGCATATTAGTATTTTTATTTAGTTCGGGACGAAAACCCACTAAACTTGACTAAAATAAGTCAAAAACTAATTATGTTAGGTTAATAAGTTCTGGTGTAAAGACGTATTGACACAACTATGACTTAAATTATGGAATTTACAACGCGTAGATAAATTAAATATTATGTAGAAAGGCACATACCAGTTATTTTAGTTGAATTTAGTTACAAATTTGAAGCCACGCATATGATAGCGTCTCTTCATTGGGATAATAAAAAAACCTTATTACACCGCCTTTTATACTTCTGTTTTTATAGTTTACAGAACAATTAACAATTTTTCTTGTGTATCTATCAAAGTGCACGGGTTCACCACAAACGTTTGGGAGCCACAGTATTTTGCTCGCAGAGCGAAACAACGCTATAGGTGTGAGCGACACGACAATAGCGATAAAATGGCTAGTTGTCAGTATGACACTTGTCAATTCGATATGTTGCCACTGTGTGTGATGGAATTACCCGAGCAAAATGCATTTTTATCTTAACAAAGTAATAATGAACTAATAATTCAATATATAAATAAATTTAACAATAAATAGATGAATCACATGAGTTACTAAATAGTTATTCTAGTTAGTAATTTATTTTATTTTCATTAACTACATGAGAAAGTACCAAAATTTTCAAAAAATGACAATCAATGGTAACACTTATCGTGACGTAGTCTTAGGCCATCCTGGGAAGAGAATACCAGGCGAAGTATACAGAGTATGTTATTATACCATGGTTCTAACCATCTCCCTCTCTCTCCAACATTCACGCCAAGGGAATCCGATGAATCGGTACAACTATTAAGTATGACAGATAGTTTACCGAAAAACAGTACACAAGTCATCATCATCATTTCAGCCGAAAGACGTCCACTGCTGGACATAGGCCTCCCCCAGGCGTCGCCACATTGACCGATCCCGTGCGTCTCGCATCCAGCGCCTTCCCGCAACCTTAACCAGGTCATCGGTCCACCTAGTGGGAGGCCTTCCAACGTATCGTCTTCCAGTTCGCGGTCGCCACTCCAGAACTTTTCGGCCCCATCGGCCATCCGTTCTGCGAGCAATGTGCCCTGCCCACTGCCACTTAAGTTTGGCAATTCTTCGGGCTATGTCGGTAACTTTGGTTCTCCTGCGGATATCATCATTTCTGACGTGATCACGCAAGGAAATTCCGAGCATAGCCCTCTCCATTGCCCTTTGGGTGACTTTAAGCTTTCTGATAAGGCCCATTGTGAGCGACCACGTCTCGGTCCCATAGGTGATCACTGGCAACACACACTGGTCATAGACTTTTGTCTTGAGACTCTGCGGTAAATTGGACGAGAAGATACCACGCAACTTCCCGAACGCCGCCCAGCCGAGTCGGATTCGACGGTTGACCTCTTTCTCGAAGTTGGACCTACCCAACTGGACCGTTTGTCCCAGGTAAACATAATCGTCTACAACTTCAAGTGTAGAGTCTCCGATCTTGATAGGAGTGGGTGTTACATGGGCGTTCACCATGACCTTGGTTTTGTCCATGTTCATTTTAAGACCCACTCTTTCGGAAGCTCTACTAAGGTCATCGAGCATTTTACTGAGGCTCTCCATGGTCTCAGCCATGATCACTATATCGTCGGCAAACCGAAGGTGAGTGATGTACTCGCCATTAACGTTGATGCCAAGCCCCTTCCAGTCCAGAACCTTGAAGACGTCCTCCAGCGCAGCAGTGAACAGTTTCGGAGAAATTACGTCTCCCTGTCTTACGCCGCGCTGGAGAAGGATAGGTTTCGAGGTCTGATCCTGAAGACGGACTGACATGGTGGCGTTTTTGTACAGACACTTCAACACCTCAATGTACCGGTAGTCGATCTGGCACCGTTGGAGAGACTGTAGTACAGCCCAAGTCTCGATCGAATCGAAGGCTTTCTCGTAGTCCACAAACGCTAAACAGAGAGGCAAGTTATACTCTTCGGTCTTCTATATAACCTGCCGCAGCGTATGTATGTGGTCTACGGTGCTAAAGCCTTTTCGGAATCCGGCTTGTTCGGGAGGCTGGAAATCGTCAAACCTGCGCGCGAGACGATTCGTGATGACTCTTGAAAACAACTTGTAAACATGGATAAGAAGCGAGACGGGCCTATAGTTCTTCAGCCGGGCATTGTCGCCCTTCTTGAAGAAGAGTACCACCACACCCCTGCACCATGCCTGTGGCGTTTTGCCCTCGAGTATGACGGAATGAAAAAGCTTCTGAAGGGCCTTGAGGACCGGTTTTCCACCCGCCTTCAGGAGTTCAGCCGTGATTCCGTCATCACCCGGCGCCTTGTTGTTTTTAAGCTGTTTCAGAGCCATCCTAATCTCGTACAGGCTGACGTCCGGGATATCTTCGGTATAGTGTCGGGTCAATCTAGCTCTTGGGTCGTTTGCTAGATTCGCAACGGGTTTTCTGGTTGACGTGTACAACTGCCCATAGAAACTCTCGATCTCCCTCAGAAGCTCCGGTTTGGCGGATACAATCCTGCCATCATCGGTCTTCAGTTTCGTGAGCTGGCTCTGCCCAATAGACAGATCCCCTGAAAACACCTTGGAGCCTTTATTTCGCTCAATCGCGTCTTTAATACGCTCGGTATTAAAGCGGCGGAGGTCTCTTTTCAAGGATTTAGAGATCTGTCTATTGATCTGCCGGTATTTGCACGCCTCATCTGAAGACTGCAGGATCATATCACGCCTCTCCTTCATGAGCTTGAGGGTATGATCAGAGAGCTTTTTGTTTCTATCTGTACGACGGGTCTTGAAAAACTTAGACCCGACCGTATGGACAGCTTCCACGAACCCGTCGCTGTATTCGACCACGGAGCTCCCCAGGCACTCGAAACGATTCTGGAGTTCGAGCTGAAAGCTCTCGGGGTTTTGGACCTGGACCTGTGCTGGACGGAGCGTGGACTTCATCAGTCGAGACCTTTCAAGCTTAATATTAATGTTCAATGTGCCTCTTACCATGCGGTGATCGCTCCCGGTTTTTACCGAATTGATCACAGAGACATCATTGAACATTTGCTTCTTGGTTGACATGATGAAGTCGATCTCATTTTTTGTTGCACCATCGGGGCTCTGCCAGGTCCACTTCCTGTGTTCACGCTTTTTGAAGAAGGAGTTCATCATATAGAGGCCCTCTTTCTCCATAAAACTGGCCAGTAGGTGACCCCGGTGGTTCCGTCGTCCAACTCCAAATTGCCCCACTTGCAGCTCATCCTCGTCTCGTTTGCCCAGTTTCGCGTTGAAGTCCCCCATGACAACGGCTCTGGAGATATCCTCATACATGGTCTCTACCTCGTCGTCGGGGTGTGCCGAGGTTGGGGCGTAGACCTGTATGACCTTCAGCGAATATCTAGAGGATATTCTGAGTATAAGGTACGCCACCCTGGTCGACACACTCTCGATCTTCACCACGTTGTTCACAAGGGACCTGTGGACGATAAACCCGACACCACCTTGGGACTGCCGGTCACCCTCTCGGAAATAGAGCAGGTTACCGGATTTGAGGATTATCGAGTCCTCCCCCTCTCTTCGGACTTCAGATAACCCTATAATGCTCCATCGCAACCTGCTCAATTCCTCTTCGAGCTCGGTGATCTTCTCGTCGGTCCGAAGTGTGCGCGTGTTGTACGTTGCCAGGTCCAGTCGTCGGTGATTGTTGGGGTAGCCGGATCTCGTCCGGAGATTCTTAGCACCCCTTGCCATGCCGTAACCTCGACCGCTACCGTAGTCGAGGGTAGGCGGGCTGCCGGGCACTAGGGGCCATTTTTTATTTGTGCTATTCATAGGGGGGGTTTTGCCATAATCGCCACGCTTATCAGGCGGATTGGCGATCGCAGTATGGTTGTTATAGGAGCACAGAGAACGCTGCTGCCCATTCTCTGGTTTGTCCCTTAGTCGCCTTTTACGACACCCACGGGAAGACATGGGATGGTGAAATTCTTAACGTCCGGCACCATACGGAACACCATACGGTACACAAGTGACTAACACCAATATTACAGTACCAAACAAAAATATTACACTCAATTTAAATAACTGTAGCAACGTTACTTTAAAATTTTCTTAATTATACCTTAGTATTATTTTGTTATAATTTAAAGATTATTCTGTAATACTTACCTGTTATAATGTAGTAATTAATACCTAAACTGAAATAAAAGTGTACCTATCTTGTGATTGTAAACGTTTTTTTTTTTGCATTTAGTCATTTCCTCGCTGAGGTGGAATGAAAAGTTACGTGTTGCACTCGAGACACTCGAGTGCAAAGATTTTTCACCTCGTGCTCTTTTGATTCCCTCGCTAACGCTCAGGATTCTAATTTTGAATCACTCGCTGCGCTCGTGATTCAATTTTAGAATCCTTCGCTTGCTCGGTCATCAAAATTGAACACGCGGTTAAAAAGCAACTTTGCACTCTTGTATAACAAATAACTATTTCACCTCAGCACCTCAAACAAGCAGGTTTTGCTGCTTAAAGACAGTGAGCAAAATTCGATTTTGCTGCGAGCGTGAGACAAAGTAACTTTTTAATTATTTTTTTTAAATAATAATAATATAAAATCTTTATTTATCTCGACATCAAAATACAGTGACCATCATAATACTTAACCTTATATGGAGAAGGGTGTCTGAGATAGGTAAGGCCCTGTGTTACAGATCACCCATTTTACATAGAGGAATAATTAACCATGGAATAATTTATGTGTAGTCTTTACAAAATCTAAATTTAAGATTAAAGAAGAATACAATTAAATTAAATTAAATGAAAATTAAGTTTAAACAGAATTAAATTTAAAGAGAATTAAATTAAAATCAAAGATAAATAAAATTTAAAAATTCAGCGAAAAATATACATAAGAAGTATCTTATTCCCTGAAAAGTATGTAGGTACCTACAAACAATAATTAGGTACCTATGTAACTAATGAGAATGGAGAAATGAGAAGGATATGTGCATGAGTGATTGTATAAGTGTAATGTGAGGGTGTAAATGTGTGAGTGTAAGAGTGTGAGTGTTAATGTGCGTGTATAAGTTTATGACACTGGTTTTAAAATATTTTCCGTGGAAATGTAGTCAAGGTTTAACAGCCAATTCCTTAATTTCCTTTTACAAACCTCTTTCGTATGCTTGTATAGAAATAGTTTATTATTCATAGAGTTGTACAGTAAAAGTACCAAGAAAGCAGAAAAACCGTTGAGAGAAACTTGTGTTGTAACGGATGATTGGACAAACATTGGTTGATCTTCTGTTTTGTGTTAGGAGATCGGGATCTAGGGGTAGTTCAGCGTGTTTTTTTAATACCGTCATGGTAATGAATAATTGTCGGACTGTAAGTACCTGGCAGTGTTGATAAAGTTCAGAAGTTGGTTAAAGGATTGGGAAAAAGCAACTAACTTTTAATACTGCTCTTTGGGCTCTTTCTAGATTGATCATGTATGATTTAGAGGAACCGCCCCATGTGGTAATGCAATATGATATAAGTGATTGGCATAATGCGAAGTAAACTTTCTTAAGAACTGATGAATTGGAAATATGTCGTAGGTTTTTAAATATATCAATTAATTTGCGGATACGTTTAACGAGGGATTCTATATGTTGCTGGAAGCTGAGTCTGGAATCTATAATTATACCAAGATACTTAATGTAACTAGTTTTAACCAAGCCAGGACAGGAACACTGGTTGATATTATCACAAGAGTGAGCTTTTAAATCGAAATTAGGTTGATCTTGCGGCTTAAGTGAGTAAATCATAAATTTCGTCTTATCCACATTTAGGGTTAGCAAGTTGTAATGCAGCCATTTATAGACGGTATCAAACCCTTGTTAAGCATATTGTCTAACCTCATCCCAAGGGTTAGCATGAAATACCAAGGCAGTATCATCGGCAAACGTGATAATTTTTCCGTTTTCTAAACTGATATTACATAAATCGTTTATAAAAACTAAGAATAATGTTGGGCCGAGGATACTGCCCTGTGGAACACCGTATTGGTTTGAAAGTTCATCGCTAACCCAATTTCCTATTTTTGTTTTTTGTGTTCTGTTAGATAGATAGTTTGTGAATAGTTGCAGCGGCAGACTTCTAACTCCCATATTTTCGAGCTTTTTAATCAAAATGGGAACAGATACTGTGTCGAATGCTTTGGCTAAATCTAGGTAAATGGCTAAGGTCTTCTTTTTACTATCTAACTTATTAATTATGTGATCTGTTAGTTCGTGGACGGCTTCAGCTGTAGAACTGCCAGATCGAAATCCGAACTGAGATGGAGATAGAAGAGAGTTTTGTTCAAGATATTTAGTAAGCCTAGTGTTCATTAATCGTTCTAATATTTTTGACAATGTTGGCAGTATGGAGATTGGTCTATAATTATTTACACAGTATCTATCTCCTGCTTTGAATACGGGTACAAAGTCAAAGTCAAAGTCAAAGTCAAAGTATTTATTCGTGTGCTTTTTGGTGATACAACAGGTCTTACAAAAATTTTATGGTAACTCAAAAAGCTACCCATTAGGCATACACGTTTAACAATATCAGAAATTAAAATTGATTTACATACATTGAAATACAAAACAAAAATGTCAAAATTGATTTACATTGAAATATGATATACTAAATAAAAAATGTCAAAATTGAGATAACAATTCATATTAGAATACAATTAATTATTATTACAAAATTTAAAATACAATCAGTTAGTCAAGGTGTCAAGCATAAATATATAATTGTCAGTTTTTACATTTTGTCAAGAAGGAATTCGTCAATGGTATAATAGCATTTTTCAATTAAATAATCATTCAGTTTTCGTTTAAATTGTATCAAATTCAAATCTTTGATAGCATTTGGTATTTTATTATATACTTTTGGTGCCATGCAGAGAATGCTTTTATGCATAAGGGCCGTCTTTGAGGCTCTCAGACATAGTTCGTGTCGATATTCCGGTCTTGTTGATCTATAACGTTCCTCAGAAGCTTTTTTAAATAATTTACTGTTTTTCTTGACGAACAATGCAGTCTCGTATATATAAAGGCAAGGTAATGTCATTATCCTAAGGGATTTAAAATGAGGTTTACAACTATCTGTTGGTTTTAAATTACACATCGATCTAATACACCTCTTCTGTGCTTTAAAAACGTTATTTTTCTCACATGAATTTGCCCAAAAAATTACTCCGTAGCGTAATGTGGAATCTACATAGCCATAATATGCAGCTATAACAGCTGCCTGATTTACTACTTTCTTAAGCTTGAATAGAGCAAAGGCGAAGCGACTTAATTTTTTTATGAGGATTGAAAGCCTGCGAAAATATTCCAGTAGAAAAGGAGAGATTGCATAAGTATGTTAGTGGGGGACTAATTATTTTGGAAAAACGTTTTAAAAAGGATTCAGATATATTATCAACGCCGACCGCACACTCGCTTTTTAAATTACTTATTAAGGACTGTATTTCCTCTTCGTCAGTAGGCAGAAGGACAAAGGATCTTTGAGGAGAATTTATCAGATGGCTGTTGGCATTGTAATTTGGAAAATGTAAATGTTGTGAGAGTAGCTTTTCTGACAGTTTCCTTCCTACATTTGCAAAAAATGAGTTAACTGAATTTATGGACTCTATTGGATTGTCTGTTGAGATTAATTGTGTGGATTGCTGTTTTGTTTTATTGGTATATGTTATATTTTTAATTGCTTCCCAAAGTTTCTTGTTGTTTTTCCCTGCTTGCTTAATCAGTTCTTGTTCGTAATTTTGCTTAACTTTCTTTAATAAGGTGTTGCAAAAGTTCCTGTATCTTTTGTAGGTGGCACGTACTATTTCATTATCTGGATTTTTTAATACTTTAATTTGTAATTGATCACGGTTTCGCATACATCTAAGAAGGCCCGGTGTTATCCAAGGCTTCAATATTAATTTACGTTTGGATGTAGTGATAAGTTTCGTGTTATCATTTATGGCTTGACTTAGTGAGTGTATGAAAAAATTTGTTGCCTCGTTAACATCTGAAATGTTGTAAATACATTGGAAATTTATATTTTTAACATCCTTTTCAAGTCCTTCGTCGTCTAGTCTTTTAAACGTTTTGATACCTTGGCTTTTCTTACTGGCACGGTCTAGAAATAGTAAAACGCTGTTGTGTTCTATAGCTGAAGTTTGAGAAACATAGCACTTAGCTGGTAATCTTGTCTTTATCATCATATGATCTAAGCACGTGCGACTATGAGTAGGAATTGTGTGAGCTGGGAGCAAACCATGAGAAGCGATGAGGTTGAGATAGGTGTAGGATCTGTTGTCTTGGGAATTTTCAACAATATCAATATTAATATCGCCAACTAATATAATATTTTGGAATGATGATAGTTTGCTTAGACAATCGTTAAGGGATGTTAAAAAGTTATTGATGATTTTATGACTAGGTGGAAGATAGACAGCAACAATTACAGTGTTTGTGCTTATTTTTAAGATAAGACAATTTGAATCCAACATTTCCGGTTCCTCAACGTTGTACTGATCTATATTTTTGCAGTAAATAACCACACCTTCATTTTGTGTTTGATTATTGAGCGTAGCGAATGAAATATAACCATCTAATTCAGGAATATAAGAGTTACGCTGCAACCAGCATTCAGTTAGGACAATAACATCCCAATCAACATTAGACCTGGCAAGTAAAGTTTGAAAGTTTGAAAATGCCGAGTCAGTGCTGGGTCTACTCACAACATTCGAAAGATTTGAACTTCACTTTGTTCTGTCACTTTCACTTCGATACGAAAAGAGCGAGAGATAGAAACAAGTCGATTCGAAGCAAATATAAAAAAAGTACTCTGTGATTCGAAGTTCGATTTTCAAATTCCATATTTAATAGGCTCAAAAAAGAAACCAACAATAAAACGTTCGGAAACACGTCATCTATAAAATTTCAAATCAAGGTTTAAATGTAATTATTATACTTTTCTCTTAATAATCGAATTATATTTTTTTATAATCAAATAAAGAGATGTTGAAGTAAAAACTACGAAGTTTATCATGTATCTACATAATTATTTAAAGTTTTAACAATCTTTATTGTGACAGAATAATTTAGTAATAGTGCAATTTCCGAAGGCATCTTTAAAAAATAGCGGGCTTTAATTTTTTATTGTTTTCTTCTTCTGTTCGCTAGCTACAAAGTGCGATACACGTTGGATATTATTAAAATAATAATAAATCAATATGAGTGAATCCAGTGATGATGTCTGCAATTTAACACCGGAAGAATTGAAGCAGTATGTAAAAAGCGAATCAGTGAATACTCAAACTGAAGTCGCTAAAACAACATTATCGGTTCCATTGGTTCCAAACAAAACTGGTAGGTACTTTTAATTTGCAAAACTGCAATAATTTTACTTTTAACTTTTAATTTTTACAAATATACATGTGGTTTAAATATTACCAAGTTGTATTTTTTACCTTTAGATTATTTGTTCTCGCTGCTGAAGTGAAAAGTTGTATGTGCTACATGAGACCAAAGTTATTTGCATCTCGTGTCTTTGAATCCCTCGCTGCACTCAGGATTCTAACCTAGAATCACTCGCTACGCTCGTGATTCAAATATAGAATCCTTCGCTTACTCGGGATTCAAAATCAACACTCGCGGCAAAAACCAACTTTGCTCTCTTGTTGCACAAATAACTAATTCTATATTGTAAGTACCTACCTAAGTTATGTGTTGTTATACGAATATTATTAAACAGCGATAGATATTTCTTATTTATTGCTATCCTACTGATTTACCATTGCTGCAAGCGTACCTACGTATTAAAAACCTAATTTACTTATCTTAATTTATTTAACACCGTGACTACCGCCACCCCACAAATGGCATGGTATATCTCGTAAACTACTGGAGTACTAGTTGTGAATTTTGGGTATCAATTTTATCTTGCAGGGTAGTAACCTCCAACTTGGAATCAACATTCAAAGTCGTAGTCCTGCTGAACGAGCGAGCGAAAGTTATCATCGTTGATTTCTCGATAAATAAAAATAATTCAGTTATTTTTTTTTACGAAATGGATTACATTTATGGGTAGTAATTAGTTGTATACTTAGAATAGCTGTAGCATGCCCCCGTTTTCGGAGCTCATGGTGGTCCTGCTGAATGGAGCGTGACTACCGCAGGACCACCTTCAAAGTCAATTTTCTCGAAAACTACTAATAATACTTATATATAATCTTTATTCATATAAAAACAGATTGCAGTACATGTAACAGTTTTACAAAGTGGGTAGTTATAAATATCTGACAATCAAGTGGGTGACGTGCTGTCCTCCTTGCTAGGCTATGAAATAGCCTGTATTAAGGAGTAACAGTGCCGATACCCTCTAATTGTATTTCTACAATATAATTTTTACAAGTTATTTTTTAAATTCTTAAAATCTACAGATATTAGAGCGCGAGCGCATTTGTGTCTGTGTGCGTGTGTGTGTGAGTGAGCTTGTGTGTTTGTTCGTGGGTGCTGAGTGTGCGTGTATGAGTTTGTGTGTGTATGTATGTGCGTGAGCGTGTGGGTGTGTAAGTCAGTGTAAGCGTGCGTAAGTAAGGAGATTGGATTTTTGTGGGTCTATGTTTTGGGTGAGTGGTACAATATACAAACTTATAATAATTTAATTAAATTAAATATTTTTCTGTTTCGTCGTAGTTCTTATTTTGAAGGAATGTGCGAACGGTCTTTTTACAATTATGATAAGACAATTTATGTATTGGACAATTCTTGTTTATTGTATTGTAAAGAGACGGACCTAAATAATAAAAGAATCTTCTAGTAAACGACAAGCGAGTTTTTGGAGGAGTACATATTTTATCTTTTCGGCGTTTGGTAATTTCAATGTAGGGGGTTATGTGGTGTTGCAACAGAATTAATTGTAAAATAAAGTGTTGCCGCACGTTGAGAACGTTGCAGTTTTTGTATAACTGATCAGTTGGATAAATTAGTGGACGGAAGGTAGCCACTTTCAGTTGTAACGATTATTAGATATATATTATTATTAAAGAAACGATCTGCATGACTCGTAGGCGGCAGGGAACAAGCCCTAAATACAAAAAGATAATGTGTCAGCAATAGCTGTGAGTATAATGTTGAATTTAACTAAATTTCCATACTTGTGAAAACATGTGCGTGTGTGATACTTATCATGCATTTTTTTCTCTCCTTGGCAGGACACCTAGGATTAATTTTATAATAATTACCAATATAAATAAGTAAATGGTCAAACAACTAACTATATAACTACATCTACACATATGACTACAATTCCTGAAGAAAACAGTATCTGAGCTCCATCATCTGGTACCGAACACAAATGACATTTTAGCTTGCACGAGGCTTGATTATGGTTTTCAAGGCGAATGATACTGCTTGAGACATCATACCTCCGGTATTGGAAATAATGGGTAAATTGTATCCCAAATAAAAGTAAGTTTCATTGTACTTGTTTAACCTCAAGAAATTGTGATGACGGATTGTATGTTCAAGAATTAAATTAGTTGACCAAACTGTGTGACTTTTACTTCAGTCAACTTCATGCGAAACCATACCCTACATAGTCTCATGCTGATCACCCATACTTGAGCTAGCTGGTGAGTAAGCAAGCAAGCAAAACACTTTCTTACAAATGGCTGCCCAACGTGTCGCATGTAGTTTGAAGGAAGTACTTGGCCACTTTTTTGTGTCAAAAATGTCCTAGAAATAAATTGGTAAACCAAACTTAGGGATAACCACATGCTTATACTTTCTTACAATTATTTGACTGAAGTACTTAACCACTTACTATGTTTCTACTTTCTACATTAACTTATTAAATAAAGAACTTAACCAAACTATGGGTTAACTTCATGATTGCTTAGTTTAAAATTTTAAATAACATAACATTAATATTATGTAAAACTTAAAGTGGGGTTATAGTCATATGTCTTATTTTAAAACTATACCTTTTCACTGGAAAATGTTATGTTAATCTTAATAAATAACTCTAATTTAACAAAACATAAACATTATATATAAAACTTGAAAGTGCGGTTATAGTCACATGCTTTATTTTAAACTATATACCTATGCACTAGAAAATGTTTTGTTATTATGAATATAAATCACTCTTATTTAACTTAGTTATTTTAACTGTTAATAAGATTAAAATATACAGAACAAAAATATAGATTTTGTTCAAAATGCATAAAGCAATTTTGTTAAACTAACTTCATATAGAAGTATATTTTCTTGTATTTAAATGTATTTATATTTCAACAGAACTAAAAGCAACTGGAGGTGTGATTCGCAAGCGGTGTCATTCCCTGTGTAGTCGGTGTCAGAGTAGCAGCATCAACCAGATGGATTTTCCAATGCCAGAGTTGACCGATGAGGTACACATGTGTTCGGAACCTAATGCAAAGCTGTTTTATTTGGGTTATTCCCGTTCGTCCACACCCCGTCGTCTACACTGCGGACGACTGGGAATAATGCGTTCTGTTCGTCCACAGTGTAGACGAACAGAACGCAACATTCCCAGTCGTCCGCACCTCGTTTCATGTTTAGTTTAAGAGTCAGTGTTTTTTTTTTTAAAATTAAATAAATGATTTAACGGTTTAATTACTTTAAAAACAACATAACTATTAAGTTTTTTTTATTTAAAATCATCAAATGTTAAAATAATTAACAACAATTCTAGTTTTTATCACAGATCAACATAATTTACAATAATTAAAAGGCAATATTTTAACTAATATTTTGTTGGTATTATATAAACATTTTTAAAGTATATAATAACAACATAATATGTACTAAGTAGTGTTTAAATTCAACAGTATTTTTCATCACAGATCATCTTATTTTACAATAATTAAGGGCAACAACAAAGTAATTTGTATCACAGATCAACTTAATTTACAATAATTTAAACATTACCATTTTTACAACATAACTATTTACAATTTTTGTCAGTAATAGTACAATTTTACAAACCTTATTTTTTTTTTTTTTTATTTAATTTAACACCTTAACTGCCAGATGCCCGACAAACAATACATTTTCTATTGTGTCTCGTTCTCTGGCAGCCAAACTGTTAAAAAAAAAAAACACTGACTCTTAAACTAAACATGAAACGAGGTGCGGACGACTGGGAATAATGCGTTCTGTTCGTCCACAGTGTAGACGAACAGAACGCAACATTCCCAGTCGTCCGCAGTGTGGACGACGGGGTGTGGACGAGCGGGAATGACTCTTTTATTTAAATAAAGAGTAGGTTTTAGTAGATACTTTTACAATTAGACGTATCATAGCTTGCTCATAATATTACTTAATAAGAATTTCTCAAATGATTATTATCTGAATTGAATTTTTTAAACTTTAAAATAAATATAACTTTTTATCACAATTTCTCTTGGAAGTTAGTGATGCCAAGAGAAAGTAGTGGGACATCTATTATATCTATTTCATGATGATCCCACTGGCGCCCAATTCTTAAATAAATAAAACTTAAAACTATTTGAAGCAATTAGTAGTGACTTATTAGGTTTTTTTTACTTGTGTCAACTTTAAAGAAACACAATTTGATAGTATATTGTGATTACTATAGTAGCTATGTTATAGAAACAAGCAATGCTGTAGTTAATATACTTGTGTTTCTTGTACACAAAATACCTAAATTTCTACATGAGAACAATAATTATACTTTTAGGTTTTTTTTTTCCTATTTCAATTAAAAGAAACACAATATAATAGTACACTTAGTAGATTTATGTTATGTTGTTTCCTATGACGGAATTCAACAAACACTACTATAGTTTAAAGCTAGTGTTTTCTTGTACATGGAATGCCTAAAATTGTCCATGTTCACAATAGTCCTCAATTGACTTACATACATTATTTTAAAATATATGAAGACTCTAGTTAATGATCATTGTTGTGTTAATGGTTCAATATTTGCACGGAATTCAATAATGGAGGTGCAAATATTTAATAAAGAAAGGGATGAATGAAAGTTGGGAGGGTATAAGGATTTTTTGGATGATGTGAATGGTAGGATGAAAGGTAACACAATGATACAGAGACTAGGTGGTTTTCTGATTATAAAACTTAAAATAATTGGACATTTACCTATATCTATACAACAAATAGGTGCTCAATGTGATACTAGCTGATTAAAAAAATGCAGTATTACTTTTTGTTGCGAACTAACTTGATGAGGTATAAGCCTACATCTATACAACGAATGGGTACTTAATGTAACATTTGCTTCATTTTGAATGGCAATGTTACTTTTTGTTATGAATCTAACTTGATTGGGTACTTGTCCACATTTACTTGTTAACATTTAAAAATAACTTGGTACTTAGAATAACACTTGCTCTATTTAAATGGCAGTGTTTACCTTTTGCTGTAAAATTTAATTTGATTAGACATTAAGTCTACAATTAAATAATAAAGGGCTAAATATTTTAGATTAAAACCCAAATATAAACATTTAATAAACTTAAATACTTAATAAATCAAATATTAACTTTCATAAACTTCTTAGCAATTGTGTTCAGACAGATGTCTGTCTGTCACTAATGTTTTAATTTTTAGTACATATAGTACTAAATTATAAACTTAAAACTTTGATGAATAGGTTTTGAACTTTGTTTTTTTTTATAAAACTTAATGTAGGTAGTTCTAATATAGATTATTGTTTCGGACTACCTCATTTTCTGTCAGGGAACATGTTTGGATTCACAAATGGAAGTGAAGTAAATTCAAAAAAAATTGTGAAACAATTTTTTTAACCGGGGAAGGATGTACTGTAACGATTATTTTTGGTATCACAGCGACATCTTGTGTCGAAGAGGAGAACCAGCTTGGCATGAGAGTTGATCATTGCGTGATACGGGATGGCGTTGCTATCTGCAGTTATATTAAATGATATAAAAAAATTACAATTTGTGTGTATCAATTTAATTCAACAAACACACAATTCAACACAAAAATATTAAATGATTAACTTCTTGAAAATACATACTTATAGAAAGACCTAGACTGTCAAGTCTATTGGTTAATCTTCAGTGTCTATGGCTGACAAGTATGACATGTCTTTTTTATTGCAATTACTGAGCGAAGACACCGGTTGAAAACTTCTCATCCCAATAAGAGTTCTAAGGCAAATAAAATGACTCGTAGGCGGCAGGGAACAAGCCCTAAATATAAATCTATATAATGTGTCAGCATTCGCTGTAAGTATAATGTTGAATTTAACTAAATTTCCATACTTGTGAAAACATGTGCGTGTGTGATACTTATCATGCATTTTTCTTCTCCTTGGCAGGGCACCCTAGGATTAATTTTATAATTACTCATATAAATAAGTAAATGGTCAACTAACTATATAACTACATCTACACATATGACTACAATTCCTGAAGAAAACAGTATCTGAGCTCCATCATCTGGTACCGAACACAAATGACATTTTAGCTTGCACGAGGCTTGATTATGGCTTTCAAGGCGAATGATACTGCTTGAGACATCATACCTCCGGTATTGGAAATAATGGGTAAATTGTATCCCAAATAAAAGTAAGTTTCATTGTACTTGTTTAACCTCAAGAAATTGTGATGACGGATTGTATGTTCAAGAATTAAATTAGTTGACCAAACTGTGTGACTTTTACTTCAGTCAACTTCATGCGAAACCATACCCTACATAGTCTCATGCTGATCACCCATACTTGAGCTAGCTGGTGAGTAAGCAAGCAAGCAAAATACTTTCTTACACAGTATGGCGCGATGTGCAATTTCTAACGGTTTAAGGATAGTTTAGTTTGTAGTTTTTGCAGCACCACCCTAACATGGAATACAATAGGTAATAATAGATAGGCATAAGGCAAAATATACATTACGTATAATTATAGGTTTATCAATATTTCTTAAGGTTTTGAAGATATATATAAGTTTGCGAACTCTGCCAGTAAGTCGATAGTCTCTATTCCCTTCTATATTTTGACCATTGCTTTCTTTCTGGACCTCCGATTCGCCCCGTGATTACTTTGGCTTGTGATACTGGACTCTGAAAACACTTCGTGATTACCTTGGCTTGTGATTTTGGACTCTGGAAATACCTTGACAAGAACTCTGTGTGTGAAGTGTGGTGAATCTTCGTGATCTTTCGGCCTGTACATGGTAAGTACCAACAGTTATTATTATGAGCTATCTTTTACTTAATTTACTTGAGCTATCTATTCAAAAATATGGTATCCATATCCAATATTTATGTAGCAGTCGCCAACTTAGCGTAATACCTCGAGATTGATGATGAAATTTGGAGTAGCTAACTTCATAAAAGTCCCAAACAGGCTTACTTTAGTGGGCAGATATTGCGAGCGATAAGTCCGCGGTTTTTAAGTTCGCGAACTTTCTCGGCTCGCCGTCGGTGGCACACGTGAGGCTTACTCACACTGTATCGCGATATTGTCGAATTTTCTGAACCATTAGTTTGGTTTACAAACATTACACAAATTTCGAGACAAAATGGCGGCTCGCGACTAGCGGTGATGACAGACGTACGAAACGACGATCCAAGGCGGGCTACGAGCAAAATTTAAGTGCGCGGACTTACTATAACACACGAGCGAGTAAGGTCGCCGAGCTATAAGAAGGCGTACTTGCTCACACGTCTATTACCCCACTATGAAATGCTTTTGATTTTAGCACAAAATGTACGATAAAACATTGTTTTAGATGGCACGTAATTATGAAGATGTTAGACGTGACCTGCGCGAAATCTTCGGAGAGGATGAGATTGAGTCCGACGGTTCTGACAGCCAAAGCGACTCCTCCACCGCGTCAGACAAGTAAGACACCCAAAAATTAATATCTAATTATATAACCGTATTCTTATTGTAGTGTTTTTTTCAAGCATAGAACGGTTTTTTTTAAACGGGTATATTTTCTTCTTTGTAGCTCAACAGTTTCCGCCGTTAACTTGTCTCCGGATGAAGAGTGGACTGAGGAAACAGCAGTGCATAATATTTTCCCATTTACTGGGACTCCCGAGATCAAGATCGCGGAAGCGGCATCTAAAGGGCCTTTCGAATATTTTAAAGCTGTTTTCCAAGACAACTTTATGACCAGCCTAGCGGAAATGACTAACATGCATGCCCAAATTTTGAAGTCCAGGCCACTAAAGCCTAATAGCCGCCTAACCAAGTGGAAAAACACAAATAAGGCTGAATTGTGGACGTTTTTAGGCATACTTTTTTTCATGGGCACCGCTAGGCTGAGTAAAATAGCAGACTATTGGAAGAAAAATTGTTACGTAAAATTTAATATTAACAAATATATGTCTAGGGATAGATTTTTATTAATTTTAAGATGCCTATATTTTAATGCTACTTATGAAACCGTAAATAAGTACTCTAAAATAGATTACCTATTAAATTATTTTAACGAAATAATGAAAAATTTAGTCTATCCAGAAAAAGAATTAAGTTTAGATGAATCAATGGTTTCATTTAGAGGGCGTTTAATTATTCGACAATATATAAAAAATAAAAGGCACAAGTATGGCATTAAATTATATGTTTTGGCCGATCCCAAAGGACTAGTCCACAGAATTCATATGTACAGAGGTTCCTCGGATATTGAAGTTGGTGGTAAAGGGCATGTCGACAAAGTGGTAATGGTACTTTTAAAAGATCACTTAAATAAAGGCCATTCTGTATATATGGACAATTTTTATAATAGTGTCAAGTTAGCAGAGACATTAATAACTAAAAAGACATACTGTACAGGAACTTTGCTCGCCAACAGAAAAAATAATCCGAGAACTGTTGTAATTAAAAAACTTTCAAAAGGTGGAAATATTTATAGGTATAATGGAAAAGGTGTTTGTGTCAGTAAATGGAAAGACAAGAGAGATGTGCTCACAATTTCCACTGAGCATTCACCTCACTTGATGCCAGTGGAAAATAGGCGTGGTCATGTGGTCAACAAACCAAATATTATAATAAAGTACAACAAATTTATGAAAGGTGTTGATCGACATGACCAAATGTTAGCGTACTATCCTTGTGAGCACAAATCCATGAAGTGGTTCAAAAAAATTGGCATTCACATAATGCAAATGATGTTGCTGAATTCCTTTTTTTTGTTTAAAAAAGGTACAAGCAGTACTCTTTCCTTAGAGTCATATAGGGAAAAAGTGCTGCTTGAACTTCTTCCCCCTATAGCACCTGACACATTTGCGCCCCAAAACGCAAGACACATGCCTAAAGAATTGGACAGAAATGCTAATGGGTGTCTTAAAAGGCGCAAATGTGTCAGGTGCTGGGTAAAAGAGAAAAAAAGGAAAGACACCAAGGTCATTTGCCCGGATTGTGATGTCGGACTCTGTCTTCCATGTTACGGACCATACCACAGCGAAAATCCTAGCATATAATGTGTGTAATGCATGTACATAAAACAATAAATATTTTGATTTTAAATATGAATTAGTTTTATTCTACTACTTACCTGTCTGATAAAATGCTTGGATAATTCATAAAATCGTATACCACTAAATGGCAACACTATGTTCCATTTCATTCATTCATTCACTCTATACGTTTACGTACGAACAACAAAGGAAGGATGAGCAAAAGCAAATTCAAAAGGAAAAAAAATAATAGATGTTCGTGATGTAACATTACGGCCTAGTAACTTGACAAACATTTTTTACAAAAACAGCTGTTGTTTGAAGCAACCTTTACTTTTAACGTAATTGTTTTATGACTGTCATAAAACTCGAAAATTGTCAAACGCACAGAAGCGTCGTGCCGCACTTGACAAAGTATTTTATCGCCGCACTAATGCGGCCGGCCGATTGGGTAAACTTTCTTCAACCGCGCATATGCGTTCATAGCACCACACGAAATATTTTTGAACGCGGAGAAGCGTTTGCCGCATAGAGTTAGTGACCTAATTAATTAGCATTTGCATAAAATTCGCTAATTATTAAGCAGTTAATGCGTTAACATGAGATTTAAATTTAAGATTCTTATCTATGTTAACACCTAGGTATTTGATTTCATCCGTAGAGGATATAGTTGCACAGTGGCATGAAACTTGAGTCTGAAAATTGCATGTGTGAGCTTTAAGTGATATTGGTGGGTATGGTTGGGTAGCAGAACTGATCGAGTAGGTAATGAACTTGGTTTTAGAGGTATTAAGTGTGAGCATATGGAAATAAAGTCAGTTTAGCGCTACATTAAAGCCATGCTGTGCCTTGTCTTCGAGTTCAGACCAAGTGTTAGCGACAAAAGTGATAGCAGTGTCATCTGCAAAGGATGTTATCTTGGTATTTGGAATATTCATTTATAAACACTAGAAATAATGTGGGTCCCAATATGCTTCCTTGTGGAACGCCATAGTAGATGAAGAGCTCATTGCTGCTGTGACGGTCAATCTTGACTATCTGGGAGCGATTTGTGAGGTAGTTTTGAAACAGATCAAGTTGCAATCCCCTGACACCCATCTTTTCAAGTTTGAGTAAGAGAGAACGGACGGGAACGGTGTCAAATGCCTTCGCAAGGTCTAAAAATATCGTAAGGACCTTTTTATTACTGTTCAGGTTGTGTACGATATTGTTAGTTAATTCCTGAACTGCGTCACAGGTAGACTTGTTTTTACGAAATCCAAATTGTTGTGGTGATATAAGTTTGTAATATTCTAGGTAGTATACAAGTCTTTTATTGATAAGCCGTTCTAGTACCTTGGATAAGGCAGTCAGTACTGCAATGGGACGGTAATTATTCGGCAGGTTCCCGTCGCCTCCCTTGAAGACTAGGTGAATGATTGCCTTTTTAAAAGAAGAGGGAAAGACGGCAGTCTCGAAACATAGGTTTAAAATATGGCATAGTATGGGTGCCAGGGAGGTTGAGTACCTCTTCAGGATGTAAGGTGATATGCCATCCCAGCCAGTCGCAGCATCAGAGCGCAAAGAATAGATGACTGTTGTAATTTCATCAAGGTCAGTAGGGTCGAGGACGAACGATGAAGTCGATGTGATATCAGAAGTGGGTTGAGTAGCTGTCAATGGCTGTGTAGTACTGGAGTGAATTAAATCATTTGCAAGCCTCTCGCCAATTTTTACGAAGTATGAGTTAATAGTGTTGCAAGATTCAATGGGTGAAGATGACAAAGTTAGTAATTGAGCAGATGTATTCTTAGTTTTAGTAGTGTTAGTTACCCGTTTAATAGTGTCCCATAGTGTTTTTGGGTTTTTACTAGCTTTGTTTAGTTCCTCTGTATCATAAATTCGCTCTGCTTTCTTTAAAATACTTATACAAAAATTTCTGTATCGGAGGTAAGTAATTTTTAGAACTTCATTTCCTGGGAAATTTTTAACTTTCTTGTGTATAGTATCCCTGTTTCTTATGCACCGTAATAAACCGGGTGTGATCCACGGTTTAAGGATTCTCTTTTTCGATGAAACTTTTTTAACTGTGGTATTTTCAGAAATGGATACAGTCATTAAGTTCAGTAATCTATCGGTAGCTATATTTGCGTCTTTTTTACTGAAAATAGGAGTGAAGTCCAGTTTTGATATTGATTTGTCAAGTCCTTCATAGTAAATTTTTGTTATAAGGGAATTTGTGACCGTTCGTAGACATTTATCGTGAATGCAAAGTAAGGAGGAGGAGTGATCAGTTATTGTGGAGCTTAAGATAAATGTGTGGGTGGGGGAAATTGTTTTGAGGAACGTGTGGTCCAAACAATTGCCATCCCTGGTCGGTAAGGTGTGGGCAGGAAGATAACCGTGAAAAGCGAGGCAATTTAGTTAATCGTGGGAGCGCATGTCAGATGTCGTAGGTTTGATGTCCACGTTCAGGTCACCTGTTATTTATAACTACCGATTTAAATCTATGCAGTGACGGAAGAATGTTGGCAAGCACTGTGAGAAAGCTGTTTATATTGTCTATTGACGGCGATCGATAAATACAGATTATTGCTAAGTCAAAGTTAATTTTTATAATCAGACCCGATGCAGATCGGTGGAAATCTGGTTCTTCACATGTAACAGACAGGTCCGACTTCGAATACACCACTACACCATCACTCTGATTTATATGTTTGGTGGTCATGAACGCGGAGTAATTATTGAGAATTGTGATAGTGCTATTGCTAGAACAAGGTAACCAGCATTCAGTTAAAACAACCAAATCGCAATCGAAAGAAATTTGGTGCAGAAGCGTTTGCAAGTTTAAGAAGTTACGGTTTACAGAGCGAATGTTTTGTGTCAGGATTTTAATGAAGTTATTAGGACATTTCACAATGGAGAGTGTTTCCTCAGGTGCGCATGTATAGGTAGTTGATACAGATAGTTCGTCGATGTTGTCAATTAAATTTTTTATGGTATTATGCATATTTGCGGCAAAGTAAAAGTAGTTTGATGGTTACGAGAAAATAGGGTGGTATTAGTTTTAGGGACGTGTGTGGAAAGCTTATGATTGGGGGTAATAAATTTAAAAACGCATTTTTTATTATATTGAAGTAGCTCGGTAAGCAATAATAGGGATGAACGCAAGCATATGTAAATTATAATAACGATAATATTATTTACCAAATATGGAAGCGATTGCCGTCGGGGTCCTGCGGTAGTCACGGACATGCTTTTATTGTATTTGGTAAGTTTAGGACGCGACAAATCGTGGCTCGGCGGACAGAGCTCCGGCAGGATCTCATGGCGACATGGAGAGTGCGACTGTCGCAACCCAGTGCTGGGCACGCGACAATTGCGGCGATAAGGCCCCTCTTTGAGGAGTGGCTTGAGAGGCGCCACGGCGTCCTCACCTTCCGCCTGACGCAGGTCCTCACCGGACACGGCTGCTTCGGGAGGTTCCTGTTCAGGATAAGGCAGGAGGAAACGCCCGGGTGACAATACAAAAACACAACGGTGACATGTGTGGATCGCCTAGAGGACACGGTGGAGCATACGGTGGAGGTCTGCCCCGCTTGGGCGGAGCACCGCCGTGTCCTCGTAGAGGCGATCAGCGCCCAGGTAGCAAAATGACGTCTGCGACGAAAAAATGACGTCATCCTAAGGTCATATTAGGGTCCGTAGTTTATTCGTCAAATAAGTACGTCACACTGACGTCATTTTAACGTCTGGTACTCAAGGGAACGTCCTGGTGACGTCGATTTAGCGTCAATTCAGTGACGTCCTATGTTGGTCATGATTATGACGACGTAGCAACGTCCATATAAGGTCAATTCTGTGACGTCCTGTGTTGGTCGTGAATGTTACGTCCTAGTAACGTCCATTTACGGTCAATTCCGTGACGTCCTGTGTTGGTCAATAATAAGACGCCCTAGCAACGTCCATTTGGGGTCAACTGTGACGTCCTGTGTTGGTCATTAGTAAGACGGCGTAGCAACGTGCATTTAGGGTCAATTCTGTGACGTCCTGTGTTGGTCATGTATTATACGTCCTAGCAACGTCCATTTACGGTCAATTCTGTGACCTCCTGTGTTGGTCAATAATAAGACGCCCTAGCAACGGCCATTTGGGGTCAACTGTGACGTCCTATGTTGGTCATTAATAAGACGCCGTAGCAACGTGCATTTAGGGTCAGTTCTGTGACGTCCTGTGTTGGTCATGTATTATATGTCCTAGCAACGTCCATTTACGGTCTATTCTGTGACGTCCTGTGTTGTTCCCTAATAAGACGCCCTAGCAACGTCCATTTGGGTTCCATTCTGTGACGCCCTGTGTTGTTCATTAATAAGACGCCGTAGGAACGTACCTACATTTAGGGTCAATGGCGAAAGTTCGTAGTGTCTATGTACAGACTCGCCAAGATATTTCGGCCGTAGTGTACTTACCTACGTACTATTTATTTAGTGCATCTAAAGGAATGCTCTAACACGTAGGTACTACTTAATACCTGCTTAAGGTAGGTACCTAATTGCAACCGATAAAATTAATATTCATCGTCATTAAATAAATTATCAGTTTAAATGATAAATGATTTATTTTCTGTAAGTAGGTTTGTACAAACACTTTTAGTTAGAAGTCCACTGCTGGACAGGCCCCATATACATAGAAATGCCACGACGAGCGGTCTTGAGCCGCCTCGATACCTACAGAAACATCCACCACTGACTTCCATTCGTTTGACTAGCAGAATAAACGGGAACCTACTTATGATGCTATGGACATTCAAGCATATTATTATTATTATGGGAATCAGAATAAAACCTAATTAAGTAAGGTAGGTATATGAGCTAGGTATGCCATTATCCAAGAAAAGAAACATAATTTTATTCTAGGAGAGTACAACAGGTGCCTACCATGCTCAAGCAGGCACGATTAAATTAGCTCTAACAACATAACTATCATGCGGCTAGCGAACGTTTTTTTGTATTAAAATATAGGTACTCTGTAAAAACTTTAACTCGACAGTAAATAGTCCATTTTAATAATTTAAAAATTATCACCAGAGTTTATCTTTCTTCCAATCTGCGAGGAACGGAACGCATTGATAGCATGTTGTTTGTTATTATTTTATTAAATTATTATTTTTTACATTTGTATTTGTTATGTAACTCAATGAAAAGAAATTCAGCTATTAGTCTATCATCAAACATTAGAAAGAACCAATATAAGATAGAAAAGGCTGATTAAAAATATAAATATTTAAAAAGTAAAAAAAATATATTTTTGTTTGCTTTTGTTTATTTCGGAACGGAACGAACGAACGCGTTGACGGTTGGTTGGTATCCCGCGCTTTTTTTCTTTCTCAATTCTCTGTGTCAAACAAATGTGTAAATTCTCATGTTTTTTTCTTGCTGTTGTTATAGTACGTATCACAGCACATAAAAGGATTGTAAATTATGTATAGTGTCGTTCAGTTCGCGGAGAGTGAGGGTGGCACTGTGGCTGTGGTCATCAATAAATGGATAACACCTAAAAAAAGAGAAATCTATTGGCCTCCCGTAAAGGAGGCGAAAGCATTTGATAAACTTCTACAGAGGTGTTCGTCTCCAAATGAACAATGGAAACTATACGAGATCGATAGAGTTTTCTATCAGACTGGTAAGTTTTTTTTATGAGTAGGTAGTGTAACACTACCACACACAACTATTTTAGCAGCTGGTGGCTTGAGGGCAGTTAACTTTACCATGCTTTAAGCCTGGGCACAGACAGACTGGCCCAGAATTTAATTCTAGTAGGTGCTAGTGTTTTAAAACCTAACTAAAAAAATACACGGTGCCATAACCTAAAAATCTAAGGATTACGGCCGAGCTGAAGTTGACTGCAGTTTTGATGCGCACAGAAAAAAAATATTCAGATTGCCCAAGATCACAAGACAGAACTGCTATTTTTAGGTCATGGCGCCGTGTGTAAACAAGCAGCAGCGGCGACAGCAAGCAAGCAACAGATAAGTAATCATTTCCAAGAAAGTGTGTTCACAGGTGTTTGGTTTTGTTTGTTTTCACAAATATTTGTTGGTCTTGTCTTATAATTATACATTGTATAACATACATAAACCTGGTGGTTAGGTGGCCACCGAACCACCAGGGGTATGTATGGGGGGTATGTACCCACATCCACCTAGAATGTGCCCTACATAGCATTGTGTTGTGTTCATTGCAGTCTCATGTGCCTGTAATCTCACCACCATACCATATCAAAACAGAAACAAAAGCATAGTAAATTATATAAGTAATGGCAGTACTATTAACTACTAGTAATGAGATAGAACTAATGGATTAATAAGTGCTGGACTACCAAGCTTGTACGGCGTGGGTGTGTTGCATGGCGTGACTAACTTTAACTTGCATGTTGTTTTGATATTAACTGTGTTGGTGTTTTATGCTTGTTCTATAGATGAATTGGATAAGGCAAAGAAAAAATTAAAGTTGGTGGAAGACACATCAGATATACAGACTGAGGAGGAAAATTATATAAGTAAGCCACCTAAACGCAAAACAAAAAAAACTAGCAGATACATTTCATCATCAGATGATAATGATGATGAGAAAGGGTGTGAATTCCCTCGTCCTCCGCCTTTAAAGAAACATCTATCCAATTGTAATTATACCGGATGATACATTAACTAAATTATTTTGAACATAATAATATTTCCTTCCATTATTTTCTTTTTTTTTTTGCTTTTTAGATATAAACCTTGAACCTTCAAGTACAAGCACAATTTACAGTGATTTGGTACTAAATCACAACTCACAGATGAATAAACCTGATGCACAAGAGAAGGCTTCTAACAGTCATCATGATCAACCATCTGGTTCACAAAGTATGACACTCGATGAAATTGTTGCCAGCAGTGCTTCCAATAACTGTGGTAAATAGTAAAAATCATTTTGATTTTTTTAAATCTATAGCTGCCTAACTAGATTCTTTGCTAGATACTACCTTATATGCATGAGTATAGTTTTCGACGATTATTTCTATTTTTTGGTATAGTGGTGGTGGTGGTGGTTGGTGTTAAGATTATTATAGACTGTAATACCTACCATACTACTTTTTTCATCCAGATTGTCAAGGCCAAGTTGTTTCACTACTTGCCAAAATAAAAGCCCAAAATGATGTCATCCTAGCAATTTTGAAAGACAGAGCAGGAAATACCAATGCATTGAAGCCTGAATTCAAATTTCCCTTGGAAACTTTTCAAGATTTAGAAACAGTGGAACAGTTACTGACTAATACAGAAAACTGTGCTAACCTGGTAAGTGTTTACTTTTAATAAACAGGAAATGCCTATTGAGCAATTATAATTAATTCCTACTTTACCATAAGAAAGCTTTTTATTACATGGGTACCTTGCTAGAATGAGTTAGTTTGTTTGTGAGTTTGGATGTAGGAGTTAATCATCGGAACTATTGATTCAATTCTGGGAATTCAGTCACTAATAGCAAGCTACATTACCCCTGACAGGCTATGTTTTATTAGCTTCTGCTCACATTATGTGTAGTTAATTCCTAATAATTTTGGCCACTGCTTCACAGTGGGCGATTAGAGGGCTGAGATGTGAGGTGTGGGTTCAATTCCTGTTGCAACACAAATATTTGCTCTAGGTCTGTGTCATGATACCTTGGCACTCGTAGTTCCTGATACCTATGACAGGGAATCCTATAGTGTGAGCTCAAGATTATGTATGTGACTGTTGGATCTTATGTTAATTCTAGTGTGTACTTATAGAGATATATGTGGATGTTTATTGCTATCAATTAATATTTACAGACAAGCTACCTAAAGAGCCTTGGTGGGCATGATTTAAAAAATAAAGTATCGAGAGTGATGAAATATACATTGTCAGACTCGTTGGCAAGCAAGTTCAACTTCTATGGTAAAAGGTCTGAGAAGAAGCCTTTTTCAGAGCTACGTCTCCGTGAATTTATTGTTGGTATGTGTCTATTGTCTTTCATATGATTAAATTTATTCTTTCTAGATCTCATCTATAATACAAAATAAGTGTGCTATGAAATACCTAAATAATTTCAAAAGATACATATTCCTTGTGTACTGGCAACTGGTTAATAATTGGCATGTTTTATGTAGGTGGCTAGGTGGGGAGACTCTTAGTACTAGAAAGCTGTAATTTGGCAAGGCTATATATAATAATAATCACGTCAATTAACTGGTAAAATAAAACAATTAAGTCCACATAATTATTGCGACGGGCTTACTACGGAACCCTACAATGCGCGTGATCCAACACCCACTTGACCGGTTTTTAATTCTCCGTTAAAAATAATATTTAACACCAGTTGTGTCGCGACTCGCGAGTCGCTGTGTGAGAGCGACCCGTCATCTGACCCCACAGAGCGTTGCAGGCATTTGGGCTATTCTTATATTCACAAACTTTTTTGTTTTCAGAGAGCTTAAAGAGTTCCTCTCCAAGGATTACAGAAAAAGACATTGAAGACGATATAAAGGTGTGGCTCAAGCACGCACCTGAACGAGCAAAAAAGCGATTGTCAAAGGAAAATAACAATGTCATCCTCTAGGAAGAAAAAAAATGTAGTAGGTGAGCGTCAAATGTATAGAAGGATTTTGGCAGAAAAACGAAAAATTATTTTAGAAATACAAAGAAGTACATTACAGCCATCATTAAGTGATTTGCCATCTTCACCACAATATACATCCACATCTATAGCTACGAGTAACAGTAGTATTGACAACAATACTTTAAATGAAAACTGTTTAAGGACATATAAAGAGAATATTTTTTTAGATGAAAATTGTCAATCAACATTGTTTGAGGATTGTTTTATAGATAATGATGATTCACGATCTGACGATGCTAACGATTTGCCATCGCAATTAAGACATTGGGCTACCGTAGAACATAAAATTTCCCACAGTGCTCTAGATAGTCTTCTAAAAATTCTAAATCCTTTTTGCCCTAAATTGCCTAGAGATAGCAGAACGTTTTTAAATACGCCAATGAATATATCAAGTAACTCTTTGCAATCTGGTGAATTGGTGCACATTGGTCTCATAAATCAAATACAAGCACAATTAAAACTGTACAGTGGGTTCAACTTTAAAAATAGTGAAATATTGTTGTCTTTTAATGTTGATGGTTTGCCACTTTTTAAAAGCACGAATACTCAACTATGGCCTATATTAGGTTTGATCAAAAACTTTAATTGTGCACAGCCATTTGTAATAACTCTGTTCTGTGGAAACTCTAAACCTTCACCATTGAATCTGTTTTTGGGGCCATTTGTTGAAGAACTGTCTACATTACTTAATGATGGAATAAATTTTGAAGATACTCATTATATTGTAAAAGTACATAGTTTTGTATGTGACGCTCCAGCTAGAGCTTTTATCAAATGTACTAAATCCCATGGTGGATACTCATCATGTGATAAATGTGTAGAACCTGGTGAGTATATTCAAGGTAGAGTGATTTATACAAGCGTATCTGCGAGTAGGAGAACGGATTCACAATTTCGTTTACAGTCTGATGACGACCATCATGTTGGTGAATCTCCACTTTTGACGCTTCCCATAGATTTAGTTTCATTGTTTCCCATTGATTATATGCATGCTGTTTGTCTGGGAGTCATGAGGAAACTTTTAAATGTTTGGGTTGGTGGTGATTTAAATGTTCGTTTAAATAGCCGTTTAGTAAATGCAGTTTCTGAAAAATTACTTAGCTGTGCAAGTTGTATACCTGTTGAATTTAACAGGCGACCGCGAAGTATCAGTGAGTTGGCTCGCTGGAAAGCCACCGAATTTAGGATGTTTTTGTTATATACTGGACCAGTTGTTCTAAAAAATATCCTTCCAACCTCCCTGTATGAAAATTTTTTGTTATTTCATTGTGCTATAACAATTCTTTGTAGCCCTAGAAACATCAATAAAGTAGGTACATATTTAGCACATGAGCTATTATTAATGTTCATAAGACATTCCGAAACTATTTATAGCCGGAAATTTTTAATTTACAATGTTCATATGTTATGTCATTTGTGTGATGACGTTCGTTTATTTGGTGATTTGGACAGTTATTCCGCCTTTCCTTTCGAAAATTATTTAGGCATGTTAAAAAAATTAGTTAGGTCACCTAACAAACCGTTGCAGCAAATTTATAAACGATTAAAAGAAATGGAATCTACTTTTCCTCCAAAACTGATTGACGAGGTACCAGCGGTTTTTTATTACAATAGCTTAGGACCAACGCCTGTTGATAACAATGCTTATGAATGCTTTAATAAACTTGTTTATAAGGGTTTTGCAATGTATACAAAATCTGGTTTAGCTAATAATTGTTACTGCTATGCAAACGGCAAAGTAGTCGAGATACATAATATTTTGAGATGTAAGATTAATGGAGAGGTTTCCTTGTTCGTCTATGGAAAAGAGTTTGTACATTATGATTCCTACTATACGTATCCTTATGATTCTGCTGTTATTGATATTTTTAAAGTTTCGGAACTCTGTTCAGCTTACAAAATTGTACCTGTTTATGATATTATTTCAAAATGTGTTGTTATTCCTCAAGAGGCAACTAGTAATTCTTTTATATGTTTTCCTATGCTCCATGGTTATAAGGATTAAAATTCTCCATTTATTAATTAAGTTGTGATAGTTAACTCGTTATAATAAATAATACTACAATGCAAATTTGTGTTTTTAATGTTGACCTTTCAGAGTTACTTGAAGACTGTGGCTGGATGAATTGCATCGAGGCCAAATTGATCCCGGATGACGTCATATTAACGCTTCAGATAACGTTATATTAATGTGTCTGAAGACGTTAATAGACGTTATTATAGGAGGTCTTCACAATACGTGGTATTGACGTCTTCTGGAGACGTTATCTGGCGACGTTAATATGACGTTATCTGGAGACGTTAAGGTGACGTTATCTGGAGACGTTAATATGACGTTATCTGGGGACGTTAATATGACGTTATCTGGAGACGTTAATATGACGTTATCTGGAGACGTTAATATGACGTTATCTGGAGACGTTAATATGACGTTATCTGGAGACGTTAATATGACGTCTTCAGAGACGTCGCTGAGACCTGACATTAGGCCGTCATTTAGTACGTCTGTGGGACGTTTTTTACGACGTCATTTACGTCGAAAATGACCGTGAATGGACGTCGTCATGACGTAAAATTGCTACCTGGGCGGTGGCGACCTCTCGCGTCCGGCCCTGGTTCAGGCCATGTTACGGAGCGAGAGGGCATGGGAAGTTGTCACCTCCTTCAGTGAAGCAGTAATGCTCGCGAAGGAGGAGGCGGAACGCGTGAGGGAGACACAACGGAGACGACCTCACGCCCCTAGCCACCGCTGGAGACGCCGCTTACACAATTAGGCTTTTTGGGCAACAAATGTTCTATTCAGATCAACGCTATTACCCCATATTACAAGACCATAGCGCAATAATGATTCCACATATGCGTGGTAAGACATAATGGCCGTTTTTATGTTTGTTACGTTTTTTACATTCAGAACCAATTTGAAGGGATCTTGTCTGTTCGAGAAAATAGCTAATGATGTGGATTTTTTTGGAAACCAAACTGTCACTTAAAATATCAAATTTATCGCAGAAATCATTAAGCCTTACATTAATTTTTCATAAATTTTTGCCAAGATAGGTATTAAGGTTACACTAGTTGAAAATTCTTCCATACAAACGTAGTCTAGAGATTACTCCACTGTTTGACGATGTACGTTCAAAATAAAAAAATATATCAATTTGTCTCATCAATATCTAGTCCTGTAAGGAAACAAAAATGTAAAAAAATAATATGAATGAAAGTTGTGAGCGTCGAAAGTTCCATATTTCAACACAAATGGAAATAAATACCATAAGAAGAAGGAAAATTGCAAAAGGGCCTCCGTACAGGGATAGGTTAGTAATTCAACAATGCAAATAATTTTATTTTGAAAATATACATTTAGTAGTTTTTTATGATATCTAGACTTCCAAAGGTCTGTTTATAAAAAATCGCGCGTTAGTTTTTGTCCTAAATCTTGCTAAAACTTGCAAAAGTGCTAATTCGTACACGGACTAGTTTCTTACTACTCATCACAGCATCTATTTCTTTCACACGTGTTGTCGGATAAGATAGTATGCATTTTAACCCCGCGCACAAAATAGTTCGTGCCATCGACTAGTTCAACCTTATGGTCATAGGTCGATAATTATTGATTAACAAAATTATCTCCCTTTTTAAATGGCTTTATTATGGATTGTTTCAATCTATCGGGAAAACCCCCCGCTGAAAACGATATATTTATCAGGTAAGTCAAGATACCAGTCAGTTCATGACAGCACACTTTTATAATTTTTATATTCATTTCATCATAACCCTCGGATTTGGTATTGGAGAGAGACATTATTTCTAGACGGAGCTCACTTGCCAGCATCGGTCTAAGAAACATCATGTTGTTACATTTTTACCCGACTGCCGAAGGAGGGTAATGTGTTTATCAGTCTATGTATGTATGTATGTATGTTTGTGCCTATATGGCGTTCCAGAGACCAAACGATTTTGATGATTCATACGTCAATCGATTCGACTTAACCCTGCGAGTGTCATGGGCTACATTAAAATTGGACAATAGAAAAATTGCGAATTTTGGGCGCCATATTGCGGGGGCACCGACCTGCACAGCATGATATTTTCCTTGTTTACGACTTTTTAGTTCGCGTTTGAAGCAGTCGGGTTTTTTGATTTTTTGATTTAACTTTTTTTATTTATAACTTTTTAGTTATGTTTATTTCGAATTAGATACAATTAAACATATAAGAGTTATATATTTTTGAAATAACCTCTTAAAACCCATAAAACCCTTTATTTTGATACCCCACACAATGGGTTTGGATGAAAAAAAATCATTGGGCCCCCAAAATATGGCACCCAAAATCCGCCATTTTTCTATTGTCCAATTTTAATGTAGCCTATGACACTCGCAGGGTTATGACGCATCGATTGACGTATGAATCATCAAAATCGGCCAACGCGTTTGGTCTCTGGAACGCCATATAGGAACATACATACATACATACATAGACCGATAATAAACACATTACCCTCCTTCGGCAGTCGGGTAAAAAGATAATATATTTGAAAGTTATGAGCGTCGAAAGTTCCATAATTCAACACTAATTTTAACGCATCTTTGGGCGGAAATAAATACCATAACCAACACTAAATACGTCTGAATTCCTTTATAATAATCCGGTTCGGAGCACCGAAAAAAATGTAAAATTCTAAAATGTATACAAAAATGGAGAGGCCATACTAAGTGCTGAACCAGCAACCAGCCGTATATTGCGTAAGTGCGCAAAGAGTTTAATCCAACTGACCAAATTGACAAATCACATGCGAGATGAATGACGCGGTGTGGATTTCTGTTTTGTGTGATTGGTCGGTTGGATAGAGTTTAAACTCTTTGCGCACTTACGCAACACGGCTGTCCAGAGGCGGATTATCCCTAAGGCAAACTAGGCACGTGCCTAGGGGCGCGAGGTTACAAGGGGCGCACGCGCGGCAGTTTTTAAACAAATAAAAAACATTAACATGAAATTAATTGCTATAAATAAGACAAGTAAGTAGGTTCAAGTTCCAGAAGTAAGTACCTATACAATAGAAAAGATTCTTTAAATCTATAGAGATGAAGAGCTTCCGAAGCGTGCGCCTTTTTACCCGACTGCCGAAGGAGGGTAATGTGTTTATCAGTCTATGTATGTATGTATGTAAGTATGTATGTTTTTGACTATTCCTACATTGCCTGATTTCATAATTTAAGTTCGTAAGATCAAGCAGATGCTTGTAAAAGTCATTTGCAGAAGTTCAGTATGCTTTGATTGCTATCAAGAGCAATACAGAGCAAAAACGTTATGTTGTTAGTGTAGCTTAAAGCATAAGATCGAACTTAGAACGACTAAAGGTTCAATAGATTGGTTTCTTAATCGTGTTTTTTTTTTTTTTTTTTTTGTTTTAATTAAGTACTATATATAAATATATATAAATAATTATGTATATGGCCGCCAGAGGGGCGCCGATGAGGTGCTTGCCTAGGGCCAGTATCTCTAAGTAGTCTGTGCCTAGGGCGTTCTCGACTATTAATCCGCCTCTACGGCTGTTAAACCTCGTTGCTGATACTTCAAAATTGTTTTCAGTAGTAAAATTATATCTTATTATGATACTAATTAAATTAAATCTCATCACACAGAATTTTTATTTTGATAATAATACCTATTTAGTCGACTATTTATACAAAACATCGTGTTAATCACATTGTTCATCGTATCATGCATGTCACATCACTTTTATTTTTGTTGTGGGTCCAAGTTTGACAGGTAAGTAACCTATAAAAAAGATTTTGTTTTGTGTTTTTAAAAGTTTATCGAATCATTTATCCACTGATAACACTATCAAACGTTGTTTAATTTACATTTACTCTAAAATAATATATCTATGGTATCCAGATAATTATGTTTTCCTGTACCGGCTAAATCCGATCCTTCTTCATATTAGAGCAATTTATTTTGTTTTGTACCGTAATATCTTATCTTAGCACGAGTAGAGAAGCACAGAAGTTCTATTGTACGTTGGTACGCAGTCTGTGCCTAGTAAAAGAGCTCTTTAATGACCGTAGATCTCATAATGAGTGCATAGATACGTGGTAAAGAGGGGACAATCGGCAATCGTCTGACCTTGTGCAACAAGTGGTTTGTTATCGTTTAGAGCTCGCGAGTATCAATGAATTTCTTGTTTGGGTTCGTAGCGAGCCTACTGCGACGGAAACGCAGTAAGCATATAGTGTAGGTTTGTAATGATTTAGGTATATAATTGCTTTTCAATTTGCAATCGGAGTTATTTTGCCGCGCGACGTTCTGGAGATAAGGTAGGTGGGCTTTTTAATAATGATGTGCATAGTTATTTTTTATTGTAAAGTGATTTCAGAGAGTTTACAGGACGTGTGTGTGTTTCCTGTATATATTTTTTTAGGTAGGACTTATATCTTTATTAAAATACACTCCATACTAGTAAATTCATCCTGAGTGAAATTCTCCCTGAAGATGACCATCTGAACAAAATTATGCATAGTTTAAACAGACCTTGTATTTATTGTGACTCCAAAGCGTCTTCATAATCAGTGTACCAACTAAACTAGCCACAGTTACCACTTTTATATATACAAATCAGTAACCTTATACAAGTTCAAAGTTTATAAAACATCAGTTGCTGCTTCAGTTTCCTTGCATTTCATTTATTCAATAACAATTTATAAAGTGTCAGAATAATTTACAAAAATGATTATTTAAATAAACTGAAAACAATGTTCAAATAGAAATCAATAAAACAAAACGAAGATCATACCATTTAGCTACATTAATAAAAATCAAAATATTTGAATAAAGTCAGTACAAAAATAAATTTGTAGTTTAATAATTGCATTTGTGTACCAAACATAACATGAAATCCATTAAATAATAATTTTCTATTTTCGTTCTTTTTATTAAATCCAACAAAAAATTAAATTAAAAATATTTCTTAAAAGTCTGTTTGTTGGTTTCTATAAGGCTGGACCAATTTTGACGCCACTTTTACTTTAGAAAAAGAATTAGGATTTCACATAAAAAGAATTAAGGCTCTTATTTTTTTTGTTTTACGAGATTGATGCAGACAAAGTCGAGTGCAACAGCTAGTGTTAAGTTATAACTACCTGTTGTTCAGTGGTTTATTCCATATCTTTCACCGCTAATTCTAAGCAGATTTTCAAGTAACCACTCAAATTAAATGTTGAAGTCTCAAAAGTTTATATTGTTGTGTTCTTACGAATTGTTATCAGTGGAGAGTCTTATCTTTATTATTATTTATTACATAATCACCACACAGGTCTTTGGTAGTTTTATGCCTATCAGTTGTGAAAAACAACCATGTTATCTGTCTTAACACTAATCACAGTTAATTATACCTACCCATAAATATTCTCATAAAAGATTTTTATTTGCAATCTGTCATCAGAACCTATAAAGTGAATTCTTTCAACAAGCACACAATCTTTCATTCATAGGTCGAGGGTTTCTCCACTCCAGTCTACTTTCTGTTTAAGCCCAGTATCTACTAGAAAATTTCGCAAAGGTTATCTCTCCCCTTAGTTGGTGTAAAGTTCGTGGTTGAACACTTTATAGCTCTATTATATAGAAAGCTTCTATATATATAGGAAAACGATGCGAGGAGGCTCGCATCGTTTTCCTCATTACCGAAGATCGCGATTCTCCAGTCGTTGTGGAAACAACTTTTCCTTCACAAATTTGCGCCATCAGTAGAATTTTTGATGAAATTCGATGTCGAAAGTCGTTGTGGAAAAGAGCGAGCAGAGCGAGTTCGAAAATTTTAGGGCGTTTTAGATTAGCAATACTTCAGGTTTTTTCAATTTTTACAAAACATGATTAACTTTATTTTCGGTTGATTATTCACACAACTCTAGAAGTATTTTTGGCATCATTACCCAAAAAGCTTTAAACGCAATGGTGTAAAATGTTACCTTTCCTAGCCTTGACTAGATAAAAATCTATTTCATTTTACCAGTCACACTTTTTTCTAAAAGTTATAGGGCAGCAAGCTCAAAGACTAGTAATGCCAATGGCCCTTATTTATAGCCTTAGGGTAACCGTAAATATGCCCAACTAAGTGCCCAAGTGGAGAAAATCCTCACAATTTGCCGACCTTCTAGACCTTCCAAAAACTCAAGAATGTGCCCCCAATTCCAAGGCTGACGACAACATACCAATATCTAATTAATTTATCCACAAATGACAATATCTTTGTTTTATTTGAAGTTTCAGACTCAGTTGGGTCAGTTAGTAAGATAGTTCGTAGGACTAAAAGGCATTAGAATTTCTGGCGATTACCCCCAACAAAGAACCAATTTTTTTGGTAGCCATAAAATGCTTTACGACAATTTTCATATAATCATCATTTCAGCCGAAAGACTCCCAATGCTGGACATAGGCTTTCCCAAGTGGCTCGCATCCAGCGTATTCCCGCAGGCTCGAGATTTATTCTAATAAAAGAAAATTGCATGCGAACCTCGCGAATAGAGGTCAAAGCCGGGTACATGTCGGGTTGTCTTTTACTGGGCAATCAGCACGTTAACCGCCGCCCATGAACATCCGCAATACAAGTTAAATCGTTGATCTTTTAATTATGCAATCTGAAGCATCGACGTCAATTTGCAAACACATTGCAATGGGATAACTAAGACTCAATGACTTTTGGTTTGGTTGTATCATAAAACGTTAAGCGGGTCTTTAAGCAGAATCTGTAATTCTGTAATCTCGATGTTGATCGAATGCTCTGAGGACCTCATCACCCTCTCAACCTAACATTTTTCTGAATTTCTACAAAATAGTGCGATTAAAAATAGATTTAGCTAAACATACTTGTATTTAATTCTTAATATCTTTGGGCTTAAGAAGAATGCTTGCTTCCCTGCCAACTGTACCTACCTACTTAATTTCACACCATGTTAACTGTGATAATTCTAATTGGAAATATTTATTTCCTAAAAACAAATTAAAATAACTGTTTAAAACGTAATTAGAATGCGCGCTATGCTCACAAAATGTGTTTGTCCATAACAGCGACAGTGTTAGCTCTTTTTTATAAGTTAGGATATTATTATACTGCCTGGTTAAAAAGAGAAAAAGATATAAATCAAGTGAAACAGATGTCTGCGATTAATAACGTTTAGGTAAGGATCCTTTAGACTTGTGGTAGACTGATTGATTCGATCGCATCTTATTTCTAGCGAAAACATCAAAACGCATTTTGGAGCTTTTTATATTATTTTGTATCCTAAAATCTCTTCATGCTGACAATTTGTTATATATATATATGGTACTCATGTATACCGTACGCAAAATACGGGCTTGGTTGTGGAGTTGCGGATACCAGCCCGTTTTAACCTAACCATCAAAATCAAATAAACAACCTAAACATACTCATGTTTGAGGAAATAAAAATGATTTGATTTTGATTTGTAAAATATGATACCGTATGGTGACGGACGTAAAGAATTTCACCATCCCATATCTTCCCGTGGGTGTCGTCAGAGGCGACTAAGGGAAACACCAGAGAATAGGTAGCAGCGTTCTCTGTGCACTTTAAGAACAAACTGCGATCGCCGACCCGCCTGCCAAGCGTGGCGATTACGGCAAAACCCCCAAACCATGAATAGCACAATTAAAAAACAGCCCCGAGTGCCCGGCAGCCCGTCTACCCTCGACTACGGTAGCGGTCGAGGCGAAGGCGTGGCAAGGGGTGCAAAGTATCCCCGGAGTGGACCCGGCTACCCCAATAAACACCGACGACTGGATCTGGCAACGTATAATACGCGAACACTCCGGACCGACGAGAAGATAGCCGGACTCGAGGAAGAATTGAGCAGGTTGCGATGGAGTATTATAGGGTTATCTGAAGTCCGAAGAGAGGGGGAGGACACGATAATCCTCAAATCCGGTAACCTGCTCTTATTTCCGAGAGGGTGACCGGCAGTCCCAGGTGGGTGTCGGGTTTATCGTCCACAAGTCCCTTGTGTACAACGTGGTGAAGATCAAGAGTGGCGTACCTTATACTCAGAATATCCTCAAGATATTCGCTGAAGGTCATACAGGTTTAAGCCCCAACCTCGGCACACCCCGACGACGAGGTAGATACCATATATGAGGATATCCCTAAAGCCATGCATGGTTTCAAAACTCACTTCACCGTTGTCATAGGGGACTTCAACGCAAAACTGGGCAAACGAGACGAGGATGAGCTGCAAGTGGTGCAATTTGGAGTTGAACGTCGGAACCGCAGGGGTCACCTACTGGTCAGTTTTATGGAGAAGAGGCCTTCTATATACGATGAACTCCTTCTTCAGAAAGTGTGAGCACAGGAAGTGGACATGGCAAAGCCCCGATGGTGCAACTAAAAACGAGATCGACTTCATCGTGTCAGCCAAGAATCAATGATGTCTCTGTGATCAATTCGGTGAAAACCGGGAGCGATCACCGCATGGTAAGAGGCACATTGAACATTCATATCAAGCTTGAAAAGTCTCGACTGATGAAGTCCACGCTTCGTCCAGCACAGATCCAGATCCAAAACCCCGAAACCTTTCAGCTCGAACTCCAGAATCGTTTCGAGTGCCTAGGGAGCTTCGTGGACGAATACAGCGATGGGTTCGTGGAAGCTTTCTATACGGTCGGGTCTAAGTTTTTCAAGACCCGCCGTATAGATAGAAACAAAAAGCTGTCTGATCCTACTCTCATGGTAATGAAGGAGAGGCGTGAGATGATCCTGCAGTCTTCAGACGATGCGGTGAAATTCCGGCAGCTAAATAGACGGATCTCAAAGTCCGCCGCTTTAATACCGAAAGTATTAAAGATGCTATCGAGCGGAATAAAGGCTCCAAGGTCTTTGCAAGAGATCTGTCTATTGGGCAGAGCCAGCTCACAAAACTGAAGACCGATGATGGCAGGATTGTACCCGCCAAACCGGCAGCCTAATTGCGTAAGTAAATTCGGCAAAGAACCAGATTGTTTCCTTTGCCGAATTCACTTACACAATTAGGCTGCGGAGCTTCTGAGGGATATCGAGAGATTCTATGGGCAGTTGTACACGACAACCAGTAAACCCGTTGCGAATCTAGCAAACGACCCAAGAGCTCGATTGACCCGACACTATACAGAAGATATCCCGGACGTCAGCCTGTACGAGATTAGGATGGCTCTGAAACAGCTTAAGAGGCGAGTCCTTAAGAAACACCTAAAAAGGCACTTACAGTTTTCGTTATTGCTAAAGATTCACCGCGCTGAATTACACAAAAAAAATAATAAAGAACCTTAATAGATGTGCCAACAGTTTCACCGCGAGATATTTGTAAAACCACCCTAAATTTCTAAAAAAAAAATTGTTGAAATCTCTCAAAAACATCTAAATCGACCTTTTCTATTTGCACTATTGTCATAATTCTAGAAGAATTTTTATAAATCTCTTTAGATATATCGTGACACGAAAGTATGAATATGACGTTCACCGTTTTATTTATCTAATAAGTCACACCAAATGATAGTAATCCACGTTTCAACATTGTTATTTTTTCTACACAAATTGTTTTCTATTCCCCATACATTTTAGTATGGAGCGATACGCTCCCGTAATTTGTTTTATAAACGACCACGCGCGCGAAAAATTTTCAGTGCCGTCTTAGACTCCAAGGTGAGAGCACGTCCGTTTTTTTTCCGAGCCGAGTTCGCAAAACGTTTACGCACACATACACAATAGGCATAAGGGTGGGTCGCGAGTGTCGTGACATGACTGTAGCACTATTCAAGCAATAAGACAAACTGGCTTATAAAATAGACCAAATCGCCGGGTTAAAGGCAAAACCAATTATTTAGTCCAAAAAAGTCAATATAAAGTTTTGCGTAAGCGCATTTTTAAAGTTTGATATTAAAATTAAGCCCTTAATAATAAAATTATGTCAATCGCAAATTTAAGAGCGTGTTCTATAATTATCTGAGTTTCAAACTGTTGCATACTAAACACAAAAATTTACTTCATTTGTCCTAAAAAAAAATAAACTAATTTTAACCCCCTCCTTTTAGTTGGTTTTGCCTGTATAGTACAAATACACGCATATCTGGCAAACTACTTGTCCTGTTTCTTACAGACTTTGCATTTACGTGAGTTAAAGTATTGTTTTGATATTTTGCTTGTAAGGCTGATTGTTGAAACATTCCTTTTGAAACAATTTTAAAAAATATGAAGAAATAGTTGGTTTTGCCTTTCTATTTACTAATAGATGTCTTTGAATGTAGAATGCAAAATTGTACTAACATTATAAGTTACTGATTTGTATTGCTTAAATCATTCAAATTGTGTAATCTCATCCAGAAGAAGAAAACATACAAATAATAAAACTGACGGGTACCAAGAAGAAGCATTTATTTTTAAATTCCTTACTTTGTATGAACATAAAAGTTTCGTAATCTAAACAAACAATAATTGGTCTATAAAAAATAATTCAAAAAAAATTAATCACTCAGAGTCATTCTCCAAGTCCTCTGATTCTTTAGAAACCGTAACATCAGGTATATGATCCACTTTTTGGCCATCAGCTCTCAAACTTTGGAACCATCCATGATATTCGTCGGGCATGACTCCTTTGTCACAAAGTTTCGATACGTGTCGGCTTTTTTGGCTTTTGAAATGCATAATGGTTCTTTATATAACGGGTAACTGTACCCGTTATATAAAGAAAACGTTATATCTGTGGAAAACATGAGTTATTTGTGGCTTGTGGTGGTGGTTCAATCACAACTTTTTGGACTGGCTCGACGTACCTACTTAGACTGTACTCGATGTACCGTAACGATGGCAATTTTTGGATGGGATTTGTTCTTGTGTTATTGACTGTGATTCCAAAAAGGGTTCTACATTGCCGTGACCTATATAAAAAAAGTTTCAGACATGTCGCATTAAAAATTTTTTTTGATTCACTTTTAATGTATCGCATTCACTTTATTTTAAACTGCCTGACACGTTCAACGTTCACGTTGTCCATTACTGGTTTTTGCTTTAGTTATCATCATACTGATGGCTAGTCTCTTAAGATCTTTGAAGGCCATGTAGTCATGATAGGATTTTTTCGTTTGGCTCCTACTTTTTCCCTTGCATTGACTTGATGATCGGGCCTGTCGACAAATATTCAACCATTCTCTAATTGGGTATAAGTTTGAGTGTTTTTGGGCAGATTCTATGCTGCTGTATATAGAATCTATCTCCAAATGTGTGACCCGATTCTAAAATTTTGCTTAAGTAATGTAAAACTATCGATCCAATCTCAGAGCTTCCTTTCTTCCCATTAATTTCCGTGCACGCATAACAAAATGCTTCATTTGGAAAAGTGCTCTCATAAATCGTCAGGTTGTATAGTGTAAGTCCCTTGCAATAATACAAAAGACCTACACCTCCACTAGCAATTTGTAAAAATTCCTACAAAGGATGCCGAAGTGAAGACCGTTTCTTTTTCTGCTCTCTCCTTGTCCCTTTGTTTCTTGCAATTTCATGTATTTGTTCTTTAAATGTGCTGTTTATATGTTTTTCTTAAATTTTAGTTGTATCGATGGTACACAAACGATGATACTTGGTGCACAAAAGACACTGGTATTTTTTGGGAACAAGGTGAATTAGGTGCAAAATACATTTTGATATGTAGCCTCTACACCCCTGTAGACTCTGCTTGCTGCACCATAAAACTCTGCTTCTCACACTCCTACATATAGAATGCATACATTATTGTAATTGACAGACTACAGTCTAGATATTGTTGTTAAATATATTTGCGCACATAATGGCTTTCCATCGTAGGGAAAGCTTTGATATGACGGCAGATTTCTTCAGCTTTTCGTGGTGGCATTTTGTTTTGGGAATCATATCGTCCTCGCGGATCCCAATCATGAGAATAAAATCCCATCGCATCTCGACTTTCTCCTGCTTCTATAATAACTGAAGCAGAAATGCACAGAGCTTTCCAGAAGAAGTTTTGGTATATCTGAAATTTTAAACCTTGTTTATGGAAAAAGTACTGCTTTTTATGCTTTTCTTTGCAGTATAGGTTTGAACCCAGTATTTCCTCCAATATCTCTCACGATCAGTTTCATTGCAGTTTACGGTGCCTTAGAAATCTACATTTTGAGCAGTCTACAGCGTTTGGTACTTTAGCCGGTCAATATTTCTTTGCTGTTATGTAAGAGAGACCATCAATTCTCCATTTTTTTCTACATTTCTCTTTCAGGTGGTAAGGGTCTGGCATATGGCCACCAGGGACTTTTGGGTTTTAATAACTTTCCAAGCTCTCTCAAAGATTTCGTTTATAGCGGTGGTGGCGGCTATAATTGTCTGCGCAAGATTTGACTAAATCCCCGTGAAGCGGGAGAGGGACAGCGGCAGCGTGGGGAAGTATCGACTATAATAATTTAATCAGTTTTGCTTCTTGTACTTCACTAGTAATTCGATAAAAAGAAACCGAAAAACCGAATGCCAAAATCGACTATATTTATATAACATTTATTTAGTTTGAATGTTCAAGAACAAAAACGTGCTAATCAAATATATTATTTTTTACCATTAGTGACTAAGACCTTCCTTTGACATTATTGTGAAATTAAAACCGACTAAAAATGTTTGGTATTTTTTGCATCTATATTTTGAAATTTTTCCGTCAAATTATTACGAATTATTGGTTTTTTATTCTCTAAAGATACACTTTCTCGATTTATTTGTTTTTTAATTCAGTCAAATAGCTATATAATCGGTTTTTTCATTCGGTAACTCGGGAACGGTGAGTCCTGTGGTTTAGTTGGTTTTACCATTAGATAAAGGATCAAATGCTGATTCGAATGGTATATTAAAGTGAAAAACTGAAAAAAATCGCAGATAGTTGGTTTTGCCTTTAACCCGGCGAAATCATGTTTTTGGTAATCATGTGTCTTGTAAGCCATACTATTGCAAGCAACTGAATTCAACAAATATAAATGGTGAAATTGGCACTGATAAAAATATTTGCCGGTAATGAAAGCTTACACCTTTTTTATTGCCGTAATGAAACTTGTCTCAAGATTAGTCAACAATGCTAAAAGCTTAATTTATAAAGTCAATAGTAATATACCAGAGGTTTTTAAAAGTGTTGTTGCAAAGTTCGTAGGAGAAAAACTAATTAATTTCTCAACTAGACAATCTTACGCAGCTCGTTGTGCAACGTGCGTTGTGGCATTTAACATTAAGCAGCCACAAACCTACTTGTACAATAAAATCATACACAAAATACCTAACATATTTATAAGCCATCATAAGTTGAAAAAACCGGCCAAGTGCGAGTCGGACTCGCGCACGAAGGGTTCCGTACTTGGTAAATTGCGGTTTACGATTTATGACGTATTAAAAAAAAAAACTACTTACTAGATCTCGTTCAAACCAATTTTCAGTGGAAGTTTACTTGGTAATTAATGTACATCATATATTTTTTTTAGTTTTATCATTCTGTTATTTTAGAAATTACAGGGGGGGGGGCACATTTTACCACTTTGGAAGTGTCTCTCGCGCAAACTATTCAATTAAGAAAAAAATATAATAGAAACCTCAACATCATTTTTGAAGACCTATCCATAGATACCCCACACGTATGGTTTTGATGAAAAAAAACAAATTTTGTTTCAGTTTCAAGTATGGGCACCCCCAAAATTTATTGTTTTTTTTTTCAATTTTGTGCGAAAATCTTAATGCGGTTCGCAGAATACATCTAATCATCAAGTTTCAACAGCATAGTTCTTATAGTTTCGGGAAAAAGTGGCTGTGACATACGGACGGACAGACAGACAGACCAGACGAATATATAAAGGTTCCGTTTTTTGTTTGCCATTTGGCCACGGAACCCTAAAAAAGGTTCAAGATCTAAGCAATAAAATAAATAAATTAGAGAACATCATTCAATCAAGCATTATTTTTTGTACTTATCATAATAATAATTTAAATGTTGTATTACATATAGTAATTATTTTTCTAACAATCAAACTACACAACCGATTACACTGTGACCCCACCCTTTATTCACGACTATATTACTATGGGCACGCGTGCCTTGCGGAGCGGTGAATCAATAGCTAATACATTGCGCGTTTTTGAGACAAGCTTACAAATCCTTCAGAAGCGAACGCGCATTGAAGCTATATTATGCCCGTCGCGCCGCATAATTTTTCACTTGCTCTTGGGTGCGTGTACACTACAATGTGTGATGCAAATGTGTTAGTGAAAATGTCGATGTGTGGGTTCTAAAATAAGTTCTCACGCTCGCAAACCTGCCTCTTAAAAACAACAAGGCGCCGGGTGACAACGGAATCAACATTTGACAAAGTTAATTCAAATTATCCACTAACCCAGAAATGTAATATTCTTATTTTTTACAATACCTACCGTCTATGCGCATCTGTACAGTGCGACATAAAAGTGTAGAAAATAAATGAGGGCGCCACAATCGCTCAGATAGCAACCCAGTTACTACGACCCAGCTGATCTTGATACTTGAATGGTATTATTTATATATTGGGTATAAATAATGAGTAAATAAATAAATTAAGTATGTTTATTAAATATTTGATAATTATGTAGTAGTAATAAAACAACAACTTCACAAAAAATAAGTATTTTTAATAATCAATTGCTTTCAATATAAAGTCGTCCAATACCTTTGTTGGACGACCCTCCCTGTGTTTAGCTGGTGTTGAGAATTTCCCACCGTTTTTAATGCCATGTTGCAGGATTCTGTGCACTGTGCTTACAGAAACACCTAAAACAAGCAAAGAAAAAAATCACTGTCAGTCCGATGAAAGAAGTTCCGCGGTAAATAAACGTGAATATTTTTTTAAATTGTTTCTTTCCATTTAGTCGATTGCATCAACAAATATGGTATAGCAAAAAAATATTTCCCGCAATTAATTACATAAATTTTTGTTGCCTTACTATCAACGTTCTAAGTCGCGCTATAACTACAACGCTGTTGGTTTATCTTAGCATAACCTCAAAAATGGTAAACAAATTAATTGTAAGTGATATTTGGTTCGGAAATTTTGGTCCCTGGATGTATTAATCGTTTCTAATTAACGTTTAGTGCAACTTTCAATAGTTACTTACCAGTAAAATCTGCTGTACGATGGTAAACATCTTCTAAATTGGATAGAAGCTTCCCAGCTTGGAATTCGGCTATAAACCGCATATAAACTTTGTAAACTATATCACGGGCACCTCCACGAATTACTTTATTCATGTTTTTTCCACTGTTTTTCAGTCCACACACAGATATATCACAGAAAAACCAAAATTCTTACGAAAATCGAAACCGTTCGAGAAGAATTGACAGCTCAAGTACTCATTTTAGATGTTACCAGAAAATGAAAACTTTTAGTTCCCAAATATTTAACTTCTACTCTTTTATGTCGCACTGTACTTGAAATTGCTTAAGTTTTGTTTTATATTTTATTTCTCCTCAGTGATTTGTAATCTTTGAGAAATAAGGAAATTTTAAACCGTATCACAGCTAAACTCCTGAAGGCGGATGGGAAACCGGTCCTTCAAGCCCTTCAGAAGTTGTTTGATTCCGTCATACTCGAGGGCAAAACGCCACAGGCATGGTGACAATGCCAAAAAGGGTGGCATGGTCAAAAAGGGTGACAATGCCCGGCTGAAGAACTATATATAGGCCCTTCTTAGTCTACAAGTTGTTTTCAAGAGTCATCACGAATCGTCAAGCGCGCAGGTTTGACGATTTCCAGCCTCCCGAACAAGCCGGCTTCCGAAAAGGCTTTAGCACCGTAGACCACATACATACGCTGCGGCAAGTTATACAGAAGACCGAAGAGTACAACCTGTCTCTCTGCTTAGCGTTTGTGGACTACGAGAAAGCCTTCGATTCGATCGAGACTTGGGCTGTACTGCGGTCTCTTCACCGGTGCCAGATCGACTACCGGTAAATTGAGGTGTTGAAGTGTTTGTCAAGTACAGAAACGCCACCATGTCAATCCGTCTTCAGGATCAGACCTCGAAACCAATCCTTATCCAGCGTGGCGTAAGACAGGGAGACGCCGTTTCTCCGAAGCTGTTCACTGCTGCGCTGGTGGATGTATTCAAGGTTCTGGACTGGAGGGGCCTAGGCATCAACGTTAATGGCGAGTACATCATTCAACTTCGGTTTGCCGACGACGGTCATGGCTGAGACCATGGAGAGCCTCAATACAATGTTTGATGACCTCAGTAGATCTTCCGAAAGAGTGGGTCTGAAAATTAACATGGACAAAACCAAGGTGACGTTGAATGCCCATGTTACACCCACTCCTATCAAGGTTGGAGACTACACTCGAAGTTGTGGACGACTATGTCTACCTGGGACAAACGATCCAGTTGGATAGAGCCAACTTCGAGAAAGAGATCAACCGGCGAATCCGACTCGGCTGGGCAGCGTTAGGGAAGATGCGTGGTGTCTTCTCGTCCAACTTAACACAGTGTCTCATGACAAAAGTCTATGAACAGTGTGTGTTGCCAGTGATGACATATGGCTCTGAGACGTGGTCGCTTACAATGGGCTTTACCAGAAAGTTTACAGTCACTTAAAGGGCAATGGAGTTTGACTATGCTCGGCGTTTCCTTGCGTGATCGAATCAGAAATGTAGAGATCCGTAAGAGAACCAGGGTTACCGACATAGCCCGAAGAATCACCTAACTTAAGTGGCAGTGGGCAGGGCACATTGCTCGCAGAACGGATGGCCGATGGGGCAGAAAGGTTCTGGAGTGGCGACCGCGAACCGGAAGACGTTGCGTTGGAAGGCCTCCACCAGGTGGACCGATGAGCTGGCAAAGGTTGCGGGGATCCACTGGTTGCGAGGCGGACGGGACCGGTCAATGTGGCGATGCTTGGGGGAGGCCTATGTTCAGCAGTGGACGTCTTTCGGCTTATATATGGTTGTAAAATATCGTGCTAATAGTTTGGTTTTTTAGTTTGCGTCCCTTCTTATTTGTTGTCTTCATCTCTGATGGTCGTGGCCACCATCTGTGTTTATGCTATCTGGTTTGTTATTTATATATTTTATTTTATAATTATTATTGAGAGAGCTCGTGGGAGAGAGCTCGTGGCTAAATAATAACAGCCGCACAGGTCGATCATTGAGGTTAAGCAACGCTTGCCGAGGTCGGTCCGTGGATGGGTGACCATTTCAACATACCGAGTTTCCTCCGTGCCTCGGAAAGCACGTTAAGCCGTTGTTCCCGGCTGTCATTTGAAGATCTTTGACAGTCGTTACGAGTAGTCAGAAGCTTGAGATCTGACACCAGTCTAGCTAAGGGGTACCGTGTTACCCAGTTACTGGGTTGTGGAGGTCAGATAGGCAGTCGCTCCATGTAAAACACTGGTACTCAGCTGAATCCGGTTAGACTGGAAGCCGACCCCAACATAGTTGGGAAAAGGCTAGGCAGATTGAATTATTATCCGTTTCCGTAAGTGTGTCCGTGGCATCAACAGTGGGCCCTATCAGAATATCAGCGCAGCGTTATTTATTTTTTGGATATCGCTGCACATGCTGAGATAGGAGCCTTTTTGGTCTCGCACGGGATTTTTATTTTTGTTTAATTTTATGCTTATTTCTCGTGTCTCCTGTGCGGGTCACAAATAAATATTATTTCTTTCTTTCTTGGAAGGCTTTGACGGAGTCACTGACAAGCTGCTTGCACGCCCCTCTGTCTTCAGCTCTTCTCAGGGCTGTGGTCACCGTCAGCCCTCCTGTAATCGCCCTTATTTGGTCTGACGAGCGAGTAGGTGAACGTCCACGCCGTTTCTTTCCATCCATATTTCCCATCACAACCAGTTTCGCCAGGCTGTCCGGCTGTCTCTGAGCGATATGTCCAAAGTAGCCCAGGACGCGTTGTTAGCAGATCGTGGAGAATCTGGATTCAATGTTACTTGTTTTGATGCTAACAAGCAACAGAAAACCGTGATTTTAAAAATAATCAAATGTAAAATAGACAATATAAAACCGATGCGCGATTACAATAAAAAACAGCAAATTATTTAGGTATGCCTTTCCCCTATTCACTAGTTTTACGTTTTGTTCAGATGTCGGTCAAAGTACAGAAGATCACAGATCCAATTCGTCTGGGCGAGGGTCCTCACTGGGACGAGAAGCAACAGGCTCTGTTCTTCGTCAGCATTCCAGAGCATACCATCCACAAGTATGTGCCCGCTACCGGAACTCACACAAAGACTAAAGTTGGTAAGTGCTTATAAAGTGACAAAATACTCCTGAAAAGTAGGATAGTGATCTGCGGAACGCCCTTGAATCACACAATCTTCTCCCTTATCCCCCAGATGGTCGCGTGGGCTTCATAGTACCAGTGGAAGGCACCAGCGACCAGTTCCTGGTGGGGGTGGAGCGCAAGTTCCAGGTGGTGCGTTGGGACGGGGTGGAGGGCTCGTCTGCAACTGTGGTGAAGGAGGTCGGGGAGGTGGACCATGACGTGCCCTCTACCAGGATTAACGACGGCAAGGCGGACCCCAGAGGCAGGGTGTTTGCAGGTCAGTTCAAATGTCAGTTGCAAGTAGAAAAGCCCGCAAAGTAGGGTTCCCTTTTTTGACAAGGAAACAACCCGCTATCTAAATCGGGGTCCTCCGAGCTCGCTTCGCTCGCTCTTACATTCTTGGTTCTCTCGATTAAAATATGCCCGCGGTTGATATGTTGGGAACAATGTGTGTGGCAACGTCTGCGGCATCGAACCTACGTAGCATTACTTTTTTATTTTGTGATAAGCCAGCTCTGTTTCCACCATCCTCAGGAACCATGGGCCGCGAGGAGCCCCCCGGCAACTTTGACATGAACAAGGGTAGCCTGTTCCGCCTGGACGGTACCAAGATCACGAAGGTCGCAGACAAGATCAGCGTCTCTAACGGCCTGGCCTGGGATCTCAAGCAGAAGGCCATGTACTACACTGACTCCATGGAGAAGAACATCCGGAGATACGATTATGACGTGGAAACGGGAGAGATTTGTGAGTACACTTTTTATTCGAGAAATCAATGTTTTTTATGAACAAAAACGGCTTAGTAGGCGTTTCGGCCGCTGAGTTTTGTCTGATCCGGTCGAAACAGGAATTTCATTATTATTAATATTTTTGAGTGGTGTTTCGGACTATACACTTTTTAAGCAAATTTTGTACGGTTAGAATGAAAAACCTTAGGTAGATTTATATTATTTAAGTAAAAGTCAGGCAATTTATGAAAAAAAGATAAAGCTTAATTAATCTAACATTGCAAAAATGAACAGTAAACATGATAAATCACAATAATCAGTAAATCACATATATCAATTAAAAAACCGGCCAAGTGCGAGTCGGACTCGCGCACGAAGGGTTCCGTACTTGGTAAATTGTGGTTTACGATTTATGACGTATTAAAAAAAACTACTTACTAGATCTCGTTCAAACTAATTTTCGGTGGCAGTTTTTATGGTAATTTACATCATATATTTTTTTTAGTTTTATTATCTCATACTTTAGAAGTGACAGGGGGGGACACACATTTTACCACTTTGGAAGTGTCTCTCGCGGCAACTATTCAGTTAAAAAAAAATATATATTTTTATCATGTTATTAGACCCTCTACTGATTTCATGTTGCTGACGTAACTTTGCCTCTAAAAGAGGATTGGTCCGAAACACCACTCAAAAATATTAATAAATGAAATTCCTGTTCCGACCGGATCGGACGAAACTCAGCGGCCGAAACCCCTACTAAAAACACAAAAACTGGCGAAAGTCTTATTCCGCGGATATAAGATGTCCTTTTCCAACAATCAACATCATCAGCCCTTGACAGTTTATATCGCGACTTTATCGCTTACTTATTTCCTTCTTGTTTTGCTTGCAGCCAATGTCAAGCACATCTTCGATTTCGACAAAAACAAGGTAGACGGCGTTCCCGATGGTACAACCATAGACGCGGACGGGAATCTATGGGTGGCCTGTTTCGACGGCTCAAGCGTCATCAAAATTGATCCCAGAACCGGCAAATTGCTGCAAAAGGTCCCAATTCCGGCATTACAAGTGACATCGTCTACTTTTGGGGGCCCTAACTATGATATTTTGTTCGTTACCACTGCCAGCTTGAATATTAATGGGCCCCAAGACCCCCCGTGTGGGGCCACTTTCATGGTCACTGGCTTGGGGGTCAAAGGGCTCCCCAATGTTAATTATAAGCTTTAATTTTGTTATTAAATCATATGCATATTTATAGCTACGTTGTTTTGTGCTATATCATAAGCAAAAATATCACATTTTTATAACTTTCATATTATAATAATTATATTAAGTTTATAAGTGTTTCTAAATTGGATATTTAATTATTTAAGAATAACCTTATTACAGTGGCAATAATGAGACCGATATTAGACTGAAATTGTATTGAAATTATGGATATTATTAACGTTTATAAAGATATTATACCTTCCATGTTGAATTTATTGTTCATCTCATGTTTTATGAATCAATGTATTGGGCTACTATTTAAAAATATATGTATATTTATTGTTTACAGCGCCTTTTTATTTAGCAACTGGCCAATTTTAGGATTTTACTTGTCATATTCTACTCGAAAAAAATACAAAGTGCCTGCTAACTACTCAGAAAATCTAGCTACACTACAAATACTTAATACCTGTTTTTTTTTTGTTGTCTAATAGAAATATTTAATTCAATAGTAACCAAAACCCTCCTTTTATGCTCTTTTTATAAGAAGTGCGTCGTTAGACGCAAACTTAAACTGAAAATACCTCTATCTATATAGGTAGGTAGGTATTCGCTCGTTCTACTGAGTAGTCAGAATAACTGAAAATATCTAAAAAGAGAATACAATTGAAACCTCTCTTAGGTGAAAAAATACCTGTATTGCCTGATTATATGTTAATTTGTCTAGTTAATTGCATTCATTTGCAAACTTAGCACCTACCCTACGTACTAGTGTGATTGCAATTCGCGCATATAATAAAAAAAACCGTAGCCATTCTACGTGCAGATATGGCTTAAACAGACACAGAAAAGATTCAATATTAATTTATATATTCAATTATTTTATAATGTCTATATCGATTTTATGTGTCTATATCGATAGACACATCCCAGGTGATGTTCTAATTTACATAAATATATTATTATTATAATAACAATTACCAATATAAATCATTGTAAGTCCAGACAAATGCAAATGGCTAACTATGCCTTCCTCCAGCAGCCTAATTGCGTAAGTGAATTTGACAAGGCAAAGGGTTCAGACGCCATCAATCGACCAATCACATGCGAGATGAAAGACTAAAGTGACTGTCTCGCTTTTGCAGAGCCTCGAAAATGTTCGCGGTGTCTAATGCCAGTATCCGCAGAAAAAGGCCTCACTCCTCACTTCAGAGAGCAGTCCTAATAGAAAACGAAGGCTGTAGCCTATATTGGCCGATACAAACGCAGCTATAATAGGCCGATTTGTGCGAGAACATAGATTGCCGTAGTTGTTTGTTGTTTCTAATTGTATTGTAGGGTTGTCGTCTCAAAAAGTGCCTTTAGTCGTGAAGGTGGACCCGGCCGGAGGAAGCTGCTCTTGCCCACGGTTTACGGATGCGGATATGACCAGCGCTGGACCGCCGAAGGTCGCAGATGTTCTGTGACATAATAAAGCAATTTGTTCAATGAACAATCACCCAGATGCTGCTATGCTGTCGTGTTTTTTTAGTTGTAGCAAAAAAAATACATTTTACCGTAATCTAACGATACAAATATTCTAATTTGCTGGACCAAAATAACAGCTGCAATTTATTTAAATATTTCCACCATGGAGCATTAAGGCGGAACCACACTTGCGTGGAGTGGCTTGGTGGGCGCATACTGGCGTGGCGCTGAGTGTGCACAGTAAGCTGGCATGTCGTGGCACGCTCTGGCGTTATTTATTAAGTATACATTGAAACTTTGCAACGTTAATATTATGTAGACGTACATAATATTAACCTCGGATTCGGATGATGATTTCGATGAAGACCTTCAATTTATTTTGATGCACCTGCCATGTTAAATCTCCACCACCCTTGTACTACCTTGGTTGACTGGTAGAGAATGTCTTAGGCTTTAAGTCTGCCTAATTTTCTCCTAGCAATTAAACTTCTTGAGAGCTAAAACCAAAAAAAGGCAAGGCAATTTCATCCCAAGCAGCATTTCAGCACCCTAATTGCGTATCTGTTTTGACATCACGAAGCACACTCCTTTCCTTTCATTTTAACAACTCAACAGTATTCATTGCAAGTTTTACGTTGTCGAGTAGATTGTTTTTTGAATATATGAAGCAGCGAATGCAGGGAAGGAAGCGTACTTTGCGATATTCTTTGAACTTACACAATTAGGATACTTATCAAATGATCCTTATACTTCCTAGACTTTGTGTCATACAAAACTGTACATTGACTTTGTCAGTCCGCGTCGTTGAATGCCGAGCAACGAGCCACGCGGTGTAGAATCACATTAGCCTGGCGTGTCGTGTCACGCCATAACCCCAGCACCGCTCTGGTGCAATCGGTCGCGGGCAGTCTGCGCCACAACACTAAAATGTGCCTCTAACCATACTAAATGTATGATACCGCTAGGCTCCTGGCGCAACACGCCACGCAAGTGTATTTCCGCCTTTAGTTTTGTAGTTTTTTTAATTCATAAGTTCTTCATTCGATCTTTGAACACATAACATATAAACTGCTCTTATAATAAATAAGAAATCAACAATAAAATAAATACATATGATAGAATATTGTCTGACATAAATGAGTAGAAATTAAATGGGGACTAGTTTAAAGAAACAAAAAATAAGGATCTTTAACTGTCTGAAATAAAACCACTTTTTTCAGTTATTCATTTAATTAAAGTTTACATTATAGTTAGGGTGTCCCTTAGCGCCGGTGCCTTTGATCATGAAGGTGGATCCAGCGGGAGGAAGCTGCTCTTGCCCACGGTTCATGGATGCTGAGGTGACGTACAGGATGTCCAGCGCTGGGCCGCCGAACGTCGCTGATGTCGTCTGGAGCGCCGGTATTGCGATCACTTGCAATAGTTTCCCTTTCTTGGGGTCGATTTTGAGCATCTGGAAGAGTTAGAGCAATAAGTATTGGTATAATAAGTATTTGGTTAGAAATAAAGAAACAGATTATTTGCGCCAGAACCCAGCAAAACAGCCATCGCTCAGAAAATGGTTCGGTTTAATAAACAATTAATTTAATTTAATTAATTATGTCAACTGCCTCGTGACTAGCTGACACTGCTATTGGCGTGGCTGCCTACTGGTCCCAAAACATCTAAAGAGTTTCATCGACTCGAAAAGAAGAAGCATGAGGTGGGTTCGATTCCCGGCTTATGCAAGGTGTTATTGGGTTTTGCATCTGTATTTCTCTGTAAGCCTGGACTTTGTGCCCGGATGATGGCAAATAGACTGGCCTCCTATTACTTGGGATTTAACCATAACTGGAGATATGTGGGCCCTATAGATGCGCCACTGCCCAACCTTTTAGGGCATACATTATGTTTAATTATGTTTACTGCCTCGGAGGTATAGGTTGTCCCAAACATTACTATTTGACCATAAGGTCCTGGGTTCGTTTTCAGGTTCGGGCGAAATATTATTAGACCATGTAAATGAGTTGGAAGGACGAAGCGCGGGCTTGCAAGGTGGAAGGAGTGGAGGCAGGTCTTTGCCCAGAAGTGGGATAGAACAGCCTAGGCTACCCCAAAAAACATAAGCAGTCATGTCGACAGATATCTTAAAACTTTGGAATAACTGTGTTTATTGTGACGTAGCTATTCTGTTATTATCATTTCGAAGACGCTGTCACATTAGGATGTCGCTGAAGGGAACCTATAAGTTTTGGCCCTACCAAAAGTCTAAACAAGTGTTCCCTTAAACAATTTGTGGACTTGCCTGATATCCGTCGAAGTTGGCGACCCACAAGTTGCCTTCCGTGTCGATGGTCATGCCGTCAAAGATGCCCGTCAGTTGTTTGCCGCCGCTGCCGAGGGTTTTGTTGTACTCCGCCATTGAAAACACGTTTCTTGGATTCGCTGGAAAAGAAACAAAGGAAAGTTAATAATAACTATTGACAATTGAGGAACGGACAGGTATTTATTACTTAGAGCTATAAAATATGTAGTGGCTGATGGTAAAAATATAAATTGAATACAGTTAACAGATTAGACTAACTAAAAATAATGGGTTAAGAAAATTTCCCACTTAGCTCTTCTTAACTATACAATGGATTTGACGCGGTCTTCGCCATCATTTAGATACGAGAATTTATTCCAGATGTTTTATGTTATCCTTGTAAAACCACAGATAATATAATACTAGCATACAGATGCCTCATCCCATACAAAGAAACCGTGCCGATGTAACTAGCGTTTTTCGTATGGTTATTTTTGTACGTCGATAGTGTTCGGTTCCGTTCCACGGCGATCGATAGATGGTGTTAGCAGCGACTTGCAAGAAAAGGGTTTACTCGGTTCGTGATTCTTTTTTCTTTAAATACAGTGACGATTTGTTTTATAATATTTATTGCACGTTTTTAGAGTTTCATTGCACCAAAATGTGTTACAAAATACATTTAAACAATCGCGTGGTATGCCTCAGAAATTTAAAACCGCGCCATCTATTGGCATCAATTTTAAATGACCCGTTCTAATAATCTTTGAAATATAAATTAAGAGCCCAATATTACATAATTTTGACCTTAGTGGAGTTGGCGAAACAAGTACATACAATGTTTATGTTCAATTCCAGAAAATGTTAATTTTACACACAATTCAATTACAAATCGGTGCATATCGCGCCATCTAGTGAGATTTATTTGAACCAAATTTTCTTTCTTAGCGCTGAGACCCCGTGGTACTTCGCTAAGAGGGTCTCTAGTACCAAAATCATAAAATAAATAAAAAGCATTATTTACTTACAAATCTCTCCCGTTTCCACATCATAGTCATATCTCCTGATGGTGTACTCAAAGGAGTCCACGAAATAGAAGGCCTTGTCAGCGAGGTCCCAACAGAGCCCGTTAGAGATGTCGATGTGATCAGCCAACTTCTTCGGGGTGCCGTCAGCTTCGAAGCGGTAGAGAGCACCCTTCTTCAGGTGGAACTTGCCCGGCTCGTATTCATGGCCCATGGTTCCTTGAAGAAAATACAGAATACGGTTAGCAAAACATGTAAGCTGAATACCAGTCATTCAGATGCATCTGGCTAGACTGGGAGGCCACTCCAAAACAATTGGGCAAAGGTTACTCTCCGTCCAGCCCGTAATTTAACAGATCCAAAACATTTTTTTTTTTTCTATAGCCTCGCGCTTGACCAATATCTCACCGATGGTAAGCGATGATGTGATCAACGGTGAAGCACACTTGCCTAGAAATAACCCATTCACTCTTAAACCCTAGATTGTAGCGGTCAAATGAGCATATTTTCGATCAAAATCTAAATGAACAATATGGGGCAGTTTATGTTTTTGTCAATTTCTTGTTGGTCGAATAGTATTTTTTTATGAATAAAATTATCCTTGTTCTGGTTTAAGGTTAACTGTACCGCCAGGCTCAAGGCAGCTACTGAGAAATACCAAATGGTAAAACCCAATAACACTGTGCCCGACCCCGGGAGTTGAACCGAGGACCTCATGCTCAGCATATTTGCGAGTGCAACCACTAGACCAGTGGGATGTTTTTCTTACACCAAAAATCACAATTTCCTTAATTTACTCACCAGCAAACAGTCTTCCCTTAGGATCCGCTTTAGCATCATTGAACCTGTTATTAGGGTTATCATTGTCCACCTCTGCGATGGTCTTGATCACTTTAGCTCCATCATTGCCGCCGGCCCACTCGATCTCCACCACTTTCCGGTTCAAACCTACGACGAAGTGATTCTGCTTACCCTCGATTGGGATTATGAAGGTAGGCATGCCATCTGGAATGTGAAAAATGTGTTTTTTAGTTAGTGTGCCTTTTTTTACTGTGGAGAAATACTCTTGGAGTCCCACCGTCTGGGGAAACGGAGATGTAGGACTCCAACCGACTAATACCCTATAGTTCCTACCGCTACCGTGAGTCGAGAGCCCTGGTGGGTACAGTGTGTCTGGTTATCGCTCAGAGAAAGACCAGTAACTGCTTGAATCCCTCGATGCGGTCAGGATTCTAGTATTCTCCTTCGCTCGTGAGTTAAATTCTAACCTTCCTGCCTCGCTCCTCTCGAGAGTTAACTGTAGAATCCTTCATTACGCTCTGGATTCAATATGGTGCCCGTGACATAAGACACTGTTTTATCCCCTCGGTGAATAACCTGAACGTCGTCTCGTTCAAGTTATTCACTTAGTCCAGAAATGTTTAAGCTCGCTCTAGCATCTTATTTATTTTCTTTATAAGTCGGCAAAGTATCTCCCATTTCTGTGCTTGAAGCTCTTTTCTCACGCGCATGCATCCTACGTTCTCAATTTTTCAGCATACCGGAACAGGAGGCTCAGGGTCCATTAACGTGGTTCGCCCTGGGTCCCGGATAAGCTTAGTCTGCCGCTTTGACCGGCCGGGATAAACTCTGCCAAAAAGGACTTACCCAACTTAGCCTTATAATGCTTGCCATCCTTCACCTTGTGCACGGTGCCGTCGAAGATGCTGACGAAGTACAGCGCCTGCGCCGCGTGGTCCCAATGCGGGCCCTCACCCAGCCATACCGGCTCAGTCACCGGCTCTACCACGGGTCCCATCTGGAAATGAAGGCTGGGTTTGTAGGTGACTGGCTTACTAAGACTTGGTTGGTCACGTCATTTTGGCTTTTGTGGAAATATAACCATTAGCTTTTTAGTGCTATGCAAACGCCTTGGTTTTTTTTCCAAAAGTCCAGGTGCATTTTGAAAGATCCACCTCGGTGACAAAAAAAAATTGACCTTTGCTATAAATCTTCAGCTAAGATAAATTGAGCAAAATAACAACCAAGCAATAACGAGTGTTGATAAAAAAGATACCGTTTTTCTAGAACCGGAGCTTAAATTGTGTAAATGACTTTAATTAGCCTTTATAGTTGGATAAAGAGGTAAATTGTCAGAGCCTTAGATTTATGGAACATTTTCAAGAACTTTAGTACCTTAGTCCTATTACTTAGGACTAATTATAAATTCATTATATAGTATTTATATTTTAGAAGTAGGTTAAGTCGATCTTAAATAGTTGTGTAAGTAAAAATAAATGCGAAAAAACTATCTTAAGAGCTTTATCTATTTAATAATTAGCAAGTTTTGGAACGCAATAGCAGTAAAGATAGAAACTATTAATAAAAATAAAACAAAAAAATTACCGGTTTATAAGACACCAAGCTCAAAATAACAACATTTGTTAAGAACGGTAAATTATGGTTATGGAAAATCATTTTGTTAAAGAACTTCGAACTGAGAAACAAGACTCCGGTCTTGAAGAAGAAAACTTCGTTAATATAGCTCATGATTATCCTCAGACAAATTCTATGAATAGTTGTAACGTTGAGCTTGGGGAAACCGGTCATGACGTCATAGCTACTCGATTCTACTGAGATCAGAATGATGAGGAAAGGTCAGGTGTTGAGCTTTGTTGTGTGATTGAATTGAGTCATTATTTGTGAGTGGTCATGGTTTGTCAGCACGGCAACGTACGCAGGTTAGCGCAGGGGCGAAAAAGCCCTGCTGGTCTATTCTGTAGATGTACAGCTCACCGTGAAAACTTAGGTGGAGTAAGTTTGAAGTTGACTGCGTTCATCTGGATTTACACAATAGCTCTACCTACTGCTCTCTGCCACAATCAGAGCGTATAGTAAAATGATTATTTTGATTGATATTTAATATTGTCACACCAGACAGCTGCTGTTCCCCCCCGGTGGGTTCCCGCATTGTCGAGGCGGGGGGAGGGGGCTCATTAGCCGTGGCTTGGTCACGCACGGTGAAGCGAAGAGGAACCTGATTTTGGTGAAAACCGCTTGAAACGAGGAAGGTTTTTGTGTATAATTTGTCACGGGCGAAGCCTGGGCGGGTCGCTAGCATAATATAAATTATTAGTTTATATGTACCGTTTGCCTGTAAAGTTTTATCTAATTTTTACTATAGGTGAAAACTTGTAATTGGGCTTATTTTAAACCTCCGTCGGAAAAAGAGGGGTGTTATAAGTTTGACGTGTGTTGCTGTGTATTTGTGTGTCTGTCTATGGCATCATAGCCCCTAAACGGATAAACTGATTTTGATTTTGTTTGAAAGGTGATTTTGTCGAGGGTGGTCTTAGCTATGTTAGAATAAAATCGGTTCAGCCTTTCAAAAGTTATGGGCGTTTTACTGTTTGAATCGGGGTGTTTTCGCAAGATATCGTGTCATAATTACGTGTTCAATAGATTGCCAATCGAAGCGTATCTACTATGTACTAGATAAACGATGTAGGTAGCATGAAATAAAAATGCGCCGGGTTTTTTTTTAATTTTATTTTTTATTATAATTCAAATCAAATCAAATATTTTATTAGAACATGTTCCGGTATTGAAGGAGCTTCCGGTATTGAAGGAGCTTGGGGAGCTCTTTAACTCTGTCCTGTTCTCTGGGAGAACTCCAATGGCGTGGCAGAGGAGCAAGGTCGTTCTTTTCTTCAAAAAGGGTGACAAGACCCTTTTGAAGAATTACAGACCCATTTCGCTTCTTAGTGACGTTTATAAGTTGTTTTCGAGAGTCGTCACAAATCGTCTAGCGCGAAGACTCGACGAGTTTCAGCCACCGGAGCAGGCCGGGTTCCGAGGAGGATACAGCACCATAGACATAATTTCCCCGAAATTGTTTAGTAACGCGGTGGAGGATATGTTTAAGACGCTGGACTGGGAAGGACGCGGCATTAATATAAACGGCGAGTACATCTCACACTTGAGATTTGCGGATGACATCGTCATAATGGCAGAGTCACTGCAAGACTTGCAGCAGATGCTGAATAGCCTGGCTGATTCATCTGCACGCATCTGTCTCCGGATCAACTTGGACAAAACCCAGGTTATGTTCAATTCACAAGTCACTCCGGGATCGATTGTGGTCAATGGCGGTGCTCTCAAAGTTGTTCGAGAATACGTTTACCTCGGGCAAACTCTGCAGTTTGGTAAGAAGAACTTTGAGAAGGAGGCTAGCAGAAGAATACAGCTGGGCTGGGCGGCGTTTGGAAAACTTCGTCGAGTCTTCTCGTCTCGTATCCCACAAAGCCTGAAGACTAAATTCTTCAACCAGTGCGTCCTACCTGTTATGACCTACGGTGCCGAGACGTGGACACTCACAATACGGCTTGTTCATCAGTTCAAAGTTGCTCAGCGAGCTATGGAAAGGGCTATGCTCGGCGTCTCTCTAAGGGATCGAATCCGAAACGAGGTAATCCGGCAGAGAACCAAAGTTGTCGACATAGCTCACAGAATAAGTAAGCTGAAGTGGCAATGGGCCGGCCATATAAGTCGTAGAACCGATGAACGTTGGGGTAAACGTGTTCTTGAGTGGAGACCGCGAACTGGTAAACGTAAGGTAGGACGCCCTCAGGCTAGGTGGAGCGACGACCTTCGCAGGGTGGCTGGTAGCAGCTGGATGACAGTTGCCGTAAATCGAACCAAATGGCGTGCAATTGGAGAGGCCTATGTCCAGCAGTAGACTGCTATAGGCTGATGATGATTAAACATGTTTACAAAGTATTAGTGATCGTTAACAGCTACATTAGTGTGAAACTGTGTTGTAGCCATTAGCGCCTACCTCCGAGAGAGCAAACGTCGGCGTTCCAACATTATTTATAACATAATAAATTACAATTACAATAATAATAAATTACAATTACAATAATAATAAATTACAATTAATTGATATTTATAAATAAATTATTTAAAAACTACCTAACCATTACAAAATCATTTTAAAATATATAATTCAATAAATTATAAAAATAATCAAAATAAGAAAATATAAAAACATCAATAAAAATAATTAATAAAAAGTCAATAAGAATAATGTAATAGGATATCACAATAAATTTTATATGAAATTCAATAATAATACTAATTACTTAGCATTTTTGGTATTAGCTGTAAGTTTTCCAAATAAAATAAGATTAAATTTTATTATTGTCTACAGGCTCGCGCTTGACCTATCTCACCTGATAGTAACCGATGAAAACAAACAAAACAACTGTATACTTGCAATCAAATCTCAGGGTACTCCCAACTGCAATTAAATCAATAGCTAGTAGGAGAAAATAAGGACGTTAAGCTTCACAGTTTTAGATCGATAATCCGTGTAAGTAAATAAATAAGTAACATAAAAGATATATATAAATAACACAAAAGTAAAGAACACTGGAAACATATAAATATAAGAACTGTCATTAATTCACATGGTTGCACACAACACAAGGTCAGACTAACTCATTACGGCAAAAAACGCCGGCTAGGCTTAATATAGATAAAATTGCACACTACTTACTCAAGATGTGAGTTTGAAGCCAGTAATATTTTTGAGTTATGAATTCAAGTATTTATTTTACAAATAACTGGGACTTACTTGAGTATTTGATATAAAAAATCCACTAAACTTTTGGAGCTATTACACACTCGCCTACGTATGAAACCTTATAAGGTATGTTATTAAACGTGGTTTCCATTACTTAGAAAACGTAACTGCGGTTCAAAGGCTTTATGGTATGGCGAGGCTGCTTATAGGGAAGTCCTTGTTTCAAATTCCATGTTTTTGTTCTTAGAATTTGTCATTACCTCATTTGCCTAAAAGATATTGACTTAGCTACTTTAAAATTCACTGTAACCTTTATTTTAACACAAATCGGAAAAACCTCTCAAATGCCGTCAACACCAACTCAAACTTGAAATACTACTAGTTGTTTTATAAATTCCGCGAAGCATCAAGAATTTTATAACAATTAACTTAATGATACAGGAAGCACATGATGAGAATAGGACTTCCCCCAATCACAACGACAAATGATGATCACATCAAACGATAACCAGATATCTTGACAATAGTTCATAAAGCCAGTTTACTAACATAATATTTTTATATCGAAGTTTTTTTATTATTTTTTAGCCTTACCAATGGTCAAATAATGAACTCTCCAACTTATTTTAACCACTAGCTGACCCCCGCGGCTTGGCTATCTAACCATCTATCACCTTATCTACCTACCGACCTACTCACCTGCTTTTCCGATCAACCTACCTACCCTACCCTATCCTCCATACCTACCTACCCTACCCTACCTACTTACCCACCCACCTACCCTATGTACCTTACCCTACCTACCAATTTGTAAAACTATTTATTTGAATAAGAATTGATACTACAATACGAATGCAACCAAATTTTGTTTCTACCAGCAAAAGCTGCTATTGTGACTTAAACTTATGTCAGTGAGATATATTCTCTCGCAGACTTTTTTGTAGTTAATAATGAGGACTTTAATAATGTAGTAGTACATAATTTTTATGTATCATCAATAGTTTTCTCAGCGCACGCCAAATAATCAATTTTATAGACAAAATTTTGCTACTTTGGGTTACATTATTGCAATTTTCATAAGGATCTCTAATTTTATTGAAAACTAGCTGACCTCCGCGTCTGCGTTCCCGTCAAAATTATAGCCTATGTTACTCGGGAATAATCTAGCTTTCCATAGGTGAAAGAATTTTTTAAATCGGTCCAATAATTTCGGAGCCTATTCGGTACAAACAAACAAATAAAAAAAACTTTCCTCTTTATAATATTGGTATAGATTTAAGAGGCTAACAATTGATGTGATAATTGAAAAACGCATTAAACGAAATTTTAAATATTTTTTTACTATTTTAACAAAAAATTGGTCCACCGCAAGTATCCAAAAGAAAGAAATAAATCCGCTCTTACCCTTCAGTTGCTAAAAACGGCTCAATTTTTATTAAACGTGGTTTCCATTACTTAGAAAACGTAACTGCGGTTCAAAGGCTTTATGGTATGGCGAGGCTGCTTATAGGGAAGTCCTTGTTTCAAATTCCATGTTTTTGTTCTTAGAATTTGTCATTACCTCATTTGCCTAAAAGATATTGACTTAGCTACTTTAAAATTCACTGTAACCTTTATTTTAACACAAATCGGAAAAACCTCTCAAATGCCGTCAACACCAACTCAAACTTGAAATACTACTAGTTGTTTTATAAATTCCGCGAAGCATCAAGAATTTTATAACAATTAACTTAATGATACAGGAAGCACATGATGAGAATAGGACTTCCCCCAATCACAACGACAAATGATGATCACATCAAACGATAACCAGATATCTTGACAATAGTTCATAAAGCCAGTTTACTAACATAATATTTTTATATCGAAGTTTTTTTATTATTTTTTAGCCTTACCAATGGTCAAATAATGAACTCTCCAACTTATTTTAACCACTAGCTGACCCCCGCGGCTTGGCTATCTAACCATCTATCACCTTATCTACCTACCGACCTACTCACCTGCTTTTCCGATCAACCTACCTACCCTACCCTATCCTCCATACCTACCTACCCTACCCTACCTACTTACCCACCCACCTACCCTATGTACCTTACCCTACCTACCAATTTGTAAAACTATTTATTTGAATAAGAATTGATACTACAATACGAATGCAACCAAATTTTGTTTCTACCAGCAAAAGCTGCTATTGTGACTTAAACTTATGTCAGTGAGATATATTCTCTCGCAGACTTTTTTGTAGTTAATAATGAGGACTTTAATAATGTAGTAGTACATAATTTTTATGTATCATCAATAGTTTTCTCAGCGCACGCCAAATAATCAATTTTATAGACAAAATTTTGCTACTTTGGGTTACATTATTGCAATTTTCATAAGGATCTCTAATTTTATTGAAAACTAGCTGACCTCCGCGTCTGCGTTCCCGTCAAAATTATAGCCTATGTTACTCGGGAATAATCTAGCTTTCCATAGGTGAAAGAATTTTTTAAATCGGTCCAATAATTTCGGAGCCTATTCGGTACAAACAAACAAATAAAAAAAACTTTCCTCTTTATAATATTGGTATAGATTTAAGAGGCTAACAATTGATGTGATAATTGAAAAACGCATTAAACGAAATTTTAAATATTTTTTTACTATTTTAACAAAAAATTGGTCCACCGCAAGTATCCAAAAGAAAGAAATAAATCCGCTCTTACCCTTCAGTTGCTAAAAACGGCTCAATATAAAACACAAGACGAGTAACTAATCAGACTCGCCTACAAATCAAGATGACTACGTTCAACTTGTTTCCACGCCAAAAATTATGGCGGTGACCTTGGTTCTACTATGAACTTCCTCATTCTATGTATATTTGTATTGAGGAAATATTTTGTGTTGGGTTTTGCGTTCACATATCAAACGTATATTTTAAATGTATAGTATATTTTAATGGGGCACAATTTGTAAACCTCTTGTTGCGAGACACCTGGGTTGCTTACAAGCATCTGTAGACAGGTCAAAGCTGTATTAAATTATTCAGATACTGGTCTTCTACACCGAACGAAAAGAGTATTAACTTGGAAACACAACATCACGCCAGCCAATTTGCACGACTCGTGAATCGAATTCAGGACCGCATGCTTAGCAGTAGCGCCTAAGATGCGAACTAGGATACAAATAAATAATAAAGTAACACAAGGCAATGCATCACTATAAATGATTGAGAAATAATAAGTAAATGTATAGATATGAAAGTAATAAAACACAAATGTCATTACGTAAGTATCAAAAATGTTTAAGGAAACAACCATGGTGGGCTTTCCAAAGATACCATCTGTCTACTTGACGTCAATTGATCTGATTAAGTTAAAGTACCTATTGAGATGAGATAAGCAGACGATCAATCATTACATATGACGACGCAAAATAATAACAAAGCATGATGATAATCTAGTGATTGTTTCTATGTTGATTTAATCCCAACTACTATAGTTAGTGTTCGTAAATAATTATCGTATGTTAATTACGATAATATAGAAGCAAGTGCAGGGGACAATGGAAGATGATGATGAGAAATGTGTGCAGGGTTCAATGACATAATGCTCTATGAAGTGGATTACTATACTATCGACACAGTCTGAAATACAAGCAAAAACGACGTCAGTATAGAAAGCGTTGGCCGGTTTATAAATACATAAGTACGGGTAATATACGCTCTTAGTTATAGATATCCCGTATACTTCCAAACCATGCCAGACTGCATTCACATACTTATGCCCAGTTTAAGACGTCCGGACACAGTTTCTCTAAAATTAGACTGCAGGATTGATCTTAAGGTGCACATAATCCTCTGTAATCGATTTTAAAATGTAAATCTTCTCAACGGACAATCATAATTAAAAAAAAAAGCTTATATGTTTTTCTACTCCCATTTCTAGTGTAATAAATTTGAAAGTGGGCACAATAATGACAACCGCGCCAGCGGGCTTATTTTTATGAAATTGTCACTATCACGAAGACAATTTAATTACATATCTACATTATCATCTATGATTTTTTTTTAATTTTAAAGTAAAAAGAATAATTAGAAAAGTACTCAAGAAATTCCCTAACAGCGTGCGGCGGGTGTGAAACAAGTGTGCGTTTTGTACCTTCAAGGTAGTTGGCAGGTGTCGTGATCTTAAGGCAGTCAATCCAATTGCGAATTATTCTTAAACTTTACACAAATTTAAGGTTTCCCTCTTCAGAAACTAGGTAGTAATACTGTTACGCAACTCAAAATAACGTAAGATATATAAAACAAAATACCAAAGCATGAGTACTCACAATTATATCACAGATAGAGTCACAATCACACTAGCAAATGCCGGGTACGGCCGTATCATGTTATATAGTGTTACAAGTATCTAATCTTATCTGTTGAAGATCTAATTATAACAAGTGCCGATACCACTCTACTCTTGAATGGAAACGGAATGTTAGTTTATGTATTTCTTTTTTCATCTTAAGTTGTAACTTATTACCTCAATGGTTGTAACTAGTTACGATAATGCAATGCTGCCAGTCTTTTGGGCATATTAGGTAGGTACTATTCGACAGTCTTGAAGAGTGCCCAGCATGGGCAGTGCAGCGCTGTGACCTCGTCGCGGCTGCTTCCGGACGTAGTCAAATCCATGGTTGGAAGCGAGAGCACATGGGACGCCGTCGCGTCACCTCCTGCTACATGGTCGCAAAGGAAGCGGCGGAGTGGGGTTGGAGAATACACTCACTATCCGTAGTAGGCGCGCCGAGCGGCGGCTGCCGCGAAACGATCTCCAGCCAACATAGGATGTGGCCTGCAGGTGACGGACTTGCGGAGTCTGTTGCCTGAACAGGCAAAGGCCCGAGAGAGCGGCGACGGCGCGCCGTGTCCGCGTCGATTGATGGGGTCAAAACCCTTTGCCGTGCCGAATTCACTTACGCAATTAGGCTGCAGGTCAGAGGACATTCAAGAGGATTTATAAAATATAAGGTACTAGTTGACAGCGATACGGAGGAATTTTTCGATGCCATATTTGCTATCGATGCTATTTAAATTATCCCAAGGAAACATTCTTCTTCTTAGTCGGACACTCATGTTCTATTGAAACATTATACCGGGATGAAACGTATCCTATGTGTTAATCCAGGTTATAAACTATCTATGTGCAATTTTTTATCCAAATCCGCTCAGCCGTTGCATGGTTGAAACACAAACGTACAAACATACACATTATATAATATGAGTAGGATTAAGTATTTTTAGGCTAAGTTAGTCCAGAGGATTTTTTTATTTAACTACTTATTTGTATAGTTATAGTTATAAGCAGTTTCTACCTTGTTTATATCGCAGCCATCAGCTAATTGGACGCCTACGCCGTTCATTAAAGGCCGGCATCAAATTAAATGGCTGGAGGACAACTAGCCAAGTCATTGAGCATAACGTTTAAGCAGATGGCTGAATGTCATGTAGTCAATTAGTTAAATTGGATATTGATGAATTTGTAATGTTTACTTAGGGCGACTAGATAGTTAAGATTCAAACTTTTCGCGAAAACTTGCAGAAGACGTAGCATTATTTAGCACATCTATGTTTTCATACCATTTTGACAATAACAAGAATAAGAATAATTTATTAAAAATTAAGAACGTTCACAAAAATGTACATTTGGTGCATTGGTTTAATTTCTAAAACAATGGTATAAATCAGGGGCGTAGCTACCGCCGTATCTGCCGTATCAATTATACGGGGCCCCGGGCTACGGGGGCCCCCGACGTACGTAAGCAAAAATTAATAAAAACCTCCTAATTTTTTTTTCGTCTATCAGTCTTGTCACTATTGTCCATAGGGGCAGAAACATTAGAAAAACTAAAGTCATCATCAGCTATAAATGATTTAATAAATCAGTTTGCCGAAAAAAAGGCAAGGAGAGTGTATATTTAATTTGAAATGCTTGTAAAAATTTTGGAAAATTGACAGATGAATAAATATTGCTTTTAATTTTATTCAATATTTTTTTTCTTTTGTGAGAAATCTTTACCCTTCATAAGGGCCCCCAAACAAATTTTTATACGGGGCCCCGCCAAGGCACGCTACGCCACTTATAAATACACTTTAATTTAACTTAAAATTGCACAAAAGAACGAAAATAACATTAACGGTTTGCGCTTTTGACGACATAATTGTTTTGGTGACTACTAGCGCCGAAGTGGAAACAAGTGCGAGTCTGACTCGCGCACGAAGGGCAAAAAAATCACGTTTGTTGTATGGGAGCCCCACTTAAATATTTATTTTATTCTGTTTTTAGTATTTGTTGTTATAGCGGCAACAGAAATACATGCAATACATCTGTGAAAATTTCAACTGTCTAACTATCACGGTTCATGGGATACAGCCTGGTGACTGACGGACAGACATACAGACAGACAGACCGCGGAGTCATAGTAATAGGGTCCCGTTTTTATCTTTTGAGTATGGAACCCTAAAAATGAACTAAATTTGAATTACTTGGCTGAGTCTTGGTCAGTCACCTTTAAAGGGCTGCCTATCAATACGCCAACTTATTAAACGTTATATGTTTTTAGTTCAAGTAACTATCGGCTTAGCCATCCGATTGGATGCCGGCGTTAAATGAACGGCCTAGCTAGGCCTTCAATTAGCTGGCTAATTTAACCAGATGGCTGCGACATATATATTTAACCATGTGGATAAAAATAAATATACCTTGAAATGCGCGTTGTTAAAATATTTAGTTAGTTTTTTACATCGGCAGAACATTTTGTTGCTGCGGTAATTTGTATTTTACACTCAAGTTTATTTCGTAAGATCGCCAATGTTTTATGTTTCTACACTTCAATATACTCCGCAGTCAGTAGTGTTAACATCAATAATGTTAGATGTGATATCTTAGTCTGAACCTGAATACAATGCGAATTGTATAAAATTAATGGTGCATTTCAAGTTCACTTTAAATAGTTTTTTTTTTTTGTTGTTTTCTGTCTACTATTGTTGTATAGCGTAGTTTCATTTATCTATGAGTGGTTTACAAAATGCTAGAAACTACTTTTTACTTTACGTTTTGGAAAAGCGGTAGTAAAACGTTATTCATTCGGTACCATCAACCAATTCCCTCGATGTTAGTAAACACATTAGGTCCCAAGTGAGTGCCTTGAGGTAACGTAAATTATAAATGGCTATGAAACCCATCCAAACAGAACTTCTATCATTTTAAGAAATGTATATATTTTTTTTGTTCTAAGATAGACATTGTCAATAATTTGACCAAGTAAACTATTCGTTATTAGATCTCTTGGTATGTCGACAGTATAGAAGGCCTTACTTTAGTCTATGCGTTAGGCAAAAAGTCTTGAATGGTTTTTTATTTTTTATACGAAAAAATTGTGAAAATCATGATGGCAAGATGCTTGGAATTTTAGATTACAGCTGCATATATGGATGGATATATGCAGCTCTAATCTAAAATTCTATCTGGAGATAGTAATGCAAGAAGCACATATGACAAATTTTAAGATAACATGCTTAAAGCCGTGGGATTTCTGACAGCTACTGGTGACGAGATAAGTTTTTATTGAAACACGATAAAAACCTGACAAAACAAGAAAATTGCTTCGTTTTAGTGTTTTAGACATTATGGATGAATCAATCTAATATTATGCCATTGCGAGAGAATGATGAAACAAGTCGGAAAAATTTCAATGCTTTCTTGTCACATAACATAACATCAAGCCAGTATTCCCTGAAGGGATGGGCAAAGGTGCACCTATAGTACAACCACATTCCACCAGTTATGTTTAAGTCCCATTTAATAAGGGGCGAACTTATTGCCATCATCATCATCAGCCTTTCAATATTCCCACTGCTGGGACACACGCCTCCTCTTTGTGAGAGGGAATGGGCCATAATCCACCACACGGGCCCAGTACGGTTTGGTGGATGTCACGTGTCTTCGAATTTTTGGTTCAAGGACATTCCGGTTTCCTCACGATGTTTTCCTTCACCGTTTTGAGAGCAGTGGTGATGATATAATTTACACGAAGAAAAGCGCCTGCTTGGGTTGGAACCACGACCGACAACTTGTAAGTCTTGGCCGGTACCACTGGGTCTCCTTTGTCTTCCATTGCCATTAACAAGGCACAAATCTAGACTCTGGGCGGTACTGAGATATTCCAGTTGGAAAAACCCAATAACACTTTGCCCGATCCGGAAATCGAACCGAAGACCATGGGGTCTTGGGTTCGATTTGCTCTGCAGCAGCACTTGCGACCACTTCACCATCAGGCGAGGTAGTGGTCAAACGCGAGCCTATCAATAATAAAAAAAAAAACCGCTTTCACAATATTTTCTACCCACCTCATTAAAAGGGAACTTTGAGTCCCGTATTGGTGCCTGTTCTGTCCCGCGAACCACATGTTGTGCTAATTTAGCATTAGTAGCAAAAACTAATACCGATGTCAACATTTGTTTTACCGAGGCATTTTACAAATTCGATTGGAAATGTAATTTGCATAATTATTTTCATCCAACTACGAAATTGAATCTCGTAAAGTGCAATAATAATTATTACCAAAGGCTCCATTAACATGATTAATTGCTCCACATCTTTTATAGCTTTTGCAATTTCATCCATCAGGCAATTCAATCCATTGCCAACAACTCAAATATCGATTTAAGACTTGTGAATTTGATTTTATGTGAGAATTTGTGTTACAAAGGCCCTAAAAATACTCGTAGTGTGGGTTGCAATGGAATTTGAAATTTGTCATACTAAAGATTTTGTAATTCTTACCTATAGGTGACGTCATCTCTTCATATGCAGCATGCCGCCCGTGACTCAATCACAGGAGATTATTCGCCAACTTTCGGTACAACTATTACTTCCATTCCTTTTCCAAAGACGCATACTGTTATCGAGTCGCTGAAAAAAGGAATATAAGGTTAATAAATTGCTATAGATGTAACGGAAAAAAACCAGCCAAGTGCAAGTCGGACTCGCGCACGAAGGGTTCCGTACCATTATCCCAAAAGCCGGCAAAAAAAATCACGTTTTTTGTTTGGGAGCCTTTTTTTTTTTTTTTAGCGTGGAGAAATGCTCATGCATACTGCGCTACCACGGGGAGATAGCGCAGTTATGTGGGACTCTAACCCACTAAAACTCCACGGTGTCCTCCTGTGCCGCTTATGGCGGGCACACGGGTACGCGTTAGCACTCACCGCTAACCCGCCGCGGCTGTCCGTACCGGACCCTCCTCTGGGGAGTACCCCCCATCACCGGCGCACCAGAACACACTGTGCGCCGTGACCACCCCAAACTAGCACATGGGTGCCAGACGACCCCGTGTATGGCACCCTTGGTCCCCTTGTGACGGGTCAGGGTCAATGGCCCCGCCACCTACCATTTTTCGGCCGCAGGGGATAGGGAGAGCGGCCAACGCTATACCGGCACTCCTCTTCCCCTGCGGCCCCACCGCGTCCGCCATCAGACGGTGGCGACCCCGTCTAGGCCGCGGAAGGTAGGGAGAGCGGCGCACCGCAATACCGGCACTCCTCTCCTGCCGCGGCCTCCAACCCTCAGCCGCGATATCGTATGGGTATGGGAGACCCCATACGACATCGCGGCCCGCCTCAGTTGCGATGTCGCCTAGGCAACACCGCAACCTACATGTTGGCCGCTACGTCGTCGGCTTATCGACAAAAACCCTGACGAGCGGCCCCTCCTCGGGTTCCTCTTCGCTTCACCGTGGGTGACCAAGCCACGGTTACTGAGCCCCCCCGCATAAATGTTTGGGAGCCCAACTTAAAAATTTTTTTTTATGCTGTTTTTAGTATTTATTGTTATAGCGGCAACATAAATACATCATCTGTGAAAATTTCAACTGTCTAGCTATCATGTTCATGAGATACAGCCAGGTGACAGACAGTGGAGTCCCGTTTTTACCCTTTGGGTACAGAACCCTAAAAAGGAACAAGTTCTACTATTGATTAGCTCACGTTTGACCACTATCTCATCTTTTAGTAAACGATGATGTGGTCGACATCATCATAAGATTACACATATAGGATTCTGGTTAACATTTGGTTGAGATCTATTTTCAGCAGTGGACGTCTTGCGGTTGAAATAATGATGATATAGGATTCTAGCTAGTATAGATAACAATAGCGTTATGTTAACGTATGATGATAGTTGAGAGATAATAATAAAAAATATCAACGTACAGGAGTGGATCCAATCCACATGATAAGACCACACACCTCTTCTGATAACAGAGACATCATGATATCAGTGTCCTTGTGCAGGGCAGGCCTTTTTTACAAGCTTTTAACTTGCAATGTATGTTCGGGTCAAATCTTGCAACTGAATTTTAAAGCAGTTATCCTACACCGATTAAGATGAAATTTTGCATACCTACATGTTTGGTTTGGATGACAATGCACGGTACGCTAAAAATATTGTTTTTTTTATTAAATTGGTAAATATTATTAATACTTTACAATAATAAAACCAGCCTGTACCTAACTCTCGACCTCGACACGAGAGGCGAGGTCTTAGCCAGTGGACCACCAAGAAAATATCATTTCAGTCGAAAGATGTCCACTGCTGAACATAGGCATCACCCAAGTGTTGACACATAGACTGGACTGGAAACGAAGTTATCGGTTCCACTAGTGGGAGACCTTTCGAAGCCAAATCTTCCGGTTCGCGGTCGCTACTTCAGAACTTCTCGGCCCCATCGACCATCCGTTCTGCGAGCAATGTGCCATGTCCACCCCACTGCCTATTACTACATTAGAATTGACATAATATAGTATCACGCTTGTATGCTCAGTGAGGGCAGGACAGAGGGGTGTAACAACCAAATGATTATGTAAACGACTCTTATTTCATCGATATAAGGATTAAGAACAATTGACCTTGTTTAAAACGCGAATTAGTACAAGTATGGTAATACCTGTACTGATTTAAATCTTAATGAGTATTTAATCACAGATGTAGTTGATAACAGATCATAACACTAGATATTTTTATTTTTACGTCATCAAAGATTCTAGAATTTGTAGGTACTATATTTTTTTATATGCCTAACCTTACCTAACGTGTGATAACACCACACGTATTGCATCAACACTCCATTAGCCTACTATTGAGTGTCAGACACTGAAAACTGCCTACCCTCAAGTATCAGACACTTAAAACAGTCTATCCTGACGTGTCAGGCACTCAAGAACGCCTACCCTCAAGTCTGAGTTACCACCATTTTTTTTTCTTTTTATCTAACGATAGGCTGGCGTTTGACCACTATCTCACCTGATTCACAGTAAAAATATACAAACAGTATGGAAACTACCTACAAACGCTCGAAACGGCAACTTAGCAATTTTTTTTTTATTTTTTTTTGGGTGGTTAATCATCCAATGACTTCTCCCGTTCTGGGTGAAGCGGGAGGGCGTGTCAGAGTTTTACTGACTAAAACCCACCCGTGTTCCTACAGTTGCTTGCGCCAGGGCCGCGGTAACTCTCTTTAAAATTTATCCGCAACCCGCGGCACATTAGTACTGAAATTACCTCGAAAGTGCACAAACGGTCTCGTCGGTGCGTACGTTTGTGTGAGTGTACCGTTTCGAGCGTTTGTAGGTAGTTTCCATACTGTTTGTATATGTTTACTGTGCCTGATGTTAAGTGATGATGTGGTCGACGGTGAAGCATGCTTGCCTAGAAGTAACCTATTCACTCTTGACTTAAAGACCCCAAGGTTGATACCATTGTCAGTATTGTCACTAAACCGTAATAAATAGACATCGGGACCTAACATCATTTTCATTCATTCAACATAGATTACAAACAATTCAAATTAAATTGAATTGAGATCAGTGGTCGCCCAGTGGTACCGGCCGCGACTTACAAGTTGAAGGTCTTGGGTTTGAACCCAGGCAGGCACTTTACTTTGTGTAAATTAATTCAGCTTGGGACCTGTGTCTAGTTGATGGCACTTAAACATAATTGGTGGAATGTGGGTGTTCTAGTGCACCTCTTTCTAAGAATACAGGTTATTACCTATTATCAAAGCTGTTAACATACCTATTATGATCCAAAAGATCCATTCCTTGAACATCAGCGACATCTGTATGAGTTTGTGACAAAAACTTGCATTCTATCCCCTCTTCTCTTATCCGCCATCGAAGCAATGTGATCCTCTGATCAATCGAGGTGGATATCAGATAGTCATCCACCAGACACAAGCCAGTTATCTGTGAGCTATGGAAGTTAGGATTACTCCAAGTATATAGCACTTTTGTAGAGGTCAAGTCATTCTGGTCAGGTATTTCCAGTATATTTATATGAATGGCATTGTCGTCACCACCTGTGGCTATAAGTATTTTGTTTTCTGATAGAATTATGGTGGCTATACTGTTTATGCCAGATTTATTAGTTTTTGCAGTGAAAAATGGCTTGAAATCTGATTCCACTGTGTTAGATGTATTCCAAAGTGTGACATCCCCTCTAGTAGTGCAAGTTATAAGGATTTTTTTGTTTAGAATTTGAATGATTTTAGTTTTCAATATACAAGTTTTGTGATACTTCGATTCTTTAACATATTCCACTTTTTTGCTATCTTCTCTGAAGGAAAATACTCTTAGGTAAGAATCTGAACAGCCTGCGAAAATTATATAGGAATCTTTATCCCTTATTAAGTCTAAATCCATGATTCTCATTTCAGGATCAAAGTCAGGGGTACAGTTCCTCCATGTTTGATTACCTTTTCTTTCTTTATCTGTTCCTCTTATTAGGTAATCTATTAATTCTTCTGATGATACTTTGATTTTATTATTTTCTTTGGTTAGTTTCACATCTTTTATGCAGAGTTGGGCTCTTCCGCCAGCAGATAACACTAGCAAATGATTGTCTTCTAAAGGATATGTTTTTAAAGTTCTGACACTTGATAAATGTTTAAAACAAACTTCGTCTTTAAAGTTCATGTCTGCATCAACACTCGAAATTCTCAGTGTAGTGTCTTCTCCACCAGAGATGTATACTGTGGCATTTTCAACTTTATATGCTTTTAAACAGTTGACTTCTTTAGCATGAGATCCATTTATCATATTCTTTGATACAATCTTACTTAGTTGGATTGTTGTAACATTAATGTCAGAATTTTTCAAATAAATCAGCTTTATAAATTCTTCATAATCCTCTTCCACTTTTTCAAAGTATCTGGCGGCATCCCATGATCTATGCCCACCCCCACAAGGCACTTCTATTATTTTACTATTATTTTTAACATTATGTACAACAAATACTCTTTCTTGGAATCCACAAACTATATTTTCATCCTTATCTAGGAATTTTTCGACCCATTCAAATGCTAGATCTTTACTTTTCATGTATTTAATAGTATTGTCATTTATGCTGAAATATTTGATAGTGCCATCTCTCCCTGTAGTGATAATACTATTATTTTTAATATTAATAGATGTGGGACCATATCTTCCATGCACTTTTGGAAAGCTCTTGACAGGTTCTTTTTGGCCTCTTACAAAAACGTGTACATTGCCACATCTGTCTCCAAATATATATTTCTTATTCACAAAATCTATTGCAGAGGCCGTCAGCCATCTTTCTTTGCAGTTTGGTAAAACGAAATTAGCATAATCTTCTACTATAACGGCATTTGACGCTAAGACAGTAATGTTGCCATCGCCAGAACATAATACTAGGTGTCTGTTCCCAGCCCAGTGCATTGATGAAATCTTTCCTACTTGTAATTTTGTGTCAATAACATTTAAAATGAAAGCCTCATCTCTACATTTTTCTACAAATACATCTAGTTTGCCATTCATATCTGCTACTGCAATTAATTGCTTACAAGACGATAGTGCCAGCAATTTATATGTAGACTCATGATTTAACTTATGTTCAGTTTTATTTTTGTTTATAACATCATAGTATATCAATTTATTCTCATCCATAACAAGGAGGTTCTTTCTAGCAGTGAATACAACCTTTTTGGGAGTGGCAACACCAATATCAATAATATCATCATGGCAATAATCAGTAGCTATAGTTAAAGGATGAAGAATAACCCCACAGTCACCTCCTCCAGTGACTAAACTATCACCATCAGTGTCTACAGACCATATGCAACCATTCTGATGGGTTAGGGCCTTTTTCAGCAACTTACCTTCATAATCCCAGTAACATATAGCAGAGTCTTCACCAACAGAAACTATAATATCGTTTGTTATACAACTTCTCATGACTCTAGCCAAGTGGCCATAGACTTCGTGCTTACAAACTGTCTCTATGGTCTCCCAGTATTCTGCAGTGTTAGGTGGGTGTACTGGGGTGGTGTTGGGCCCCCATATCCTGACTGATCTGTCGTCTGATGTGGTTACTATTATGTTCTTGTGTGGTTCACACGATATTGAGAATATTACTCCCTGAAAATAAATCATTTTGATTTACAGCATCCTATAAATTAATATTTTTTTATTGACTACAATTTTCACTAAAGTATTTAGCATTTGCCTAGTTCAGACAAAAAATATTTTTACTTCTTTTTCTTCTTCGTCGTATCGATGATGCCAAAATTAAATATATTTTTACCAGAATTCAGCCAATATAATAATATGTTTACTACAGGTCTAGCGCCTAACTGTGTCAGTTCCTGAGGTATGGCAGCGGTACGGGAGGGGTGACAAGTGACGTGATATGACGTATCCTAACTGTCTCACTATACTCGTGATATATTTTAATGCAGATATCTCTTACGATATGCTTATGATATTTTTTTTGTGCTTTTATGTTTATTTATTTATTTTTCTTTAATATTTCGGCGTGTGATAATAAAAAAAAACCAGACAAATGCGAGTCGGACTCGCCTACCAAGGGTACAAATTTGTAGGTAAATATTATAAATAGGTAGTTCAGGAATCGAGTCTCGCAGTTTTCTCCAAGCTTATTGATAAGTACTAAAAAGATAAATAGTAAATAAATAAATAACGTGTGGCTATATAATAATATTTTTTATTATTATTATTTATGTAAGTATGTCATCTTTAAACTCAGCAGAATTGGGATCTATTTTTTTTGTTTTATAATATTCGTTCACTTTTTTTATTTGCTTTTTTTTAAAAAAACGTTGCCCCACACTAGGAATTTCTTCCTGTATCATGGGTGCGTTCACAAACATATAAACTCACATACACAGAGCCAGAACAACTATCTGTAGGTCATACAATTTGTTCCGTGCGAAAATCGAACCCGCGACAATCGCTCAACCACTGCGCCAACCGTGCGCCCAAAATACTGCACTGCACTGTATAAACAACTTGTTTAGTTTGAGACCTTATTGGAGGACTCATCTTTAGTTGCGAATACCGTGTGCGTTTTACTTGAAGCGACCTGTCCAATTAACACGTGTTGACGACAGCAAGCCTGACGCCCAACTGAAGTTACGCGTTGTTTGACGTTTCGTAAACACACCCCTCCCGTACCGCTTCCATACCTCAGGAACTGACACAGTTAGGAGTTAGCACTCAACCATTTTTTTTTTGGGTTTGTCTTTGTTTAAATGGGTTGTTTTTAGTTTTTGTCCAGCAGTTCTACTGTAAAAGTTACCTTGCAGATATTTATAATTCAAACCAAATTCTAAAGTTTTATTTCAACATTGTTATTGTACTACAGCCTTTTTAAATGTTTGCCCCGAACCACACACACAGACACAAACATTTAAAGTCACATATACAAACACGCAGCTCAGCAGCTAATCGCTCAGCCACTTTGCTAACCATTTATTTTAATTAGGAATGAACTATTCTTTATCAAACAGCCTTTCTTGATAAATGGCTACAAATAAAGGTTTATCAAATTTATTTATTTATTCATTCACACACATATTTGTTTTTAAAGGTAGGACCCAATATAATCAATAATAGTAATTGGGTATATGAAATGCTTTTGACTTGCAAAAATCTCATGATAAATAAACAAGCTTTGTCTTTTTAATAAGTTACCTTATGTCCTCTCAAGTGATGTAGCGGTTGATCCCCAGTACACCTGTGTATGATGACCTCAGAGAACACAGTGCCAGCCATGACCAAGACATCATCTTGCAAGGGAAGCAGCAGACCACAGTATAGTATCGAGTTGTCTCGGCTGCTATGTTGAGATATCAGTGTCTGGGTGGTTGTGTGCCATTTCTGTAATATTATAATGACAAAATTTTAGACTAATTTTAAACTAATAGTTATAATAAAAAATAAAACTTGTTTTTTTGTGTGTCTTATGTTTGTAGGAGTTAAACTCTGGTATTCCTTATTTTATTAAAAAATCAGGACATTTGGTGGCCTTCTAATTAGGCCGGTTTTTTCTCTTGGATGACAATTTTTTTTTTGAAGTTTACACATGACGTTTATTTACCTACACATTTATTATTTAAATAATTAAATAATTTAATGTGGCAAAAAATTCGGCTTTTTTTAAGACATCCCTATTTTTTAAATGGTAACCCTAACTATGCAGCAAATTTTATCTTGTAGGATAGGCCACTGGAGCAATACTACAGGAAAAAGCTATGTTGTTATAAGTTAACACAATAGAAAGTATTTATAAAATCTTTTGCTCGACTGTTATTATATTATATATTTTGTTGATATAGCTACATATTTAAGGTTTTCGGATGTTTTCTTTTATAGTTCTCGCCAAACTCCTTGGCTGCCCTGAAGTTGGCTACAATGGCTGCGCAGTAGTAAATCTCATACAAAAACAGCACCGTTTCGTGCCTTGCGCATCCGAAAGCCAACTTCAGGGCGGCCCGGAAGTTTAGCGAGAACTATACTTAAGGAGGCTCTCGTTGGCCAGTTGGATCAAGGGCTTGACCTAGAAATCGGTACTCTTGAGAGGTTATTTATTAATAATTATTTATTTTTAATACATACTTTATTGTACACCACAAAATATGTACAGGACAAACATTCACAAAAACAAGATTACAATGGCCGGTCTTATCGCACTAGGCAATCTCTTACAGACAACCTTTGGATGGACTGAACGGAAGGAGAAGAATTTAGGGCTGTTAGTGTACATACTGTATCATACTTAAATAATAGTACCTGGGCGACTGAGCTCTGCTTGGGTGAAAATAGAGAAAACGACGTTTTCTAAAAATTAAAACTTGCTAGAACGATTTATCGCCCCCGAAACCCCTTGCATACATTGAGCCTGCATACAAAATTTCATGAAAATCTTTGGAGCCGTTTCCGAGATTCAGATTATATATATACCTACAAGAATTGCTCGTTTAAAGGTATGTAGGTAGATTACTTAGACAATAACATAAAATACATACATACAATATTATATAATATACTAATACATATCAAATATATATCAGAGAATGGAGAAGAATAAAAATTACAATGAAAGGTAATGCTCTTTTACCATTTGCTTAAAAGTTGGCAGTGTTTGAGCACGTCTTATTTCAATAAGTAATACATAACACAACCGAGCTGCTTGAATCGTGAAAGATTTGTCAAAGAAGGAAGTGGAATGCATACGAATACTTAATTATGGATTCTCCAATGATCTCAACGACCTAGAATGGGTGTCACTGAGGAACTGAAAACATGCTTTGAGATAAAAAACCAGCCAAGTGCGAGTCGGACTCGCGCACGAAGGGTTCCGTACCATTATCGCAAAAAACGGCAAAAAAAACACGTTTTTTGTATGGGAGCCTCACTTAAATATTTATTTTATTCTGTTTTTAGTGTTTGTTGTTATAGCGGCAACAGAAATACATCATCTGTGAAAATGTCACAGATGTCAGCTGGTCAGCTATCACTGTTCATGAGATACAGCCTGGTGACAGACAGACAGACGGACCGCGGAGTCGTTGTAATAGGGTCCCGTATTACCCTTTGGATACGGAACCCTAAAAAGGAGTAAATAGCGCGTTATAGAGCCAAGAAAGTAAAGGACATTCCGGTGAAGGCGAACAGGAAGCCATTTGAGCGTAGTACTTAGCACAATCTCTTCTTGTCCCTATCCTCGACTATGCTGATGCCAGCTATCTTGATCTCACCCAAGACCAATTGGGCAAGCTTGAGCGACTTCACAATCTCTGTAGCAGGTTCATATTTGACTTGCGCAAGTATGATCACTTTTCTGAATTTTGTTGCTATCACAAATTTAGTGGTGATAGGAAGAAAATTACGAGGCTGTCTCAGAGAATCTGCAGATGCAAATAGTTTTCAACTGACTTCGTGCAGTTGTTTGGTCCGACAGTAAACATCCAGGATAGAGTGCTGTCAATATAAATCCCCAAGTTCTTCACAATATGATTCCTCTCTGAACAACGGTGCTTGAGCTAATCCTCGCAACCTTTACCAGGTCATCGGTCCACCTAGTGGGAGGCCTTCCAACGCAACGTCTTTTCTGCCCCATCGATGTTCCGTTCTGCGAGCAATGCGCCTGGCTATGTCGGTAACCCTGATGGTTCTCTCGTGGATCTCTATATTTCTGATTCGATCACGCAAGGAACTCCGAGCATAACTGTCTCCATTGCCCTTTGGGTGACTAAGTTTTCTGATGAGGCCCATTGTGAGCGACCATGTCTCAGAGCCATAGGTCATCAATTCTTTTAAAAAAAAAACGTTGTCCCACACTAGGAATTTCTTCCTGTATCTTGGGCGCGTTTACAAACATATAAACTCACATACACAACACCCAGAGCCGGAACAATTATCTGTAGGTCATACAAATATTTGTTCCGTGCGGGAATCGAACCCGCGACACGCTGGGCAGCAGTCAATCGCTCAACCACTGCGCCAACCGTGCAATCAATCAATGGCAACACACACTGGCCATAAACTTTCGTCTTGGAACACCGTGGTAGTTGGACGAAAATATACTACTAATATACTGCCCGAAAGCTACCCAGCCGAGTCGGATTCGACGGTTGATCTCTTTCTCGAAGATGGCCCTACCCAACTAGATCATTTCTCCTAGGTAGACATCATAGTCGTCCACAACTTCGAGTGTAGAGTCTCCGATCTTGATAGTGTAAGTATAAAATGGGCATTCAACATCACCTTGGTTTTGTCCATGTTCATCTTAAGACCTACTCTTTCGAAAGCTCTACTGAGGTCATCAACATTGTACTGAGGCCCTCCATGGCCTCAGCCATGACCATTATATCGCCACCAAACCGAAGGTGAGTGAAGTAACTCGTCATAGACGTTGATACCGAGCCCTCTCCAGTCCCAAACCTTGAAGACATCCTCCAGTGCAGCAGTGAACAGTTTCGGAGATATGGCATCTCCCTTTATCACACCACGCTGCAGAAGGATAGGTTCCGAAGTCTGATCCTGAAGTCCAACTGACATCGTGGTATTTTTGTACAAACACTTCAACTCTTCAGAGTACCGGTAGTCGATTTGGCACCGTTGGAGAGACTGCAGTACAGCCCGTCTCGATCGAATCAAAGGCTTTCTCGTAGTCCATAAATGCTAAGCAGAGAGGCAGGTTGTAGACTTCGGTCTTCTGTATAACCTGCCGCAGCGTATGTATGTGGTCTACAGTGCTGAAACCTTTACGGAATCCGTCTTGTTCGGGAGGCTGGAAATCGCAAAACCTACGCGTTTTCCAGCCTCCCGAACAAGCCGGTTTCGATACGATTCGTGATGACTCTTGAAAACAGCTTGTAGACATGGCTAAGAAGTGAGATAGGCCTATAGTTCTTCAGCAGGGCATTGTCACCCTTCTTGAAGAAGAGTACCACCACACCCCTGCACCCCCTCGAGTACGACGGAATCAAACCACTTATGAAGGGCCTTAAGTACTGATTTTGCACCCGCCTCCAGGAGTTCAGCCGTAAATCCGTCATCACCCGGTGCCTTGTTACTCTTAAGCTGATTAAGAGCCTCTTAAGCTTAATCTCGTACAGGCTGACGTCCGGAATCTCTTCGGTATAATGTCGGGATCTAGCTCTAGCGTCGTTTGCTAGATTCGCGACGGGTTTACCGGTTGACGTGTACAACTGCCCATAGAATCTCTCGGTCTCCCTCAGAAGCTCCGGTTTGGCGGGACACAGTGCGAATAAGAACTAATCACACAGCGCATCCTTACTCACTTGCGGGAGCTACCCAGTTAGCTGAGCGGGCTGAACAGGCTCAGTGGCATGAGAAGCCAGAGATCACTACATATTCTTTTCGTACTTTAAAATTAGTTTCTACTTTATCTGCTACAGTTTATTTACTTTTTGCAGATAATCATCCATATCCCATCTTGTTGTCAACAGATTTACATCTACTTCAGCTTGTTACCAATGACAATAAGATGTGATTTCTTACCTGGACTACATTAAGTGCTGTCATAAAAGTTTATCACAAGAAATTAACCAACTTCAAAAACAAAACACAAACAAGAGCACCTACCTTTGTTACATATTTTTTTGTCGTTTTGCAATACAAACTTCCCAAACGAAAGTTCTAAAGCAAAACTTCAAAAAAGTGCAAAATATTTTTTTTTTATTATAAGTAATAAGTATTTCTTTTTTATCATTTTTTGACACCAACTTCAGAACTGAAAGTTATTGTAGTTAAGTATTTTTGTTCTTTTTTAAAGTTTTTTTTTGCTTTAATAAGGACATCAACTAAGGTAAGTACCTGAAGGATTGACATAATACCCATAATAACTCAATTTATACATTCATGCTGTTTATTGTTAAGGAGTTTGGCTGGACGTTCCATAACTTGAAAACTCCCAAACCGACTTTGATGAAACTTATTCTGTTCCCTAAGTTGAGAGATACCTAATCTAATACAAAAAGAATGATCAACATCAGATTACTAGCTTATGTGAATATTTAGCAATTCCAACAATATTACATAAATATGTGTTGAATGAATAACCTCCTTTTTTTAAGTCGATATAAAGGGCAACAATAATTTCTTACCTGGACTACATTATGTGCTGTCAAAAGAGCAACAACTTCGTCATCAACCCACACTGCTGAATGCAGCCAGTCATCACACACAATTGGTTCAAACACCCTATGAAACTCCCAATTCTCTTCACAAGGTTGTTGAGAAGAGTCAGCAGAAATTGCAGTAAACTGCTTGCCTCCAAAAACTAATATTTTGTCTTCACTTTGAGCAGGCACAAATCCATAGATTTTCTGGCCGTTTAATGCGCATAATCTTTGTATTAACTTTGTAGATGCCTTGTCAAATATGTTTATCGTGCTTCCAATGCCTGGAAAGTTTAGTTCATGGGTTAATTTGGGACTAATTGTAAATGTTACTTTACTGATTGTTATTTCTGAAAATATTGTAACCTGAAAACTCACCGGCTAGCACGAGATTTTTGTGAAACTTCACAGCAGTAACATCAGTGCGTGTTAGTAAAGACATTTCTATACGATATTATTAAACAAATTCGTAATTAATTCGAGTGTGCACTTCTAGCCTTTTATCAGTAAAATTGTAAATAAATGCCACCAGTCCATGTGTTTTTGACATAGAGTGAGACGGCGAATATGACTTGCTACGTGTAAAAAAGAGATTAAAAGCAAAATTAGGCAAAAGATTTTGGTTCCACTCTATCTTGGAAAATCTGTTAGTCTGTCACACACACTCCTGTCAGTGTCGTGTCAGGTGTCAATTTGACTTAAACGTTCCGTTTTACGATAGCTATAATTGCTAAAATTCTTCTTAGAAATAAAATTTGACTTGGATGATTTTGAGGAATATTTTACATAAAAATATCTATTTGTGGTTTATCTTCTAACTTTCTCCATGTGTTTTCATTTCTCGGTTTGTCATCCTGAGAAGACTATTTGATTTTAATTGGAAAATAAATAGGGTTGTCCAACACTAAATAAAAAATATCGATACAATAAAATAAAATTGATTTATTACAAAAAGACGCAATTTATATCGGTTAAATCATTCAATCAGTCTGGTACCGATCAAGAGGGTATTTGTCCGGATATTTCTTCAAATGCTCTTCCATTTGCTGCATTTGTTTTCTGAAATAATACAGAATATCGTTTATTCACACGCCCAATCAAATCTCAAATCATTTAATTCAGAGAATAAGAAGAAAATTCTTAGATTATTTTACATAATTTCTAGTCCAAGTTTTTTTTTTAACTTAAAGTTAGAAAATCAATTGGTACTTACTTGCTATTTTTTTATATAAACAGAATATAATAAAGAATTTGGAAAAAAAAACAAACTCACTGTATCCTTGGGGGCATGTCGTAATAAACATCCTCGAGCATTTCTTTCCAATGGGGCAGTTTTTTCTTTTCGGCATCTTGCATAGTTCTAACGACCGTGTCTCTTGATTCTTTGAGGCAGGTTTTCTCTGCATCGTCATCCCAAATGCCTGGAGGTATAGTTTTTTTTATGAAAGTTAAGTACATCTCAAAACTTTGCATCGGCAATAACTTAATTTAAGTACAGTTGGAAACACAAAAATCATTACAAACACAGGCATGGATTTTTACCAAATAACCTACCTTTGCTTTCCAAGTACAATTTGAACTTCTGGAGTGGGCTCTCATCATTGGTCCATTTTTGTATTTCTTCTACTGATCTGTAGGCCGTGCTGTCATCTGATGTTGAGTGGTGGCCAACTCTGATAAAATTATCAATTTAAATTAAAGCAGGTAATAAATCCGATGCTAAACTAATATAGCTATGATGAAATGCAGTAGCAGGGCCTGATTTGACTGAAACTGACTGTTCATTACAAGTGCCACTTTAGAGAGCTGCAGCCTTATTGCATAATGAATTCGGAAAGAGGAAAGGGCAAAGAGTATGAAAAATCGACCAATCACATGCGAGATGATAGACGTGATGTGGCTTTCCGTCTATGTGATTGGTCGATTTTTCATACTCCTTGCCCTTTTCTCTTTTCGAATTCATTACGCAATAAGGCTGCTGTTCTTTTAATTTCAAACGAGTCAGAAATGTATATTCTGAATCTTACCTGTATGACATAGCCTCAATCAGCACAGGCTTGTTATTAGCTATAGCGAACTCCCTCGCCTGTTTGACTGCGTTGTATACTGCCAGGGTGTCAGTACCATCGACACGGACAGTGCGGATGCCGAGAGCGGGCCCACGAGCTCCTATGCCGTCACCCTTGTATTGTTCGCTTGTTGGAGTCGAGATCGCATAGCCATTGTTTCTGCTGTAATATTTTAAGTTTTTTTGAAGTTGATTAACATATCTGAGTTGCTAGGTATCTTTTACCATATGATTTTTGGCACTCACTGCGTCAAATGGGTGCAAATTATCCAAAATTACTATGGACCGGTTTCTGAATTGAGTATTTAGAGACAAAAATGAGTAAAACCCTTCTTTAATTCCAAGATTTTACTGATAGCTACAACCTAGAGGTCTTTAAGTTAAGAGTGATTATGTTATTTCTAGGCAAGCGTGCTTCATCATCGACCACATCATCGCTTACCATCAGGTGAGATAGTGATCAATCGCGTGCCTATCTTATTAATTTAAAAAATACGTTCAGGCTGAAGTCAAACATTCAACTTCAACAAGTTCTTAATTCAGGCATAGCAGGTAATATTTACTCCAGCGATGTGTAAAGAAGATCTTACCATAACAAGACCACAGGACAATCAAGCGTAGCTGCGAAATTGAAAGCCGCGAAGCCATCTCCCTCAGAAGCAGCGCCGTCTCCGAAATAACAGACGACACAGCGGTCGTTGTTCGGCTGACGCTTCAGTGCGTACGCTGCGCCTACAGCTTGAGGCATCTGGGTTCCTGGAACATGATGAGTTGTGGCATGAACTTACTATTGACTGAAAATCACGTATTACTAAGACTGAGCTACTCAAAATGCTCTCTCAGACTTATTGTGGAAGGGGCTAAAGAAGATCTTTGTTCTGCAGCGGCGGCACTAACAAGAGCGAGACAAAATAAGCTTGAAGTTACGAATAGGTCTATAAAAGAATGACAGCAAACATCTACTATGTTTACGACCGTCTGCGTCGCCAGACAAATACGTCACGATGATTTAGAACCAACAACAACACAAGATTATCTCACCTAAAGGACTGGAGATAGTTACAAGATTGCGTTGCTTGTCCCCATAGTGCACAGGCATCTGTCTCCCTTTCCCAGGGTCCTCGTGGTTGCCGTAACACTGGTTGATGAGCTCAGTAACCGTCACGCCCCGGTAAAGGAATACGCCTACTTCACGGTACTGGGAGAAAATGAGGTCTCGAGGGTCCAGAGCAGCAGCACTGCCGATATGGATGCCTTCCTCGCCGTAGTTGGTCATGTAGAAAGATATACGGCCTTGTCTGAAAAACCATTTAAGTTTTATAAGCCAACGGCTATGAAAACGCTCAAAAATAGAACCTCTTTTTCGGTCATCGTTCGGTTTCCTGTTATAAAAATACAATTTCAAGCCATAAATAAATAAATTAAGTTGTAACATGATATTTACCTTTGAGACTCATACAAGATCTTATCCATTTGAGTGAGCTGAACCATTGTTTTGTACATATTGACAAGCTGGTCTTTATCGATACTCGGCTCCTCCCTATTTTCGATCACCGCGCCATTGTTGTCCAACACTCGGTAGATAGGGATGGGATCGTAGCTCGATTCGTCCAGGAACTTCATTTCCGTTACGTAGGGAGCTCTTGCGCCCGGAAATTCGGCATTTTTTGTGATGTTTTGGGCAACTTCCGGCCTCGTGTGGGTAGACAGCAGCTGGAAAATACGTTCGACATACTTTTATGATCACAGGAGAGGTAAAAGGTGCTTCTACACTTTACCCAGTCCACGTGACTTCCATTTACAACGTTAACGTTAATACAAGCATGACAATACGAAAACAATAAACATAAAATACTTCTAATTTATTTTTCTACATAATGAAAACGCATAGGAAATGCAGAATAGATTTAAATAAATTCAAATTAGTCACACTAGTAAGTGAGGAACAACTTATTCAATCACTTCGTATTTATCTACAGAAAAACATGATGTAATAAAAAATCAAGCATAATATTCTTCCACTAGGTTCAATATTGACTAAATGTGTAGATAGCAATCCATAACACGATTATCAGTATAATCACTCGGCGCACTGATTTCGTTCACTTAAAAAATAACTTTATACCTATCCTATTTCAAAAAATACGAATCCAAGCACATTTTACTTCAAAATCTTTGCTAATGGAACTAATATATAAGTGAATAATTAACCAACCCTGACAGCAGCATTACGTAGCGTGTAGAGCCGCAAAACACTAGCTCCCGTCTTCAACGCCATTTTGTGACTGACGTAGCCTCACTCATTATAATTAAACTGTATCGTTGTTAAGGCATTAGCAATTGTGATAAGGCGATCACACAAGCATGCTCGCATTTACTTATGCGACGTTTTGAAACGCTGCGCTGGGGCCGCTGGGCCTTTCAGTAACTTCGTCGTAAACATAATCGGATGACGGGTTTGAGAGGTCATGAGGTCAAATAGAGGTCATGAGGTCTTTCACGAGAGTGAAACTTGAGAAGTATAGAAGGCATTCATAAAAACAAACTGCATCTTAGTAATCCGCTGTAGGTACAGTAGGTAGTAGTACCCTTTAGGGTATATATATATGTTCTGTGGTACAGTAGGCCGCACGTAACTGGTAGAAAAATCAGTCTACGCTGGCCAGTTATTACCCGACTGCCGAAGGGGGGTAATGTGTTTATCAGTCTATGTATGTATCTATGTTTGTTCCTATATGGCGTTCCAGAGACCAAACGCGTTGGCCGATTTTGATGACTCATACGTCAATCGATTCGTCTTAACCCTGCGAGTGTCATAGGCTACATTAAAATTGGACAATAGAAAAATGGCGGATTTTGGGCGCCATGTTGTGGGGGAAAATTTTTTTTTCTTCCAAACCCATCGTGTGGGGTATCAAAATTAAGGGTTTTAAGAGGTGATTTCAAAAAAATAAAACACGTATATGTTTAAATGTATCTAATTCGGAAAAAAACTTAGCTAAAAAGTTATAAATAAAAAAAGTTAAATCATAAAATCCAAAAACCCGACTGCTTCAAAAGCGAACTAAAAATCGTAAACAAGGAAAAAATCATGCTGTGCAGGCGGAGTATACACCAGATTTTGGTCAGCCAGCCCGCGAATATGTATCCTCCGACTGCACAGCATGATTTGTTCCTTGTTTACGACATTTAGTTCGCTTTTGAAGCAGTCGGGTTTTTTGATTTTATGATTTAATTGTAGAAACGTCTATTACGATATGCCACACCGACTGTACGGTACAGAGAGAATGGCTCGGAGCACTCAGCATTGCCAGTCAGTGCCAGCTGCCAGTCGCTGCGCAATAGCACATTCAGCAGCGAAAGGCTCACTTTAGAGCCTATATAGAAGATACTGTGTAGAGTTACGGAAAAAAAAAACTTTTTCATGTCGGTCAAAATTATGGTTAAATAACCTTCCACTGTCCATTTCCAGACACAATAGAAATTACCATTGTTCTAATCCGATTCGGTCTGGTGGACAGATGACCGGCAGGCTTATTACGTATGAAACAGCAATTAACAATATTTGCGCAGAGATTGTACAATCATCGCGCGAATATCGCTTTACGTCAAAAAATTTGAAGGCATATTTTTGCGAAATAATTGCTCTTCAATCGCGAATCCGCATTATATATGAGCTATAGCCACACCATAATAATTTTACGACAGCACTGCTAACAATAAAAATCTATTAACTGAAATGTGCATTTATCGCAAGGTGATCGCGTTAATTTCGTATTACGTACGATTTTTGACAGCAGAGCGACAGCGATCGGCGAGCAAATGTGGCTGTCAAATTGCGATTACTTTTTCCCTTGTTGTTGGTCGATTGCCAATCGCTCGCTGATGGCTGAGTAGTTACAGAAGTTTTTGAGTTTTTGGCGGCTTTTTTCGTATGTTATTTTGTGGCTACTTTAATTATCCGCAAATTAGAATAATAATATAAGAATAAATATTGAAATAACAAATTCCTAGTGAATATTGTAAATGTAAATGACAAATTGGTGTTGTTTTGAGTCTCTAATGTCTACGCAACTGGACTATTTGTTGAATCATTGAAACAGAAGTGATCACGGTAAAGTGGAGGATTTTTTTATATATAGTATAAAAAAAATCTGTGTTGGCTACCTCAGCGAAGCTTATATGTTTACTACTAAATGCTTACAAACACATGAGAATGTGATAAGTCCGCAATAAGTATCTTCTATTATATATTTTTTTTATAAGGCAAACACCGATGTCGACTAATCTGCCAATGTCTAAATTAAATTTGAAAAATCTTTTTTATGTTTCCTAGCTCAAATACGAGATAATGTAGTCTACTAAGTGATGTTCTAATGCGTTATCGATTCAATTTTTAAAACAATCAACAATTCGAAGAAATTTTAATTGTTTTTACACATTGACATACATGTAAATGTACCTATTTTTCTGTTTCTTCTTCTTGTTTGTATATTATGTGTATGTGCATAAATGGTTAAATAAATAATAAATAAATAAAATGCAAATATCAAATTTTCACTGCCATATGTACTTAACACAAATTCTTTACATCTGCGAATATTAATTTATCGGCATATTGGAGCTAAATAGTAATCAAATTGACTATTGTAAAAACAGTGTAAAAAAACAGCCTCCACGAAGTGTTGCTCTTTCATAAGCTGGTTAATTCTTCAAACGATACATTTTATAAATCATCGGACAGATAAAATAGCTTCTGTTAAAAGTGACTGTCAAAAAAAAAGACTTGGCTTAAAGGCCTCAGTAGCCAGGTCACTAAATTGATCGCGCAATAATTGTACAATTATTGCTGTTCCTTACGTAATAAGCCCGCGGGGCTCACCAATGATTTCAAATTTCGGTAAGACGTGTTTATTCAACAATTGTTAGTGTATTAAATGGTCAAATAGTTAATTCGACAACATATTAGACTATTTGATAGGCTAAAAATTTATGAAAAAAAAATACGCATTATAGCATAATTTGAAACCGTTGGTTAGCAAATTTAACCATTGGTTCAGTTAATTAGGGATCAAAAAACTGGGTGAAATCAAGCCCTAAAAATAAAATACGCAAGTAAGTATTTTTACCGAAGATAAATCTAGTTGCAACTTATCCCAGCTTGCAGCGGTTGGTGACAAATCGATAAGAATACTCGTATGGTGCAATCTCAGCCAAAATCGGTATTACCTTGATAAGATTGCGGTCGCTAAGATATAAATATAGTTTTTCACAAATCTTCGCCGGTCTTAGAACTTAATGCCATGGCTGGAGGATTAGATTAGTCTCCACAGGATAGTCCGGTTAAGTAGTAGCCAATCACTTTGATAGAACTGTGAGAAGCCAATTAAAAAAATCTACGCCACACCCATATCATTTGATAATGATTGCGCATGATGATAATGTATGTAATGGTAACAGAAACAGTAGAACGGCGAACGGAACTAAATTAGAATGAGTAGGTACGTATTCTATATTTTTTGTGATACCATTCATTCAACATAAGCTTTATCCAAATTCCAATTCGATAAAGTTACTAGCTAGAGGCTCGGGTCAAAGCTGCCGAATCCAATTGATTGATTCCCTTTTCTATCCAGTGAGAATGGAATGGTCGGTGTTCCAATACTTAGGCTTCTTTTCGTGCAGTATAGCATACCCGAAGGGTCCAAAAAACGGAACCCTATTGGTGTCACTCACGTGTCCGTCTGTCTGTCCGGCTGTCCGTCGTATGCCTCACGGGTTTTACCGTTTTACGACCAAATGGTTGAAGCTACAGTCTTCAAATTTGCTCAGTATAAGCATCTGGTTGACCCAAAGCCATACAAATTGTATATTTATTAAAAAATAATGGGGGCGTTGAAAAAAATTGCCTACCCCATCGAGAGTGGCTATCGTTGTTTAGAGCTAGTTTCGTAGATAAATACTTTATTTTTTGCTTTAAAAAATATTGGAAAACAATGGTATGAGAAGCCACATAAGACAGGTTTTTTACAATATTTTGTACCGAAGACTTTTTAACTTCCCATTGATCTATGAACATGAAATTTGGTGATAATGTTTAATAATACGTATATTTTACTAAGAAATACCAATATATTGATAAATCAGACTTTTTCCTATTACGACCAACTTAATTTTGCGGTTTGGTACGGATCCCTAAATCTGTGAAGTCCGATACGCACTTGGCCCGTTTTTTATTTCTAAGGCCCCGCAAAATAGACCATAAATGTCAATTTCAGTAAATAGTGGCGCACAGGCCCGATCTAGTCGCTCCGGCCAAAAACAGTATTTGCCGCACTTTAGAACAACACTTTCTACGGAAACAAGTTTATCTGGATAAAAAAACGTTTTCATCCCACCATCTCGGAAAGAGTATTTTTAATCTTCAATATCTGAGTGGAAAAGCCGTTTTTATTCACTAGAGGATAAAGTAAATTGAATTTAGAACATCGTGTGCACTAAGTTTGTGAATTAAAAAAAACATTAAACCTATTTACTGCTACCTCTATGGTGCCGAATATATCATACAACTTTTTTTTAATTTGTTAAAAACTCAGACTCGGAACCTTCTTGGTGTTCTTTTTTCAATTTGCTTTGTACGCGGTTCTAACCATCTCCCTCTCTCTCCAACATTCACGCCAAGGGAATCCGATGAATCGGTACAAATATTAAGTATGACAGATAGTTTACCGAAAAACAGTACACAAGTGACTAACACCAATATTACAGTACCAAACAAAAATATTACACTCAATTTAAATACCTAACTGTAGCAACGTTACTTTGAAATTTTCTTAATTATACCTTAGTATTGTTTTGTTATAATTTAAAGATTATTCTGTAATACTTACCTGTCATAATGTAGTAATTAATACCTAAACTGATATAAAAGTGTACCTATCTTATGATTGTAAACGTTTTTTTTTTTTGCATTTAGTCATTTCCTCGCTGAGGTGGAATGAAAAGTTACGTGTTGCACTCGAGTGCAAAGATTTATCACCTCGAGCTCTTTTGATTCCCTCGCTAACGCTCAGGATTCTAATTTTGAATCACTCGCTGCGCTCGTGATTCAATTTTAGAATCCTTCGCTTGCTCGGTCATCAAAATTGAACACGCGGTTAAAAAGCAACTTTGCACTCTTGTATAACAAATAACTATTTTATAACGGATTGGATATAACGGATTGGATATAACTGTTTTTAACGACTACAGACGAAACTGATCGATCAAACAGGACAAGGATCATAGAATTTTGAAAACATGTTAGCTTTATTTTACAAAGTTTTGCAGAAGTAGATGGTTTTACCAAAAAAAAAAAACAACAAGTGACATCATGACATGAATGACGGCGAAGCGAGCTCGAACATTTGAACATCCCGCCTCTCAAAGACCAAGTATTTTTTTCTTCTTTGTTGTACCGGTTGTATCCTTAGTGCGAGGCCCCATTAGTGCGTTGCGCTGCGTTGCGTCAGCCTTCGCAATGGATGGATACAAACTTGTTTTATTGTTGCTTTTATTAAGCCACCGCCGAAATAAACGTAGAAACCATAGACGATTCTGGATATCTGTTTTGATAGCATTAAGAAGTATTATAGTGATGATCATTTTTTATGCAGGAATACAGAGAGTTAAGTAAGATGTTGTTAGATGAAAAGATTTTTTTCATTTTTTTTTAATGTGTGTGTATGCTTTAATACTTTGGTTAAAACCTTAGAACCACATTTAAAGACGCAGTATACCAAATTCAGGAACCCTTTAGAACCAATGAAAAGTTAAGCTCGTCTAGCTTTCTCCTCTTGCAGTGGATCACTGTCCCGACTGTCCGTTGTCGCAGCGGAGCTCCGACAACCACAGAACATTTTTACTCTTAGCGAGCCGACAACGCAGCGCATCACCCTCCGTCTCTTGTCCGACGATCCGTCGAAACGTCGCGCGCGACGACGCAACGGTCTAATGGGGCATGCCATAAAAAATATATGGAAAACGACGCAGCGACGATGCTGCGGCGACGCAACGCAGCGCAACGTACTAATGGGGCCTCGCCCATTTGAATTGTAATAGAAGGCAATCCATCCATATTTTGTTAATAAAGACGGAACCACACTTACGTGTCGTGGCGTGGCGTGGCGCGGGATCCACCTATCCAACGTCTCTGTTCCAGCTTACTGCTTAATACAACGAGTTTTATAGCCAATCAAATGCGTCAGAAGGCGCCACGCCACGCCACGACACGTAAGTTAGGTTCCGTCTTTGTAAGACAGATAATATTTTACTAGCAACATTATTTTTTATGAATTTCTTGGTTTTGGCAATTGGCAATAATGTGCAATCCACAGAGATACTCTGCAATCGAAACGTCAAACGTGTTAATATAACCGCACTAAATTGTATAATCGAATTTTTTAAACAATATTATGTGTTTGTGGATCTTTACAATTTAATAGTGTGTTATTACTTACTAGTTGTCAGTAATAAATAAATGGCTGTGGAGGTTAGTGACCGTCTATCGATAATATTTGTGTTATAGTGAAGCAACGAAAATGCCTTATTGGTACTATGACAAGAAGGATCTGCAGAATACGCCGTCGTTCCGCGATGCCATATCCACGGACACGGAGAACCGGTACAGGAAAGAAGGCGCGAGGTTCATCATCGACACAGGCTCAAAGATGGACCTAGGTTATAACACAGTGGCCACTGGCGTTGTTTATTTTCATCGGTTCTACATGTTCCACTCGTTCAGAACATTCCCGAGGTACATAACCGCGTGTTGCTGCCTCTTCCTCGCGGGCAAAGTGGAAGAGACGCCAAAGAAATGCAAAGATATCATAAAAGTTGCAAAGTCCTTGCTAACAGAGCAGAAGTTTGCAAGTTTCGGAGACGATCCCAAAGAAGAGGTGATGACACTGGAGAGGATCTTGTTGCAGACGATCAAGTTCGACCTGCAGGTGGAGCACCCCTATGGCTACCTGTTGAAGTACGCCAAGTGCTTGAAGGGCGACAAGGCCAAGCTGCAGAAGATGGTACAGATGGCGTGGACATTTGTTAATGACAGGTCAGTAACAAGCTAGTTGCCCATACCATCTTCCAACATTGTTGTAATAAACTCAGTTGGTACTAAAGATAATTATAAATGGTATGTCTGTACATACAATTTTCTTAAGTATTGTTCTTGGATTCAATACTTTTCAATCATGCATGGTTTTTTCCTATTACCATTTGCTCTTTTTCTTTCTATATTTGCTGGTTAGTTATGCTAGGCTGGACATTAATTTTGTTAAAAATTAAAAATTTCAATAACCCTTTTATCCTGAAACTCATAATATCGCATAGGTATCATAATCTTTGTGAGTTAAAATATATCTCTAGAGTCCAGTGAGCCTCTTTGCAAAGTTTTCATTGTTTTATTTTTTTATTTATTTAGGAATAACCAACAGTTACACTTTTATACTTATGACTAATATTATAAGAACATGATATAAATGCGCAACTTACACCGTTATCCACATCATATAATGTCATCCATCATATAGTTTTCTGTCTTTTGCAACTCTTCTCCAGTTTGAATCTGCTGTGCGACTGAGTTTGTACTGCCATCTGTCAACCTCTATTTCATAAATTTTTCTAGTGTATGCTTTTGGTTCTGGGGACTAAACTATCTTAGTGAGGATGGTTGCACCTGTCTTATCTTTTATAGATTTGTTCCTTTCTCTATATAGTTTCTTGATTCTCAGCATGTTTCTGTCCATAGTTCTCTGACAGAGTATAAGCATATTCCTGTGGTGTTTGGAGAGTGCCCAAGTTTCGCATCCATAAGTAATGCAAAGGAGAATACAGCTGTTAACTACTTCACGCTTAATTTTATTACTGAGATCTGCTTTCATAATCTCACTCAGTGAGCAATATCCTATCTTATCTAACTAACATTTATACCATACGGTCTGACTACCAATGAAATCATAAGAGAATAGCAATAATTATTTATTAAATTGTATGTTGCCAGTTTATGCACAACATTATGCTTGCAATGGGAGCCAGAAGTGATAGCTGTAGCGCTGATGTTTCTTGCGGGCAAGCTCAGCAAGTTTGAAGTTATTGACTGGAACGGACGGAATCCCAAGCACAATGCCTGGTGGGACATGTTTGTAGAAGACATCACAATGGAACTGCTCGAGGATATTTGTCATCAGGTTAGTTTTTTTTTATGTAAGAGGTTTTTGAAACTGTAAAATGTCCTGTATATTGATATGAATACGAGTATGGTATTTCATTTAGGAAAACTACAAGTAACTGCTATTATGTAACAAAGTATTGAATTTTAATCAAAATATTAAGTATTTTGTTTTATATTAGGTAGAAGTCATTTTGTGGAAAGTAACAAAAGTGACACTTGGATCCATTAGTTAATGTTCCATTAGATTAGGTAATGGATTTTAAATTCTCAGTGAACTGCGAAGTAATGTGTAATGAATATAATTTTAAAGTAAAGTTTATTTGACATAAAAAGTTTTACATAAAACATGAATCCTAGCCTTTAAATTAGTGGTAACTGTATCATAGTGTACAATGTCTTCGCCTATTTGATTGTTTTAAATCCAAAATAAATTTTAATGATACAGCTCATTTAATATTTAAATGTATACATCTGTATGTTTGTAAATCAATCACTCCTAAACTATTGAATGGATTTAGATGAAACTTGGTACACAATCACTCTCTCTTGCAGAGAGGAGGCCTGTGTCCCAGCAGTGGACTCACTAAAAAGACTGATTATGCTTATGATTGGTAGACCAAGCAAGACCTAGATAAGGACACCTTTTATTCTGGTAGTATGTTCCTATAGGATAATTTTCAAGTAAAGCTGCTAACAAAAGTTATTAAAACAATAAATTAACAGTATCAATAACCATTTGTCATGGTTATGATTGATGTTTGGATTGGCTACACTACACATGGCAATTAATTAACCATTTTAATGACTCATGTTATTGTTAGTTATATAAGGACTAGTTTGGACCTTAACTGCAAGCCAAACATTGAGATAGATATAAAGCTATGTATATTTTATTCATTACCTGAGAAAGTGCTATGATTGAAATGAATATGGCTTAATAAATTAAAGCTGTTATGATGAATGACTGAAAGAACAATGGCCACACTCCTAAAATGCTTGGACTATAAAACGTCCCTTGATGAAACATACATTGTTTAAATTTCCTATATAAATGTAATTACATAAGGCCTTCAATATATTTTTAAAAGACTAATTCAAGAGTCAAGTAATGCCTAATTACTTGACTCTCCCAGAGTTAAGTAATTAAGAAATATGTTTTTTGAAGTTAGGTGGTATATTATTATCAGCTTTTTGAATCAAGAGGTTTCACATGTGTTTTTTACATATGTTACAAATTATGTTGAATGCAAGTCAGATAAGTCTGTGCGTGTCCAAGATTGTACAAAATCGCACAGAACACGAAGTTGTCGCCGAAACTGCAACACGGTCTGTGCAGACTGTCATTTTTCAATGTCAATATTTCTTTTGTTTATATTACTTGACAAAAATAGGGAGACCACGTATTCAATCAATTTATGCAGTATCGATTTTTTTTTTCATTGCCTGGGATTTCATTTTGATTAAAAAATATAAAAATGACTATGACAATTTGTTTCAACTTTTAAAAAACGTGGGTGGTACACCTATATGCAAACTGGCATCATTAATAGGCTGAAGCTTGGAGGCTAACAGACAAGTTTCTGTTCCAGGTATTAGATCTGTACTCGCCACAGCCGCAGTCATCAGGCGGGGAATCGCCCCCAGTTCCCTCTCCCGCTAAGCAGCCAAAAAACGACAAGAAGCCCCTCTCAATTACACCGCCCACTTCCGCATCTCCTGTCGCCGTTGTCGTTTCTAAGCCGGTGCTGACGCCGATGAAGAATGGGGCTGATCTGAAGTTAGAGCCTCCAAAGATGGAGCCGTTACGGTATACGTATCCAGCGTACCCTGGGCTAACGGCGCCGTATCCGCCGGTGTATACGGCGCCGCCGCCGTCGCTTCCGCCGCCGCCGAGGTTACCACTGACGGGTCCGCCTCCCCCCGCGCTGGTGTACTCGGAGCCGCCCCCCGCGCCGCCGCGCCTGCCTCCGGTGAACGTGCCTCCTCCGAACTACTTCCCCCCTCTGCCAGGGCGCGGGCACCCCCCACCCGGCCCGCCACCGCGGCCCTACTACCCGCCACCTTGATCCTAATGTAAGCACTAGGTTATTGTATAATTTTTTACTGAAATATAAGTAATTTTAGAATATTTGTTGTCTTATTTGGATGTGGTGGTAAAATGGAGTGTTAACATACATTTTTTAAAACACAAAATCATTTTGACAAAAAAATACAACCGACTTCCAAATAAATAACTAACTACAAAGTAAAAAATAACTTTTGAAGAAGAAGTTGCTTGTATTTTTCTGTCAAATTTTTATTTTTCACTTTTTAGTTGTGGTACATCTCTATAATGCCCACAGTTATTCCAAAATAGATTACACGAATAACATGAAACTTGAATAAAACCTGTGAAATTAAAGTGTACCAGCGTGAACAGTACCACAGTATAAATATACAAACAGCATGGAAAGTACCTAAAACCGGCCAAGTGCGAGTCGAACTCGCGCACGAAGGGTTCCGTACCATTATCGCCAGAAACGGTAAAAAAAACACGTTTGTGGTATGGGAGCCCCACTTAAATATTTACTTTATTCGGTTTTTAGTATTTTTTGTTATAGCGGCAACAGAAATACATCATCTGTGAAAATGCCAACTGTAGATAACACGGTTCATGAAATACAGCCTGGTGACAGACGGACCGCGGAGTCTTAGTAATAGGGCCCCGTTTTTGCCCTTCGGGTACGTAACCCTAAAAACGATCGAAACGGCACACAAACATGCGCATCGATGAGACCCCTAAGCAGCAAGTAAGCATTTGTAAGCTAGTTATTCCAATTCGATTGATTGATCACTACAGAACAAAAATGTTAATTATATAAAAAAAAACAATATAAGATACAACCCTATTGCTTCAATGGAGCGTAAGTAATTATTTCATCAACTAGGCTTAGTTTTCATACTGTTTGTATATTTATACTGTGACTGTCTCTACACATCTGCTTACCTTTAGAGCGTACCGGCTAATGTTATGTTATGAAATGGTGTAAACAATAAACAGACATGCAATTGCAGCAATCCCGAGACATTTGCCATCATTTATTGAAGAGTTTTGTTGTATATCTCCGTAATTCTTCATCTGAACTTGATCTTATGTAAATTGGACCACATGAAAAACAACAGCTTTCAAATAAAAAACGAATAATTTAAATAACCTAGTAAAGAGTTCTGAGGTATCTAATACACTCCTCAAGTCAGTTAAAACCTGGGTCTGTACATGATGGCCTTGACCACGAACGATGAAATAATAAGGCAATTAACGTTTCTTAGTATATTTTATTGTCAGTTTCTTACGAAGTTCACAATGTATCTCCTGTCTGATTAGCACGGCACTCAAGCCTCACAGGATGATCCACAATAAATTCATCAATACTGGAATTATATAGAAGTTACTGTAGTAAAATACAAAAATTTTAGTCACAAATACATCACAAAACGAACACGATTAACTAAAATGACTAAGTATGTAAACCTTAATATTGTGTGCATACAAACAAGGTCTTAGCGTATGTACACGCAAACAAACTAACTAACAATAATATGGAGTTGCCGTTGGACTAGACAGGTATAGCTTGTCTCAGCTAAAATTGCGCGCCTCACTATCTTAATTATACACTCCATACATTGCAAATCGGATACCACACATTAGTCCTTCAGTCACCTGCTAGATGGGAAAATTGGTGTCGGTTTCCACTGTAATCGGATTCAGCAGGTCACCAGTATTTTACATGTTCCACTGGTTATCTGACCTCTACAACCCAGTAAATAGGTAACAAATGCAGCCATTTATACTTTGATAGCATCACCTTTTTGTGGATAAGCGTGTAATTTTAGTAGCGACCAACTCTACATACAGATATGAACACATTAATGTCACCCAGATGGTGACTGACAACAATGTCGACTATACAACGAATACGAACGGTATAAAACAGTCGTTACGAAGATTTCAACAATCTCAAATACATTGAGAATATCGCTCCTTCAACAACATAATTACACAAAAAAACTTTGCTTACACGCAATCCAAATTCATCAGATTTCTGGGTTCATACTTTCAAGTGTAGTAGTAACATTTCTAACAATCCTCTGGATGCGAGACGCACAAGACCGGTCGATGTGGCGATACTTGGGTGAGACGTATGTTCAGCAGTCAGTGGACGTCTTTCGGCTGATATGATGATGAGTAACATTTCAGGAGTGCGACCATCATTGCCATCTGAGTGACATGATAAGTGTCACTAGACGTGTGTTCGTGAATTACTATCTATAAGAGAAAGCGTGCATTCCACACGCGAAATAACAGAACATTTTTGTAAAAGAAACGCGATATTTATTAAAGAAACGAGATTGTTAAAATTCTCCGTAACTGACATAAAACGTAAGTCTAGAAGGCACGCGATAGGTTCATCAGATCCTCGGTAATCTCTGACTAAGGCACGTCGAACGATTCACACCATTGACATAGAGGAATGGACTGAGCAATATCGTCATAAAATTGACTGATTTGTAGAAAGAGACAAAGCGACTGTTTAACCAGTACCTGTCTCCACGTTGCCCCATACTAGGAATTTCTCTGTGCATTTACAAAAATATTAACTACACACACTAACAGCCAGATCCGGTACAACTATTTTAGGCCATACAAATATTTGTTCTGTGTGGGGTCCCGCGACACGCAGCGCAGCAGCCATTCCCTTAACCACTGCGCCATCTGTCCCGTCAAAGTTTTCTGTAAGTAGTAGTTACGAATGTAAAACTGCAAGCCTGTGACTGGGACCAAACAGTATTCTAGAAGGATACAACTAAGCCGCTTCGTTTTCTGACCGTATTCATTTGACAGCCGAATAGGGAACGCTCAATCCATTCCTCTTTGTCTATGATTAGCACTAACTACTGCGAGGCAGGATATCTAGTTGAAAATACTTTAAATAAGCAGTATTGGTGTAAATAAAAGCATTGCTCGAGTATTTTTGTATAGATTTACTTGAGCAACAGATAATCAGTCAAATATCTTTTTTGCAGAGAGAGATCAAATTAGCTTTGATCAGGGAAAAACTAAGTTTATTAGCACATTTACATAAAATTCATTCAAGGTTATCCTGCCTCTTACTATATAATACTTTCATCGATTTACATATAACTTCATTTAAAACATACCCAAACGGGTCTATCATATAAAAAATCCATTCAACAATCACAAAAAACTCTCTGTAAGTTCATAAAAAAATCACTTTCTATACAAACATCAATTAAAAAACGTTAAATAAATACATAATATACAAAATCACTAGATGAAGGTGGAACATTTTGTCATCTCAGTCATAAATCGAAAAAATCTCATAAGTATTAGATCTATGATCCAGTCGATCGATATTATATCTTATAACTACATATATAAGGTTCATATTAGAACTTGATATATTACAATATTGTTTCAACCTTAGGGTCAAATTATGATATAATTTGTGTAAGGCATGCTCTTATATCTACCGTCGTGTTGAGCAACTAGCAGTGTTCAATTGACGTTTTAATATCGATATTATCGTCTCAAATCGGTTCCCTCAAATATCGATAAAACCTAGTGTTCGGATTTATCGATATTTTCCAACTATCTTTCTCTTCTCGTTAATTAGGCACTATTTAGTCAATCTCATGCAATAATTACATAAAAATGTTAATTTACTTATGGCCTAATCCTGCATTACATAGAATTGCAGGAAAAATCTTTTTCCATTTAAAAAGCTCTATCGTGTTATCTTAATCCTGTTAAAATCTCGATTCGTATTATAGCGTTTTCGTATTTTTCGGTTGTTATTTTATTAATAACTATTTAGTAAAGATTCTATTAACAGTCCTGCTTATTCCCCTCATAAATTTAAGAACAATGAAAAACTTCTTCAATCTTCTTTTGTAGACGTTTTGACACCGGCCCACATAATATAAACCAGTTTATCTAGAATGCAGATAAATATCAGTACCTTACACATAGTGACTGCAATCTGATCCAAAAAAGTTTTGATATTTTTTGGATATGCTTGATATATTCCTAGGGTAAACTCGACATAATTATTCCTAGGTTACATCTGGCGTATTCCTAGGTCACATCGGGCGTATTCCAAAGTAACACATAACTCATTCCTAGGTTACACACGCGTATGCCTAGGTTACAACTGCCATATGCCTAGGTCACGTCGGGCGTGTTCCACAGCTAAATATAACGCATTCCTAGATTACACACGGCGTATGCCTAAGTTACATCTAATATATTCCAAGGTTACACTCGAAAAATGCCTAGGTTACATTTGTCGTATTCCTAGAATACACTTAGCTCATTCCACCGTTACACCCGAATGCTGCCTGGCTTCTTCCTAGGTAAGACCAGTCCTCTCCATGACAAAGTTTGGTAAGCAGAGATGCAGGTCTATATGAGTCGCGACTGTTTCAAGTACTGCAGCAGCAACTGATGTAAGAACTTGTATTGATGCACGTTGTGTATCAAGTTGGCGCGCTGCTGGTGGAGCATGCTGATCGTGCGAGGGATGTCTAGCTCCTGAAAAATGGGCAGAAGAGTTTTGATTTAAATAACGAAGCAAGGTCAAGACAGAAAATAGTATGGGTTTATTAAAACTATATTGACTACCTCTGAAGACTTAAATTGTACTGTACATGAATGAACCATCCGTTTACTGTGGGTCCTTGCCTACTGTAAGCGGAATTTTCTCATCCTGTTAATGCAAATAACAGTTTTTCAGTTTAAATACGTTCATTAGCCATTTCATCTAGTTACAAAACGGACTTTAGGACATGAGAAAATTATTCGTAGCATTAGTTTTGTAGCTTATTGGGGTGGCCTAACAAAATTAACAATGCAGTCATCCTTGTTGATAAAACATAGATTCTCGATCCTCGGCATCTGGGTCGGGGTGTCATCGTCGGGTAGACTAGGCTACCGTACCTGGTTGTTGTCCAGTATATCGTGCAGCAGGTCGGCTGCCAGCGCAGTGCCACTCCTGCCGGCGCCGTGCTCACAACAGAACACGATGGGAGCGCCGGCGCCTCGCATGCTAGAGACTGTTCACTGGTAGGAGTCCTACCTGGTTGTTGTCCAGTATATCGTGCAGCAGGTCGGCTGCCAGCGCAGTGCCACTCCTGCCGGCGCCGTGCTCACAACAGAACACGATGGGAGCGCCGGCGCCTCGCATGCTAGAGACTGTTCACTGGTAGGAGTCCTACCTGGTTGTTGTCCAGTATATCGTGCAGCAGGTCGGCTGCCAGCGCAGTGCCACTCCTGCCGGCGCCGTGCTCACAACAGAACACGATGGGAGCGCCGGCGCCTCGCATGCTAGAGACTGTTCACTGGTAGGAGTCCTACCTGGTTGTTGTCCAGTATATCGTGCAGCAGGTCGGCTGCCAGCGCAGTGCCACTCCTGCCGGCGCCGTGCTCACAACAGAACACGATGGGAGCGCCGGCGCCTCGCATGCTAGAGACTGTTCACTGGTAGGAGTCCTACCTGGTTGTTGTCCAGTATATCGTGCAGCAGGTCGGCTGCCAGCGCAGTGCCACTCCTGCCGGCGCCGTGCTCACAACAGAACACGATGGGAGCGCCGGCGCCTCGCATGCTAGAGACTGTTCACTGGTAGGAGTCCTACCTGGTTGTTGTCCAGTATATCGTGCAGCAGGTCGGCTGCCAGCGCAGTGCCACTCCTGCCGGCGCCGTGCTCACAACAGAACACGATGGGAGCGCCGGCGCCTCGCATGCTAGAGACTGTTCACTGGTAGGAGTCCTACCTGGTTGTTGTCCAGTATATCGTGCAGCAGGTCGGCTGCCAGCGCAGTGCCACTCCTGCCGGCGCCGTGCTCACAACAGAACACGATGGGAGCGCCGGCGCCCTTCACTGCGCCACGTTCTCCGTGAGCTTCTGCCTCGCATGCTAGTCGGAGACTGTTCACTTCGGACAGAAACGCTAGAAAGCAAGATGGTGAATATTATAACTGGTGTTTTTTGTGATGGAGACCGACATGCAGAATACTAACTTACTCCTTGACACATCAATGTTACAAACGGGACTAAGTTAGTATTTATTTAGACGAGTTAGTGTTCCAGTTTGCAGTTACTGGAGTGTTCTTAGAGACACGTTTTCGCAGTTTGTGTATGTATAAACACAAACTCACGCCTTTTTCCATGTCGATAGACAGAAACTATTAACGCTACCAGCTACGGTCCTTACAATCTCTATTTGCGTTTATACATCTAGTCAACTAAGCACCTGGCATTTTCGTTCCAGTTAAAATTCAACAATAAAGGGTGTTTTGGATCCAGATTTTGACACAATGCTTTGTTAGAAACCAACGTAGCTATTAGTAGCAAAGTGAAAATTCCCTTCAGAGATTTGTTTTTATTCCCCCCGCGAGATCAATCCACACCGTTTTACGATACTGATTGAAATGTATTTTACAATGCATGTCCTCGAAAAGAGCGGTTTTCCAAGCAGCCAAACTGTGCGGAAAGTGTCACTTTTTTTCAGTAGTGCTTTTTACTTTCCTGTACTTTTTTAATTTTAACTCCAACGTCAGCCCGACGCATAGAGTTTTTATTATTTGAGAAAAGTTTTAAAAATTAGTTATGTACAGATTATCATTCATATAAAAGGTAAAATAAAACTAATACTTTATTTTAGGCGTTTTTAATTACTCTAGATTTAGTTTTTGATCAATAAATTAATTTTAAATATTCATTAAATATGTTTGGCAGAACGTATATTTTGCTCGTGCCTTATTGCGTTACGATGTGAAAGCAATTCGCACATGCGCAGTAGATATGCCCGAGGAACTATTAGTTAATCTGTGGATATGTTGAACGCGCTTGAATAAGCCCGCTATTTTATTAATTTCATTTTATTAATTTTGTTTATTTCCTCGCACAATGCATAGTAAAATATTGTATGATACACGTACGTAAGATGATTTCCGACTCGTGTCGATTTATCCACTCACTCGCTTCGCTCGCTCGTGAATAAAAATGCCACTCATCGGAAATCACCTACCTTCCGCACTTGTAGCATAAATAACTATTACAATGCATGTCCTCGAAAAGAGCGGTTTTCCAAGCAGCCAAACTGTGCGGAAAGTGTCACTTCTTTTCACTAGTGCTTTTTACTTTCCTGTATTTTTTTAATTTTTGACTCCAACGTCAGCCCGACGCATAGAGTTTTTATTATTTGAGAAAAGTTTTACAAATTAGTTATATACAGATTATCATTCTATAAGGTAAAATAAAACTAAAACTTTATTTTAGGCGTTTTTAATTACTCTAGATTTAGATTTTAATCAATAAATTAATTCTAAATATTCATTAAATATGTTTGGCAGAACGTATATTTTGCTCGTGCCTTATTGCGTTACAATGTGACAGCTATTCGCACATGCGCAGTAGATAAGCCCGAGGAACTATTAGTTAATCTGTGGATATACTGAACGCGCTTGAATAAGCCCGCCATTTTATTAATTTCATTTTATTAATTTATTTATTTCCTCGCACAATGCATAGTAAAATGTTGTATGATACACGTACTTGTGTCGATTTATCCACTCATCGGAAATCACCTACCTTCCGCACTTGTAGCATAAATAACTATTACAATGCATGTCCTCGAAAAGAGCGGTTTTCCAAGCAGCCAAACTGTGCGGAAAGTGTCTCTTTTTTTCACTAGTGCTTTTTACTTTCCTGTATTTTTTAAATTTTTAACTCCAACGTCAGCCCGACGCATAGAGTTTTTATTATTTGAGAAAAGTTTTAAAAATTAGTTAGTTTTGTTAATTAGTGTACAGATTATCATTCATATAAAAGGTAAAATAAAACTAATACTTTATTTTTGGCGTTTTTAATTACTCTAGATTTAGATTTTGATCAAAAAATTAATTTTAAATATTCATTAAATATGTTTCGCAGAACGTATATTTTGCTCGTGCCTTATTGCGTTACGATATGACAGCTATTCGCACATGCGCAGTAGATATGCCCGAGGAACTATGTATTAGTTAATCTGTTCATTCATCCCCTAGGGGCAGAATGTGATTTAAATTTGGAATACTTACCGAAATTTATACTGAACTACATCTGTGTTTACACCATTGAGTTTGTTTATAAAGCAATAAACATCTTTTTGAAAAAGGAATACGCATTTATTATGCAGTTATGATTATTAAATAAAATTCCGAAAACCGACGAGGCCGTATGAGCTTGATACCTTTGCTTTTCCGACAAAAAATATTAGTCTAGGAATTTGCCGCGTTTTTGTTTTCTTCAAATACATAAACGTTAAGTTTATTTTACTTTTAATTGTCATTATTTTTAATAAATGCTTATCTCATATTATTATTGTGTTAATTTTTTCGCAAATGGTATGAAAAGTAGTGTATTTTACTCGGTGATAAAGCTGTCTTAGTCTTGGGTGAACTTAAATCCCTCGCTACACTCAGGACACGTCTTAAATCCCTCGCTTCGCTCGTGATTTAAGTTTTTTACACCCTCGCTACGCTCGTGAGTAAACCTCGAGTCCTTTGTTACGCTCGCGATTTAAATCGTCACCCGCGACAGAAGACACTGCTTTATCCCCTTGGTTAATAATTTACTATTTCGTACCTCTTGCTCAAAAAAGTGACATTCTATGCCACAAAAAGCGAACATAACAATAGTCATTTTTAATCTGTTAAAAACAGGGAAATAAAATTGTACTGAATTTCATTCATCCTCTAGGGGGAGAATGTGATTTAAATTTGGAATACTTACCGAAATTTATACTGAACTACATCTGTGTTTACACCATTGAGTTTATATAAAAAGCATTATACATCTTTTTGAAAAAAACTTTTTTGCAAAAAAATACTACCGACTTCCAAATGAAAAACTACAAAGTGAAAAATAATTTATTTTTGGAAGTCGGTGTCTTTCGTAGATACCAATTATTTGCGATATGGACACCGACTTCCTAAAATAAAGTTATTTTTCACTTTGTAGTTTTTCATTTGGAAGTTGGTAGTATTTTTTTGCAAAAAAGTTTTTATTTTTCTCTTTTTAGTTTTACCTACCTAATAAGCAAGTTGTTTAGTAAGTACCTATTACGCCAGAACAGATTACCCGAAAAACATGAAACTTGAACATAACCGGTGAAATTAGAGTTCTGCGTACCCCTTTCAGTATACTGGCGTGATGTTATGTTATGAAATGGTATAAACAATAAACAGACATGCGATTGAAGCAATCCCGAATGATTTGCTGTTATTTATTGAAGAGTTCTGTTGTATATCTCCGAAGTTCTTCATCAGATCTTCACCAAATTAAAATGGGACCAATTTCGAAACATACTCTATTAAACAAAAAAAGAATTTTCAAAATCGGTCCACAATTGGCGGAGGTATCGGTGAACATACATAAAAAAAAAAAACAAAAAAAAACATACAAGAAGTCGAACATAGAACCTCCTCCTTTTTGGTAAGTCGGTTAAAAAGGAATACGCATGTATTATGCAGTTATGATTATTAAATAAAATTACGAAAACCGTCGAGGCGGTATGAGCTTGATGCCTTTGCTTTTCCGACAAAAAAATATTAGTCTAATTTGCCGCATTTTTCTTCAAATACATAAACGTTAAGTTTATTTTACTTTTAATTGTCATTATTTTTAATAAATGCTTATCTCATATTATTATTGTGTTAATTTTTTCGCAAATGGTACGAAAAGTAGAGTATTTTCCTCGGTGATAAAGCTGTCTTAGTCTTGGGTGAACTTAAATCCCTCGCTACACTCAGGACTCGTCTTAAATACCTCGCTTCGCTCGTGATTTAAGTTTTTAACACCCTCGCTACGCTCGTGAGTAAACCTCGAGTCCTTCGTTACGCTCGCGATTTAAATCGTCACCCGCGACAGAAGACACTGCTTTATCCCCTTGGTTAATAATCTACTATTCTATCTTTCTTTATATTTAAAAGCTAGCTGCCTTACCCAAGAAGTGTGGATGTTCGGGCGCTGTGCTGGCGCTGGTCCACAGCGCGAAGTGCACGTGCCACACGTCGCGCACGCGCGCCCCGCTGCGCACGCGCACCAGCACGGACGCGCCCCACGCCGTGCGCGACGACGTGCCGGATGTTACCTGGAACTAGACGACAAACATTTTGGCTTAGTGAGGGTCGGAAGATTATAGATTTCAGTATAGTTATGAACTAAAATAATATTTTAATTTTGAAAATTATCATTACTGTGTCTAAGCACTTAAAAATAAAAGGTGATGTATGGTGAACATATTCCAGAAGATGATAACTTCTTTTCATTCTGGTAGAGAATTGTTTCGATAATAAAAAATAAAAATAAGTTAGAGAAACTCCTAAAATATGATAATACCAGCCTGTAACTGTTGCACTGCAGGGCAAAGGCCTCTTCTCATACAAAGGGGGCACTTCACCACCGTGCTGGTGGTACACTTACCTTCCCGAAGTCTTTGGTGGTGTTGTCGTGCGGCAGGTAGTGCGGATGGCCCGGCCCCGCCACCCTGGCGATCAGCGGAGCCCCGACCTGCCAGGCGGCCTGCCACAGCAGCGCGCAGCCCCCGCCGCACGTGCAGCCCGTCACCACTGTGTTGGTGGCGGTGGCGTTGCCCACCTTGGCCACTACGTAGAAACGCTGGGTGCTGCCTACTGTCATCTGGGGAAAGGTGAAGCTATATTAGCCACAAGAACATAACGTCACGCCTATTCCTCGATGGGTTAGGCTTGTTTGGTGGACCTTTATTGCATAGCTAAAGATTCAGTTGGTGGAATATATGAAAACGTTAAAACCATCATTATACAAGTGGTAGAAAGCCTGAAAAGAATCCATTCTACGTAACGGAACAATGGCTTTGAAACATGATACGAATACATGAGTGATCTATGATGAGTCTAAGAACTGTCTTTTCGCATGTTTAACAAGGTTATTTTAAAAGTATGACAAAAATTAAGATCAAAGCATTACTTTATATAACTCTTGTTGTGTGTGGAAACCTACAAGAAAATAAATTCGAAATAAGATTGTGTATTGAGACAAAGCTCTATTGAATAAAAACATTAAGTTTACACCATTTGGTACGTCTGGATTAAACACTTACATTTTTTCGATCAATAATACAATATGTCCGCTATAACGCAATATATATGACCGCTAAGCAGTATTGGGCAAAATGTAGTCTAACTACTGATTACTAACTACGACTACATAAAGTAATTAGTAATCATAACTACAAACTACATAAAAAATCGAAAAATGTAGTTAAAAATTTTGACTACTAACTACTAATTGTAGTTGCAATCACGATTACTTGATTACTTTTTATAACTGCAGATATAAAATGATGTTGCGTTATTAAAAAAGCAAACACTCGCGATAGTCGTTCATATTGACCTTTTTCAAAGCAGCTATTGCAAAAGAAGTGACGGAAAATGCTGAATTCAGTTCAGCAATAAATAAACAAAACAAAAATGTTTTTTTTTCAATTTGATAGCTCTTCTTCAGATACTAAGGAAGATGTATGCCGAGTCCAGAGGTCAAAAGCAGATCTGATTGTTTCTTGTTATTTATCAGATATGGATCAAGAACTAAATTGTCTTCATAGATATCCAGAAGTGAAAAAGTATTCATAAATAAAATACAATACTCCATTACCTTCTTCGGGTCCAGTGGAAAGACTGTTTTCATACGCAACTATGATAAACCATCCCAAATCCCACAGGCTATCGGATGAAATGTTCGAAAATCGTGTAGTACTAAAAGCTAATTTAAATGATTAACCAAATCATTCTTTTTACCCGACTGCTGAAGGAGGGTAATATGTTTATCAGTCTATGTATGTATGTATGTTTGTTCCTATATGGCGTTCCAGAGACCAAACGCTTTGGCCGATTTTGATGATTCATACGTCAATCGATTTGTCTTAGCCCTGCGAGTGTCACTGGCAACATTAAAATTGGGCAATAGAATAATGGCGGCTTTTGGGCGCCATATTGTGGGGACAAATTTTTTTTTCTTCCGATCCCACCGTGTGTGGTATCAAAATAAAGGGTTTTAAGATGTGATTTCAAAAATATATATTACTTATGTATAAATGCACCTAATTCCTAATTCCGGTCATCTGTCCACCAGACCGAATCGGATTAGAACAATGGTAATTTCTATTGTGTCTGGAAATGGACAGTTGAAGGTTTAAATAAACAATAAAAAAAGTTAAATCAAAAAACTTTTGAAGCAGTCTGGTTTTTTTGATTTAACTTTTTTTATTGTTTATTTATTTGATTCGCAAATAATTTGAATTAAGTTAATGTTTGCTGAGTAATTTAATTTTTTTTGATTACGTGACAATAAAAAGTAATTAAGATCTGATAAGTATAGGTACATAATATCTACTTTAATCCTTGCATTTGATTATTCATGAAAATAAACATAGGTATGTGCAATAAACTGTTTTTTTTATGCAGCCATATTCCAAAACATATATTACTACACATTACATGTTTATTTAATTGCAAATTATAAGTTTATAAAACTTATATAATCAGTAATTATAACTACTAGATTGCAGCAATCAAATTAACAACTACTTAATGTAGTTTGATTATTGTAGTTAAGTTACATGTAATCATAACTACATGTAGTTAACTACTTTTAATCGTAATTAGTAACCAGATTACAAAATTGTAGTTAACTACGCCCTACACTGCCGCTAAGCGATTCAAAAACGGGCCAAAAAATAAGAGCACAAATTAGTATAGTCCAATCATAGCCAACATTAAAACGTGAAAATGCCGCAAAGTGCATTCAAATTTTGTGCAAATATCCACCGTAACACCAAGATTTTGTAAGAAAAATCTTTATTTCGGTAATTTATATTTCATTAATATCATATTATTAATTAATTTTCATAAATTAAAAACCGAATTAAATAGTAAGTATGAATAAATTACCAAATATTACGTTGTTTGATCAACGTTTGCGTCGACAACGCGCCGAACATTGTAACAAACATCGACAGTTCTGGAACTTTGTGATTTAGACTTAAAATTTATCAAACAACATTAAATTTAATCTTACACGCAACGTGCGTGTAAGATTAAATTTGTTTTGATGTATGTTGAGCAGCGGAGAAAGATCATAATTTTTTATTGCCTTTTGTACATAGCTTTGTGAATGCAACTTTAAATATAGCATTTAAGGTTGAATTTGCATTAAAATATATTTTATTTATTTCCTCGCACCATGCATAGTAAAATGTTGTATGATACACGTACGTAAGATGATTTCCGACTCGTGTCGATTTATCCACTCATCGAAAATCACCTACCTTCCGCACTTGTAGCATAAATAACTATTTCAATACAGTTGTTCAACATGGCGTACTTTCAAAGGCTATAGATATGATTCGAAAATTAAATCTATCGCACAGGCATCTTTTTGTTACGCGGTCGTGACTTTTGTTTACGAGCTCGATCATTACTTTTGCAATTAAGTTTTAAATTTATAAGTCAATTTAAAAAGTTTTGTGGCAAGGAGTTTTCATACATAGAATAAAATGCGATAGATTTTATACGAAGAAAAATGAATGATTCCGTACGATTTAGCATTGAACTCTCAAAAGTCTTTTAAATGGTTGTTGATGTAATTTTCACATCAACAGTTGTCAAAAATCGAATAGGCTGTATAGGTTGTCTTCGTTGTAAAAAAAATATGTCCAGTTGCAAAAACGAGGCATTTTCTGAAATTTTTTATTTCTTGTGAATAAACAAATTTAATTCTTTTATTTGATTTAACTATTTCCCACAACTGTATTGAAAAACGTCGTGTGATACACGGGTGTGTAGGTTATTGCACCCTCGTATCACAATGTACTATATTTCAACTAGAATTCTTAGAAGTACGTAAACAAAATTGGCGACAGTTTTTAAGAGAAGTTTTATATAGGATTGTCTTTCTAGTATATTATTGATCGAAGCTTAAAAGTAAATTATTAAATTCAATACTCACAGTTATATGCGACGCATTAATATACCCGTGCGGGTTATTAGGCGTGGGATGCAGTCGCACTCTATTGTCTTCGTACGGCAGGTGGTCGGACGAGAAGCCGTTGAGCGCGGCGTGCTGCGGCAGGAGCGCCGTCCGAAACTCTCCGCCCGTCTCGCGCCCCTTGGGGATCTGCTCGAACGCGAACGAGAGCTGCTCGTCGGACATCTTGCGTTCTAGGATTTGAACCTGTGGTGGAAATGGGGTTAGAGAGAGAGAGAGAGATGGAAAATTAAATCAAATTGCACATAAACAAAATCAGGATTGACGGTGACCCCCAAAACTAGGTATTTGCCTGTATCTTGAAAGCAATTTTTGCAGTTACATTAAATCACCTTGCTGAAGTGGCTTTTTGGCCTAAATTAAATGCTAACAAGGAGGAGATGGCTTATTTGGAGATTTTTTTTACAATTTTCGGGCGTTAGGCCTATCGGCATAAAAATAAAAAAAAAAAAAAAAACAGACGTAGTTTTTTTTAGTTTTATCAAACTAAAAAAAACTACGTCTGATTTTGTTTTAAAGACTACAAAGCCATTTTTCTAAATAAGGTGAGCCTTATTGTTTTTGTTTGTGTTTTCTGTGTTGTCGTTTTCATGTTTTACAGCATAAAACAATGCGTTTTGAAAACTATCCGAGTCTGATCAGAGTGACGAAATAAAAAAGATAAAGAACAGAAGAGTGTGAGAGTTAGTTGAAGTATTGAATTTAAATTTTGTTTGATTATGTTTAAAATAGGTGGCTACTGCCCAGGTTTTTTTTAAATAATCACGACACTATGATACTGACACTCGTTTGACAGAACTAACTAATACCAGATCCTATAATTATTTCTCTAGTTATACGCACACTAAAGGACAGATATACGTTGCCTATTATAATTTGTAAAGATAATTTAGATGCATCAGCACCAGATGTGAAGTACTGATGTGACCGAATACGATAATCGTACTGAAACATGATACTGTTACACAAACAACTGGTGGTATGTTGTTGTTTGTTATTTGCCATAATGTTTGAGCTGATTGTTAATAAACAATGCGTGTCTAGCATTGGTCAGTGTGTTTGCATTTTTGAGATATTGCAGATTAATACTTATGCATCTTCGAAGCAACCTTGCTATTGTTGATCAGTCAAATAGATGAGTCGAAGTATAAATAAAGCCGGCCCAGTTGCGTGTCGGCCACGCGCAGTAATAGGGTTCCGAAGTTGCATAATAATGCGGACTAAGAAGAGGGTTTTTCGTTGTTACATGAACATTAAAACGGTTTTAGCGGCTCACAACGTTTAAAAACAGGCCTACATAGTACGATGGTAACTGAAGAAGGAGTTATAAAATCCAACTTCGCAAGTGAAGTTGGAAAAATATTATCTATTTGAGTACCACCGCGGGTAGCGACAAGCGTTTGTAATAAAGATTTATAACCAGCGTCACTTAATAATTTGAATACTGCAGTATTGCCGTAACGGAGATAGTCATCGTTAAAATCTCCAAATATTTACAAACCGAAAACAAAACTATGAGCGCGCGTTAAAGTCACGGGGAATGGTTGGTTCGTTCCTGGATCCTCACACGCACGCTCCTTGTTCCTTTCTCTTTCGGATTTTGGAATGTATTCACTATTTCGTTCTCGAAAGTTGTTATGTAAGTAATTTTTCAATGGAACTTGTACAAAATTTTTACTGTTTCAAGTACATTTTTAAAGTTGGTCGGCTTTTACTAGTAAACTTGTAAAACCTACTTAGCTGTGATAGTTTTCCTTTTAATGTCGTTATATATACTACTGCCGTGAATTTTTTCACATAACCTAAAGCAACCATTTCGCTGGCAGGGGCGGGGGAACACTTGACTCTAACAAAAAATTAACATCTATAGGAGGAAAGCGAAAAAAAATTGTTTCATGATTATATTTTACCACTTTGTTGGAATTATTATTATGTATATCCATGCCAAATTAAATCTTTCTAGTACTAAGAGTCTCCGAGCTAAGCTGCAGACGGACATAGCGAAACAAACTTATAGTTCCTCTGTATCCTGGAGGGAGAAGGGTTCCTTGTTGCCATCGGAACCCTGAAAACTACTGTTCTAAGCACAAAAACAATAGTATATTGATCATTTAATTATCCATTCCGAAAATTCCTAACAAGTAAATGTGTAGAATATCTAACTAAGGAAGTAAAAAAATCATGACTTTATAGGCGTATAAAGGGATCTAGACCTCGACTAGCTATATAAGAGAAAGTGAGAGATATTTTAAAACTAAAACCTTATTGAAGCCACAACTTGCCTCGAATTCAAAATTATCACATTTTTATTAGCAAAAGACTTACTAGCAAGGTCAACCGAAATAAATGTTATAAAATGTTAAACAACAATTTAATAGCTTTAATACTTTCGGCAAATATTGATAGTTGTTAAGCCTCATAATCAGATCAAATCAGAGATAGTACACATTGTTATCAGACAACTTTACCAACGGAAACACAATTTGGCGAATAATAAAATAAAACAAATTTTTTGGATAACTATTGTTTTCCCAATTGGCAGGAGAGAATGGAAGAAAACCTATTGAACCGACACCAAGTAACATGGGACCAGGGAAGGCAGATGATGATGAATATTTTTCCCCGCTCCAGTGGTCTATTCCACAGGAATCGTCCATTTTTTTCGGGATAAAAATAGCCTATGTCATTTAGTGTTAACCGTTGTGGTCATTAAAGAAAGAAGACGAAAACATACTTGCCATATGTCAAAGAAAAACATAACGCAGCGTGCTGGGAATAAAGCAGAAAGAAAGACTCAACAACACAATTATCAGACAGAAGACAAAATTAGTTGACGTCGTTAAGAAGAACTGGGCCGGTCATGTCTGCAAGTTAGAGAATAGTCGATGGGCCAAAAAAGGAACTGAGTGTATACTAAGAGATCAAAGCAGAAGTAGAGGTCGGCCTAGGAAAAGGTGGGAAGATATATTTTGGGAATAAGATGGACCTGGTTGGATGACTATAACTAGGGATAGGAATCAGTGGAAGGGAATGGGAGAGACCTACGCCAGAGAGGCGACTACTGCTTAGAGGCGTGACAACACTCGTACAAACATTTATTTTAGAAATTATCAAGCAAATAGAATTTAGTGAAAGTAATTATAGGAAATATTATCTAAAAATAGTAGAATAAAGGCTTTTTAGGGTAAAAATGGGACCCTATTACTAAGACTCCGCGGTCCGTCTCTCTGTCCGTCGGTCACCAGGCTGTATCTCATGAACCGTGATAGGTAGGCAGTTGAAATTTTCACAGATGATGTATTTATGTTGCTATAACAACAAATACTATAAACAGAATAAAATAAATATTTAAGTGGGGCTCCCATACAACAAACGTGTCTATTTTGCCGTTTTTTAAGATTATGGTACGGAATCCTTCGTGCGCGAGTCCGACTCGCTTATTTAAATTTGAATTATGTCATTTGACGATAATGTAGTTTACTTTACTATCAGTAAATTAACTTTGGTAATCGGATTAGTACTTCCAGAGATTACCTCCTACATACAAACAAAACATTTTTACGTCTTTATAATATTAGTTTAGAAATCACTTACCATAGTCTCTTTAGTAATACTAGGCGGCAGTGGCTGGAACTTAGGCAGTCCCGTCGACCATCGATGCGTATGCGGCGCCGGCGTCGCCCTATTCCGTCCAAGCGTCGCACTGCGGACCTCCCCCTTATTAGCTCTCCCCATGAACACCCCCCATCTTCTCCTTTTTTTCTCTTTACTGCTAGTTTTACTGGTCTCAGTATCCATGGAACTGTTTGTTGTGACGGTCTCAATGGTGCTGGAGGATATGTCCGCCACGTTCGGCCGCGAGTCAGTCACTACGATCGATGTAACGTTATCTGCCTTGTTAATTGTGTTATTATTGGACACGCGGTGCGTCGATAAACTCTGATAGGGAGTCTCGTCGTATTCACGTTCGTCATGCTGGAGTGATAGCCTATCGATTGATAGGGCTACATTTTCGAACTCAGCTTCTCGGTTTACGGATCGGCTTGAAACGGTCAAGTCTTTCGGTACGCTGGATTCGCGCACGCCTTTAATGATCTGTGCGTTGACGTAATGGCCGTCTGGGTTCTCGATTTTGACAGGAACGTAAGGTAAGTTCATGTTCGGTGATAGGTATTTGTTAATTGTAGGATGACTGCTGTTTCGTTCGTTCAGTCTCGCGATTTCGTCTGTGGTTGTTAGACTTTGAGCTCGGTCTCTCATGGTGATCTTCCCCTCGTTCTGCCAAGGTAAGGGTACATTCTCATAGATAGGTTCTTGCGTATCTCCTAGTTTAATTTGCTGTGTCTGCGGCAGTACTACATGCCTCTGATAAGGTATCCTATGCACCGGCATAGAGTACATAATATTCCCTCTCTCGTCGTAAACTTTTTGTATATTATCTGATATGTGATGGGGGTCTATGATGATGTGTGGTTTCGGGTCTAGCACTGACGCTAGATTGTTGTAAGTCCCGTGTGTTCCTGGCATGATGTTCGGTCTCCCGTAGTTAATATGACTAGTGTTAATATATCCTAAATACTGCCTGTTTAAGGCAGTTCTCGTTGAGACTAAATCTGGACTTGAGCCGGAAACATGGGAGTTGATATAGCCTCTGTGGTAGTTTAAGGCTTGGCTGGCGACAGCTAGGTCTGGTGTTGAGTTAGATGCGAGGCCGTTTGAGGGGTAAGGGGGAGGAGGTTTGTAGACGTTAACGTAGTGTAGTTGATTGAGATCAGTTTGTACATTAGGGTTTACCGCGAAGGGGTAATTTGTTCCCATGAATTTGAGAGGATAGGGGTAGTCATCCGTTGCAGGACTTGTGACTGCGAGGGGCGTAGGCCCCGTGTGTCTGGTGACGTCGGGGAACACGCGGTGGATGTCGGGATGGGAGCCGTAGGGCTTCGCCGCGGGCCCCAGGGGCGGCGCGTGGTGGTTCTGGTATCGGAGTTGAGCCTCTGTTCTTTGTTGCTGGTATTTCTGTTGGACGGCTGTCTCGTAGTCGGGCGCGGGTCGGTATTGTGGGAGAAGTGCTCTGGAAACAAAATACATCGGTTATACTTAGGTATGTTGTGAACGACTACTAAGAGATTTGACTGTAGTGCTCGAATAAAAACATTTAAAATGTAATCTACAGGTGTCAATAATGATAGCCGTGCAAAATTCAATGTCCCCGTGCATAAAGTTTAGCGGCCAGTAGTTTCTCCAGCGCCGTGGCAATAACTTTTGTTCTGTATAACGTATGTAAGAAGCGTAACTGTGCTTAATATTCATGTCTTCTGAAGAGACTTTATCCTGGACGCTGGAATTTTATTTATACTCCTCCAACCACAATACTCATAAGGGCCCAACAATGCACTTAAATGGTAAAGCCAACTATATTCTTCATGACATGCTTACAAGCTTTTCTGCAAACCTTTGTCAAATCACGTTTGGGTCAGGTGGAAGTACTATTCTTCTACAGATCATCATTTCATTTACGTGTTGGCTCACCTGTTCTGCGGCGGCTGGTGCTGCATAGGATGCTGGTCCAGCTCGAGGCACGAGGTGGAGTATGCTCGGTGTGCTGAAGTCAGAGGCTCTAGGCGAGGCACGCTGCCCAACTCCCGCGCGTCCAATTCCTCGCGGCTGTCTGAGAGACCGTGTTCCTGGGGACAAATGAAACAAGAAGCTTATTATATAGTATTAAAGAAATCTTACTATTCCATAAAAGTCTTACTATCAGACATTACTGTCAAGGGATAACATTAATGAAAAATAAAGATTTACTGCCAGTGTTGGTAATAGAATTACAAGGATTAAAAAAAAAAATAGATTAAAATCAAACACAGCTGACCAAAATTCCACTAGATTGTAAACTAATAAATATTTACTAAAAGGAACAAAAATAACAAAGAACACATCTAGTATTTGTTTAATTAAATTATAACAAAATTCCTACGCACACGCATCGCTACACAAGGAGCGCAAACGAACCGCAATCAGCCCAAATATGTGGAACAACACAATGATAAAATGTTGTTGCTAACAAGACAACGACTGCCCTGTTGGTTTAGTGCAAGAAAGCTGAACTGCAGAACAGTGGGTCATAGGTTTGGTGCTCGGTTTCAAGCTCTGCCAGGAACTGGTAGGGTCGAAGCGAAGCATATTCAAGGCGAAAACTTGATAAAGGATGTTTTGCCGGGAAATTCTGACTTGCAGCAACAAAGGCAGGCATTGTACCCTTCGATCATAAATACACCTAGATTCCCGGTCAGCGCTTAAAAAACGGGCCGAAAAATTGGGCCACAAATACGTTTGTGGCCCTATTTCAAAATTAGTATGGTCCAATCATAGCCAACATTAATACGTTAAAAATGCCGCAATGTGCGTTCAAAAACTGTGAAAATAACCACCGTAACACCTTGATTTTGGAAGGAATATCTTTTTTTCGGTAAGTTTATATCATTAAGTGTTTTTCTTATAGTAAAAACCGAATTAAATAGAAAATATGATCAAATTACCAAATATTATGATTGTTTGACCAACGTTTGCGTCGACAAAGCGAACGCGCCAACTATTGTAACAAACATTGACTGTTCTGGAACAGAGAATGCATGGAGTGGTTTGTAAAGCTATTTTTTTTTTATTATTTAAAAAAATACTATATTGTGTTATTTTGGTCCGACTACTTTTATAAATCAGTCAAAAATATTTGACACCATAGAAAACGAAATAAAGTAACCCCGAAATTTCCTACATAGTGTTTTTAACCTTATTGCTGAAATTTTAAGTTTCATTTTTTAATAAATATTTTTTTACTTACATATAACTGACTTTACCCTACCCTACCTAAGTACCCTACCTACCTACCTACCCTACCTACCTACCTACCCACGAATCTATTTTTTAACTGTCTCTATTCGAGCGAACAAAATAAAAAAATAATTATTCAAATCGATCCAGCCGTTTTTGAGTTTTAGCGAGACCAACGAACAGCAATTGATTTTTATAATATAGAAAGATAGGTAGGTAAGTGTGTGTGGCCATTTGAGCGACTTATTTTCGTTCCTGATTCTTAATCTAGTATTTTTATAGATCGATGATATAAAAAAAATAATTGAACGTTTCGACTCCACTCATTCCTTGTCCAAGCTCAAACATAAATTTTAAAAATTCGAATTTCGAATTGATTTTTTTTTGGCACATTGTGATTTAGACTTTAACACTTGCGTGTAAGACTAAATTTTTATTGAGCTCATAAAATTTTTATTGCTTTTTATACATCGTTTTGTGAAAGCAACTTTAAACATTGCGTTTAAGGTTGAATTTACATTAATGTATATTTATTCCAAGTAGAATTCTTAGAATTACCTAAACACAATTGGCGTCAGTTTTAAAGATAAGTTTTGTATGGGATCCTCAATCTAGGTGTATTCATGATCGAAGATTGTACCTGGTTTTACGGTGATACATAGACTACTATTATATATGCGGTGATACATGACAATACTTGCCCAATAAAACATGGGACTTATAACGTAATTGTCGATATATAATACACTTTTCTTTCTCATGATTAAAACTTAACAATAAAGTCTAAATAAAATTATTCATAATAAAATATTTTCTTAACAATTTGGCTGCCAGAGAACGAGACACAATAGAAAATGTATTGTTTGTCAGGCATCTGGCAGTTAAGGTGTTAAAACAAGCTTTTTTCGTATTCTCCTCAGCAAACCTTTTCATTTGACACCCATATCATGGCAGTGCACAAAAAATAACTAGTCCGCCATATTTCGATTTAGAATCACGTCACTCAGCTAGCATTGTCATCCAAACTAAACGTATATGCAAAATTTCATCTTAATCAGTGGAGAATAACTGCTTTAAAATTCAGTTGCAAGATTTGACCCGAACACACTTACATTGCAAGTTAAATAAAATATCGTATAAATATGTGTGCACTTTACATCTCTGCTTACACCAAAGGGGATTACAGCCGTAATGCTATTACTATTTGTAACAGTGATTAGGAAGCCACCAAAGTTAATTATCCAAATCTAATTTGATTAGCCACACACAACACATAAATAAAACACTTTATTAACAAGAGCAATCAAATTAATTTATTACCGATCGATAAATCTTGCTTGGTATGCAGTGATGTCCACTTTCACGATCACAGGCCTATACTTAGTTAAATAACTCAATCATCGATAGAAATGGATCTCGAAGAGAGTAGATAGGTGCAGAAGGTTACAACTACATTGTTACCAACTCTTTATTATTAACTTATTTTCTTTTACTCTTGCATTTATAATGGAATTTGAATAAAATTATATTTGTTTGACATCTTTACTTGACATATCTAGATAATATATAATTTTTTTTTGACATATTTGCATACTTTTTTGACATTGTCGAAGAGTGAAATAGCAGTATTGTTTTTAATGGATAATTCTTGCTGATTGACTGTAAAGCTTTAATTACATATTTTTAATTTTTCAGTCTTTTAGACGGCATTATATTTTACGATTGGCTTCTCTAATGGAATCTGAATTTATTTGTTTTTATAATTGTGTTTGACATTTTTATTTGACATATTATCTGTATATTTTAAGAATATATATTTGACATCATTGAATACTTGTCTGAATATTTGAAAGTTGAAATAGAAATGTATTACATACATAAACTCACGCCTTTTTCCCATGGGGGTAGGCAGAAACTACAGAACGCCACCTGTTACTATCCCTACATACTTCTTTTGCTTCACTCACATTCATACATCTAGTCATACACACACGCCGGTTATGGGTACTGCGCACTTGGCCTTTCTGAAGAGCATCACCTATAAGGTCAAATTATTGTTTAATATGAAGTTTTGGCTCATTGTCTTGCAATTATTTCGAAGGTAGTTTGTATAAAGGTGTAGTGGTGCTTGTTGGCAATTACGATTTTCAACACAATGTAAAAAATGTTTGGAATAAAAAAAAAAAAATATATAAATACAAATACAAAGGTCGACAACGCGAGAAAACGCCGGCACACATAGCACACACGCTTCAAGTACATGGCAGCGAGTACAAGCGCGACTCTCTTTTGTTTGGGATTGTCGTACGTACGCGTCTATTCTATATTATTCAAACTATGCCGATTTAAACGCACATATTCTTAAATTCGCCAGTGTAAATTAAGTTAATTTTCGGAAAACTAGTAGAAAAATTTATGAAGTTGTAGTACAAACTGAAACTTGTGTAGGTTTTCAAGTTCATCAACTGCATAATCTATTCCTAATTATGTTAGGGTCGACTTCTAGTCCAACTGGATGCATTTGAATTCCCGTTATGACTAGCTATTTGACCTCCAGTTGCTGGATAACATGACACCCCTTGGTGCGACGGGCTACCAAATATCAACGAATGATCAATTTTACTATTCTTCCAAAAAACACATTGTTTGTATATTTGGTAATATAAGTGTGAACATAATTTACGTGGACGTGCACCGATCGGTGTATGGAGTCGACCTTCTGTACCCATCTACTATGTGCCTCGGAAGTGTTCTCGATAAACCAGGCGCGCGTGCGATCTTATCTCTTGATCTATAACGCGCGCTGTGCATGCTGCTACTGATTGTGATCGGTGTTTGTCTTCCGGCCGTCTAGTTCATTAATTTTGTTGTTCTATGTTCTACTAGTCTACCAGCACAGCGTTATTTTATTTTTGGATATCGCTGTACAAGCTGTGATAGGACTATAGGATCCTTTTTGGTTTATTTTTTAAATTATTTGTTTTTGCATATCTCTCGTGTCTCCTGTGCGGGTCGCAAATAAATATATATTTTTCTTTTTCTTTACTACGGCTTGTTTCGGTTCTTATTGTGTCTTTGTTTGAATGCAGTTTACGTTATGACTTATGATATATAAATATCGGCATAGCGGCTGTTGCAATTGGATTCTTTCAATTAATTTACATAAACATATTGAGCCTGGTGACCGTATTTCTCGAAAGAAGAGGTATGATATGGTATGAGTATGTCCAGCATTGGACGTTTTTCAATATAATTTTTGACAAGGATATCTTGCCTTTAATTTATGAGACACCACACAACTTCTTTCTCAGTGGGAAAGAAGAACAAGGAATGCCGACCCTAAGTAAATGGGACAGACGGTCTAAGAGGCAGAAGAATTGATGACACAATAAAAAATAGTTTATATTTAGTCTAGAGTTTAAATAGGTCTAGTAACAATTTACTTCCGTTCAACTACTACAAAACTGCAACTGCGCAAAGCGAATTTACTTCCTACTATACATTTTGCAGTCGCACGATCGCATCAGCCATTGAATGGTCCTCCTTAGTGAAGCGTTGCGGAGATGGCGCGAACACTTTCATACTCGCATAACTCACTAATTGTTACTTAACGGTAACACTGTCTAACGATTTGCTGAGCTATGTCGATGGACACAGCGCAAAAACTGTGAAACAACGCTTAGCATAATGTGTAGAGTTTTTATCTTATTTTTTGTAAAATAGGAAATTAGTATAGACAATTTGCCAGCAAGAATTTTCGATTTGAAGAATTGTAAGCAATAGATGTTGTGGATGCATTCTTGTAGGTTATTTGTTGTGAGTTGGGCTCTGATGGAAGCGGTAATTTTTAGGGGTAGTAGAGTGTTTTAATTTGCCCTTATCATTAGATAAGGGCAAATTAAAAGAAATGGATTCACACCTTCCTGAAAGTAGTCCGAACGTGTAATGTAGCAGAATTATTTAGTATATTTTGGAAAATTCACGTGGCCAAAATCAATCATGTAATCTACGGGCCATCGTGAACCGGACAGTGTAGCCTGTGGAGGTCTTCCCCGAGATTATATTGACGACATAGTGAAGGTCGCAATATTTTGCTGGACCGATTTTGCTACGTTTAGGAAGTCCAGATAGACAGGTCTTCCTCAAAACTATAGGCGCATGTTTTTCTAGAATGATGATAAATATCGGAAGAGAGATGAGCCCTTCCCTTTGAATGTCTATCTTAACTAGTGATGGTGACCCGCTGTTTCTGCACTGATGCACAGTACAAAAACAGTGCGCCTCTATTTAGGCATTCAATTCGGTGTCACCTAGTGTTAATGCAGACGTGTTTCTATATGTATAAATGAATCTTAAAACCACCTCACCTGGAACTTAGGCCTGTGCTCATCTCTGGGCGCCTCGCTGAGCGCGCTCTGGTGCTTCATGTAGAAGGTGTGCTGCTGCACGCAGGACCACCACACGTACTTGCCGTCCTCGGGGCTGGCCAGCGTGAAGGAAGCCGAGCCCGTCTGCTTCTGGCACTCGATGCTGAACGTGCGCTTGTGGTTGATCACGTTCGTTATGTCCATCCATCTGGGAACGAATGGAAGGTGACTTAAGTTTTAATACGTAATGTAATAATATATTTTTTTTAAACCTTGCCCCGAATTTAGGAATTTCTCCTGTATTGTGGGTGCGTATACAAATATTTAACATTCAACTTCACATATACAAACAGCCTTACCCAGAACAACAACTGTAGGTCTTAACTTAATTAACTAATAATTATATATTTATTTTGCATGCAATTGATACATATCCTGTATAGCTAAACATGTGGACTTGAGATTAATACCTGACTGTAACAACTTTATAGCATGTTTAAGGCTAATAAAGACTTATCTTATCTCTAAAATATTAGTTCCGTGCGTGAATCAAACCCGCTACACGCAGCGCAGCAGCCAATAACTCAGCCACTGCGCCAACCATGCCGTCTATTTAGAAAATTGTGATTGTGAACATTTGTTTGATATTGGGTGATGCCTCTATTGCCAATATATTTATAAAAACATCATGTATGTTAGAAATAATTTACATTAAGTAAAAACGGCGACAGCCATATAATTATGTTACTAGAAATAGGGACCAATTAATTCAACCAGGTTGCAGGCTGGCTAAAGTAGCGTCATCTTTTATGGGTACTGTATATAATGTAAAATAAAGAAAGAAAGAAAAATATTTGTGACCCGCACAGAAGACACGAGAAATATGCATAAAATTAAACAATAATAAAAAATAAAAACCCTGTGCGAGACAAAAAGGCTCTTATCTCAGCATATACAATATGTTCGCGACGATACGTCACCATTTAGAAAGGTAGTCGTATGTAAAATGTAAATAGTATTGACAGACACACGTCTGCTCACCCCAGAGCGCCATCGCATACTAACCGCCAGTTTCCCAGCTCAAAATTATCAGAGAATTAATGTGACAAATTGTCAAACACGCGTTATCTACTGTGATGGGCTTTTGAAAATTCATTCAACCAATCACAGCAGATAACGCGTGCTTGACAAATTGTCACATTAATTCTTCGATAATTTTAAGCTGGGAAACTGGCGGTCAGCGATGTCGGTAGGTGAAAAAACCTTTTATAGTAAAGCTCGTAACTAATTTTTGTTCATGTTTTTGAGACATTAAAATTATATTTTATGTGTCTATCAGTATGTAATAGAGTCATATAGTTTAATAACAATAAATTAGAAGCATTAATGTGCATACTGATTGTGTTATTACGGAGAGAAACAAGTATTTAACTCTGTAAACACAGCCGCCGCCCGCGGCTGGTTAGTTCACAATGACTCAATGACCCGTCAGATGGCGGCGCCTTATATTTATACTAAAACCAGTTAGTGTAGAATTTTGATAACTTTCAACTCATGTTTTAGGGGCTTTTACATAGTTTATAGTGCGCACTTAGCGCTTATGTGTTAGAATTATACATAAGGTACCATAGTTATATGATAAATGTATAGGTTTAAGGAAATAAAAATATTTTGTTTACTTATTTTAGACCCCCCGTTTTGAGCAGGGTATCAGATGGTGCTATAGGTATTCTATTCACCAACCAATCAGATTGCTTCCTTACACATAATTGTTTTGTTAGGAAACACCATCTAGGTGTTCTAGATAGGATGGCTGGATGCCATGACTGAGAAATTATACATAATAGCAGTACATGGCCAGTCTTAATGCATTTTCACTCTAAAAAGGGAAATATACATACATTTTACTCAAGTAAGTGTTTAGAAAATTCGATACAAGCCATTTTAGCGCTTCTAGGTGACCTAGAATTTTGTCTAGGCCCTATAAATAGACAGCACCTATGTAATTCTAGTACATAAACATCACTTGCTTGAAGTGATGTGTCTGTGTATGCCGGCATGGACGTTTCTATGCGTCTGCCGATGGGTCACTACGTCCAGGGACACTTGGTGCCTGGTCAGTTATATGTAGATATGCTGTCTGAAGCATTACCTTCGTGGACCCTCAGGCAGGCGCCTAGATTCAGTCATGACACAGAGCTAGTGTATAGGTGTATATAACGCACACAGACACATTAAAGCTGTGACACGACGTAAGATTTCGTATTCGGCCGCTTCCTGGCACCTTAAGCTGCAGAAAGGCTGGTGGTACACCCATCAGGGTACTACCGTTAGACAGCCTAGTTTCCCAGCTACTCAACCACACTTCCGCAAGGAGCTTGGCTCTGGTGGTTGAGGAGTTAAACGACCTGACATAGTGCGAGGTTACATGGATTTGCTATGTAAACAAACTTGTAACAAAGGCTAACTAATCGGGGGTTGGACATGTAGCCACCGGACTTCTACCTTGGGATAGCCCATCACGAGGGCTACCCGAGGGTGAATGTTACTTGAAAATACACCCAGCAGTCTGAGTAGGAATCAAGTTTATATGCCAGGATCAGGGTCATAAGCTAACTTCTCGCACCATTGCGCGGCTGTACGCCTGAAGGTTTCGAATACAACCTTGACACTTGTGTGTGGCGACGGCCCAGTGGGAGGGCTCCAAGTCCCTCGCTGGTACCCTAGAACTAACACGTCTAGTTTTAGGAGAAACTCGATTGTAAAGCTTCAAACTGGCGGGAATTCCCTTTCTTTGACGTTCTCCTTACGAGAACTCCCTGATGGTAGGGGCTAGGGACCTGGATCAAAGACCGGAGGGAAGGTCTCCTCGAGACCTATCCAAAGGTGCAAATTTCACCAGAATCGGTCCAGTGGAAGGGTAGTTCCTGTCAGTTTGAAGCTACGAGTCTTAGCTTATATTTTTTTGAAAATAAAAGTTTTTGCGGTCGGAATGTTGTGGTCCTCGTCGCAGTCGAGTTTGCCTGTTTAATAGTGCGCAGGCGCGTGAACATTTCGTAGCCATTATTTCACTTAAAGTATTTCCACGCATCATTGCGCATCGAGGACCATGAAGGAACGTCGCTTCTGGCCATGAACAAATAGTTTTTTATTTAACCTGGACATCACGTTTTCACCTCAACCTACTTGGCAGCCTTCAAGTGTCTCCAAGGTCCATAGTTACCAGATGACAACTGAACAATAGGTGCAAGGGGCGTCAACGCGTTCAAGCAGGAGCCTTACAACCTCCTGATTGCCTGTCGGTCTTGGACGATCACGTCCGTCCCGTACACAATACAATAAAATACCGCACATTCTAGAACTGAATGAGACGATGTACTGATTGCGCATCGCCGTACGTCTGATAGTCCGATGATGAAACGGGCTAGGCGGAATTAGATCATGCAATTCCATCGCAAATCCCCCGAACTGTAACCGATAAAAAACTGTCAAGCTGGCAAAACGGCGACGATGTTCAAGGCTTTGGAGCTTTGACTTGACCAGTATCGGCGATGAGCTACTTGGCCCGCTTTTCGATCGATTCTAGTGCATCAAGCTGGTATTTGGCAGATCCGATCCAGAGATGCAAACAGTACTCCATGCATGATGGAAATTGAGCTTGATACCAGTTGAACAGCTGTTCTGGCGTGAATTACCTTTTCTCTCTCTTTCTTTTGCAAGAATCCCCAACTTTTTGGCAGCCAGCTGAGTCTTTGCCTCGATGTATGGTCTAATACCAGTAACAGATTGGCATCACCCCTTTCGGAAACTGCCTGCAAGGACAGGTTCAAACGCTCCACCATGGCCTCACGGAGAGACCGGCGGGCTTATTACGTAAGGAACAGCAAGTAGCAATAATTGTACAATTATTGCGCGATCAATTTAGTGACCTGGCTACTGAGGCTTTTTTAAAGTTAAGTCTTTTTTGACAGTAATTTTTAACAGAAGCTATGTTAACTGTCCGATGATTTATAAAATGTATCGTTTGATGAATTAACCAGCTTATAAAAGAGCAACACTTCGTGGAGCTGTTTTTTTACAATAGTCAAATTGATTACTATTTAGCTCCAATATTCTGATAAATTAATATTCGCAGATGTAAAGTATTTGTGTAAAGTAAATATGGCAGTCAAAATTGGATATTTTCATTTTATTTACATAATATAATAATTGATTTGAAAAATTGGATCACTAAAATGTCAATGTGTAAAATCCATTCATATTTCTTAGAATTTTCGATTTTCATAAGTAATCGAATCAATAACGCATTAGGACATCACTAAATAGACTACATCATCTCGTATTTAAGCTATGAAACGTAAAATAGATTTTTCCAAGTTTATTTTAGACATTGGCAGAATAGTCGACATCGGTGCTTGCCATATAAAAAAAGAATATAATAGATGATACATATTGCGGACTTATCACATTCTAATGTGTTTGTAAGTATTTCATTCGACGGTAGACAGCGAAACCGTGCGCACATATTTATACGCTCTACACTACGCTCGTTAAGTACTCATTGTTCGACTAAGTTTCCCAAAGTTTTTATCTTTCTTATAATACGATGTTCAAGTGCAAGAGTTGCGACAACCAAGTCAATGACGGGGTCAGATGTACGGCTTGTAAGGGCCAATATGACTTTCCATGCGCTGGCATCACTGAGACTGGATGGAGAAAGCTCGGAGATCGGAAATTAACGTGGAGGTGCAATTCCTGTAAAGCCCTGGCAGCGAGTCCCCGGGTCGGGTCATCAATGGGAACCGATTTGGAGAGTGTACTCTCTGAATTGAAGAGATTGTCCGTGCAAATGGAGTCACTGCCGGTATTGATGGAGGACTTAAGGCAAATTAACAAGGAGTTAGCAGATCTGAAATCTATGAGAGCAGACTTCACTGAAGTCACCAAATCCATTGCAGAGATGAGGGAGTCTCTCGAATTTGTTCACGGCTCTGTAAGAGATCTCACAAGCAAAGTTTCAGGACTGGAACAGGAGATAGATAGCTTGAAGAAGTCCAAAGATAACATTGTCACATTGCAAGAGCGCTGTAGGAGCCTAGAACTTCAGTGTCGTGATAATGAACAGCGATCCAGGATGAACAATATTGAGATCAAGGGTGTACCTGAATCGAACTCGGAGAACTTGTTTGACGTCATTGCGAGGATAGGGGAAGTTATCAAATGCCCCATCCCTAAGGACCGTATAAACTATGTAGCAAGGATCCCAACGCGAAACAACAGTCATAGCAAAACAATAATTTGCTCGGTGCATAGTTGTTATCTGAAAAATGATTTTGTCGCAGCAGCGAGAAAGCATAAGATCTTGAGCGCGGCCGATTTGGGACTACGAAGTGATCAAAAGATATACATTAACGACCACCTGACGCTGGATAACAAAGCCGTACTCAACAGAACAAAGATTCTGGCGAAGGAAAAAGGGTATGAATATGTTTGGGTAACAGGCTGCAAAATCTATATTCGGAAGAATCATTCATCACCGAAGCACCATATCAGGACTGAGCAAGATTTAAAAAAGTTTTTTTAGGTTACGCCGACACACTATTGTTATTCGTTCACTCGCCTAATTTAAGTTTGAGAAACACAGATATTTACTTTTTGCACGCATTCCATTCTCACCTGCCTTTTGTTCGCTTATCGCTCAGTGTCACCTACTCGTTTGACTCATTATGCTTTGGTTTTCGCTATTTTAAACTTTATGCTTATAACATCAAGTGCGGGATCTGCCTACACTTGAAATTGATTTTTTATTTTTACCTTACTTGCAACTATTTAAACATAATGAATACAGGTTATTGCGCATATTTTGTAATTAATATCGCTGCCGCTTTGTTTTGCCTACAATTATTATTATTTGCGTGGATCCATCTTTCTTATAATTTTTATTTGGGATATAATGAAGTTAATGCCATTTCTTTTGTTCCATTAGTACTTACGTCTCACCAGTTTTTGTTTTCTACCTCCATCATAGTTTATCACTATTGTTTATTTCTGTTCTCATTTGTTATTTTAAGTATTTTGTTGAATTCACTACTGAAGAATGATTCATGCATCGGTGTTGGTAGGGTTAAGCTTAAAAATGATTAATATATACTATCAGAACGTGCGAGGCCTGCGCTCGAAAACAAATGCGGTATATCGTAATATTTGTATGAATTCATACGATGTTATTATATTCACGGAGACATGGTTGGTCGACGATATTAGTAATAGTGAGTTAATGGACGGACGATATCTTGTGTGGAGGCGGGACCGTGATTATTGTCGAACGGCACAGACTCGTGGTGGTGGAGTGTTGATCGCGGCAAGGAATGATCTGACCGTTGTGGAAAGATGTGAATGGCAGACCTCTGCCGAGGACATATGGGTGTCTATCGTTTTGAAGAGGTCTAAACCAGCGATTAGCTATAATATTAACATTTGCGGCTTGTATCTGTGCAAGGAAAATGCAGGTAATTCTTACATAGCTCAATTGCAAAACTTTCACCTTAAACTTAGCCAGTTAGCGACCGCCTACCCACTTGATACATTCATCGTAACTGGGGATTTTAACTTTGGTGGCGATGTGGAATGGCGACACTCGGACGACGGCCCCGGATTGTGTCCTGAGAAAGTGTCCGCTCGATATATTCTGGATTTCTTTGACACAATAAATGCGTGTAATTTGACCCAGTTCAATAGTGAGCGTAATGTCAGAGGCAGGTTATTGGATCTTGTTTTTTCAAATGGTGCTGTGAAGGTTAATGAGTGTAGTGATCCTTTGGCGGTGCCTGTAGATTTGCACCACAAGCCGGTTGTTATTAACGCTGATTTCGTTGAAGTCCATAAATGCGCTGAGAAACCTAGTGTAAAACATATATTTCATCAAGGCGATTACCCTGCAATCACGTCTGCACTGAATCTTATAGACTGGAATACATTATTGCATGCTGGATCTTTAGACCAAGCTCTTGGCCTTTTCTATAAAAAACTATACGAGTTAAGAGACCTACACATCCCCGTAAAACCACTGAATAAAATTACACACCCCCCTTGGTATACCAGTGCTTTAATTAAAGTATTGAAAGAAAAACATAAATACCATAATAAATATAAAAAATACGGTAACTTATCCGATTATAATTCTTTTTCTTTGTTGCGTAATCGAGTTAAACAACTTGAAGCGGTTTGTTTTGATGATTATATGAGAAAAATGGAATCAGCAATTACTAAAAACCCTAAGTGTTTCTGGTCTTATATTAAAAATAAAAGTAGTAGTAACACTTTGCCTAACGTACTGCATTACATGGACCAGTCCGCAGACACCGGCGAGGGTATCGCTGAGCTGTTTTCCTCTTATTTTCAATCCACTTTCCAGGAACCAGACTCGGATCCGGATTCTGATGTCCTGGATACTAACATAGCTGCTTATTCTTATAGTTCAGTGAGCCTGAGTACCGTTAGCGTGTGTCCTAACATGGTACTCAAGTTACTTAAAGGCTTGGACCCCACAAAATCTGGAGGGCCAGACTTGATACCCCCTATTTTCATAATTAATTGTGCAAAGAGTCTTGTGGCACCCGTCTGTTTGTTGTTTGAACGGTCGTTGAGAGAGGGTATCGTCCCGCGGATATGGAAATCGGCATTCATCACACCTATCTTTAAAAAGGGCGATAAATCGCAAATAGATAATTACCGCCCAATATCTAAGCTATGTCTTTTTTCTAAAGTTTTGGAACGAGTGATACATACGGAGGTCTATTCAGCTTTGCAACGTCACTTTGGCGACGAACAACACGGGTTTCTCAGAAAACGATCAACTGCCTCAAACCTGATACTGTCCAACGAACTAATAACCAGTGGGATGGAAGAACGATGTCAGGTCGATGTTATTTACACGGACTACAGCAAATGTTTCGACCGAATAGATCACCGCGTGCTTCTTCAGAAGTTATCATCTGCAGGAATACACGGTGATCTATTTCGATGGTTTAAGTCATATATAGATAATCGAACGCAGGCTGTGGTCTTACGTGGATACACGTCCGGATGGAAAACTGTCCCATCAGGAGTGCCCCAAGGCTCGATCTTGGGACCGTTATTGTTCACTATATTTATCTCGGACATAAAAAACTGCTTTTTAAATTCACATATTTTGCTATATGCAGATGACATGAAAGTCCTTAAGTCTGTACGTACAGTATCTGATACTGAGTTACTTCAATTGGACCTTGACAGATTCGTATCATACTGCAAAACCAATAAATTACAGCTAAACGTATCCAAATGTTTTCATGTTGTATTTACTCGTCTTAAAACTAACATTGGTTCGGGTTATACACTAGACGGTACGTACATAAGTAAGACAAGTAACATCAGAGATCTCGGTGTAATCCACGACGGCAAATTACTTTTTGATGATCACATTAGAAACCATTGTCAAGAAAGCCCTCAAAGCTCTGGGTTTTATTATTAGAGCTTGTTCAAGCTTTCGGTCTCTAAAACCAGTAAAAGTCCTCTACTGTTCCCTCGTGCGCAGCCACCTCGAGTACGCTTCTCAAGTTTGGAGCCCTCAATACGAGATCTACAAATCTCGTATCGAAGCTGTTCAGAGAAAATTCTTGAGATACTTGGACTTTAGGGCAAAGCAATTCTCAGTCGACTACGAACACCGTTGTAAGCGATACCATTTTTTACCGTTGCACGTAAGACGTAACATCAACGACATATGTTTTTTGGCAAACATAGCAAATGGCTCGGTGGATTGTCCCGAGCTGCTCAGCAAAATACTTCTTCGCACTAACCAAGGCAGCCTACGAACACGGCCTCTGCTGCAGGCACCGTGCGCATTGACAAACTATAGGCGTAACGCCTTCTGTATACGTAGCGTTGTAGCTTTCAACAAGTTGCCAACACACTTGGAAATCGATCTCTTCTGCACCGGCGCACACAAAATTAGAAAAATCCTTAGTAAAGAATATTTTAGCGGCAGTCGGGAGTGAGTGCGAAATAGTTTTTGTTATTTAGTGTAATGTCATATTTGTATTAGGTATTTAAATGTAGTACGAATTCATTTACTTCAACCTTTCATTTTTAATCACTGTCTACCCATTGTTATTATTTTATTCTGTGTATCGCTATTATTGTAACGCGATGTATACATGTGGAAGCTTGTAATTAGCCATTTTCCTTACCTAAGATTTATTTTATGTTTTTATTAGTCTGTAAGCTTTCTTTAAAATAAATAAATAAATAAATAAAATAAAATAAATTTAGGAGTAAACATATATAAGTTTCGCTGAGGTAGCCAACACCAAAGTATAAAAAAAGCCTCCACTTTACCGAGATCACGTCTGTTTCAATGATTCAACTATTGCGCGCAAATCTCTGCGCAAATATTGCTAATTGCTGTTTCATACGTAATAAGCCTGCCGATCTGAGGCTCGTTAGCCTGTGCGTTGGACATGTATCTCTAAGCAACAGTGCTGTCGTCTGCATATCCAATTGGTCCGACGAGCAGCCATCGATAACCATTCGAATGGACCGATCTATCAGGAAGTCTGCAATCCAATCACACAGACCACCCGGCAGACCGAATGAAGGAAGCTTAACAATAAGGCTTTCGTGTCAGCAGTGTGTCAAAAGCCTTCGAGATGACGAGGGCGACGGGGAGCACTTCCTCGTGCCTCTCGATGACCTCACTGAATTCCATACGCTAGAAGACCCCCTGTAGACCGAATTTGGCGGTCACTAAGGATACGGTTAGCTTCTAGGTAAGCCAGGAGCTTAATATTAAGTACACGTTCTATACTCATACAGAGTTTGGACTTACCACACGAAATAATTGTTATTATGTTCTATGCAATACCATTATGTTTACATGTAAATATTTTTATCCTAAAAGGATTGCAGTGAAACATTCATAGTAAAAGTTGTTCCTAGTTATGACTACTCTATTTTGACACTACTTTCATTGATGGCCGTCGACCGCCCAAAAGTGCGGAAACTCTCTAAAGCAGAGATAAGGCTTATATATTTCCCAATGTGAACGCAGCTGGCCGTTCCGTGCAGTTTGGCTTCTGTAGTTGGCCGGGTCAGCTCGACTAGAGCAATCGAGCTGACCCGGCGGTCTTAGGCACGGGCTGTACGTAAGCTTACTTCCAAGCAATCGGCACTTTTTCAGTCTCATACGAAAGGCGGAATAGGTGTGTCAAGATATCGGAGACAATTTAGTCGAACAGGTTCTAAGAACTATTGCTTATTATTCACGTCGAGGTTGCGCAGCATCCTACGGATGTCCCTTTGGATGGATGCGAATGTCTGATATAATCTTCTCGCATCCATCAGGAGAAAGAGTGGGCCGCGCGTCAACAGGATTTAGATGTCAAGATGCCGCAAAAAGAGAAGTAAAGACCTGTCCAGACCTGTCGGGTTTCAGCAGTGGTGGTAGTGAGGGACTGCATAAACTCGACTCGACCGACTTAGCCAGGGAGTAGGCACCAAAACGCTTTACTACCTGATGTTGGATAAGTTTGTTCCCTATTTGGCCAATGTGGTCGAACCGACCCCTTCGCAACGCCTTCTTGCAGGACTTGGTAGTCCTGTTGAAGTCCTTCTTCTTCTGAATCATGTCACTCGCTTTGCGTGATCGAGCGTTGACCCACGTCAGGTACGCCTCATATTTAAGCGCGTCGGTGTGATTAAATTCGACGCCGATCCATGGCCGGTCTTCGCTAGATATTGTTACGTCAGAGAACGGAATGTAATACTCCATTCTCCAACCTATACCTACAAAGTGGCTTATGTCCAGCATTGGACTGCTATAGACTGATGATGAGTAAAGTCTGCATTTGTACTGGTAATTTTAATAAATATTGACGATAAGATACTTTCTCGATAACAACAATGTCGCCGATCAGCGATTTTAACAAAACTTGATTCTTTCGAAGCGACAGACAACTTTCTCCCAATAAATAAGAACTGAACACAAACAAACGGTGGCAGTGAAATAATAATTTTACTCAATCAACTATAAGTTGCGATTTAAACACGTTTTCATTCCGAGATCAACATGAATATTGATACAGCAAATTGATGTTTGCACGCCATTCGTGAAGGTAATCGATTGTAAGCGATAAGTCAAGTACTGGTTAGCTGGGACCGTAGTGTATTGGCATGAATGCGCACTGTTGGACATGATATGCCAATGACCGAGAGCACGAAAACGTTGGTTCTACTCTTTAATTATTGATAGGATTTGACACTACTTCACCTGATGGTAAGCGATGATGTGGTCGACGATGGAGCCCGCTTGCCAAGAAGTAACCTATTCACTTTTGACTAATAAACCCTCAGGTTGTAGTTATCAGTAAACAGGCACAGGGAAAAACACACCTTTTCTTCACATTTCATCATCTGCCTAGCCCGAGCCGTATACACTACATGTTGGGGTCGACTTCCAGTCTAACCCAGTAACATGTAGCTGAATACCAGTATTTTATATGGAGCGACTGCCTATCTAAGAATCCATATAAAATTGCTAAAGTTAATGGCAGTTGGCAGAGCAAATTGCTTGCAAAACGGATGGCCAATGGGGCAGAAAAGATCAGTGGCGACCGCGAACCGAAAGACGTTGCGTTGGAAGGCCTCCCACCAGGTGGACCGATGACCTGGTGAAGGTTGCGGGGACCCGCTGGATGCGGGACGCACAGGACCGGTCAATGTGGTCCAGCAGTGGACGTCTTTTGGCTGATATGATGATGATGACTGCCTATCTGACCCTCACAACCCAGTAACAGGTCAAAATTTTAAATTCAGATTGGCGTCTGACTAACAATAACTCATGACGACCTGAGCAGATTTTATTATTGACCCACAAGATTTAAAACCTAGTTAATCAATAAATTTGTTTTGTAATTGAAAAAGTTAATTAATAACAATGTCAACAAACATAGGTTGCGCCGAGAAATCCATAATAAATGTTATATATTTTTTCAATTTCCACGACTTTGCTGGATGTAGGCCAAATAGAAATGTGCCGAGTGATTTATGATATTCGTTTAATAAAATGTTTCTTTTAACATTTCTGAGAGAACTTATTTCTTTTAGGTTATTAATCTTTATTTTGGTACGTCATTGCACAGGGACTACGTCAGATGATCAATTTTAGTTCCTTATCTATTTAAAAAATAATCTACATTACCCTTTATCCAACTACATAATATGATGGCAATAAGCTCGCCCTCTATTACATAAATATTATATATAAATATAACTGGTGGAATGTGAGTGTAGGTGCACCCCTGGCCAAAGGGTTAGGCCCTTTGGGCAATACTGGCGTTATGTTATGTTATAATTATTATGTTGTGTTCGGCTTCCAGTATAACCGGATGCAGCTGGGTAACAGTACATAGAGAGACTACCTATCTGGGGGTGACCATAAGCTCTAAGCGTAAGGTTATTTTGAGTGAGCGTAAGGGACTGGAGGTGTGCGTATATGACTTGAATACATGTCCCTTTTTACGTCGAACTATGATAGTTTTCACACGTCAGGGTACGTGGGCTGACCTTACAACCCAGTAACTGGGTAACACGATAACTCTTGGGCAAGACTGTTGTCAAATGGCTTTACTTCTCTCCAGAAGTTATCTATACTAGTAAATATTTTAAAACCACTAACCTATTTGTGTTTCATGCTTTTTAACCGATTTCCCAAAAAGGAGGAGGTTCTCAATTCGACCGTATATATTTTTTTTACGTGTGTTCGCGGATAACTTCATCGTTTATAAACCGATTTTGATAATTATGCTTTTGTTGGAAAGGAGATATCCCAAGGGTGGTACCATTATAAGAAAACCAGGATCTCATGATGGGATCCTAGAGAAATTGAGGGAACTCCTCAAATAAGGATCTAATGATGATATTCTAGAGAAATTGAGGGAACTCCTTAAATATTATAGGCATAGCGATTTTGGTATTTTTATCAATAATGCAATCATTTTCATTCAAAAAGTATAATTTGGTGAAGTGGAACAGATGACCACAATGGCCACTGGAATTTCGAAATAAAAAAAAATATCCTGGTGGTATTTGGGCTTATTGGAATCGTCATGAGATGTACTTTGGCTATAAATGATTTCCATGTTAATTGAAAGTACTTACCAAAACGACTAAAAAGAGGAAATAAAAAACTTTTAACAAAAAATCAAACCGACTTCCAAGACAAAACACTAAAGCGGAAAATAACTTTCTTTTCAGAAGTCGGTGTCGAATAACGGTTTGATTTTTTGTTAAAAGTTTTTTTTTTATATCTTATATAATTTATCTAGTAGTAGGCACGCTTCGATCGACATATCAAATCAATTAATCTGCCAAGCCTTTTCCCAACTATGTTGGGGTTGGCTTCCAGTCTAACCGGATTCAGCTGGGTACCAGTGTTTTACATGGAGCGGCTGCCTGCTACGATCGACATTTATCTTGCGAAAATAAGATAAAAAAAGAGTAAAATATAGCTAAGAACATTCTCTATAAAGTTACCTTTCAAACAAAATATACTATATCAAAATCGGTTCATCCGTTTAGGGAGCTATGATAAAAAAACAAACACAGATACACACATCAAACTCATAACACCCCTCTTTTTCTCTCGGGGGTTAAAAAGAGATTATTGCCTTATAGTTGGTGGAACTGATATAATGTTGTCACTGGTCAGATAAGGCGAATCCAAGCCTTATCATTACAAAAGTATTGTATGATACTCATCGACGTGACTAAGGTAGTTTAATTATGTTCTGATATCATTGTAGGTAACAATAATACATTGTGTTAGTACCAAGTGACGTTCAGGGTCGTCCCTGCGCCAGCTATATGTACAGACAGCATGGCAGAACTCCCTTCCGTCCCTTCGACATTAAAATATCGTTAGAACTGTAAGCCAGAACGCAAAGGAAACAGACAATTTCTCCTACTACTAATATAAACGTGAAAGCTTTTTAACCGACCTCCAAAAAAAGGAGGAGGTTCACCATTCGTATATTTATATTATTTTGTAAATGTGCTTTCGGACATAACTCCGTTAAATATAAACGGATTTGCAAAATTATTTTGTTGTTCGAAAGAAGTTGATTTAGAAATGGTCTCATTTAAATTTGGTAAAGATCTGATGCAGAAATTTGGAGATATACAACAGAACTCTTCATGACGGCAAATCTCACGGGATTGCTGTAATCGCATGTCTGTTTATTGTTTACACCATTTCATAACATACCATCACGCCAGTATGCTCTAAACGGGCACGCAGATGTGTACTGTTCACCCTTGTACTCTCTCATTCCACCGGTTATGTTCAAGTTACATGTTATTCAGGTAATCTATTCTGGAATCGTTGTACGTCTTCATCAGCATGCTCTATGACCTATATTGCCCAAGTGTGCGTGGTGATCTAGAAAAGGGATGCTGCATTACATGCGGTATCTACTTTACGTCTATTACAAGAGCCGCAGAACACCGCGCATGTGGACCATAGTGCACCAGCTGCACAAGCGCGCTAAGTGCGGCTTGTCAATAGTATGTGCTGCCTATGCTACCTTATTAAATAAAAACTAAAAATAAGCAAATTGTTTTATTTAAATAAATCTAATGTAATCATCAAGCACTGATTAACTTATTTAGATACATAAAAATATGCATTTTGAAAAATCTCACGTAAGTTCAAGGTAGAGGGGAGGAGATCGAGCAAAATCTCCCGTCATCTCAATAAGGGGTTTGGGAAATCGCCTCACGTAATTAATGGATGTCTCTCAAAGAACATAAACTAAAGGCTTTCAAGGTTTAGAATGTAAATATTGATGTACTTGTTATGTCTAGAGTACCTACTAGACAAAGGTTGGTTGGACTTCTCACATTCTATGCGATCGATATCCGATCAACTTATATTGAACACTTAGTTTCCTTTCGAAAACCGCATTTAAAACCAAGTAGCTTCCTTTCAAACCCTGGCCATGTGATTTCACGGTCAATCGCGTAAGGAAATAGGTACTATTATTAGGGCTTCATTTTGTAAAATTGAAGTGGCTTATTGGCAACCTTGTACAAGGATAGCTGAGCCGCTTTTAAAATATTAAAATTAGTCAGCAAGGTTCGTAAAGGGACTTATCACCCGAGCGTATAAATGTTTTTAAAACACCACAAATTATACTACCTTCTGCCACAGTACAAGCAGTGTGTGGCCAGTAACTAAATCATTTTACTACTCATGATAGCCCTGTAAAATACTTATGGGGGTTCAATCCTCATGGATGCCCTCCGTCTGGGGAGAAAGGAGGATTCCTATCGAGTAAAACCCTCCAGTTCCAATTCAAACCGCAATGAATAAACATAATAACAACAACAACATGTACAGTTTCAGTGACAATAATCATTTTTTTTTTGCCATGAGTTGGGCGACATGTAAATTCTTACGCACCCCCGACCAGTATCGGCCCGCTATAACCAGCGGGACCCAGGCTTGCACGCACGCACTGCGATTTCTTGTTCGTGCGAATTTTTGTCCGCGTACTGAATCATACTAATACGCACTGCGGTTAAAATGTCGCGCGATTTTTGTCTCTTTCCACCTGTTCATTGAGCATAAAATATTCGCGCGAATTAAATTCGCGCCGCGGTGGATTCTGTGACAAAACACGGATTTCTTGCGGTATTAATGCCGCGCGATTTTTTTACCGCAATGCGTGCAGTTTCATACAATTCCATAGGTCGCAGAATGGGCGGAAAAAAAACGTGCGAATAAAAAACGCAGTGCGTTGGAATGGGAAAACCGTACGTCCTCATTGGCTTCGCCCGCTTTGTAATGTACTGGTATTCAGCATCAGGTTAGACTAGTAGCCGACCCCACCAAAGTTGGGAAAAGCTTAGGCAGGTGGTGCTCCTTTAGCAAATCTTACCTGTAGAAATGTGGCGTTTCGCTGGTCTCCGTCAAGACCCTGATGCCCGTGAGTGAGATGGCGATGGTGACCTCGCTCTGGTTGAGCTGGTCACGCGCGCTGAACATCTCCTGGCCGTAGCCGCGGAGCTGCTGGCAGGTGGTGATGAAGCCTTCTTCTGCTTGTGCCTGCGAAAGTTGATGGTGTTGTATTTGAGGGTTGATAGTGACGACTAGAGGTGCAGTGGCGTTATTTGCTAGTCTTTAGTAATAGATAGTTGTGACTGATCTGATGGATTCTGGAAAGGGCTGTAAAGAGTGATATGTTACAAACTAATGATATCAGAGTGTGGGAGATATGAAAATGTGATTTGTTTGGCGGTGTTATAGTAATGGTGGATGTCGATCTTTGTAGGATGCCTGTTTAGATAATAGATGGATGAAATTAGCCTAATGACGCCTGAAAAGGAAAGGACCAGATATGTGTAGTGTTAGGAGTGGTCTGCTATAGGCTGATACTTGTTAAACAAACATTTTGTTCAATCGCTAGCCGCCGAAGGGCTGCATCGATTATGGAGACGCTACTCCCAGAATTATCGCGGCGATTCTTATTTTTGATAGAAAAATGAGGCGTGATAAAGCTGTTTATGAGCCTTTTCGTCAGTGCTATGTTCAAATTAATCTATGTCAAACGGCGAGGTAACTTTAGTAAGTTCGCTTCTTGCAATTATGTCACTTTCCTACACAAAACATACTCAAATAACCACATAATAGTTAAAACGATGGCTGACAACATACGGCGACGCTGCCGTGTGGACGCCGAACGCTAAACGTAAAGTGTGTCGAATTGATTTCATTCACATTTAGGTACACGTACAATAATAGTACGCAGACGTACGGAGGACGTACTCATGTATTTAGTGGGGAGCTCATGGTCACAGAATTGCATCTCTGATACATGTGAGAACATGTATCAGAGATGCTATTTGCTATTTGAGAGATAGGAGCTATCGTTCTTGGCCTCCTCTAACTGGCTTCTTCTTTATTATTACACCGTGTTTTTTAAGGTAGATTGAGGATCATCTTCCTGCCCTTGTCTCATGTTAGGAACACGCTTTCTTCTTCTATTTCCCCTGTCAACGCTATCATCTTTTCTTTCGTGATGGAAGGTCAGTTGGAGGAGTACGAATATGAATGACGGATTGTAATCCGCATGATGGTCATCTACGTTGCATAAGACCAGGATGCCTTGATAAAACCAGCTCACTCTTGTGCTGAATTTGAACTAGCCCAGTGTGACTCTTTATACGACTGACCAGCGATTCTATAGACCGAGAGAAGAGGAAGGAGGAAGGGGTACATAGACTTATGAGATAATATGAGCCAGTCTCGGCAGAATTCACCGCTTTATCAAAAACACTATATTGGAGTTAACAGACAAGACAATCAAGTATGCTTTCTGCCAACCATATCTAATTCAACACGCAAGTTATAACAAAGCATATGTTTTAAAAAAGATCGCCTATTAGGTATATTACTTGTTTAACTAACTGTAACTACATTTCACCGTCATCTATAAACACTGCGTCTGCCTGTTAAGGTGCTATATACGCCCCAATGTTAAGGGCCTACATACCCTTTAGTGCCGTAAAACGGTAACTTTCTAAAGCATACTCCTTAGTAACAGCTAGGTTAAAAGGTTTGGAAAAAAAAATGATTCATGTACATAATTTTGAACACAAGGTTTTTTCGTGTAACTAATAGTTTTGCTTTAAAAAAATAATTAACAACACGATATTTTATCACAACTTTTGGAAACTCCAAAACGATTTGGATGTTTAAAAGTATTTTAAGACAGAACAATTGATGGCTGGAATTTCTACTTATCTAACATAGCAAATGTAAATCAAATAATATTTTGCAAACAAAACTGTTCAAAAGGAGGTTCAATATTGATATTTTGGCAGCGAGCGGGCGCACGGCCAGTACTGCGTTAACATTGGGGCGTATATAGCGCCTTAAATCGCGGACATACGAACATACATACGGGTCGAATAGAGAACCTCCCTTTTTGAAGTCGGTTAAAAGTAGATTGATATCGCGCTAATGAGACACACGTTGATATTTTAAGGCGTGTACTTGAGGCGCCGACGATCGTGTCATATCAAATATACATAACGATTACATGAGAGATAACGAAGAACGCTCTGAAACGCATTTACTTTCATTAAGTTGACATGGTTTCATTTGCAACGATATAAATACCTAAAGACCGAATATTTTGTATCATTTCTTTGCACCGCAAAGCCATTACTGCCATCCGAGCCCTTTAACCCAGTTTCTTACGTAGACATGAAATACCTAGATGAATATATGTTACGGAAGTAAATAACCACGGTTTGCGAAAAATGTATCACACTTTAGGAAAAATGGGTGGTGTTTTCTGAGACGAAAACTGCAAGTTCTAACTTCCATTCTATAGCTGTCATATTCTTCCCGACCCAGGATATAGGGAGACCTGAGAGGAGACAAGCAAAGCCGCACCCTAATTGCATAACTGTTTTGACAGCACGAAGCACGCGCGTTCCCTTTCATTTTGACAACTCAACAGTATTCATTGCGTATTCTACGCTGTCAAGTAGACGGATTTCTGAACAAGTGAAGCAATCAATTATGAATTCAAAGCAAAGCACGCGTGCGCCATTCTTTAAAGTTATGCAATTAGTGGCTGATCCCACTATCAGGACTGTTTAGGAATCAAAACAGAATCAAACCAGGCGTTCCCAAAAATCGCTGAAGGAGCCGATTATCGATTTATCTTTTCTACAGTCAGTGTGAAGGCGGACTTTCCGCGAAGCTACTCCCGTTTTACTTGTCCTTACTGATGACTGATAGTCTGATGGAGAGATGGCCATTACGATTAGAGAAATGCCAATTTCGCCTGCAACCAATCACGCGGGAAAACCCTCGCCATTTAGAAATCAAATGTGATCTAGTTAAACTGGTTGTTGACTGACCAAAGGATTAAAAAGCATGTCATGAGACTTTAGAAGTTAATTTAAATATTTGGAATTCAAATTGAGCATTTAAATTACTTTTCGTAAATGCAGAAGTTAATAAGTATTTTTAGCGCGTAATTCGCGTATCTGCCATACTATTGGCACGATATTGCGAAATCGTAAAAAAGCAGAAATAAAGTAGCCAATGACAAGTGCTATGTTTACTATAGTTAACTAAACCAATATTGTTTTTAACTAACAGACTTATTTGTATTGGAATATCTTGATAAGTCAATAGGAGCCTTTCAATAAAGTATATTAATAAATCTGTCTTTAACAGTAAAATTCCACCCTGAAAGAGCAAAACACTTGATTACATTAGCACAGATACTGTTATAAATAATGTATTCTCAGCGGCATGTTCATGACAGTTTTACTAACTAACTTAATTGGATTATAATTTAATTCTTTTATGAACAGAACCAACTGTATTGTTTACGTTGTGATTGTAATCTTCAGCAGAACAGTTCTGTTTCTGTAATGGTGTGTAATTGCTTGTAAGAATGTGGGAAATTATCTTATTTATCTAGGTAGTTATGGATGTAAGAAAAATGCATTTTGTAACAAGATTTTGAATGTAATTTCGACATCTAAAATATAAATGTTGATATTTGGCCCCTAATTTTTTCTCTGTAGGACAAAGATCTGCCTTTAGTGTACATTTTTCTTGCATAGCATAACCCACATATTATTGATAATCAGCTTATAAAGTTCCCACTGCTGGGACACATCCCACTCTGTGGGAATGAGTGTGCTGTAATTTAACACATTTTTTCTTGACTAAAGTACATTAATAATTAAAGATTATAACAAATGGTGTGTTTACTCATTCTAACTAAATTTTCTCATAGTAGTTATGACTAAAACCATATAATAGGTCACCTCTTATTTTAAATTATTGTTATGAATTAAATTAACTGCCTATTATAGCTACATGTACAGTTGTACACTCATATCTAGTAAGAAAGCTCTTTTCCATAAAACAATATTAATGAGCACAAGAAGATTTATTAGGTATTATGTCTATCACTTAGATCTTTAGTTTACAAAATATGGTAGCAGAGAGATGACATGTAATATATCAAAAGACATTATAGAAACTGATTCCCACGCAGTGATTCAGGTGGGAACAAACCCATCAGACAATGTATGATTTAATATCATTCCTAGATCTGATTGGTTACTACTGACATACATACATACAGATGTATTCTGCATTAAGAGAAAGTTTGCAAAGGTCAAGTTTTGTTACGAGTTGAAATGAGAATCATGTTTATAAATAAGATTGACTGGTCTGAACAGTTATTTATAGCCGCCACACATGCTCCAGTTATATTTACTGTAAGAATAAATATTCTGCTGACTAAATGGTTGCGTTGAATTTGTTCTGTCCCTAGTTTGATTTAAATACCAAGGATGGGCTTACCTGTGACATGTTGTGCAGAGCCATGTGATGCTGTATGACTGCCTCAGTCAGCCACTCCAGCCGCCCAGTCTCAGCTAAAGTACTTCCATCAATGATCTGTCCCCCATCCAGCATTTGTTTAGGGAAAGTCAGCAAGTTCTTCAAGTACTCAACCGTATGTCTTTCCCGGTCATGGTTACCATACTCTGCTTGCCTGCTGTAGGATGCAAGCACCACAGCCTGCTGGCAGTCACAGATGATTCTGCCTTCCACCAGATCATTCTTGAGTTGCAAGAAGTAGTGGTACCTTGTGACCTCGTCAGTGATCAGGCTGGTGCCGGAGATAACATAGTACATGACGCGCAGGTACAGCTGGTGCGAGGACGCGTACTTCTCGAGCTGGCGCTTGAGTGGCCGCTCCAGTTGCACCCAGCGCGGCTGCTGACTGCGGTTGACATAGCGCAGCCCGAACAGATCTGGCTGCAGCACGGCCTGCCGCTGGCACACGTTGTCAAGGCACTCCTGCCCCGTGCTGTCCACCGACAGCGTGCAATCCGCCACACCGCCATCCAGCAGCTCCACACTAATCACAAACAAACTCTTCGACGCGACATTGTACTGCCGCGTCTTCTTCAACTTCAACTTGAAAGGCATCTTCCTAAGCTACCCGCCACCACTTTGCAATAACATCACATAGGAAACAAACGTTACGTTTCGTTTATGGCGAAGGAATGTAGGAAACGATGCATCCGTTACGCGCGCCACATATTTATGACTTTACGTCTCGATTTCGCGACGTAATACCGGTCACTTGAACGAATTTATTTTACAGTGGTGATGACGTAGGTGTATCGGCAGAAAGTAATAAAAATTGTCGAGTAAACACATTTATGTATTATGAAAATAAGAAATTCACGTTCACAACATTAGAAGCCATCGAGAAAGTGACAGTTTGACAGTTGTATTTTGGTGCTGCCATTTGAAGTTTAAAAGCTCTACCAATTTAGTAGACATATTAATGATTTGGTAGATATCTTATATTAAAAGAGCTATTCTCCTTCACACTAACATTATCTTTCGTTCTTTTAAAAACGTTGCCCCACTCTAGGAATTTATTCCTGTATCGTGGGTGCGTTTACAAACATATAAACTCACATACACGACACCCAAAGCCGGAACAACTATCTGTGGGTCATACAAATATTTGTTCCATGCGGGAATCGAACCCGCGACACGCAGCGCAGCACTCAATCGCTTAACCACTGCGCCAATCGTGCCCGGTGCCCCCAGAATTATGTGCATGAAAATTGGGAAAGAGATAGATTATAGTCAGGAATAGAACATAGGATAGGTAGGTAGGTAGGGAACGGTAGAATCAACTTGTATTCCATTTAAATTTAAATTGTGTCATTCAAAAGTGCCGCTTGGTGGCCCAGTTGAAATAAATATCTTTTGTCTTGTCTTTTGATACTTTTATCCTGGGAACATGTTCCCTAATGTGAGTCAGGTATATATGTTCTGTGTGAGTCAGTCACCAGCGAATTCAAAACCTAACGTCCACAGGAACAGATCATACAGATTTTGCGTATAGAAATGAGTGCTTTACCTCGTCGTGATAGGACTCAATATCCAACGTACATTAAAGACTGACGCTGCGCTTTGCTTCGACTATGTCTGAGTGTGCTTTGGCCAAGTAAAAGTGACTTGTTGCTAATCACTAAACTCTTAGCTTATTGTTTTGTGTGTAACATTATTTTCTACCTATATTGCTCATCTTCTCTTTAGCCGCGTACCGTACAGACATCGCGAGGCATGCGCAGCGCACGGCGAATTGAATCGCAATGTGTGGACGTTCATATTCTTGGTGAGGCATGTGCTACGACAACTCAAATCAAAGCAAAAGGCGTGCGTTGCGAGCAAAAGGCATGCGTTGCGAGGCGTGCGCGTCGCATGCCTCGGGATGTCTGTACGCGGCTTTTGAATAATAATAGGGGTTGCCAGAATAAAAAAATAAAATAAAAACGTTTAAAAAGTATAATTTAACATTATTCATAAATATAAAAAAAAAACATGGTGCTTTTAACACTGTGTTTCATAAACTCATCAATCACCTATAATTACCAAACATTTTTGTTATTCAAGGTGCAGACCGCTTCTGTTCTTTGCTTAAGTTCAGCCAATCGAGGGGTTCTTTTAGGACTCGCATTAGCTTCTCTTCAGGTGAATTTTGTTTGGGTGTGTTCATGTACTCCCATTTCTGAAACAAGTAGATTATCTTAATTAATGTATGAGCTAAGTGTTTTATCATCACCATCAGCCTTTTCCCAATTGTTGTTGGGGTCGGCTTCCAGTCCTACCGGATTCAGCTGGGTACCATTGTTTTACATAAGCTAAGTGTTTTATAATCAATAAAAATAATAGAGATACGTGGATTCAGCGATTTGCCTGTTTTGGGCTTCGAATGTACAATCAGGCAAAATAATTGTTTACCACCTTAATATTGAAGCTTACTTGCACGTCATAAAGCGACAAGATCTATTTTTCCATGTGACAGATAAGTCAAGTATGTCAACCTTATTGAAGTTCAAATTAACCAAGAATCGTAGTTAAAAGTTGTAAATTTTCTTGGCTTTTCTTTATTTCCACTACAGGCGTAGGGTTGTTATCAGTCGACGATGGTAGAATGGATTGGCCAACGTCGATCGATGGATTGGTAATACTTGTAAAGGAGAAAAAGAACCAAAAGAGGGATTAACTTCAGTGCCAATGACCTTATGGGCATGTATTTATGCAGTAAGGACCAGTCGGACCGCATGGTTTTCTTGCTATGATGCTTTAAATCTATGCTATGACTTAAATATATATGTATGTTTATTTTAGCTACAACATATATATTGTTAATCAATTTTACTTCAATAATTATTTCAATTTCTATGCACCTGCCATGTTATCTCTCCACCACCCTTGGTTGACTGGTAGAGAATGCCTCAGGCATTAAGTCCGCATATGTACTCGTATGTTGCATTAAGTTTTAAATAAATAAATATTATTTGAATACTTACAGCGTTAAGTGGTAGCGACATGAGTATGGACTCGTACCGCGCCTGCGGCGTGTGGAGCCCGAACTTGGTGCCACGGTCGTACATGAGGTTGAACTCCACATAGCGACCTCTTCGGAGCAGCTGCCACTGGCGCTCATAGTAGCCGTATGCGTCGTCTTTGTGTTTTTGGACTGGAACATAAATAAAGTTTTCCTTAAATGATTCGTAAACACGATAGTTCCGTTAAAAGCATAGTGCAAGGAGACAATCAGCGGCTGCTGCTAGAGATGGTACTTTCAACACTTTCCATTCAAACTAAGCGTGTCAATGAGTGTCTCCGGCTAATCATTAGAACTGAAGAGCCATGACTATTTATTAAATGCCACCGCTATACAAAATTTACGCTCAGTGTAATGAAAGCGTCTCCAGTCGCTGCCAGGGCGGCGAAAAAGGAGAAGACAACCAGTTTGTAATTCAAAGAGAGAAAACAACATAAACCTTACCAATTGGCAAATAACTAGGTATGACGGCTTCAGCACAGGACGTGACGAAATTGAAAGCTTTGTCCTGACTTGGCGCGTCGATGTCATCAAAGAAGATGCCACCGACACCGCGTCTCTCGCCTCGGTGGGGAATGTAGAAGTAATCATCGCACCATTTCTTGAATCTGCGCAATAGACATGAATAAATTTTTGTTTTTTTTTATTGCTTCCTGCCTGATTTTCTTTTATTTTATAATCGATGGGCTCGCATTTGACCACTATCTCACCTGATGGTAAGCGATGATGTGGTCGACGGTGAAGTACGCTTGCCTAGAAGTAACCTTTCACTTTAGACTTTAAGACCCCAAGGTTGAATTGTCTGCTGGAAACTATTTTTTTCTAAATTAATATAATAAAAACACGATATATATAAAAATACCAATGCCAAACCGACTGCTAGCTGGTTTCAGTCCTAAACGGTTTTCATAGCATAAGTTTCAGTTAAAATCATAATTAATATTTCGTGATTGCAAACCACGCCATTACGAATGTATTAAAATATTATAATTAATTACGGTATGATGAGGTGCCGAACATATTAATAGACCGTAAAATTGATTGCTACCAATCAATTTTACGGTTTAATTTAAGTGTTGCCAGTGAAAAATAATATTCTACCATAAAGTAGTAGAACATGATCTGACAAACATTTTGGTAGCAAAATTAAATGGTTAACTTCTTGCCCGACTGTCGAAGGAGTATAATGTGTTTATCAGTCTATGTATGAATGTATGTATGTTTGTTCCTATGTGGCGTTCCAGAGACCAAACGCGTTGGCCGATTTTGATGATTCGTACATCAATCGATTCGTCTTAATCATGCGAGTGAGTGTCACTGGCTACATTAAAATTGAAATATTTTTTTTTCTTCCAATCCCGTCGTGTGGGGTATCAAAATAAAGGGTTTTAAGAGACGATTAAAAAAATATATAACACTTATATGTTTAAATGTACCTAATTCGAAAAAAAAAGCTGTTAAATAAAAATAAAAAAAAACAAAAAAACCCGACTGCTTAAAAAGCGAACTAAAAAGACGTAAACAAGAAAAAAACATGCTGTGATTTGATTTTTGATTTTTTATCTGGTATTGTTGTTATTGGTCACCACACTCACCACATAACACAAATTCCTAGGACGTAAACAATAAAATATTTTTCATCCCACCATCTCGGAAAGAGTATTTTTAATCTTCAATATCAGAGTGGAAAAGCCGTTTTTATTCACTAGAGGATAAAGTAAATTGAATTTAGAACATCGTGTGCACTAAGTTTGTGAATTAAAAAAAAACACTAAACCTATTTACTGCTCTACCTCTATGGTGCCGAAAATATCATACAACTTTTTTTTAATTTGTTAAAAACTCAGACTCGGAACCTTCTTGGTGTTCTTTTTTCAATTTGCTTTGTACGCGGTTCTAACCATCTCCCTCTCTCTCCAACATTGACGCCAAGGGAATCCGATGAATCGGTACAACTATTAAGTATGACAGATAGTTTACCGAAAAACAGTACACAAGTGACTAACACCAATATTACAGTACCAAACAAAAATATTACACTCAATTTAAATAACTGTAGCAACGTTACTTTAAAATTTTCTTAATTATACCTTAGTATTATTTTGTTATAATTTAAAGATTATTCTGTAATACTTACCTGTCATAATGTAGTAATTAATACCAAAAAATAAAAAAATCAAACAATAAAAAACCAAAAAATATAAAAGTGTACCTATCTTGTGATTGTAAACGTTTTTTTTTGCATTTAGTCATTTCCTCGCTGAGGTGGAATGAAAAGTTACGTGTTGCACTCGAGTGCAAAGATTTTTCACTTCGTGCTCTTTTGATTCCCTCGCTAACGCTCAGGATTCTAATTTTGAATCACTCGCTGCGCTCGTGATTCAATTTTAGAATCCTTCGCTTGCTAGGTCATCAAAATTGAACACGCGGTTAAAAAGCAACTTTGCACTCTTGTATAACAAATAACTATTTTTTTGTAAATATACTAACCCATCGTCTTCCTGCTCTTATCCCATGTTACTTGGGTCGGCGCAACAAGTTTTCTTTTTCCATACCGGCCTGTGCCCCGTCATGCCATCACTAACTCCCTTTTCTTTCATTTTATTTCTCATACAGTCCATCCATCTATCTATTAATGTCTTTTTCTTCCAACTACGTAGTAATGTTATCATTAATCACTACAAAACTGATCACAAAGTACGTATTTATTGCTTAGAACCAAAACAGTGCAGAAAAGTTATATGAAATCTCATTGTTGCACTGTTTTATTTTAATGCACTGTTTTGTATATTTTATCTAAACTAATATTATAAAGCCGAAGAGTAGGTACTTGTAGTTAGGGTAGGTAGAGTAGGTAGAATAGATAAAGTAGGTAGAGTAAGTAGAGTAGGTAGAAAAGGTAGAGAAGGAAGCTAGAGTAAGTAGAGTAGGAAGAGTAGGTAGAGAAGGTAGAGTAGGTAGAGAAGGTAGAGTATAGAGTAGGTAGAGTATGTAGAGAACGTAGAGTAAGTAGAGTAGGTAGATTAAGAAGAGTAGGTAGAGAAGATAGGGTAGGTAGAGAAGGTAGAGTAGGTAGAGAAGGTAAAGTAAGTAGAGAAGATAAAGTAAGTGTAGAGTAAGTAGTGTAGGCAGAGTAGGTAGAGTAAGTAGAGTAGGTAGAGTAGGTAGAGAAGGTAGAGTAAGAAGAGTAGGTAGAGAAGGTGGAGTAAGTAGAGTAGGTAGAATAGGTAGAGAAGGTAGTGTAAGTAGAGTTAGTAGAGTTGGTAGAGTAGGAAGAGTATGTAGAGAAGGTAGAGAACGTAGAGTAGGTAGAGAAGATAGATTAAGAAGAGTAGGTAGAGAAGGTAGGGTAGGTAGAGAAGGTAGAGAAGGTAAAGTAAGTAGAGAAGATAAAGTAAGTAAAGTAGGTAGAGTAAGTAGAGTAGGTAGAGAAGGTAATGTAAGTAGAGTAGGTAGAGACGGTAGAGTAAGTAGATTAGGTAGAGTAAGTAGAGTAGGTAGAGAAAGTAGAGTAGGTAGGGTAGGGAGGGTAGGCAGGTTAGACTAGGCAGGTTAGGCTAGGCAGGGTAGCCAGGGTAGGCAGAGTAGGTAAGGAAGGCAGGGTAGGTAGCAGAGGCGGCTGTACTTTAAGTTCACTCGTGCGCTGAACTACCAGATTTTAATAGGATAAGAAAAATTTTTTTTTTACTAATATCTGATTAACGATCTATTCAATATTAACGAAATTATGACGAGCCAATTTAAGCTCTTTGCTAAAGTAATAAGACGTATATTGCTGTAAAAAAATATTCCCCGTGCGCTAGGCTAAAGCGCACGGCGAGTGCAGTACAACTTCTATGAGATCCGAGCGAAAACGCCTGGCGCGTGAGACAGAGATAGTTCAATAGAAAATGTACGGCAAAATACGGCACTCTCGTGCGCCGCCCCAGCGAACCGAAGATTACCGAGAGCGGCCGAGGTTTGACGAACGAAATTTACCTTCGGGTCGAGTACCAACATTACGCAGGTGGGAAGTGAGGCGGGCGCGGGATTTGTTTACTTTTTAGACACTAGTTATTTCTATATTCTAATTTTTTTTTTTTTTTACTTTCTGAGTTGTGGGACAGTGTGTGACTGTGTGTTAGATTTCAACACTAAATTGAATTAGAACGTTACTCACGGACAGGTTAAATGCACTTTCTGTACTCACCATTAAAAAAAAATATATTCAGTCAATACCAGATATTAAAAAAGGTGAGCGAACATGCCGCTGCGGAAAAATATCGGCGTATCGATTTAATTTATAAAATATAAAAATATCAAGTTTAGACAAAATGTTCGTTATTTAAAATACAACTTGATAATGATCAATAGTCGCTCATCAGACCACAAAATGTTGAATTTTGGTCAAGTTGTACAACGACGTAACTAGATGGCGTTGGCGTCGAATTAGAAGTCGCTAGCGAGATGGTTTGCCGATTAACATAGGCTCCTGTGAATTTCAGTAAATTTAACTTGTTTGAAACCCGAATTTGAATATGCGACGAGTTGGTTGGTGAACTACTACTTCTATGATCCACCAGCCGCCACTGGTAGGTAGGTAGTGGTAGGTAGATTGGTAGCCAGTTGACGGGAGCGAAGCCGCGGGGGTTAGCTAGTTTAGATATAAATTTACCACAGAGGTTTAATGTCTCCAATTGAACCAATTAGGTGAAAAAAATGCCTTGCATTTTGTACCATTGTAAAACTTTGATAGGTAGGTATTTCATATTTAGCAAGAAAAGTATAAAAAAATGGAAATAGATGAGAGGTAGATTGGTAGTTGAAAGAAAAGTAGATTACGCACCTCGCTAAAGTGAGTAATTAATGCACTCGTGTTAATTTAGTGCCCTCGCATGCGCTCGGGCACCAACATAACACTCATGCATTAATAACTCACTTTGCGCTCGATGCAACAATCTACTATAAAAATAAATTGTTCCAATTTCTTATGGAAAAGTGTTTTTACTCCGTAGATGATTTTTTATCGACGAGAACTTTTTAAATGTTTAATTCCGCTTGACGATAATTTGTTTTTGTTGATTGTGTTGTGTCTGTGATGTATAATCGTAATAATGTAATTTGTATTTAATCTGACATGGAATTAGAATTTTACAATCATATTTATCCTAATAATGTCATTTGTATTTAACACCTTAACTGCCAGGCAATGAGACACAATTGAAAATGTATTGTTTGTCGGTCACTTGGCAGTTAAGGTGTTAATCTGACATGGAATTAGAATTTTACAATCATATTTTCATTATGTTATTTAATAATTTGTATGCCTAAGTGGCTGATCATGGCATGAACATTATTAGTATGTAATTATGTAATGAACACCTGCATGTAACCCATGTATCACAAATAAGCAATTTGATTTAATTTGATCTTTTCTTTTGCCGTCCCCTCCCTCTCCATCCATCCACATTTATATTCATAACTCTTTTTAACCCCCGACCAAAAAAGAGGGGTGTTATAAGTTTGACGTGTGTTGCTGTGTATCTGTGTGTCTGTCTGTGGTATCATAGCTCCTAAACGGGTGAACCGATTTTGATTTAGTTTTTTTTTTGTTTGAAAGGTGATTTTGTCGAAAGTGTTCATAGTTATGTTTGAATAAAATCGGTTCAGCCGTTCAAAAGTTCTGGGCGTTTTACTGTTTGAACCAGGGTGTTTTCGCAAGATATCGTGTAATAAATAACGTGTTCAATAGATTGCCGATCGAAGCGTATCTAATAGTAGATACGCTCTTTATAATATTGGTATAGACATAGGTCTATACCAATATTATAAAGAGGAAAGATTTTTTTGTTTGTTTGTTTGTACCGAATAGGCTCCGAAACTACTGGACCGATTTTAAAAATTCTTCCACCAATAGAAAGCTACATTATTCCTGAGTGACATGGGCTATTTTTTAATCCCGAAAACGGGTCCTGTGGGGTGGCCCACGGGAGCGAAGCCGCGGGGAACAGCTAGTACTAGATAAATTACGTAGCATGAAATAAAAATGTGTCGAGGGTGCTCATCACATGACCATACCAAAAATATACTAACACAACACTAAATAATTAGGTAAATTATAATACTTACTTTTCGTAGTATGTTGGGTCATGTTCATCGCACGCATTCTTTAGTGTAAGATGGAACAATACTGCGTCCTCTTCGTTCAAGTAGTAAGGTGTCAAGTCGGTGCCGCCGCCGAACCACCACTGGACACCTGATTAGGGATATAATTATTGTTTTTATCCAGAAGAATTACCGTACATAAAAACCGAAACACAATAAACACTATTCTTATAGTACCTAACTAGAACTTAAGCCGACCTAGACAATTAAACAGCTGGGTGTAATGTCGCTTCCCAAGTCCATTTATCGTTTCAGGAGGTCTAAATCTCGTCATAAGTCTATGCGGATGACGTTACAAGTTGCAGTTGTCTACTTAACCTTTAAATGTGGACGTGGGGTTGCAGAGGCCCCGCGTAGTCTGATAATTTCGTTTAAAGGTCACTTCTTCGTGACCCCCGAAACGGAGCTGCTGCTCTTTCAGGTTAGTAGCGGCACAATAATAGACAAAGTGGTTGAATTGCCAGTTTTAAAACACTTGAGTTTTAAGCTTCCATAATTTGGCCGGGGCTTCTGAGACCCCACGTGTTACGAATGACGATGTCCACGTGTCCCATACATATAATTTCAAAGGGTATTTGTGTTTTGTTTTTGACCTTTCTACAAAAACCAGGACAACAGAGTAAAATTTAGTACGTGGTACGAATAATATTATTCAATATGCTAAATTTCTTATGAAGATTTTTTGCTAATTACTAAAAATGTGCAATTCAGGGACATTGTTTTATTTTAACTGTAATATGTGCACAGCATAACCCTCCGTCAAATAGATTTATTTCAAATTTTTCGTTTTGCCTAAGTTTTAGCCTTTGTCAAATTTATTATTATTACTACATAAGAAATTAATATTACTGTTTATAGTTTTTTTAAAGAGAAAACCATTTATTTTTTTATTTTTCGCGAAATATTTTGTAAATTTTAAGCATGAAGCACAGGGGCCTCTGAGACCCCACGTCCCTGGTAGTGTTATAAAAAAAATTCCGTCCACACCAATGATATTCAAATAAACAGATATGTTATAAGCGCGCGCATTGTGACGACTCGAATAGTAGACAATTGTATGATTTAGTCTTTAGTTTATGTCACGCATGGCGAAGAGCGATACGCTTTGTTGAAAAAAAACCAAATTAAAAAAAAGCCATCGTGTGTATTTAGAAAGTGTACCAATTATAATACCAAATTACATAAAACAGAAGGGATCTCATACCATATGTAAATACGCAATACACCTCAATTTACTATTTTATTTAAATTTTTTTTCCTAATTTTCTGATATTTGGAGGTTATAAAAAGAAAAAAACATTGGTTGTCAGAATCAGAATAATGTTTGTTTACATTCACACGCAAGTGACAAACACTAGCTGTCTCTTTTTTTCTTGTTTGTTTTATCAAGCCATCCCTTTCGACATTGTAGTGAAATGTCAGATGAATGAAAAGTGTGTATGTGTGCTGCCGCTGCTGCGCGGCACACTTTTTTCAATTGTTTTGTGAGTGTATAACGTATCTGTTTATTTGAATATCATTGGTCCACACTTAAAGGCTATTCGGCCAGTCACATATACAGTAAAAAGGATGGCGCAATATTACTAGTATAGCAGCAACAACTACAGTGCTACAAGGAACTTTAACTTATGTGAGTGAGACTAGCTGACCCCCGCGGCTTCGCTCCCGGCAACTCGCTACCTAACTACCATAGCTACCCTACCCTACCAACTGAAAAAAAAAACCTAAACCAACTACTAAATAGTTCGAACAAAGCCTAAACATTTGGTTTGGATAGGTGAGCCCGTTCTTGAGTTATAAAATTACGACGAAAAGTGGCATTGATTTATATATATATATATATATATATCTTCTCGTTATAAGACATGCACGTGACATTCAACCTTGAGCTGATCAACAATTAATTACCTAACAGAACAACAATAGTTCTATCTCTCTGGACTTACCATCTTTATCTTGGACTTCGAAGTACCGATAGTTGAAGTGTATGGTGGGTACCATGGGGTTCCGCGGATGGATCACTGCGCTCACGCCAGCCGCGAAGAATGGCAGCTCAGCGTTCTCAAGCTTTTTACCCCTAAGAGAATAACATAATGCATTAGAAATTAAAATGCCTATCTTTAGCCTTTTCTCGACTAACTGGATGCGGCTAAATAAAAATAAATGTACGTCTGTAAATCTTTCTTTAAAAACAAACAGTAAAGATGTTACCCTCCTTTAGCAGCAGGGTCAAAAGTTGAGAACACTAGTTTAAGATAAGAAATCATGATCTGATTGAAAATACATTTTTGACCTTTTCAGGAACTTAGATAACATTTTGGGTCATTTCGCAATCTATATAACGGCTACAAATACTACGTTTTTGCTCAGATAAAATGTGTGGTCTGAGGAAAAAACAATAAGAGCATTTACGTCAAACAATGCGCCACATAGACAGACAACATGGCATACAAACAATGCCGTTATCCCTTGGTTGATTGGTAGAGAATGCCTAAAGTTTTAGTTCCACCTTTTTATTTTTGTGATGCATGAAAATTAAATCTAATATCTTTAAACGAGCAATTCTTGTATATATGCAATTATGCATTTAAATAATCTGAATCTCGGAAACGGCTCCAACGATTTTCATGAAATTTAGTGTGTGTTTTCGTTCTAGGTTTCATTTTTAGAAAACGCCGTTTTTTCCATTTTCACCCGAACAAAGCTCGGTGGCCCAGGTACTAAATGATTAATTACGATAAAACGTAATTCAAACTACGTTATTACAAACGGGCATTTCGTTTCACAACTGTGGACGTGGTTGCGTTGCCCACCTGTTTGCACAGATGTCTTGCGTGTTGTCCTATTATGCATTTGATCGAAACACCAGTGAGTAGTGACAAGTGATTTGTGCATTTGTGTGTAGGTATTCTCATGTTGTTCCGTATGGTGCCGGACGTTAAAAAATTTCACCATCCCATGTCTTCCCGTGGGTGTCGTAAGAGGCGACTAAGGGACAAACCAGAGAATGGGCAGCAGCGTTCTCTGTGCTTCTATAACAACCATACTGCGATCGCCAACCCGCCTGCCTAGCGTGGCGATTATGGCAAAACCCCCCCTATGAATAGCACAAATAAAAAATGGCCCCTAGTGCCCGGCAGCTTGCCTACCCTCGACTACGGTAGCGGTCGAGGTTACAACATGGCAAGGGGTGCTAAGAATCTCCGGACGAGATCCGGTTACCAAAACAATCACCGACGACTGGACCTGGCAACGTACAACACGCGCACACTTCGGACCGACGAGAAGATCACCGAGCTCGAAGAGGAATTGAGCAGGTTGCGATGGAGTATTATAGGGTTATCTGAAGTCCGAAGAGAGGGGGAGGACTCGATAATCCTCAAATCCGGTAACCTGCTCTATTTCCGAGAGGGTGACCGGCAGTCCCAGGGTGGTGTCGGGTTTATCGTCCACAAGTCCCTTGTAAACAACGTGGTGAAGATCGAGAGTGTGTCGACCAGGGTGGAGTACCTTATACTCAGAATATCCTCTAGATATTCGCTGAAGGTCATACAGGTCTACGCCCCAACCTCGGCACACCCCGACGACGAGGTAGAGACCATGTATGAGGATATCTCCAGAGCCATGCATGGTTTCAAAACTCACTTCACCGTTGTCATGGGGGACTTCAACGCGAAACTGGGCAAACGAGACGAGGATGAGCTGCAAGTGGGGTAATTTGGAGTTGGACGAAGGAGCTACCGGGGTCACCTACTGGCCAGTTTTATGGAGAAGGAGGGCCTCTATATGATGAACTCCTTCTTCAAAAAGCGTGAACACAGGAAGTGGACCTGGCAAAGCCCCGATGGTGCAACAAAAAATGAGATCGACTTCATCATGTCAACCAAGAAGCAAATGTTCAATGATGTCTCTGTGATCAATTCGGTAAAAACCGGGAGCGATCACCGCATGGTAAGAGGCACATTGAACATTAATATTAATCTTGAAAGGTCTCGACTGATGAAGTCCACGCTCCGTCCAGCACAGATCCAGGTCCAAAACCCCGAGAGCTTTCAGCTCGAACTCCAGAATCGTTTCGAGTGCCTAGGGAGCTCCGTGAACGAATACAGCGACGGGGTCGTGGAAGCTGTCCATACGGTCGGGTCTAAGTTTTTCAAGACCCGTCGTACAGATAGAAACAAAAAGCTCTCTGATCATACCCTCAAGCTTATGAAGGAGAGGCGTGAGATGATCCTGCAGTCGTCAGATGAGGCGTGCAAATACCGGCAGATCAATAGACAGATCTCTAAATCCTTGAAAAGAGATCTCCGCCGCTTTAATACCGAGCGTATTAAAGACGCGATTGAGCGAAATAAAGGCTCCAGGGTTTTTTCAAGGGATCTGGCTATTGGGTAGAGCCAGCTCACGAAACTGAAGACCGCAATGGCAGGATCGTATCCGCCAAACCAGAGCTTCTGAGGGAGATCGAGACATTCTATGGACAGTTGTACACATCAATCAGCAAACCCGTTGCGAGTCTAGCAAACGACCCAAGAGCTAGATTGACCCGACACTATACCGAAGATATCCCGGATGTCAGCCTGTACGAGATTAGGATAGCTCTGAAACAGCTTAAAAACAACAAGGCGCCGGGTGATGACGGAATCACGGCTGAACTCGTGAAGGCGGGTGGAAAACCGGTCCTCAAGGCCCTTCAGAAGCTGTTTGATTCCGTCATACTCGAGGGCAAAACGCCACAGGCATGGTGCAGGGGTGTGGTGGTACTCTTCTTCAAGAAAGGCGACAATGCCCGGCTAAAGAACTATAGGCCCATCTCGCTTCTTAGCCATGTTTACAAGTTGTTTTAAGAGTCATCACGAATCGTCTCGCGCGCAGGTTTGACGATTTCCAGCCTCCCGAACAAGCCGGATTCCGAAAAGGCTTTAGCACCGTAGACCACATACATGGGCTGTACTGCAGTCTCTCCAGCGGTGCCAGATCGACTACCGGTACATTGAGGTGTTCAAGTGTCTGTACAAAAACGCCACCATGTCAGTCCGTCTTCAGGATCAGACCTCGAAACCAATCCTTCTCCAGCGCGGCGTAAGACAGGGAGACGTCATTTCTCCAAAACTGTTCACTGCTGCGCTGGAGGACGTCTTCAAGATTCTGGACTGGAAGGGGCTTGGCATCAACGTTAACGGCAAGTACATCACTCACCTTCGGTTTGCCGACGACATAGTGGTCGTTTCTGAAACGTCTCATTGAGTTCCTTCTCGAGTGAAGACATTTGATTTCAAAAACACAGGAGTTCGTACGTTTCTTTAAACATAAACTCAATCTTACGGAAGACATGACGCCTCCAAAATAATGTAAGGATTTCGAAAAACGTATTTTTAATTAGGTTGTCAGAACAGTAAGTCATAGCATGTGCATTATTATGTCCAATAAAAACTATGTGAGCAACGACCTACGGCATGGGGCATTTCTGCGATCTTATTTTAATGGCTATTCCACCCTACGCAAAACGTGGATGGATGTTTGTTACTTTTATATAAAACAAAATTCCCCGCCGCGTCTGTTCGCGATAAACTCAAAAACTACCGAACAGATTTTGATGCGGTTTTCACAAATAGAAAGAGTGTGAAACGGGCCAAGGAAGAAAGAAAGAAAAATTGTTTATTCGGGGAAGGTTTATATATATAACTTGTCACGGGCGAAGCTGGGGCGGGTCGCTAGTACTAATATTATAAATGCGAAACTAACTGTTCGTTTGTTACCATTTCACTAAGTACTAAACGGCTATATCGGTTTAGATGAAATTCGGTGTGGATATATTTGGAGACCCTGGTAAGGACATAGGATAGTTTTTATCACGCCAGAACGGCTGAACGGATTTGGATAAAATTTTGCATAGAGATAGATTATAGTCCTTAATTGGCTGTAATAGTGGTACAATAAGTAGGTTAAGGTATTTTTAAGAGCTGTGAATTTTGTGATTAATGAATAAAGAAATAAATAGCACAAAGGCTAATTTTATCCTGAAAAATGTACGGTACCCGTGGGACAACTTCCGACGAAGCCGCTGGTAGAAGCTTGTAATAAATAACTATTAGTGTCCGACCGAAATTGGTTATTCAACCGAAATCGAAACAGAAACCGTACTTTCGGCCTTGGTCTCAGTTTCGGCCAAAACCGAAACTTTTTCAGACATGTCAAAAATCTATTGTTTACTGAAATTTGGCTTATTTTAGACACCAATTCAGACAGTCAAAACGTGTTACAAGAAATGAAAAAAAAAAACTGATCAATTGCGTGTCGGACTCCGTACCAAACCGACCGAAATGTGAATTAAGAGCCCAATATTTCATAATTTTGTGTCATAGAGTTGATTAAACAAGAACATACAATTTTTATGTTCAATTGTAGTGCACATGTCGCGTCATCTAGTGAGATTTATTTGAACCAAATTTTCTTTCTTAGCAATGAGACCCCGTGACTACGCATATAAAAATAATAATAACAAGTTGGTTTGGTCTAAATAATGCCCCGCAGTTCAGCGTGCCTTTTGGCATAGGCCTCCTCTAACAACTTCCACTGGCTTCTGCCTCGCGCTACCCTTCTCCAGTGACGACCAGCCGTCAGCTTCAGATCATCCTCCCATCTTGCATGCTGGCGTCCTCTGATGCGGTGCCCGTCTCCGTTGTAACAGTTTTGCTCCATTTATCTTGGGTCTCTTGGATCATGTGGCCGGCCCGTCTCCACTTGTGTTGGTCTATTCAGCTGGTTATGTCTGTTATCTTAGTTTTATGTCTTATTTCGCATCGCTTATTTTTTTAATTTCTAGCAGTTGTGCCGGCTTTTCTTCAAACAGCACTATATCATCCGCAAATCTTAGGTGGTCAAGTTTTACACCATTCACGTTTATGCCAAAGTCATTCCAGTCCAGTTTGCGGAAGATGCTTACCAGTACTGCCGAGAAAAATTTCAGTGACAGTAGGTGACGTAGTATATTTTACTAACAAATACCAATATATTGATAAGTTAGATTATTTCTTTGAAATTCCCTCATTTTTACTTTTGACCTCATTTTTACAGATGCCTCATCCCATACAAAGAAACCGCACGGTTTCTTTGTATGGGATGAGGCATCTGTATGCTAGTATTATACTATCTGTGGCAGAGTTCAGAATAAAGGGCAGCGAATAAATCATCATCATCTTCCTGCCCTTATCCCATGTTACTTGGGGTCGGCGCAACACGTTTTCTTCTTCCATACCATCCTGTCCCCTGTCACTCCATCACTGACGCCCTTTTCTTGGGAGGGAATAAATAAATCAGTAAAATATACCTAATAATAAACATTATTTAAAAAAATTAAGTTCCGAGGTCAATGAGAAGTTAAAAAATCTTAAAAATAAAATTTTGTATAAATAAAGGTGACTTTGTTGGCTTTTCATTCCTTTGTTTTCCAATATTTTTAAAACAAAAAATACTGTATTTATCTTCTCGACGAGCTCTAAGCAACGATACTCGATAGGATAGGTTAATATTATTTTTTCGCCCCCCTTAGAAACATTTTTTTTACCATTTATTTGTTTTTAACCTTATCATTATGCGCGATAAATAACACATAAACAAAATCGATCTGACAGCTGACGATTGACACATCAGCCTATTAATGTTCCCACTGCTGGGACACAGCCTTCTCTCTGTGAGAGGTGAGACACGAGACACGAACACTCTCCGAGTCAACCGAGCGACGCGCGATAATTCACGAACGCAGAGTTTCGGTGCGGCCGTAGGTTCAGTAGATTGTCTGCCGAAACCGACACTGGTGCCGAACCTAGATTTTTTGCCGAAACTTGCAGAAACCGAATGTTCGGTCCTTCACTAATAACTATTTAGGGATGCTTCATATCTACTGACCTGCTTCTCATTTGCTGTACTGCAGCCGGTGGTAATGTGCCGGACACGACAGAGATGTTGACGCCAGCCTTCTCAAACACCCGCCCATCCTGCAGTACGCACGTGATGCCACCTCCTCCTTCCTTGCGGAGCCATCTGTCCACTTGGAACTTGGCTTCCTAGTGCAAACAAGTAATTAAGGTTGTTGGTTTCAAATAATCTGGGACAGTCGTTTTTAAGGGTAAATGTAAAACATTTCTCAAAAAACCCAATCCTTTGCCAATTTCTAATGTGTAATTTGAGACAAAAAAGTAGTGCAAAAATCGCCCGTAATCAATACTATTGTTTTATTTAGCTGTGCAATTAGAGAACTGAATCAAATGTACATCTGTCATTTTTCTACTGCTAAAGGAGATGTCTTTTAATTATCGTCATGCTCAACGGCAACTGTAAATTGACCCCAATTTGAAGAAAGTTTGTGTTCTTATTAGTATTGCCAAAAACATTTTTGTGAAATACTATTTCTATTTGTTGTTATTTACATTCAAACCTATTAAAGCTAAACTAATATAATAGTTTCGTACCGGCGATAGTAAGTAAATATCGTTGTCAAAATCATATTCATCTGGTGTTTTTTCATCCTCCCAAGCCTACAAGAAAATAAGTCATTTATGTATGTATTTGTTCAAAAAGACATCAATATAACAATTAAATCATTTAAAAAAATATATAATTTCGAGAGAAAATGGACTACTGTAAAAGTACCTAGCTAGCATAATAAAAAACCCGTGCTTTTCAAAATAAATTCAAATATGAATCTTACCTGAATAAATTTAAATAAAAACCCTTTCTGATCTTCTTACACTATTTCTTAATGGAAAACCTTTTATCACTAATAAAGAACTAAAGAAAGAAATAAAGAATGATCTTTCTTAGTGATTGAGGTGTATATTTCTACAAAAAGTTTTTGTTTCAAAACTGTGCCTCACCTGGTCTTCCTCTGCTTCCAAAGCCCTACAGAACTCTGCCTGTATCCTCATGATGAGCAGTTCCATCTGTGTCTTCATGTCGTCCTTGTTTCTCTCCAGCTTTTCTAGTGGTGTGATGGGCTCAGCCATGTAGCTCTTCAGCTGCATTATTTCCTTCATATCTGCTTTGTTATTTTTCAGCTGGCTGTATGCTACATAGCCTGTGCCTAGTATGGCTGCACAGTAAAATCTGAAAATAACATTTTAAACTATGGTAAACTAACATTTAAGTCTATTGGAACACAGTTTTTGCCTACTGATTATGGTCCATTCCCTCTCACCAAAAAGCATGTGTCCCAATAGTGGGAACATTGTAGGCTGCTTATCTATACTAATATTACAAAAAAAAAGGTAAAGTTTGTGAGTTTGTTTGTCTCTGGAAATAGAGAACCAATTTTGAAAATTCTATTATTATATATATTCTTGGATGACATAGGCTATATTTGACTGTCTGCTACAAAGAAAAACTGTTTGGAGCGTAGCGAAGTGGTCACGGGTCAGCTAGTTCTTAATACTACTGTGGAATTGATTGACTTTTTTATAAAATAATTTTATACAGTTTTTAGCAGGTTCAAATTTCATAAAGAATTGATAAGGAAAAATATTGTCAAAATTTATTTGATCAACATGGTGGGTTATCTGTTATTATTATTAGTTAAAAAAATATATAAATAATATGTTTTTGAATGTCATGATGATGATGTATGTAACTAGTCAGCATTCTTATTTGTGTTTGATTATATTGTCTAACAAGAAACTGATTAGATAATATTTTTCCCAAACTATTTTAAATAAATATGGAATTCCACATGCTCTTTATAAGAACCATAAGATTTGTATTCCATATTCGCTATACATATAACAAAACACACATAAACTTGTTTTTATTATATTTAACTGTGTCAGTGTGCTACAAGTGTTGTTGACCTACTTTTCTTATCTCTCACAATAAGATTGGCTATATTTCATTGAACTTCAGATTATATAGATAATGTTCAGGTGAGGAGGATATAGGGATTCCTGTATTATGGTCATATAACTACTGTTTCTATTTATTTAGACAGAGTAGAAGGGTAAACATTGGTAGAAGATTATGTCAACAAGTAATTCTGCAACTTTGTTACAGTAATTGTTGCCGTTAAAGTAAAGATGTTCATATATATATACAAAACAGCAATAAATCTCAAGTGAAGTGTCAGTTCTTCACAATATAACCATTATTTACAAGATTGAGTCAACGAGTATTTGATCACGTACGCCACTAACACATTCTACACAGTGCTAAAATCCAGTTTTATAAAATATAAAACACGTTACATAGTAATAATGTAGAGTGAGGGTCAAAACTGAGATAATAATGCATTCATAACCTTTTAAATTAATTATTGTTTATAAATACACAAAATTATAATGTAAATACTGTACCTGTATGCGGGTCTATCTCGGACCTTCTTGAAAGTTTCCACATAACTTAGCGTATTGAAACACCTCGATATTACTTTATACGACATTTTGTGTATATCTCAGCACAAAAATCACCGATACACTCGAAGATTTAATGTAAAAATTCCAAAGACTGAGTAGACTACCGTTTTGACAGCCGGACGATCAAGCCGGTTTGACACATGACAGACGTGTAATGTCACACGTTGTTATCGTGCGCGCGCCACCCTGCGGCGGCATGCGGAACTATTTGGTTATCAGCTGTGAAATTTTTCTTCCGCAAGACAAGCCTACATGCGCAATATGTGTTCATCTCTTTCCCGAGCGGTGCCGAGCGCATCGATCGGTCGTGTCGTGCTCTTTCCGGCCAGTCCGCGGCAGCCTCGCTGACAGCGTGTCGCCAGTGCGCGTGTGTACTCCGCTGTCCCGGCTATCGATCCGTCAGTGGAGCCGCATTGCCGTACATTCCGGAGGCGGTGCCTCGCCTAGTTTTCGTCGATCGTCGGCGTGACGGGCGCGTGTCGGCGTCGGCGGCGGCCCCGGGCGGCCCTGCGCAGTAGCGACCAAGTGTAGCGCGGGAGCGACCGACCTTCCTTCCGCCAAAACCGGCTCGCTGTCCGCGGCGGACGGCTGTGATGTAGCCGCGGCCGGCGCGAGCGGCCTTCGGACAAAGGACCCGCTACTCGGTTATTCGCGATGAAGAAGTTCACGTTCAAGGGGGTGCTCGACGGGTTTCGCAGCTCGGTGCAGGCGGCACCGCGAGGCACCGAGCAGGAGATCCAGGAGACTCTGCGGCCCGACCACTTCCAAATCAAAAAGGTGAGTGGTTTTATCGCGCGGCGCGGCCCAAGGTCCCGCAGATAATGGCGATGAGCGGCACGCGAGGAGGTGGCTGCGGGTATGGGGAGAGGGGCGAGCACGCTCCAGTGCCGGTGCCGTATTTATAACAGCATTCACCTGAGCCGACGGCGGCGGCGGCGCCGAGCGTGCAACCTGTGTTGTGTAAACTGTCGCACGCTGAGCGCGGCCACGACAGACTCCACAGCCTGCCAGGCGACGTGCATATCAAAACAATCACAAAACAGCGCCGCACTCGCCGCTGCACCAACAGATCGTCTATGACTCAACTTTGTTGACATTTCTTTAGCCAAGAACGTGTTCCACGCGTAATGTGTGTCTCGGTCCATTTCGTAGTCGTGTACTGCAAAAATTCGTGATTGCCGTTATTCGCTTACGTCAGTGAGCAGCCTTGACCATCTACTTAATCTATTGGCGTTATTACGATGAATGTAATCTGCTAACTGACCACGGCAGCCTGAAAGTACGTGGAAGCACGATTAGGCAATTTTAATATAACATAGCGTCTATTCGGCTGATATTATTTTTCGTCAGATTACTGAACAGTGTACACCTGTAGGCGGTGAATAGCGATCATAATATTGAACTGATAACAGATTAGATAGCGGCTGCACTTAATAATGCCTTTGCCCTTTGTCGTGTAACTTTTGTAAGAAAAATGCACAAATACCTGGCAAAACAATGATTTGCAGGTTTCATGGTGACAATGGCTAAAAACTGAAAAGTCCGTCGAAGCTTATCTGGGCTTTATATTGAAACAAGGGTAGAAGTTAGTGCCCATTTTCTGCGCTAACCTACGCTCACAACCACCAAAAAAACGACGTTACAAAAATACCTTCTCATTATAACGTAAACTTCCTGTAATCAGGAAAGTTTAACATTTCCATGTCAAGGTCTAAATGCTTAACACGGGTAATGTTAATGATCGATAGCGTGAAACTGGAGGAAACTTATATTAGACGACATTCGAAAATAACTGAAGTTTGTTAGGAGCGTTGCTATTTCCCTGCAAAGTTCTAGTTATTGTGAAAAGTTGTGTACCTCGGGTGGTCGGGTACTTGGCCCATCTGGTCCACGAACTCTGCAGCCGCCGCCGGCAAAGTTAATGAGTAAACTCTTAAATAGTAAATTACGTCGCGGTCGTAACAGAAGATGGAAAACAACATTTATTTGCGATCGTTCTCCATTGAAAATACCGAATTTGAACAGCGGTATGCTTTTAAAACTTTTCCCTTTCTTTGCCTGTACCTATTTGCGGAGAGAGCCAATTTGCGTCGGATCCGCGGTTTTCATGAAATAAACCATTTTTAGTCAGCTAATTCTTTTGTGAACTGTGTGAGAATTCTACGAATTTGTGGCAGAAAGTTGAATGAGTCGCTGAGATGTATGAGGGGTATATTTAAGTTCACCCTCTGTATATTTTTGGGTGGATATTTACGTTCTTCCTTTTCGCTATTGTCCTGAGAGAAATAAGTATGAAAGCCTACAACATTATACGGTAGAAGAGGAACATTGTTCCTTTAGAAATTTCAGATATTGAGAAGATATTTCAGTACGGAGCTGATAAAAGAAGGCAGGTCGTACTCACAGATTTCATCAATGATAAAACTCGCTACTGCGTATTGTGTTATATACTTAGTATCTATTAGAGTATCGGCCCGATGTTTAGTAACAAAGATAAAAGGAAAACAATGTCATTCCGAGCACGTCGCTCTTTATTTTTAATACCGAATTATGTAAGCAGACATGAGTACACAGCTGGATCTGACCGATCCACAGCCTCAGAGCAACGGTGACTCATAACAAAAGGATTTATCGGCAGAATTATTGATTAAAACGGGTTTTCACAATAACTAGGTATATTGAATTTATGTTATCGTTTTGACATGGATTACATCGATTCTAGCTACTGACTCATTGATAAATCCTAAATTAAACGCGATTCGAATATCTTACCTTGAGGACCGCCTCATTATGTGATAACTTTAGACGAAAATTCTGCAAAGGCCTTGCGACGAATCGTATTGAAAAATATTTCGCCATTCATTTGAAACTGCGAAAAATTTGAATAAAACAAGGTACCTTGTAGTATTCAAATTGGGGAAAAACAATATGGTTGTATAGCCAAATAATAAAGTAAGCTGCATTCTGCAAGGTTTTGCCAATATGTAGTAAACTAAGCCCGATAACAGCTCCCCGTATATACCTACGTGGTTATCTTCCACGGCTGCACAGCGCTGATAAATATTACAGCCGACACATCCTGAATACAACCTTCTATGATGTCGGCTAAACCGACGGGAAAATCAATGATTGATGCGTTATTTTCACTTTACTAAACATGGCGGGATTATATTCGTTGTGTTCGGAAGGAAATTGGAATATGTTGGTTGATGCCGTTGCTTTGAATGTGGTCCTTAGGAATGATTTATTATTATTGAAATGAATGGTTCTCATCAACATTTTGTCGTATTTAAAAAAGCCACCTGCATTCCAACAGAAGTCAAACTGAATCATAGGCTGAATGCTCAGGGTCTTTGCTATGACATAGTAGTTCATAGACCAAAAAACATTTTCTAAAGGATTCCCTTGATTAAGGGTGTTGCAAAATAACAGTTAAAATAACAGTTCCACAATATTATATCACTCAAAGTTAGTGTTATTCGCATAGTGTTGTGGCTCTTGGACGAGCAATCATTATTTTCTGCTCTCCCGAGATAAGTAATTACAGGGAGAATTGGATTTGTCCATTGTTATCTCGGACTTGTGCTAGAGATTCATTTAATTAAGACCCGACACCCAGACTAGTTAATTTCGTATGTAGCTCAACCTTTTATGAATGTTTTTTGGGACACGTAATAATAATTATGTTTTGTTTGCTGTAGATTCCATATATTACGCAATTGTTTGCTTGTTGCGTTAAGGAAATCGTGTTATAACAATAATAATATTAGTTATTTAATATTCAATGTTAGTAACTAGGAAAACAAGGTATTAAAATAACTTAGTTTTATTAAATTTTTATCGCTAATAATTCCAGTATCGCAATATCGTTTTTCCTTTATAAATGACGTATCCGAACACATTTCATGAACAATAATGATGGCAAAAGATATTTACAAAACAATTTTGGGGTCTTACAAAGAGTAATAAGATGAAAAGCGCATCAAAATCTACTCAGCGATTTTTAAGACTGTAAAATGAGCCTGATCGTATATTTTACGTTCCTAATGGCTTAAGTTGGCCTTTAAAACGTTATTATCTTACATTTTCAGGCATTACTCTAAGATATAAGATAATATTTAATTGCTTCAAAACACTTTCTAGACTAATTGAACGTGATTGGACTGGTATTAATTGGATCAAAACGTTCCATAGATTAGGCATAATTGTCTTCATAGGCTTAAATAACTGTACACCTGGTATTTCAGCATCAAATTGGTACAGTGATAAATTAGATACAACACTAGGATTTGGTAGACAAGCCATGTTTCTTGTCGTGTGTCGGTATTTCCAGTGCCGACCTATCCTAAGCCAGTCATCAATAAACTACGTCAGTTTCAGTATCATATTAATCTGGCTGTTGTGGTCAGTGTCCGAGAGGATTTTGTAGACTTGGCGAGGATTACCGGGATTCGCCGCTGAATTACAATTGTTTCGGGATGTGGCGGGTAAAGACTGTTTAGGAAATATCTGTCTTTTTTTAATAAATATGGTTTTATTTCTCTTTGTTTTTACTGTGACCTGCAGAAGTTAGCGGAAGTAGAACAACAAGTTTTGACAAAGTTTATGTCCAAAGCTGCCCAGCTGAATTAATTGACTGTAAAACTGTAGAGAAACTTTTTGACTTTAAAGAAGGGCTTTGTATCTTCAGAATTCGAAGTAGGATTCTATCATTATAATCCCCACCACTGCAATCAAAATTTAGTTATCCAACTTACAACTATCATTACATGGTTTCACTCTGAGAACATCATAATGGATAAGTGGCATTATTTAGTAGGTTGAGGTTGCTAGCTGTACAATAAAATAATGCACACACATAATACCAATAATCGATCATACCGATTGCCAATGACGCGATGGTAACTACCATTTAAATATCCAGTGACCTAAATCGATGGTAAATTAATACATAGGTCAAAAGGAAACCATTTATAAAAACAAATTAATAGTCTCATAATTTACCTTATACATAATAACGATATTTATAACGAAAATATTTTTCCGTATGGTTATTACGATATTTATAACGAAAGGACACGCTCATTGACGACAGTTGTGTATATTACAGTTATTTTCACAAACACATATTTTGTCTCGCATCGTAAATCCCCGTCGAACGTGATCGCAATTACGATTGCTTGATTATAGTGAACGATGGCGGGTCGCTCGATTTGTTCTATGAAATACTATTGAGTGTTTCCAAGAACGTGCATAAAGAAAATTCTCCTAACCGCCACCCGTCCAAACCTAATAATTACAGATTTCTAAATTACACAATAATTTTCGTGGTGCCTTTAAGAAGGAGACAAAAGAAACACTTTGCTTAATAAATCTGGTCAAGCACTTCATAAATTCAGATTATGTAGATAAAGTCATTAATACAAATTCAATTTACAGAAACAATTAGGGACCCTGTCGGGCACAGCAACATTCTAGATACAGTCAGTATATTAGGCAAAGGCTTGGAAAAATAACGCGTTAAAAGTAGCAGTTATTTATTTCTATAATAGGGAGATCCATGTTGAAGTGCTAAAATTATCAGTCTTGATTGATAATTATAGCACTGACTCACAATGACTGCGAATACATTAATAAAATATCTTTACGAAATATATCTGAGTAGATTTTTTTAAGTTATTGCTCAGTCACACAGTCCTGAAATAGAAAACCTCAATGTTGGGCGATCTAATATGGTTAATTTAGCTTTAAATTTTCTATCTCCTGAGAAAAGTGAGAACCTTCACGGAAAATGTTTAATTAATCTTGCTTTCATTAGAAAATACTTAAAGATTTTAATGAGCTCGGGCCTCTAATGTGACAGAAAAAAATTCTGATAGCAGATGAGCGAAAGTACTTTTAAAATATTGTTGGCTTATCCCCACGCTTAATACCGCAATTTATCAACAGACTGTGAATCTGTATCATCCTAATTGTTCCTAATTAATACGGTTAACTATGCGAATCTGCTATTTTATCAAATCATATTCGCAGCGCTAGTCACGAATTAACAGGCGGGTGACGTCACGAGTGATTCATTCGAATTTCGAACGGCAGCCATTATGAGTTTGCTGTACCTACTACATTACTTTCGCCATGATATTAAAATAATATTACATAGCCATTCCTTAGCTGTGTTTTGCAAATTCAGTACAATTAAACTGAATGAAATATCAATGTGAATGTCTTGCATTTTTCGTAGCGCTAATTGTCAACGTCGCTGAAAATAATGAAAACTTATCTATGCAGATGTTCCACTTAAGTGCTACAGAACTAACAAATATCCCACTTATAAACGAAAATAAACAATGTGTAAAGAATACCTTGCGAAAAGCCAATATTTGATTTGGAGTCCACTTTAAAATTCAAATATTTGTAATTCATCATCTGTGTGAAAAATATCGAATTTGAGAGAACTCAATGTTGATTCATATTCGGAACGCGTATTTTTTTAAGGCTGGTTGCATTGTGCCGGGCACAGACAGTAATGCGGATCAGCACTGATTAAAACGAGATCCGATTTATAGCTGGACCGTGCCTACGAATATTTTTAATATTCGAAATGCGATGCGCTTTGTCGGATAAATTATTACTTTTATATCTACAGTGCGACATAAAAGTGTTGAAAATAAATGAGGGCGCCACAATCGCTCAGATAGCAACCCAGTTAGTACGACCCAGCTGATCTTGATACTCGAATAGTATTATTTATTTATTGGGTATAAATAATGAGTAAATATATTAAATATGTATGTCTATTAAATAGTTGATAATTATTTAGTAGTAATAAAACAACAGCTTCACAAAAAATACGTATTTTTAATAATCAATTGCTTTCAATATAAAGTCGTCCAATAACTTTGGGGGACGACCCTCCCTGTGTTTAGCTGGTGTTGAGAATTTCCCACCGTTTTCAATGCCGTGTTGCACGATTCTGCGCACTGTGCTTACAGAAACACCTAAAACAAGCAAAGAAAAAAATCACTGTCAGTCCGATGAAAGAAGTTCAAACGTGAATATATTTTAAAATTGTTTTTTTCCATTTAGTCGATTGCATCAACAAATATGGTATGGCAAAAAAATATTTCGTATCCGCAATAAATTACATTAATTTTTGTTGCCTTACTATCAACGTTGTTAAGTCGCGCTATAATTACAACGCTATTTGTTTATCTTAGCATAACCTCAAAAATAGTAAAAAAATAATTTGTAAGTGATATTTGGTTCGAAAATTTTGTTCCCTGAATGTATTAATCGTTTGTAATTAACGTTTAGTGCAACTTTCAATAGTTACTTACCAGTAAAATCTGCTGTACGATGGTAAACATCTTCTAAGTTGGATAGAAGCTTCCCAGCTTGGAATTCGGCTATACACTGCATATAAACTTTGTAAACTATATCACGGGCACCTCCACGATTTACCTTATTCATGTTTTTCCACTGTTTTTCTGTCCACACACAGAAATATCACACAAAAACCAAAATTCTTACGAAAATCGAAACCGATTGAGATGAATTGACAGCTCAAGTACTCATTTTAGATGTTGCCAGAAAATGAAAACGTTTAGTTCCCAAATATTTAACTTCTACTCTTTTATGTTGCACTGTACGTTATTATTTAAACGGTTTTTAACGGTTTAGTTTTCTTAATTTGTCTGCAGTAGATATTACGTTATATTGTGCGTGGAAAGATTTCGATAAATATTTAGTATATCTATTAGTGGAAGATTTAAATATTAGGTACACTTTATTTGCACAAAAGGCCCAATAATAAATAGGTTGCAGTATTGGTTATAAAATAAAATAGATAGGTAGATATTGTTTTCTAAACACTGAACATGTACAGTACTAACGTAACAATGGCAGGAAATGTAATTATTGTGGAGATTGAAGCCAATGAACAATCACGGTATATCAACTTACATAGGTATAGATAAAATCACTGAATAATTTTGAGTGATTTGTTACAAACAATGCACACAACAGACATACTCTGAATCAATCAATTCCAGAACTAAAAACGTTCCTATTCTACAGCGATAGCCAATGTTAAAACTGTAGAGGTAAATTAAAGGTGTTTTTGACAGATTCTGATTGCTATTAGAGTGTGAACGTGTTTAAAAAGCATCACTCTGACTACAATGGTGTCATTCGCGTTAAGGATCGAAGACCAATGCCATGACATCAATGACCTAATAAACAAGTCAATACAACTCAATTTATTGTGATTTCGAGGCTTCACCGAGTACAAATAATATTGAAGTAAATTACCTAACACTAAAACTATTAACATCTACAAAAAAAAAGAATGAAAAGAGAAGACTATGAAAGTAGGTAAATTATCTGCTACTAGAGAATTAAGAGAGACCTTAGCTATCCACCTACATACTCATGGTTAAAGATACTCAGTTGAAATACCACAGCATGTAAACATGACACCGACGTCACGAGTAGTTAGCAGCTGGCTAAACAAATATTACTTAACTCACCAATCATAGTTTGTTACACTGTGGTAATAGTCGCTTTGTTAAACAAAGTAGTGATGTTAGTAGCAGATTGAAAACGATTAGTTTGACAAGCAATTGTCAAGATTCAACACGGATATAATGTAGCTGGAGATAAATTACTATCCATTTATCTGAATTTTCTATAAATTTGTAATCAAAATTATCTCAGCATTTCATCTAGGTATACATCATTTTCAGGTGCCTATTCTTTTATTATTTAACTATTTTATATCGTAAGTACACATTTTTGGTAACTTGTTTCACAATCTCAGGTTTAAAGCTTGCATCTGAAAATATTAACAGTCGTCCTGAAAAGAATCCTAACACATTCATAAAGCAAAATAACCAATATTTACATTCTGGCAACATGAAACCTGTTGAGCAAATATTGATTTTCCCAACAACACACATAAAAACGTCGATCACAATTCACAACAGACTGACAATGGCAGACGATGCGTTATCTGAATTTGTGCAAAGATTAGCACATATCCGCAGCCCGCGGTCACGTGTCTTGATAACCGCGTTGTTTCTAATACACAACAATATTATTAAGTATAGTACTGTGCCCGGGATATTTTTGCATAATATGGCCGCACCGCCACTGTCCGTATGTAAATGAAAATGACAACAAAATGTCAAAATCAGCACGTACATTTGAATTTATTTCTCTTTGCCGCCCTATGCCAATGTAGCCACTGTAGCTGTGTATTGGATGCAAGTATTTAAATAAATATTTGCTTTTAATATCGAATTCGGCTGGGAACCGGACAAATAAATAGTATTTGTTGTGTAGCTTTGGGCATATCAGTAACATGCATAACGTTGGTTTGGACATTCAAGTTGCAAATATTGTATGTTTCCCGATGCAATTTTTGTTTATTTTTATTTATGCGCATGAATACGATATTGAGCAAATACCAACAAATATTGAGAGCAGGGTATGGAATTAGTATGTACGAGTAGATACTGATCAAAGACTAGCCCAGGCGTTCCGAATCTAGTGATGTGTATTTGCGAAATGTAAATAGTCGGTTCAATTGAAGCTTTAATACAAACTGTCTACATCGAACTGAGTTATTCTCAATCTGGATGAAGTTCGTAATGTAACACAGATAGTGTCTAGTAGATGACATATCTTAGAACTTGGCAAGTAGCACAGGCAAGTGTGCTTGAAGTTAGGAATGTACTAAGTTTGGTTTCAAGCATCGCGTACCAAACAGTGCCCAACTTTGCCTGGACTGCAATATCCAATATCGCAAGTTTTCTTCTGCGGGCTTTGTTTAATATCGCTTCTAGTCTGGAACAATCTCTTGCTGTTTTAAATGCGAATATTTATCGATTACACGTCTATGTACCCGGTTTACATCATACGCTTGAATGGGTGGACTTCAGTCGAAAGTGAAAATGCCTCTTACCTTGTATAGGTTATAGATACAAGCAACGGACCATCTAGATCGATTGAAAATTGCCCAAAAATATAGTGCCTTCGGATGAGGACAAGGCAACAGTTTTGTCTGTTCGACATTCACCTTATCTCCAAATTGAATTCATCATTTTATCCAAAAATATTTTTGTAGGTAATCTTTGCCTGTCAGTACAAATTGAGTTATCGCTTATTACAAATTACATCAATATAAAAAAGCGATACGAAATAAAGCTGATATAATTTATTTAATCGTAATAACAACTTTTTTCTATTACTTAATCCATCTTCTGACATCAGAGCAAATTTCAGGAGCCGAGTGTACCCACACAATTGAGTTGTCAGAATATTCCGGCGACCTACATTACTATGTGGGAAGGAGACAGAGGGTGCCTTCACCTCTTTCCCGCAGGGTGGAAGGAAATTTTTGATGTTGAAGTGAATTGGCACAGTGTGGTACTTTCTTGATTCGTTTGTGTTCGGCTTATTCGGCATCGGCAATCGTGCCTTGTCTTTCCGTATGTTGCCGTTTTGTGAATCGCTTTTGTTAGCAGGATTTGTTTTCAAAGGAAGGATTCTTTGCTGTGAGTGCAAATTCATGCTGAAGGATTTTCTAATACATACTGTACACCGCATTCGGTTGCTTGAACTCAGAATCGAATCATTTACACTTGATGATCTTAGAGTTACAGACAAATAATCTGCCTCCCTGATGCCAAACCAAGAAAAAGACTGTATTTTATAACTACATAAAATGCAAAGTTTGTAAATACTGAATAAATCCAGCCATAAAACAAGAATCTGTTCTCAAAAACATTCCAAACTAGCGCAGGTGAATTATTGCCAGTACATTTCCAGCTAACCCAAGTAAACCAGGGCGCCTTGCTAGTAAATATTTTACTAGCTCCACTAATTTTATGAAGCGGTGACCGTATATGTTAGTGATTAATAAATTGGTCGAAGTGTAATAGCGCCGTAAATGACACGACACTTTAGGAACATGCGTAACTATTAGTCAAATGACTTATTAAATTATTATTATAACATAACTACTGACTGAGATTCATTTTTGAGGTTAATCGATTTGTGACAGTTTTTACGGTTTATAACAAGCTACTTGTGTGGTTTCGCTTATGCGGGAATCGGAGTTTTGCCCAGAAATAGTATTATTACTGCCTGATTTGTGATTCTGGGCAAATGGAAAACTTTGCAGCGATTTCATTTTATACTTAGAGACCTTCCTAATGTCTGGACGAGATACGATTTTTTTATATCACACCGATAAGTTTTTACTCAGCGAAATTGCAAGTTCGTTCACATGGACTCTATGCGAAGTAATTCAACCTTGCACTTGAAACTTTAAAAAAATAGGTGCACGATATAGCCTATCGATACAATTTAGATTGAGTCGTGCCATCAGTTAGGAGTTTGAAACCTGGACGAAAATGTGATTGTTGTACCTAAATAGTATTTAATGATAAAATTGTTAAATACAAATAAAATAAAAAACCAGCCAAGTGAGAGTCGGACTCGCGCACGAAGGGTTCCGTACTTGGTAAATTGCGGTTTACGATTTATGACGTATTAAAAAAAAACTACTTACTAGATCTCGTTCAAACCAATTTTCGGTGGAAGTTTACATAGTAATGACATCATATATTTTTTTTAGTTTTATCATTCTCTTATTTTAGAAGTTACAGAGGTGGGGGGGGGGGGACACATTTTACCACTTTGGAAGTGTCTCTCGCGCAAACTATTCAGTTTAGAAAAAAAAAAAATTAGAAACCTCAATATCATTTTTGAAGACCTATCCACAGATACCCCACACGGATGGGTCTGATGAAAAAAAAAAAAATAGTTTCAGTTTCAAGTATGGGAACCCCCAAAATGTAGTGTCTTTTTTCTATTTTTGTGTGAAAATCTTAATGCGGTTCACAGAATACATCTACTTACCAAGTTTCAACAGCATAGTTTTTATACTTTCGGAAAAAAGTGGCTGTGACATACGGACGGACAGACAGACAGACATGACGAATCTATAAGGGTTTCGTTTTTTGCCATTTGGATACGGAACCCTAAAAACGCTATTTACTAGTCGGTTTTTTTTGTAATCTGTAATAAAATGATTACAATCGTTCAGTCAATGCTAGACGATGAAGATTTACACTATGAACTGAGACTAATCCTCCCATTCAAGCACAAATGTCTCGTAAACGCTAAATTATATTAACCATTGAATCGAAGACGTAAGATTTACCGAAACTGCTACAAGATGCAATTAACCCGTATCGATGTAGCCTGTACCCCATAAATATTGCTAGAATCTAGTCCAAGGCTAAGTTGCCAATGTTGGCATCCCTCCACAATCCATGAGGCTGTGTGTCCTAGGATTTAGTAACCTTGGCATGTTTACCGAATTTTCCTTTGTTATCTGGTTAGTATTTTTGAGAGTGAAAGCAAGGCTTCGTGATGCATTTACTTTGCGTCTTGGCAGCTACGAAACATTGGTTTGGCGGTGATCTGAAAATTGCAAATGCTTTTCTTCTTCTTTGTTCCATGCGTGAGATGGCAAAAGCAACGCCATTGTCATAAATACTGCATACTCGTATTTTATGGCGGAATACAATTTGCCCACTTTTCTTACGAATTTTTATTCTTCTTCATAGACTCCAAATAAATAGTTTCAACCAGAAGTTAGCGACGTTGACTGCGATAGCGTTGGCTTCACAATGTTCAGACAGTTGTGATAATTCTTCATTCATGAGAATGCATGGCCCATCGTTTTACTTGCTAGATGGATGAATCTATGCTTACGCATAGATCTCGATATAGTGTACCCGTCCTTTCTTTCTCCAACCTCTTTGCTTTCTTTGTATATCTTTTACAAATTCACAAACGTGACCGTCCGTATAGCACTGACCACGGCGTATATCTTTAAAATGTGTGCGTAATAAGAATCGGTCGGTTATCGCCATGTTGCTGATATTATTAGTGCATTCGCGTATTAACGGTGCTGTGTTTAAAAATAGTCGTGGTGTGTATTTCGTAGTAATACTACTTTGATACAGTAAGTGAGATTGTTGTATCAGAATGCAGGGAATAGGGAGTATGACAAAATTGGGCATTTGGTGATAGTGGTGCCGATCTAAAATTTCAAAGTAGCTGTACATTTTTACTCGGTTGATGGCAATAGGCTCGCGACCCATGACAGGACTGTTCCCATACCCTTACGTGTCAAAACTATAAATAATAGTTCGACAGTAAACAAGGGACAGATGTATACAAGTCATAAACATCTGTCCCTTACTCACACTCAAAATAACCACACTCTAAGAGCTTATGGTCACCTCCCTGGCCTTGCATAAAACTGGTAAAATATGAGAGTACTATTGATTACACCTCCGCCTAGGCCTTCCAGGATAACAGGCGTGACGTTGTTTGGTTTCTAAAGTAAAATATTGCAAATCACTATCCTTTACTATCTTTTAAAGAACATATTAATGCGGATTTTCGGCCAATTCCCAACAATCGTCAACTATAAAAACCGCAACATTCCCGTCGGCACTGCTCTTTGTGCGACAGCCGGCAGAGGGCGCCACGAGAGGGCTGTCAAAGGGACCCTCCACTCACTAAATACGAGGGCTCTCAGAATACCTGCCTCATTAGCGTGAATTTGTGGACTCTTTCCAACCACTCGCGTATTCGTTTGAACGAAGCTTAATGTTTAGTTGTTTTTGGTATGATTTTTTGTACAATATTGTTGCAAAGTTGCATTTTCGTATTACATCAAAAATGTTGCGGTTATCGGAACTGTTAATTAAACCTCTACGATTATTGCTTCCAAAGGTAATACCACAATTGGGTGTTCACAATCAACCACGTTGACTTTATCACATCACACATCATCAGCCTATTAATGTTCCCACTGCTGGGACGCAGGCCTCCTCTCTGTGAGAGGGAAGTTCGTAGACTTTATAGTCCAAAGAAACCGCTCTTATATATTCTTAAAATCATAGTCTATTTTCTTGTAGGCTATCAGATTTATCATTCATTCATTCACTAGTTTGAAATTTCATTCACCACTAACTGCTGCTAACTGCATAGTTTGAAGACAGGCAAACGCGAATAGTTAATTAAACCTTGTCGGCGAACTGCGGGGGGTCGAGATCACTAGACTTAACCTTTAGATAACCTAGCAATTAAATACACAGATTATTTATTAACGTTTCATTTAAAATTTTGTTTAATTTACCCAATAAAACTGGGCTACAAGGCCTTCAACGGAGTGTCGGAGAGACATCTGTCAGAAGTGTTCCTAATTTCAACATTTGTTATAATCATAAGTATCTCTCTACCATTATATAGAAGACGCTATTGCTCTCAACCAGACCAAATTCAGACTCCAAACTGCTACTGATGAAAATTCAAATGGAATAACCCATTTGCGCTGCCCTGACCCTGAGCTCACATCAGACACAGGATCTCATGTTGACTGGATCCTCGAATCCGAAAAAAAATTACCGTGATTTCTATTCTTCTCAAAGATGATGAAGTTCACTCCCACGCCAGATAATTAGGTAAACAGCTCATTACTACGCACGTGCCTCCTAATCCCCAGACAGGAATCCGACAAATACAAGTCTCCATGTCGAGGATCAACCTTGTGTCACTAATTGGACAAGCTACTTGAAGACACGATCGATACGACAAAGTTGAAATACTTCAATTACACGTGCTTGAGTTTAATTAGTGGGTGAATAGTGAAGCACATTGAATGTCAAAGTTAGGAAGTCATGACGACAATCGAATTGGGTTTGACAATTTGAGAGACGAAATTGGAGTACTAAATTTTTTGCAGGTTTGTCTAAAATCTTGTTGCAGTTCATGCAAATCTGTTATTAAGACTGTGAAAAGGTAACAATCAAACAGACAGACAGAGTTAGTTTCGCATTTATAATATTAGATGGGATACTTGTACTGGCTAAAACAGGTGAACAACTCATCCTACATAGTCTAGTCAGACTTCTATCCAGTCCATCACATAACAGCCAAATTCACTTCTGCATAAAACAAAAACACAAGACGAACTACCAAAACTACTAAGCTATTCTGTCTTAAATGCACCTCAACTTAGGAGCCAAACAATGCTAATAGCAGGTAAAATAGCGCAGTACACACTCCAACTCCTGATGTGCTGTGGATAGTGGCTCGCGTGAGTGCATTCATTGGCCCACTTCAGTCCTGGGGCAGATAGCTCGCTACTTCAGTGGACGAATTGTTTATCATCACATTAGCTTGCAGCTTGTCTCTGCTTTACATGTTAAGCTGTTGTATAGATTGCTTCGCTGTATGGTAGGTGGAAGAGTGGGAGCAATCTTTAGTTATTGGCAAAGAACGTTATTTATTCATTTATCATCACACTAGAAGGCCTTTCAGCAATTAGGTAAGTACACCAACGGCGCTCAAATGTATACTAACTGTAAGTCCCAGGTTTCCTTACGATGTTTTCCTTCAATGTTGTCAGCGATTTCCAAGATAAACTTATTAACTTAAACATCGCTTCTTGATTTGTGACTTTCTTTCTTGAGTCTTCCTAAAGGTGAGCGCGCACCTAGATGCACCGCACTCGCCGCACGCGCCGCAGTCACCGCATTTTCTCTTGGCCCCGCGCTATCCGCGCCGAACGCGCCGCACGCATTTTATCCACTTCTGTATGTCTTGAACTATATTTTCATACGGATACGGATCATGTTGCCGCGCCGCCCGCATCGCCCGCCGAGTCTGATGACGTCATCCGCACGCGCTGGTGGAATCCGTATACCTACAGCATTTTGCTGAAATGCGGCGCGTGCGGCGAGTGCGGTGCGTCTAGGTGCGCGAGGCTGCATACGATTTCATATAAAGATTTATAAAATGCGATGACTGCGGCGCGTGCGGCGAGTGCGGTGCTTCTAGGTGCGCGTTCACCTTAAAGCTACTTCTATGAAGTATTAATAGTACATTACTGCCGCGGTCTATAATGACTACTTTGCTGGTCGCGCTGATTATGGCCGACAGCGCAGCTCCTGGCCGACACAGCGCGGTCAGCGTGCAGCACTTGATGGACGAGCTGAGATAAAGGCCGAGACCGTAGGTCGAGGCCTTTATAGCGAGGACAGCAAGAGCTGCAATGATGGCCAAGCTGAAAGGCCTAGAGCGTAGCTAGGCTAGCTCGAGGCAATCATAGCGTGACCAGCGAAGCAGTCATTGTAGGCCAAGGTTTGTATAGTGCTTTACTCAAAAATGCAAGTACCTAATCTAAATAAAACCAGCAAGTAATTTAAATAAAAAATAAATAAATTAACTAGAATTTTAATGAAAATGAAAATTATGAAAAGTACAGTTACTAAAATTTAACACCGACTTTCCCGGTTTGATATTAGTAATAGTTTGCGATAATTCTAATGCGGTGTTTGACTGCTGTATTATTGAAAAGAAAAACATTTTCGGATAAAGATTTAGATTGCCTACTGATTTTCCACTGCACAAATTTTTCATTTGCAAACTTATATTTTTCCTTTGAGTTTCGCGGTATCAAATTTTCAACCACTAATTTAGCTTCATCTTTAATGTCAGGCAGTGTTAAACACATTGAATCGAAAGAATTTTCGCTTTGAGAACTCATTTTTAGCAAAAAAGTCACTAAATAAAAACAAAATTCTGAACCGCGTTTTGTTACTTCTTTGTTTTTTTTTGAGCAATTGTAGTTGGAACTATACAGCCTAATATGGAATAAAATCTTTTTGTACCTATCTCTATAGATACAAACAGCTGTGTTTTAAATAAAATCATATTGGATTTGATTTTTTAAAACGTTGAAACGTCAAAATAGCGGCCGGCAAAACATTGCCGGCCTGTTAGAGCGGCCAGCAAAACTTTGCTGGCCGCTCCTTGAAACAGAACGGCAAGGTCGACTTTGCTCAAACAAGGTTGTCAAAATAATGACCACATTATTTGCATTTTTGAGTAAATATAGTTATTCATCGTCTATAACCATATAGTTACTACTTTTTCCTTTGAATCTTGTCTGGTTTCCAGTGTTACGAACACTGGAAACCAGACAAGATTGCATAGGTACTCGTATACGTATGATTATCGATGATAGTGGTATGTGGTTAGTTATGGCTTTAAAATAAATCTTGTTTCTCTGGATTGTGGAGTCCGCTTTAGGGAAGGTAACTTTTTGTCTCTGCACTTTCACTCTCATTACATGTACTCGTATGATGTAATTAAAGTGCTCTGTCTGGGTTACCCACCAGATATGGCGAGTCATTATGGAAAGACTGGTGTTTTTAGGGTTCCGTAGCCAAATGGCAAAAAACGGAACCATAAGGGTTTCGTTTTGGATTCGTCATGTCTGTCTGTCTGTCCGTCCGTATGTCACAGCCACCTTTTTCCAAAAATATAAGAAATATGCTGTTGAAACTTGGTAAGTAGATGTATTCTGTAAACCGCATTAAGATTTTCACACAAAAATAGAAAAAAAAAACAATAAATTTTGGGGGTTCCCCATGCTTAGAACTGAAACTCATTTTTTTCATCAAACCCATACGTGTGGGGTATCTATGGATAGATCTTCAAAAATGATATTGAGGTTTCTAGTATAATTTTTTTCTAAACTGAATAGTTTGTGCCTCCACCCCCCTGTAACTTCTAAAGAAGGAGAATGATAAAACTAAAAAAAAATATGATGTACACATGTAAACTTCTACCGAAAATTGGTTTAAACGAGATCTAGTAAGTAGTTCTTTTTTAATACGTCATAAATCGTAAACCGCAATTTACCAAGTACGGAACCCTTCGTGAGCGAGTCCGACTCGCAATTAGCCGGTTTAACAAAAAAAAAACAATTCAAACTCAGCTCAGTTATAAAGATTTCGATATTCCATTTCAGCAATCACAATTTTTCTTACGAATACTTCTTCTATCATTCTAAGTAACTCAATTCTGATATTGAATACATCACGTTCCGCTATTCGACTTCAGCTAGACATGTCATATTTCAAATAGCGGGATTTTAGGCACAGAGCCTAGATTACATATAGGATCCTATTCCAAACAGGATTACTTCCATTTCGTGGCATATCGGCTCGCAAACGACTTCAGCCATGCAAAATAACATGCCCAAATCTGAGTAGAATAACAGTATGAAAATAATGAAACCGAACCTATGAAATTGGAGAGAGAGAATGTGAAAAATACTGATAGGAAAGCACCTTAACAGGCCCTATTTTAGATTATATTATTGATAGCTTTAGTTAGGATTCAGATACCAGGCCCCTCAGAAAGTATTGCGAAAAAAAGTTTTTATATATGGGAGACTGGCCAGTTATAATGTTTTTCTAAAATATTATTATTTATAAGTAAAAATAAGTTAGTTCCAATTTCAAAATTTCCCTCCACATTTTTGGCGAGTTAATTCAAAGTATTGTGTCTCACTGAAATATGGATCTGCGCCGGGAACATTTTAGAGCTATGATTTTATACGATTTCAAGTGTCGCCTGAAACCGGATGAATCGTACGATAGACTTCAAATGGCATTCATGGATGAAGGCCCTTCCAAGGCAACCGTGTATCGTTGGTATAACGAATTCAAGCGCGGTCGACCAACTTTGGGGGATGACGAAAGAAGCGGTCGCCCTTTGACGGCTGTTACCGAAGAAAACGTGCTAGCAGTGAAAAATTTAATCCAAGACAATAGGCGAATTACATATCAGGAGATTCAACACATATTGAAGATTGGATCGGGAAGCGTTCACGAGATTCTACACAGCCATCTTCGCGTGAGGAGGATAGTATCACGCTGGGTGCCGCACAACCTCACCGATGCTCAGAAGCAGGCCCGGGTGGAATGGTGCCGTGATATGCTTAACAAATTTGAAGCAGGCTCGTCTCGGCGTGTTTACGACATCGTTACAGGTGATGAGTCCTGGATTTATCAATACGACCCAGAAACCAAGCGCCAGTCGACTGTTTGGGTGTTTCAAAATGAGCCAACGCCTACCAAAGTGAAGCGATCTAGAAGCGGGGGTAAGATTTTGATCGCTAGCTTTTTTAATTTGACTGGCCACTTGGTATCAATTCCCTTACGGGATCAAAGAAGCATTAATGCCGAATGGTATACTACCAAATGTTTGCCAGAAGTTTTCTCTGTTATAAGCAACAAGCGACCAAACACAGGGCTCCGCGGGCTACTGCTCCACCACGACAATGCACCTGCGCACACCGCACTCAAAACGAGGGACTTCCTGGACAGCACGCCAGTCAAACTCCTGGGTCACCCTCCTTACATCCCTGATCTAGCACCGTGTGACTTCTTTTTATTCCCAAAAATAAAAAATCAGCTCAAAGGGATACAATTTTCGTCGCCGGAAGATGCGCTGGCTGCGTTCGAGCAGGCTGTAAACGAGGTGTCTGCGGCGGACTGGAAAAAGTGTTTTGAAAACTGGTTTAGGCGCATGAATCTTTGTATAGAGGCTGGTGGAAAGTACTTTGAAAAGATTTAATAAAAATATATGTACGTATAGAAAATTTTTTTTTAGTTTCGCAAAACTTTCTGAGTGTCCCACGTATTTAAGTAAAAACCGTCATGATCCTGCCAAAATAGTAAGAAATATGAATCTTGAATAAGAATCTCACGTTTTTAAGTGCAAGTAATGTGTGTGTGGTGTATTATTGTACACCTTATTACATCTTTGAGGTTGATTTTGGCTTGCTAAGAGGACAATGGTAAAACTATTTCCTGATTGCATTTTATCTATCTTCTACCTCTAGCTTACGTAGTAACTAATAAGTAATCTGTGCCCTAGCATTCTAAATGCGATTACCCGGATTACCAGTTGGAGAGATTTAATTGAATTTCTTCAAGATTTCCTGGAAAATTAATCTTTCAATTTCAAGTTTCTTATAAAGTTCTGCTTATTCTGTTTAAACTTACATAGTTTCTCGTAGTACAAATCGCTCTATTTCCCTCGGCCGACATTTTTACGCGCGTACGACTTTTAATTTCCGTACCAGCATGGGTGAGTTCCGGCTTTCAAGGACACAATTACTTACTATACGTCATTGCCGACGTTTTACTGAATCTTTAGACGTACAGGATGTCAAAGAAAAATTATTTGTCGACTTTGAAATTAATTTTGGGGATACCACTTTAATAGAGTATTATGTACTTATGGCTTTCTATGAATATACTGACAAATCTCCTATACTGGAACGGGATAATGGTAGTTTAAAATAATTTGCTTGCATCCTGGTGTCCCCGGACAACTGCATCTTTTCGCGAATCCTCAGGAGACGCATTGATCTTAAAGCGCATCTAAAGTTAAAACAACAAAGAGCAACTTCAGGTTTCTGCCCAGTCAAAGACAAAAAAAACTAAAACTTCTTTTACTTTGTACAGCTCTTGTTTTTATTATTATTTTTCCTTACGTCACAATTTTGCAGCTTGTTTCTTGCAATTGCAATTCTTGCAAAAATACTTTCTTTTTTGCTGTCTTATTCCACTGGACTATTCTTGTTTCCTCTATTTTCATTATTTCCTTCGCCAGTCCATTTCTTCATCTTTGTAATTTTCTACTGTATCTCCAGCCTGTCATTTTCATACCCTAATTTATTTAGGGTCTACGCAATATTGTCTATGCTTGTCTTTTAGCCGACCCCAACATAGTTGGGAAAACGCTAGGAGATTGATTGTCTTTCAGTCGTCATATCAGCAGCTCACTTAACAGTCACCCTCTTTTTAAACCGACTTCAAAAAGGAGGAAGTTCTCAATTCGACGTGTTTGATGGTTGTTAGGCGAGTACTCCGCCAACGCCAATTATACACCGATTTTGATGATTATTTTTTATTTGAAAGCTGATGCTTCTCATGTCCCATTTAAATTTGATCAAGATCAGACGAGTAGTTTTAAGTTATCCTTAATAATACGTATTTTCATGGTGATATAAGGTACCAAAACTGAAAAGAGATTCTTTTTTTTTTAACAAAATATTTAAACCGCCTTCCAAAACTAAAATACTACAAAGCGAAAAGTTACTTTCTTGGCAGTGGGTGTTTTTGGTACCTATTTTCTTTTTTGTCACCGGTTTAAAAAAAATGTTAAATGTTTTTCAGCTTTGCCATCTTTCAGACATTCCAACCATCGTTTTTTTGGTCATCCCCTTAGACATCCAAATTCATACTCAAAACTTTCTAAAATATCCTTGTAAATCAGCCTGTATTGTGTGTAATCAACACGCTTAAAATATTGAAATTCTAACAAGCGGAAACGTGTAATGTGGTATATAATAACAGCTTTTGGTCTGTTATTAGTTAGGCGATTATACAGCCATTGTTGTGATGTTTGGGGGCCGTTGATTGCCCCGGTGATGGATACTGCTTGTTTCAAACGATATATTTATTTTGTATATCATCTGTTTAATTAAAACCTTGCAGATGATTTAATTATAGAGCATTTGTTTTCGTTTACCGTAAGGTCGATAAGGTTTTGTCGCTTTCTTATGATTTATTAGAGTATCTAAAGCCTTTGCAAGGTCATATACTTCATCACGCATGAAAATATGCTTGGGTACGGTTACGGGGCAACCACTAACTGACCTCCGTAGTTCTTAATCGGTACGTTTAAAGTTATAATTTGGTAAATTCAAAGAAAAATTGAAGTAGAACGAACCTACAAAATACCATAAGAAATACCTTTAACATTTTGGGCGCAAAGAGTGGGCGTCCTGTCCTGGGTGTCCCTCGATCGTTCACTTTAACAAATATTTAGTTACTGGCCAGCAATGTTAAGATGTTATTGATCGGCAATGTATTTAATGAAACAAAGTCGACGATCTTGATAACCTTTTGTAGTCGGATGCACGTTTCGTAATTGCTAAGGTCGGTGAACCCATTAAACTGATTGTTGTTAATTGCTCAGCTGCATTGGCGAAGTTTAGTTTGTGCATCGGAATCAATACAGTTTTTTAGGATTACAATATTATATTTTATGATTCCACAAATCCACACACATCATCATAATGCTCTTTTACTTTCATCTTATACAAATTTATTTGGTGACGGCGTAGTTTGTCTTTTTCATCCACCATATGTACCTAAACTAATTTACTTCAAAACCAGAAGAAAACAATCATATTATATTTTTTCTTTAGTTTAGTTTAACTTTAGTAGAGTTCAAGTTCATTGTCAATGATCACATCTCTTTACGTTTCATCATCATCATCACAGCCTTTATTCGTCTCAATCCTGACAGCCATGTACCAGTCTCATTCATCATCGATAAAATCCTAAAACTATACTCTTCCTGACCTTGCATCTTATAGTTCCACAGTAACATATGCATCTTAATTTCACTATCGGCGTGTTGCACGGCCCTCGCATGAAGTTGGCACTTGGCAGGCCGGACGCGGCCCGTTGGCGTTGGCAAGCTCTCAACGCGGTTGACCCGACCTTCACCTCATGATCTGCATTCGCGATTCATACGCAAGGGGTCATTGCAACACTTAACTTGGAGGTGCATCGGTGCAGATGGCTGTTACTGTGTAATGTGGGTAGATATATAAGGATGATTTTGTGGTTATGGTTAGATTTAAAGCTGCAGCATAGTTGAAATCGTTTAAGATGAAATGAATGATGGAATGTTATATTGAAAATGAGTGTATAGAAATTCTAGGCAAAACAGCCATTGAAAAAGACACAGACAGACGTTTTCACAAGTGAAGGAGTTTGTCGAAAGTTTTCTGAAATTTTGGAGTTTGTATCCGCAGCTCGTTTTTAAATGCGTTTAGTAAAAAAAGCTGGAAACTGAAAAGGTCAGTACAGTTATTTTATGTAAACCAGTTTCGGGCAACAGATAAACGTTACAAAGATCTATAGTTTCCGACTAGTAGTGAGATTTATTCGGGTCTACGTGTCGGTAATTAAGTGGATTAGCATTTAGTTAATCGTATGATTTTCAGCTCATTACGAGGTTTAGCCGGAGTTAGGGTTTGTTTATATAAACTTTCGGTGCGTATTTGGTTTGGGCTCATTAGCGGACGGTGTAGGGATTGTTATGTGAAGCAAATTAGAACTTTCTGTGGTTTGTGGCATTTCTGAATTTACAGGTAGAAGTGAAATTAACAGGAAACAAAAAAGGTCCTTAGCAGCATAGAGAAAATAAAACTACGTTATACTTAGCAGTTTTAAGTAAAGAGACGTGGAAAGTAAAGAGACCGTTGCCCTAAAGTGTGACACTAATTTAAGCTGTTTGTATGTTTTTTGCATGAATTAACATTATGAGTTGTCAGATACAAAATTATGTTTCTGGAAATGCAACTATCAGAATTTTATGTGCTAGACAAATCTTTTCGTACAGGCAATTTACATGCGTGGTTGTAAAGAATAATGACTGCTCCAAGAGCCTAAAAATAAACTTATCCGACAAAATATAATTCGTTGTAGCATTTCAACTAAAATATATCGTCAACTTCACCTATGCAGTATTCTATATATTATATGAACCACCAGGGTCTAATGTCAAAGCTGCAACCATAAATACACGGCCGTTAACCGAGCAGGTAATATTATTAGTATCTCTCATAAGGTCGCGATCGATCGGTGCTCGTCTCATCTCTGGGTTGACTTAACTTGTCGACTCATCTGGGGTCTGACGTGTTGGGCTGGTGACGTCAGCGCTTAGGTCATCTTGTGGAAGATGATCTTAGTTTGATTATTTATTTTCTTTTATTGGTTGTCCAACAGTTGTCTGGATCAATTCAGGAGATTGTTCCGTTTCTTTTGGGTTCTAAAGCGAATACATAGGCATCATTACAGTTCCATCATCTACTGCTCTATATAGTTTTTAAGTACTGACCTCCCCTTTCTTCTGCTATTCTTCTCGGTTCTTTGCGAAAAGCTGCGATACATTCATGCTATATTATGTAACTTCAAAGTTATTCCTATGCCGTTTAGATATATCTAGGATATATCTAATTACATCATTATAGACACAAGATTTACCCACCAGTAAATCTTGTGTCCATAATGATGTTATCCTCTTTAACTTGACTTCGGTGTTTATCTTGCGCACTATTATGTCTCCTACTATGCACTTCATCTTCCCTTTAGTGGATCAAGCAGTCATTGACATAATATATTATAGCTCGTGTAATATATGTCACATTAGAAGTTATGTTCTCCTAAAGTCGTGTCACATCGAATTCAACTAGTTTGTCAAACTCAGTAGGATTGCCTCCAGTCAGTGAGCTAAGCCCAAAGTTTATGTCTTCGCGTGACTGTTCCATGTTTCCGGAATAAGTTTATTGATGGCAGCCAAAGTTAAGGTTATTACAAGTGCTTGTTCTGGGTCAAAGTGAATGATGTTGGGTGTAGTAAACTGTATGTAATGTTGTCAAAATAATGGTGTATATTTCCGTCGTCTATAAGTAATGGCATTTCTTTGATTTCCTTTCACGCGAATGATTATCCGGTTGCGTTTTTTTTTTTTTTGGCACAAACACGGCACACTATTCCCAAGCACTGCAACTTCTGAAAGCCGGAATCAACAGTGGCGACCATCAGAAAAGTGCCAATTCAATGAAGTTTGACGAGTCCTGGATAAACAATTGCAACTGTCTTCAATATAGAACTCGAAATAAATAAAAATGAAAAGGAGCCAGAAAAAAACGATTTTAGGAATTGTGCGATTCAAAATGTTAGCCATAATATTTCTAAGTACCAATCTGGCTTGCACATTATTTGCGATTTCCATGGTAACACTGACCCAATAAAACACAGCTAAATATTATAAAACAGATTATTAAATCTGCTAACAGGAACCAAACTGAGATAACTGTTATCAAACCGGTATACTGTTATGTTATATAGGAACGAAACAAAAAGTACATGCTTATTAATACGTAGTATTATACCTAACTATTTAATTAATTACTCTTATCGATTCTCGTAATGAGTCGTTATCAGAGAAAGGTATACTAAAAACAATGCATTGAAAGATAAGCGGTTGGTTTGAAGTTTTAATAAATATTAAATAATATACACGGCATCAATGATATGTACATTAATATGTATTTTTAAAGCGATATCTTAAGCTCCAAATTAACAGAAACTAGGTGTACATTTTTGATGGAACTCCTCAAAAAACTAGATAATTAGTTATAGGGTACATACTTAGATACTAGATTTTCGTGAGAATGAAGTATGTGAAATTTGGCAACCACTCTATTTGTACACATAATGCCAGATGCAGTGAAAACACTATGTTATTTAAAATGGAACCAATAAATTATAACTTTCAATAATGCCCTCTATTCTTTTTCCTTTTAGCCACGACCTTTAAAAGACCCATAACTGAAATTCATGGCATATAAGCATATTATCTTATGAAGATAAATAGTTTTAGGATTTTAACAAACATCTTATGCATTTTCACATTGGTTTAATTAAAACCCCTTAAAACATAAATTGTTTTCGTAAACCACATGGTTCAACCTTGAGCCATTTTATCAAAGTCCTTGCCGGAAGCATTTGCATAAAGCTGTTATCTGCCACCAGTCTCCACCCACTACCAACTACCGACCTGACCAATAACTAAATTACAAGTAGCCAATAACCTAATAATTTGAACCCAATCGTTGGGAAAGGTCAACGCGAGTAGTTACCGGTAGACGGGGCTCTAATACTAACTATATTAGTATATCGTAATATGTTTGGGATAGTGCACAATTTCCGGTTTGTTTAACTACAGGAGGGTTTTGGCACGTGTGCTATCTGTCACTGACCTGATTGACCTGACCTCTGGTCATCAGCTTTAGCTTTAAACCTAGGTACGGACAGCATTATCATTCGGGTACCCCTGACGCATTGAAGTATCGTAGAAAAGGATGATTTAATGATGACCAGTTGATGAGGCTGACCCTCACATTGGCACTGCATCCAAATGTAGAAATGAATAGATAAATAATAGATACTGATGGTCGCCAATATATGGTGACTGGCCTTAAATGCTAGTGATTGTTTCCTTTGTCTTTCGGAGACCTAATCGATCAAAAAGACCTATCCCAAAACGTTCAAAGTTTATTGGGACTAAGATAAGACAACTTGGTAAATATCAAGTACTTGAGAACATCCCATTCTCAGCCTTCCGCATTGTATTGCAGTCTTCCCTTCCGTCCGCAATTTCCTTCGTCCCTCTATATTTCTGTAGCTCGGTTCCATTTCGATAGGCACTCAACCTTTGATACGAGTAGTCTGTTGAACATGCCGCGAAACTAAACATCAATCTTCGAGTTCATTCACCCCGACCTTGTCATAGACAAGCTTTAAAAAGGGAAAAGTAACGCATATTGGACATGTGCCAGATATGTCAAGGACAGTCATATTTACAACTGCGTTTTATTTGTTCATGTTCACTTGTCATTGGACGCGCCAAGTTTCGGTCTTCATTCGTTTGGGTAGATTTTATTGGTTACTAGCGATCTGAATACACTACTGTTTTGGTACGTGTTCATTGTTTGGGAAAATCGGTAGAGTTTACAGATTTTTGTTTGAGTTTTTTTTACTTGTAATTTCTTTCACTTGTAATGGAAATTCAAGGTGCTTTTATGTGAGCTGGGGGAATGAAAGGTCACCGCCACCAGCGGAAATCTGATGAAAACACCTGGTTTAAATGGAAAAGGATAAGAAAATGAGATCCTGGATCAGCTTTACCTTCTTCTTGAACTCCGTATTCATTTTACGAGTACCAAAACCAGCTTACATTCATATTGTTCATTGTTTTACGCAGAGAAATTAAATTAACTAACTCGAAACATTCGTTTGTTTTAGGTTGCCTATAGGGCACCTGGTAGGTAGGTATACCTAACGACACGCTTGGGATGAGACCCTGAGTTTATTCTTAGCCTAAAGCTTAGGCCTTTTTACCCAATTTGTCAATATTGTTATACCATCTTTTTCATCAGAATATTTTCCATTACTTACCGAAACTTTACTATATTTACCAAAGTTATAAACTGGTTGATTGATTAGATCAGATTAAGTTAGAATTTGCGAAACACAAATTCGATTTGCTAAATTGACGAAGTTAAGTTTTGACGATCGAGCGTCTATGTTTTCTCAATCGATAGATTGAGAATAGGCATCTCACACAGAATTTTGTGTAAAATAATATTGTTAGTGAACTTGTGAAGACGAGTTTGGTATCTTACAAGAACGATATATTGCTAAGGATTTTATTGAAGTTTGTTGCGCCACTTCTTCTTTACTGCTAATCTTTTAGCAAGTGGTAAAGATCGACCTCTTTGGTAGACTGTCCTACCAAAATTTTACGAAAAATATTTTTTGTTGTGATTTTGTGGTGTTGACTGTGTTAAGATAACTAAGCAAATAAATATCGGATTAGCGTATCTTACAATAATTACAAATCTTGAATATTGTATTAAAGCCTCGAAAGGAATTGGACCTATTTTTTTTGTACTGAGGGATCAATGGTCGAAGCTTAATTAGGTTTTAGCTTTTTATTTTCTTAGGGACTGTTTTGTATGTGGACTGTAGTTGGTGTAGGCTGGTTAATTGATACAACTTGCTTGTCTTATTAATTACTAGCGGACGCCTCGTCGTTTCACCCGCGTAGTTCCCGATCACGTGGCAATACAGGGATAAAAAGTAGCCTATGTCACCCGGGGATAGTGAAGCTGCCCAACGGTGAAATAATTTTTGAAATCGGTAGTTTTTAAGTTGGTTTGTTACATATAAAAATACAAATCTTTCCTCTTTATAATATTAGTTTAGATATATATAACTCACACGAATGCGTGTTGGTTTTTAAGCCACAGGAAGAGGAAGAAAGTATGGCAGCTCTTTACAACAGATCTCGACGTGGGCATCCGATAAGATAGTATTTTTGAAAATTCCACCCCTAAGGGGGTAAAAACGGGGTTGAAAGTTTGTATGAAAAATCTAATTCCTTTGGCCAAAATGTTTGATACTTGGTACAAATAGTAATCTAAGTAAATGATAAAATTTGCATCAGGTTGTCATTATAATTTTTTCGAAACTAGTTACCCTCAAATGATGATAGGGGGTATTGAAGTTTGTATGTAAGAATCTGATTTCTTGGGTCAATAAACTTGAAACATGGCACAAATACTGTACTAAATAATTAATAAAGGTTGGCATAATTATTTTTTGAAACGATTAAGGGGCTTTAAAGATTTTTTTCAGTTAATAAACTTGAAACTTGACATAAATACCAACCTAAATAAACCATAAAGGTTTTCATTATGAGTTTTTCGAAACTACCCCCAAAAGGCGATGCAGGGGTGTTAAAGTTGTTTTTGAGGAATCTTACTGCGGAATTTTACTAAGAACAAAATACGAAATTTAAAAAAAGAGAAGAAAAGAGTGAATAACATGTTTGGGTTTGTGTTGTGCAAAACTCGATCTTCAACGGGGTAAAATGGGGTTTTTAGGGGAGGATTTTACTTTGTGACGGTAACCTAAAATTTATTATTCTTTAAGTCAAATAACGAATCGTCCCAAACCAATAAACCCTGTATATCTACGATAACCCATTTTTATTGATTTAATAATAGCTTATTTTTGGTCGCCACTAACTGCACAGAGTCATTTATAGGATAAACAAAATCACGCGAACGAACTCGCGGGCGAAGTGCTAGTCATAGATAAAACTAGAAATATTAATAAGTTTGTGTTGCCTTGATGGCAACCAATACTTAATACTTACTTATTTATTCTTTTCGATACAGATTTCTTCTGACTAAACTTTGGCTTGGAACTATGAGTATGAAACTAACAATTAATCGATCCCAACTCATTAAGGTTGTTTCAATGATCCTTCACCCTTCGAATCACAAGAAACAAAAACCTCTTACCTTCTCTAAATAGTGTATTGTTTATCTAAGTGTAACACAGTTATCTGAATATAACACAGTTGTGTTGGACCCTCGTAACGAAGGCTTTACATCGAATTAATCAACGGTTTCGATAACTGTCTGTTTGTTTTGTTCCAGGTAAGCTGTAATCTCGGCCTCACGATGATTTATTGTGAGTAAGTAATCTTGTTTAATGTTCGCCCTGATTTCGCTTAAAGGAGAATGTTTAAGGAGGGATTAGACTGGAAAAAGGTATGGTTGAAATACGAATTGAAATCGTATTTTTGGGTAAAGATTTTTAGGGAACATTAAACAATTTATTTGTCACAGAACGAGTTTGAATTGCATCAATAATATACCAATAAACGGATGGAGTCACCAGAAGTATCAATTTATTTTTAAAAACTGTAGATCTTAAACATTATTGACATAATTGTTTAAATTGGGTCATCGGTTCCAAATATAGAAATAAATAGATGTTCTTCTTAATCGTTACGCTCTTGACAGAGCGGTCGTAGTCGTCATGAAGAGCTGTTAGTATTTGCGGCAGATATAATGCATCTCACAATGTTTCGCCGCCATACCGATTAGAAGTCATTCGGGAACATTCGTGCACGGGACCGCCCAGAGCAAACTTGATCTGGTCGGTCCAACGCATGGGTGACCTTCCACGCGGTCTAGTGCCTACCACTCTTCCTTGGACGACTAGCCGCTCTGTGGACTGACTGTCTCGTCTTGAAACGTGTCCGAAGAAAGTGAGTATTCGGGTCTGTACTATTGCGGATAGACGCTGTTTGATGTGGAGTTCTTGGAATATCGAGACATTTGTGCGGAACTCGGTCCACGACATTCCGAACATTCTTCTCCAGCACCGCATCTCCATAGCATCTATCTTTTTTCTTTCCACCTCCCGCAACGTCCACGTTTCTGCAGCATACAGAAATATGGGTAAAATTAACGTTCGCACGAGCTTGGTCTTCGTGGCTTTAGTGATGTCTCTGTTTCTCCATATTTTTTTCATTTCATGCATTGCAGTTCTTGTGATCGCTATACATCTCTTTATCTCTTCAATGCAGCCATCGTTATTCTAAGACATACGTAGAATTATTGGTTAAAATCACCCATGATCAAAAGTAGCTCTCGGTTCGGCATTTTTGCGATGGTCTTTTCCAACAACGATTTCGAACAAGCCTGGTTGCCTGCTCCATCATGAATGGAAGCCCATTTACCACATCCCGGCACGGAAGCGGGTAGGCGCTGATCGCCAATTGTGTCGCAGGGCAATCGTGATTCCTTTGTCATGACGATTTTCATGGGAGAATAGTTGCAGTGGTTTCCCCTTGTCTTCTGTTATTTAAGCCCCAACGCTAATGAAGCCTCTTCCGACCGGTTGCCCAGTCAGGTGTTTGGTTATACCGCCAATGCTCAGACGTCAGAGCCTCGTTCGTTATCCAGCAGGGCGCACCGCGACTGTCGGAGCCGTCTCCGTCAGCTATTCATACTGACACCTAACACGGCGTGCAGGTGAGGTTGACAACTGGGGCCGGCAGGAATCAGGACGGTAAAGCTGTTCTCACCTTTACTCCCCTCGTCCCCCCCCTGATACCTACGTATAGAAAATATGTAGGTAACTAAGTTTTTTCACCTCATCACAAACAAGCGATCTTCATAAATATCAAAGCACCCACATCCCCGAGGCGGTTAGTACCAAAACTTTTGACAACTAACAACCACAACTCCTTTTATTCCCAACTTCCCAACAAGATGTATCACTTTATACCGTACATATTCTCTTTTGAGAAAAAAACTTGGTCCTTTTGCTCAAAGAAACTCGTTGGACTAAACTTTATCGTAAATATGTTCCGGTCCTTCGTAATTCAAATTTTGGTCCCTCCGGACGAAATTACAAGATGGCGACTTTCGCGCCAAAGTTTGACAACTATTTTCTTGTGAGGCGCTAATTAGGGATGTCACCCTGTCATTATTCTATACGTGTCGTAGTTAGGTTAAAACAATGGATTAATTTAGCTTGTTTATGATCCTATTTGTTCAGGAAAATGGGATATTAAATGGGCTGAGTAAATTTGTTGCACATTTGAGCGGCACCTGTTTTTCTGAGAGTGTTTCCTCTTTCCCTGTGTTACGTCAGACGGTTTATGTAATATTTAAAGCCAAGCATTGTAAATGATTCTGTACCATAAATACAATACGACTTTCCAACAATAATTTTGATTAAATGTGTCTTCTAAGTTAAGGTGTTAGAAATTACCTTTAATCAAATTCCAAAAGCACATCAGCCTCTTTCATCGTACTTAAGTACTTACCTGCTGTTTTCTTACATCAAAGTGTTCGCAAACTTTATCAGCGTCACTTAAAACTTGAGTTTCAGCACTTTATGCTGAATTCAAAGGCTTCAGGAGGCTTCTCTTGTAATTATCATAACAATTACGGCAAGGTGATGGTTTGTTATTATCGTTATTAGAAGAAAGGGGAGATACCAGCAGCTTTTCAAACGTAAGGACGGATTTAAAGTGTAATTTGCATGATTTTGTTTTGTTTATGTTGTTTTAATTGAGAAACGTGACCCTGTTGTGCAAAGCACGTATCTATGCCTAGATTTGCTTTCTTTTTACCCACATAGAACCTAAAAAGTCGACTAATGGACCTAGACAAAATTACATTCTACCAAATATAAAGATTGTCAAATAAAAAGGAAAAAAAATATGGGGTTGGGATTGATATTATCATCTTCCTGCCCTTATCCCATGTTACATGGGGTCGGCGCAACACCTTTTCTTCTTCCATACCATACTGTTCCCTGTCACGACCGACCACGTGGTCAATACCAGACGTTTTAGACTTGGGACAAACGTTTTCGCTGATATAATGTCAATGTAAGACTGTGAATGTGTTGTCTTAGAAACTTTAACAAGAGTAATTTCATAGAGCGAAAAAAATATTGAAAATTTATTTTTGAATTCGTTTTCCGCCCCGTACTAACGCACATGACTCATAATTTAAAAAAAGAACTCTAATAATGGCTGTTTCCGAGGTATAAATACAAGAATAAAACGTATCAACGATAATAGCCATTATTATAATCTTTCTGTAGTATCTCGGAGGGAGCTGATTCATTACTTCGTTGACTACAAGTGAGAATGGAAACGTAAAAAAATACGTTTCTATTGTATTTGTCTGTGGTAGTCATTCATTAGATTGTATGAATGGTAACACTGTGGATGATTTTCTTATCGTGTATTTGTTCTTGTTCTTTTACAAGTTTTTTTTCTTCAAATTGTTTCATAATTTCCTGGTTACCTGTACTTAATAGAGCAAGACGTCATTTGTGCTTAGCTAATTATGGTTCCTGATAAAGATAAAACAATGCTCCTTCACTACTGGGTTAATATCATAAACGGTGAGTCTGATTTTATGTGGATTAAGAGGACAAGCAGAAGCGTTATTCTTTCTTTTTAAGGCTGCCGAAGACAGGTGCGATGTGACGCGTTTTTAAAGATATTGTTTTCTAATTAGAATATTTTTTATGAAGAATCTTTGTTGTAGTGCCAATCTGTGGGACCTTTAGTTCATTTATCACAATATTGCCTACTTCGATCGCCATGTCAGGTGATTATGGACGTCACCAACCACTGGGAACCATTCACTTTAGCGATCATTGCGAAGCTCAATGAGCTTGACATGCCACGTCGAAGCAGTAAACTATTTACTATGTAGGCTACAATCTAGTATTATATGATCAATGGATCAATACATAATGACACAGTGAACCTGTCGCGTGTCGACAAAAATAACAAAACAGTTACTTGTGTCGTTAATCGTTCATTATGACGGTAATGGCCAGTTTCGATGTTAATTTGTGCGTTATGCCGATAGCTTCAGGCGAAAAGGTCTCACATTGATAAACCTAATGTTTTATCGAATAGTTTTTAGTGAAAATGTTCAAAACACGGTTTAATGAATATTGATAACTGTTAATAGATATGAAAGTAGAACAGCAAACTCTATTTCCATTTTTATTAAAATCGAACTTAACATGATAATGTTTATTTTCAGCACACAAATATCCTGAACATGGTCTTTTAAAACATACGAGGTATATGCTAGAGGTTATTTGCCCCTAAACGGTAGTGTTCTATTCGAATCCGGAAGCTTTTATGGAAAAATAAGAAAACCCGGCCAAGTGCGTGTCGGACTTTGCACATTTAGGGTTTTGTACCAATTTATCAATACCTATATTGGTATTTGTTAGTAAAAATAACGGCAAACGGGCCCTTCGGGTACGGAACCCTAAAAATGTTCCTTTGAGGCTTCGTAGGCACCGGAAGTAAAAGGAAACAAACCTTATATGTTAAAAGCCTGCCGATAACACACACATGCATCAAAACCGTCACCATCCATCCATACACGATCATACCCTTGGGAAGGGATACTAAGAGATGAGCCACTCAATAGTAAGGCACAGAAATCTCACTCGAAGTAGAGCAACATTTTTTCATGTAATTAACAGGACCAAATTCTAAAGTTTATACTGAATCCATTTATAGGTACTGATTGCCATGGAGTCTGTCATTCAAAGAGTTTAAGATGTTTCATGTTAGTGCACAGGTTCAAGAGTTTTTGATACCGATACCTTCGATTCTAATAGCCGTACAACAAAAGTGACTATCAATAATGTGTTGATAAGGATCCACTCCAGCAAAGACTTATTCACAGACTATAAGGTAGAATCAGACTTATTTCCAAAACCATTTTTAATTTCCTTCCGCTGTTCCCGCCTGAATACTAACAGCCGTGGGATGTACCTTCTCCTCTATCCTCTAGCATGTGGCCTCCATTATCCCCAATCAATACTGGATCAAAGTAACACTGTCATTCCTCATCCTCCGGGGGATGGTCCGTACTCCTCAGTAATTGTTTCATCTGGCCAGCGGACGCCGCCGGAATACTGATTAGGAAAAAGTTTCGGAAGGCTGTGTTTGTTTAGAAGATTTTGAGGTGGAGTAAAATTACTGTTACGGTTTTTACCTTGCTGTATGCCGAAATCAATTTTAATAAACCTTTCCTTACAGTCGGGTAAAAAGGTTAGATGTTTACGATCTTCAAAATGACTGAATCTCATTGATTTTTACAATTAATATCTAGTTCTATTCCTTCTATCGGTTACGACTCTGCTCTACTTTTTGCCTATTTTTAACGGAAGCATCCAATAATCAGTCCATCCCACCAACTGCCTGGTGGTCTGCTCCACGCAGGCAATGCCACGGAGGCATTAAGGGGACCTAATCATTAAAATGAAGTCCTACTCCCTTGTTACCATTTAAAACTTCATTATGCTTTCAAGACCACGGCATTACAAACATCAGAAGTCACTCTATTTAAATCATTTTGGTATTTACCAATATATCCCGTTTTGATAAAGAATAAAAACAACCTAATCAGAGCCATAAATCAAATTAAATCAAACAATAGCATCACTAAAGTTAAAACGAATTTAATTGTTACAAATGACACCAGCGTTTTAGAAATCGTGTAATTAATTACAGAGTGTCAATCTGTCTGTTGTTTTAATGCAACGTAATTACTAATTACTGCCACACTACCGCACCGGCAGAATTGCTGACACTTTCTCTGAGTGACTAGTGCACACGATTATGGACTTACTGCTACATTTATAAGTATGATTATTCTTTGAATGTTTGTTTCATGGCAGGTGCTTTTTACTATAGTAGGTACTCTGCCTAGCTATTATAAAGAGGAGCGTTATATATCGGTCCGCGATCTCGACCCAATTTAGATTATGGATATGTATAATTCAATTTCTATGAAAGATAAGAATATTAAAACTTATTAAATCACAGTCACAGATAATATAATACTAGCATATAGTTGCCTCATCCCATACAAAGAAACCGCGCCGACGTCACTAGCGTTTTTAGTCTGATTAAACTGATTATTTTTCTAAGAACATCGATCGCGTTCGGTTCCGTTCTACGGCTATAGATGGTTTTAGCAGCGTCTTGCAAGTACATATAAGTTTACGCGGTTCATAAATCCTTTTTTTTTATGCGAGCGATACATTTTATAGCATTTTTGCACGTTTTTACAGTTTAATTGTACCAAAATGTGTTACAAAACAAATTTAAGAAAGAGAAAAAAAAAAAAAATTGAATTAAAACCCCAATATTTCTTAATTTTGTGCTTAGGAGAATTAATTAATCAAGAACATATTTTTTATGATCTTCTCTAGAAAATCTTAATATTTCACAAAACTCGATAACAAATGGAAGTTTATCACGCCTTCTAGTGCAATTTATTTGAACCATATTTTCTTTCTTCGCGTTGGGTGCCCGTGCCTCAGTATTTGAAACACGTACGCTACCAAAGATTATAAATGAAACTGGACGTCGCATCGGTTGAGCATTGTCGCCTCGCATCTGTCTGGGAGATTATGTATCACCTCCCTCTATCTCATCTACGCCTCGCCTCAGTTCGCTGGTATCTATCGGATCGCAATCTTCACACTGATATCCGTGACGGCTAGAGAAGCCAATAATTTATATTATCAAGATCTTCTAGTAACTCCTTATCTACCAAAAGTAACTTTAGAAGCAGAAGTTGCTATAACAGAGCCATTTGCTACTATAATTTAATTGAAAGAGCAAATCATTTTCCACACTCTAAGAAAAGTGCGATTTTTTAGTCCTCACATGTAACCAGCAAAATATGAAAGCGGTTTAATATAATTAACCCTCTTATTCCCGGAACGAGAAAAGGTTCAACTTGACCCAGAACTCGTCACACGGAATATGTAATCAGACTCTCAAAATTAACCCTTTTATTGCGTCTCGCCCATAATCGGAACAAATGTACGTGGATAGGAGTGCCACCCATCCAACTCTTGAATGTATTAAACTTGATCAAAGTACCATTTTGACCTACCCAAGGCCACTGCGATACTGAAGAGTTTTGACCTTGGATTCAGACTCATTTAAAATGCTAATCTGATCGCTATCCTTAGCTATCGTGTGAGGAATTGAAGAGTTGGAGAGCCATGCATGTCTTTAAATGAATCAAGTTGCAAGAAAGATAAGGATGCTTGACATTCTTATGGAAGGCAGAAAATAGAGTGATGTGTCGTAATATAGGATCTTAAACTCTTTTGATGTGGACGTCATAGTTGATACTACTTAAAACTGATAATCCTTTAGTAACGAGCTAACGACTACTCGTAAGTGTTTCGGGAAATTCTAATAGCACCAACTTTTCCGCGGTATCCAAATCGTTACCATCAATCTAAATTTTTTCATTCAGACCTTTTCAAATATATAAATGAAACACCAAACAAATGAATCTAAATTAAAATTAACGAAAAAAATTCCAATATTCCAGCCAGGCCAACATTGTTTACAGCAATAATTCACCAAACGAATAAAATAAAGGCCTCATCTCACCCTTTGGTATCCAGTAATGGGGGTCAGTGTGGCAATCATGGCGCCAGTGATTTATAGTCTGTGGTGCTGTGTTGCCATTCTAATGACTCGTGTCGGGCATGACGAGTATTTACGATGGTGATTATGTAGCGTATGTATGTATGTGGAAGTATGACGAAAGGGAGACGATGTTTCAAAGGAAATTAGGTGTTGAAAATGAACTTATTTGGTGGAAATTCGGGGCAGATTCATGTTGTGCTGTGCTAGATCGAAGCCGTAGCATGCACAAGGCCTGAGCTAATATTTTACGTGAATTAGCCGAGCACATAGTGCTTGTCCAAACGAGAAAGACGAGAAAAATACATTTGATCTACATAACGTAATGCAAAAGCGCCTCGGTTCGGATACAATACGAATTAAAAACATTTAATAAACATCCTTTCGAAGGGAAATGGTTAAAGAATAATTTGATACCACTTTCAAAAAACCTCATCCGCTTTTCCAATTATTACGTGTAACAAACAAGCCCCCATCCTTCCTGATTAACGAGCGATATAAATTCCTACAAAAATGCCTCCTTCTTTATCTTAGAAGAATTCTCTCATAAAGTTAAGCGTCCGATAATATGAAGCGTTTAGCCCTAAATATGAGTCCGTCGAACCCTTTGCCGGAGATAAGGCGTGTGCCGGTTACGGGGTCACTGGGCATGGAGGGTGATTTATTTGCAGAGGGTAAGCAATATTAAGGGGATGGAAATGAGCTGGGGTGTCTGTGTACCCCATGTGAGGATACCAGTGGATGAAGTTTTGTAAGGAAGACTAATTATGGCAAATTATGCGGATTAAGTGTGTAATTATATTGTGTTAAGTGGGGTTTGTTGTGTTGTGGAGGGTACCTTTCCTTATATTAATGTATTGTCTCCTATTGTTTGGTCGTATACCTACTCGTGTATATGTAATTTACAAAAACACACCCTCTAGTCTCCACGGAAACTGAAATTAAAAATATCAACCGGTTAAAAAATTGTCTGGCTTATCACTTTTGTTTATTGCAAAAGAACTGTGTACCCCATGTGACGATACCAGTGGATGAAGTTTTGTAAGGAAGACTAATTATGGCAAATTATGCGGATTAAGTGTGTTATTATATTGTGTTAAGTGGGGTTTGTTGTGTTGTGGAGGGTACCTTTCCTTATATTAATGTATTGTCTCCTATTGTTTGGTCGTATACCTACTCGTGTATATGTAATTTACAAAAACACACCCTCCAGTCTCCACGGAAACTGAAATTAAAAATATCAACCGGTTAAAAAATTGTCTGGCTTATCACTTTTGTTTATTGCAAAAGAAATTGGAATCCAATATCTAGATTCGCAAACTATCCCATTCTATCCTAATAGGATTTGTTTCGGATTGAGAACCAGAATTTGCACTACGGAAGTGCTCGTCCGCTAGCCCGCGTAAATAGAGCGAAATGCGGAAGCACTCAAATAATGTCTTATTTTTCGATTCAGTTTTCTCATTCCACTTTCAGCACGTACTCTATTGAGTGCTCCATTATGCCAAATGGTTCACTAATCAGATTATCCACGAAACTACTGTCCTTAATCAAAAGAAATCTCTTTTACGTCCAGACATTTAATTCGGACCATCAAAGTAATGCGGCCCCTAAATCGTCTGGATGACTCAATTAAGTGGTAGATTAAAGAAAGTGCGTGATTGTTTTGCAAAAGCGATTTGGTGACGGGTGTCATCGATCGACCTCCATATCGCGTGACCTCACTTGCTCGTTTATATGTCACGATTCACGACACTCCAGTCTCCAGTCGTGTCGGTCTCGTCTCGCAGAGTCTTAACGCCTCAAGGACTTGGACAATGTTGGCCTTTCCAAAGGATTGGGGTGTTGGCAAGTGGGTATCAGATTGCGAGATTGGAAAAGTGGGATTATGGTGTTTGTCTGAAAGAAACTGTCCCTTCCTTATCTATATGTTGAATTTGTGACTTGCGGGTTGTTTTTGGGGACATGAACAGTAGATATCAAAAGATTTGGGCAACATTTGGGGTTAAGCAGGCAAAGAGGAAGATATTTTTGCAGAACATTTCACAAGCCGACAAAACACAGACTTTATAATATCTGTAAATTCAATTGACATTGAAACCCATAACATTAATACAGCGTGGTCTGAAAATAAAACTGTGTATCTTAATGGTTACGTAATAAATAACTCATGTTCACTTTGTTCAAGTGTACCAAAATATCTCGCGGCAAATTAAATTATTGTCAATGGAGTACCCGTATACTGTATAAGGTTCGATTAATGTAAGCAGCACTTACTTGTATGTATACGAGTATGTTACAAATTGGTAATCAATTTTTCGTGGAACAAGGTTGGATCAAAATGGGTATCCATTACTCGACAGAGTTGCTGAGGGATTAAATTAATGTTTCACGCTTGTTTATACTTAAAATAGATCATGTGTTACTTTCATACGTTTTGGGAGTATTTGGGAGGAAAATGGGAGTATCATAATATCAGCCGAAAGACCTCCCCAAGTGTCGCCACCGTTAAATGACAGGGTTGAATTAAACTATTTAGCAGCAAGAGCACCTAATTAGAATTATTTTTACAGTTTGTAGGTTAAGCTAGTGATTGCCTAAGGTATTATGTTCTTTTCAGTACTAAAGTGGTTTAATACCGGGAAACTTAGTAAAAAACAGTGACCAAATTAGATTAATGCCACCCTCAGCCTAGACCCTCCACAGTTCCATATACATAGACCGATTTAAGGATTCCGAAATATACTAATAGCATACATGTTAGTATTATATTATACTAAGTTTAGAAATAAATATTGATTTAGGGATCCAAATGGACTACATTTTCGTTTAAAAATAGAACAACAAAAATGAAGGGACGAGAGTGTAAACTCAATGGTCATATGTTAGTTCTGTTATGACAGTCAACGGTCTCAAATAGCCCAAGTTTTTAGCACATTGTCACATGACTCAATAAGGTTGGTTAGATTAGGATTAAGTTACTCAGCCGTCTGTTTTATGTTAGGCGCTACGTTAATCATTGCTGACCTAATTAAACCATGTTGTCTAGCCACTCAGACAGACTTTGTAATCTGAGACGCTGACCGGCCAACGGTCACTGTCCGGTATTTTCATTAGAGCTTCCAAGAAACGTGTAGCGGTTTCAATCTTAATGGAGACCACAGTTCAGTTACAATGAATGGACTGTGTGTAAGGTGATGTAGTTGAAAAAGGGGGTGACCAGACCACTGAGATAAATACTATAGAGAAGTATGTAAATAGAAAAAAAAAACTGGAATATAGGCTAGACAATGGTTAAATTCTGTTAGATACGGACAAAAATGTAGACACAATTAATAAATTACAACAACAATTAATAAATTAGACAATAAATAGATAACGCAGAAAGCTGCAGGCCATTCTTTGTAAGATACAAAGTCCTTACACTAACTGGTATCTATATTTTAGAAGTTAGCAAATTTATAAGAAAACACCAGGCACTATTCCCACTCACTAAGGACATTCGCCCACAACATCGCAGTATTAGACGCCAAAACAAGAATGAATTAGCCTTGCCAAGCTCAAAATTAAATATATTCCATTCAGGACCACTAGCCATGTGCGTTAAAATATATAATAAGCTTCCAAATTCAATTAAGGACATAGAATACGAACATAAATTTAAAAACAGTCTCCAAAAATGTCTAATATTAAAATCGTATTACACTCTAAAGGAATTCTTTGACGATAAGTGAATTTTGACATTGAAATTCATACCTGTACAGAATACACACAGCACTTACTACAATTTTGACTTACAACCTACCTATATTGTTTTATGATTATTATTGTTATCTGTGTTTGTTTTTAATTTAATTTTTATCTTATTTTAATTTATGAATGGAAATGATGACCAAATTGTTTGTTTTAATTTATTTTTTTTATCTTATTTTAATTTATGAATGGAAATGGTGACCAAATTGTTTGTTTTAATTTAATTTTTAATTTATTTTAATTTATGAATGGAAATGATGACCAAATTGTTCTCATCTATCCTATATTTTAACATGGCAGCTACTTATCTCAATAACAAATGTTGGACACTTGATAAACATGATAAAATTTGTGTTTGTTTAAGCACAGTGGTTTTGTTTATTTTGTGACACTCTAGCACTTTAGACTATTTATATTGCTGTGCCCTAGCAGGGTTCATGTATGAAACCTTTATACTTGTAACAACTTTGTAAACTACATGAATGCAATAAATTATTATGATTATGATTATTAAATAAGCCTATTTGAATCACAGATCAGTGTTAATCTTATCAACCTTATGGTCACCATAATTAAAGTGATTGTGACAACAAACTTGTTGATCAAAGTCTTGACCTGGTTTCCGGACACCAAAGGCAAGTCTGGGCAAGCTTATCAAGACAAGGACATTGCGCAGACCGAGTAGATTTTTAGAAGATATAAATTCTACCAACCTTGACTGGACGGTATCTAACCCAGACGCGCAGTAAATCTTGCTCGACGCCGGGGCAAGGTCATGTCGCACATCAAATTAAACGCGAGCAGTGATTGGTGACACGGCAACACCCACGCGATTGTCTTGTGTAGCTGAGTGAGGAGAAGGGTTACTCCTGACAGACCTTGAAAAGGAACCAGGACTTACTGCTAGACAAACAGGTAGTGAAAAAACTCAGATTGACATGGGGTCTATTGGACCATTTCTTCATGATAAGTGTGTAGAAGTAATGGCCGATTTGGTAGTGTTTGCTGATAGAGCCTACCAATAATAAAAAAACACTGTTATTTATTCTTCTCCCAAACAACTGCTTGATCTCCGTGACAGCCTAAATCCTGTCCAGCGTAGGTCCGTAGATAATCTAACGTGCTAAGATGAATGACATCATCTATAGATCTTCAAGCCATGAGCTAGATACGTGTCTCGGGTTTTGAACCTTCTGTGTCTCCATGCATTTATTGCGTTCGTGAGTGACATGAATTGCCGCCGTCTGTTCACACAATATGGCGCCCGTGACGTCATCCTCTCAGATGATATCATCCCCTATTTGAATTATTTCCTCCCCTATCTTATTGCCATCTTTAAATGTTATTAAGTCACGTTCTTTGAGGCGTTTAAATGTAATGTGTGTTTATATGGGACGTACGAAGTAATTTTGACGTCATTTGGGTGCCGGCTTTTATGCTAATGTGCTTCTGAGTTTATTTCAAATTTTCCTTTCATTTTTCCTCAGTATTCATCTATATATCCTGTATTTGTATTTTTACTTCAATCTTCTGCAATTTGTTTTGATCAACTATTTGTAACTATTACCTACCATAAACAATCTGTCTTCTACGAAAAGGAATATGGCTTGGTGAGTCATTCAACCAGGGTCCGCCATATTGGTTTTTAGAACTTGTTTACGACAAACAGTAATCTCGAACTCCAGGACTCAAGACATCAAAGGCACAATCGTCGCGTCTTAAAACTTTAATATCTGCTCCTCCAATAAAATATCTTGTTCCAGGAGTTAGCTCCGAGTTTCCTTAAGTATTTCCTTACGTTTGACTTTGTAACAAATTAGAAACATACATCGTAACTTTAACTTAAAGGTATTATGTCGTTCGTGAGCCTTCGAGTTCGAAGGTGTATTTAAGTGAAATCTTCAATATTTAAATTAAGCCGAAGTTAAGACTTGCCTTTTCATTTGAGTGAATTTTTGAGAGTACATTACATACTTACTAGGCATACATTATTTTTGAGATGATTATGAATGTTTTATATTAGTTTTATGTTAATCTGTATTTTTATGCGGTTATCATTGCCCCGTTACGTTTCGTTTAATTGTATTTTTAACCGACTTACCAAAAAGGAGGAGGTTCTATGTTCGACTTCTTGTATGTTTTTTTATGTATGTTCACCGATTTCTCCGCCAATTGTGGACCAATTTTGAAAATTCTTTTTTTGTTTGAAAGAACACGTTTCGAAATTGGTCCCATTTTAATTTGTCAAAGATCTGATGAAGAACTTCGGAGATATACAACAGAACTCTTCAATAAATAACGGCAAATCATTCGGGATTGCTTCAATCGCATGTCTGTTTATTGTTTATACCATTTCATAACATAACATCACTAACAGTATACTGAAAGGGGTACGCAGAACTCTAATTTCACCGGTTATGTTCAAGTTTCATGTTTTTCGGATAATCTGTTCTGGCGTAATAGGTACTTACTAAACAACTTGCCTATTAGGTAGGTAAAACTAAAAAGGGAAAAATAAAAAAAATTTTGCAAAAAAATACTACCGACTTCCAAATGAGAACTACAAAGTGAAAAATAACTTTATTTACGGAAGTCGGTGTCCATATCGCAAATAATTGGTATCTACGAAAGACGCCGACTTCCAAAAATAAAGTTATTTTTCACTTTGTAGTTTTTCATTTGGAAGTCGGTAGTATTTTTTTGCAAAAAAGTTTTTTATAATTTGCTGTGTCTAGCGGTTTCATATTTTTGTTAAGTTTACTTTGCATCTAAAGCCTCAAAACATTCGTAATTTTACCTTAAAATTTAATATGAATATAGTGTTGTGTCACTATATTCATATTAAATTTTAAGGTTACCTGTCTTTTTATCATCGTCATTTATCTCATTTATGAAACCATCATAATCTTTTGACATTGCTTACACCTCTTTATAATAAACAAGCTTAACTCTTGCCCAATCATTTAACCCCTCACAGAGGAACTTACTCGGTAGTGTTTTGTTTCTGTCTATCACTATCTCCTTAGTTTAACTAAGTTGGTTCTACCTTCAACTGAATGCAGCTATACCAGTATTTTATATGGAGCGACTGTCTTTCTGTCATCCCTGTAAAATATGACGATAACCTTCCCCTATGGGATAAAGGCATGACTTTGTATTTACACAGTTCCCTGACAAGTGTACCTTGGTGTTTACACGATACCAGCAGCATGCCAACTGTGTACAGGTACATTGCACGTGCCGCATTGCGCTCGGATCACTCGATTGATTTAGCACAGAGTTTCTCTGACACCTTTGTTACATGTGTGTGATATTGTGCCCGCATGACTGACAATACAGTCTACCTGAGTTATGCTTCTAATACTGCACGTAGATGTTGAAGGTAGCGAAGAGTCGATAGGTTAAGGTTGTTGCTAGATATATCTGGATCGTTTTATCATGAGCCTGACCAGTCCCTTCTTGGCAAAGGCCTCTCATGCCTTCCATTTATCTCGGTTTTGTGTTAATTTAAGTACATAGTGCGATATTTCATTGAGCAAAACAATCTTGGAAAATACTAGTCTGATCCGGTTTTTCCGTTGTAATAAATTTATTATAGAACAATAGAGAAGTGACTGGTGCTGTTATCCCGGGTTTTTCCTAGGGTACCTCTTTCATATCGTAAACATGTCGGGCTATCGTATGAGGTATAATACCACATGTTCGAACTATTATAGAAATAATAAAAAGGCTCTGTGGCGTGACTGCTTATTAAATAACTTATTACTTTTATCGCCGCATGTGCTAAAGAAATGCTCTGAATGTAGGGTTATGAATTATTCATGTTTGGTTAGAGTGAAGAAAAGAGATTGCATGTAGCAGAAATAAGAATGTTGAGATGGACGTGCGGAGTGACGAGAATGGATAAAGTGAGAAATGAGTATATTAGAGGTAGTTTGAAAGTGGCGCCAGTAACAGAAAAGTTAAAAGGAAACCGTTTGTCCTGGTATGGTCATGTGATGAGGAGGGATGAAACGCATGTTACTAAAAGAGTTATGAATATAGATGTGAATGGATGGAGAGGGAGGGGACGGCCAAAGAAAAGATGGATGGACTGTGTGAGGAGTGATATGAAAGAAAAGGGCGTCAGTGATGGAGTGACGGGGGACAGGATGGTATGGCAGAAGAAAACGTGTTGCGCCGACCCCAAGTAACATGGGATAATGGCAGGAAGATGATGATGGTTAGAGTGAAGGTAATGTGTTTTAATCTGCTCCTAGCTTATTTTGGTATTTTAAAATCTATTTCTCTCTTTTGAATAAAACTGTTAATATCGCGATTTTAGGAGAAGTTCATCTTTGTGGTACTGAATTCCTGTCACTCATCCTAAGTAGCTAAACCTTGGTTTCTGTTCCTAAATCGCGACATTGCCATGATTCAAAATAGAGTTAATTTTGGATGCGAACTTTACTTTGCCTTTCCATGCAAGGTTTAAAACTATAAAATAAACTCTATATTAGTAAAAACTACAATTCTACCACAAACATTAAAACTGTTATATTACGACATGTAGTACGCATTTCAACAATTTACATAAATGATTTACAGTAAACCTGTTTTGCTCAGTTAAATGCATTTCCTTCACAACTTATTTTTATCATAACATTGCCCGCTGGTTGATGTAATTTCTTATTTTTCTACTGTTATATCTAAGTTTGTAATAATTCATAGCCATGTATGTTCATAGGCAGTTCAGGTGTTTTAAAGAAACTTTGTTTACTTAGAAAAAGTTCTTATGAAATAAACGTCAAGTTTTGGGCTAAATATAAAGTTAGTTTTATGCTCACGACGACGTACTAAATATAAAAGTAGTAAGTCCCTTGTGAAAGTTTTCTGTATGAAATCTGTAATAAAATGAAATAAACGAATTCCCATAGCTTTTAAAGTATTTATAACTTTTTCTTGTTATCTTTAGAAGATACACTAGCTCTAAATTACTTTATTTATGACATACTCGTACTACAGAAAATTGGATTAGTCTTTGACAGCTTATGCAAGGACCTGGAGAATGTGATTAAAGGTAGGTAAACGGGTGCGCGCTTGAAATTTGTTAGTGCGACTAATGTACACTTTGAACGTCGAATAGATTTAACATACATACATAATCATGCTTGTAAAACAAACACGTTCAGCAGAATTGCAATTAGTGCTAAAATGTTACTTGAAAGCAAGTTTGGCAAACATTTTACAAGCTGAAAGTTTGTTAACAGCTTTTTAGAGAAATTGACTAATGTTTTATGGTAACTGTTATTTGTTACTGATAAATTAATGTTTAGAATTGTAACAACAGACATATCTGTTGATGTACAAATGCATAAAATAAATCATATCTACTTTATTTTTGATTTGTTTTTGACTGTCCATTCCAAGAACACTTCTTGCTCTATTTTTCTCTTTCAAACTCAAGAGCACACATCGTAATATTAGCATTAAGCAACTTCAACTCTAAACCATTAAAACTGCGTACGTCTTCAGTTTTTAATTCGGAATGGCTGGCCGTGCTGGCACTTACTCGTAATGTGCCATTATGCTAATGTAAGCGATCGCAAATAGCCGCGCGCAGCGCACTGATACCAGCCCACTGAGAGCCCGGAGTGGGCTGTAGCGGTACTTTGCCTCCGCAAGTTTTTAACAGAGTTGAAATTTAAGAAGTCTTAGAAAGTGAATCGGCTCCAACTAAGCAAGGATCCTTCTTTCAAACTTGTTACATTGTATGCTGTCTGCCAGTTCTAGGTCTGCATCCGGTTTTAATATGGTGAATATATACTGTTGCCACCAGGTTCAGTACCAAGTGAGCGACTGTTTAATATTTGAATCCTTGAGAAATCATTTGGAACGTGACAAAGTCTCGAAGCGGTAGTTGGTGAAATATATCCCTCTCTTAGAGAGGAGACATGTTTTTCCACTGTGGTAATATTATGGGCCGATACTACTTCACCAATAGGTCGATTTTTGCTTAACAAGTCTTGTAAGGTTCAACCATTATCTTTAGTTTTCCACCTCCGTTGACCTCTGCTTTGCGCTGAGTTTAAGCATTGCGCCTCCACCTCCGCTAAGATGGGTCGGTCACATCTCTAGTCCAGAGTAAGGAACGCGATGTATGGAGACCGCACGCCGTTACAACGTCAGCGCGTGCTGTTATAAAATGTATACGAGTTATTATTTAACAGCTTGAATATTAATGTAGTATCTATATCTTATGATGGAGAGGAATACGGTTAAGTTACCGAATGTTACTTATTTCGGCATAGATTATTAAAAGTTTTGTGTGATAAATTATATGTTGTTTTACATAATTGATGAATGTTGTCATCCACTGCGATGGAATTAGACATTGAAGGAATTTGTTCCCCATAAATATATCATAGAAGAGGAGCATTCCAGTGCGTACTACCACAATCTCCAAACCTCCTTGCTTAAGTATAGATTGAGAACCATGTCAGTAATAGTTTGACGAGTATATTTTACAAATACTTCTTTAACAGAAGATGAATTAGTTTGGATGCTTACTCCTTACAAGATCCTCACGAAACTGAACATCGTTTAGGTATTTTCAACGAAGCCTTTTGGAATACTGCAAGCCAATATATCCCGAGTTCAAAATAACAAAGTAGTAAAACAAGAAGTTCCTGAAAAGAATCGTATCACAAACTTTGGTAATCGGTTTATATCTAAAAGCTGTATCCCGCAGCTTCGCGGGCGTCAAGCCAAATAATTGGGTTCCCTTCCTTAGGGGATCGGATTCGATTCCGGATTTGTACACATACGTATATATGTAGCCACAATACTGTAGATTGTAAAAGTAACAATACCGAATGTGTTTTATAGCTTTTCTGCTTGGTAGTCATATTGTGGCTTGCATCAAGATTGTGTTATAAAAGTGTTATAAAAGATTTGTATTATGAGCATGAGCTGAGACTATGTCACTATTGAATTGTTCAAAGTTTTCTCCACAAAAATGTATAGTTGGAGGTGATAGTTTATGACTGTAACAGAACCTTATGGAGAAAACATAAATTTTAAAGAAAATAGTTTTAATAAATTTTTAGATAGTGTAAATACCCTTAAAATATCAACTGAAACAACTGTTGAACATCATTTTACCATTGGTACTGATTATAATCACTTCTAACTTAAAGATTCTTATCATCATCATCTTACTGCCCTTATCCCATGTTACTTGGAGTCGGCGCAACACATTTTCCTCTACCATATCGTCCTGTCTCTCGCCACGCTATCACTGACTCACATTTCTTTCATATCTCAGATCCTTAACAAGTTCTGGTAAAATTGCAAGCAAACAATGGATAAACTGAAAAAGCTGAAGTACAATACGGTCGATACCGCATAGTCACGGAGCTATACACAAATATTGTGACAGTTAGTTATTTGTGAGCTCGGTAAACAGTAACACCATCAACAAGTGTTTGTACTGCTTATGGGGTTATTGTCCCTTCTATCTCATGTTATTCTTCGATAGAAGGTTTATGAAAATATCAAGATGGAAGATTTTCTCTTTACATCAGCGTCTTGTTTATCTTGAGTGCTTCTACTAGGTATGTCTTGTTGGGACAAAATTCTTTTGTGTTGATGTATTGCTTCTGTATCGATTACTGGTCCATGACTGGGTTGGTGTATATTGCTTATTATTGATACAAAGGGTTTCACTTGTCACGTCACATTATAATCTAGTAACTCCAAGGAACTGTGGAAGTCCAGAAGTAATATTTTCCTAATCAAGATTTACATATATTTTGGAAACTAAACTAATTCCATGGGTTGTCCCCCAATCGCCATTTACTTGTATAGCTAGTTGATTACTGACATTAATTAAGTTTTTTCTAATCATAGCATCTGAGTCGAATGGAGATCCTTCAAATTGATTTGGAATACGTTCCTCAAACCAAGACAATCCCAAAAATCGGACGAGAAATCCATGGATTCTCTGAAGCTCTTAAATTACATAACAACGAAATAATCATTAAATTAATAATAGTAGATATTAGTACTTGTTATTCTAGCTAAGCAAAACGTGCTTCCCACTAGAGATGCTCATTATATCTCCAAGTTCCCAGTTATGTTAATTAGTCGGTTTCACATCATCGTTGCACGCTGTTTTGTAGTATCATAAAGTCATTTCGTATTTCTAGTCTTTGCACTGTTTTGTGGTAGGCAAGTCTAGAGTGGATAAAAATTAAAAGATAGTGATATGCATGGTGCTAGGATGTAATAATTCTTTGTTTTTGCTGTAGTGTTGTAGTGCAATCGATTCTTAATTCTCTTCGTCTGAACATCATCTACTGCCCGACTTCACTCACCATAAAGCATAAGCCTCTTTTCGTTTGCATATTCCTTACGTGAAACGAAATATTCTGTAAAGATGTTGAAACAGTGTTTGACAACATTTCTGTTCCAAAAACGTTACACTTATGACCTTTTTCACTGTTGTTACTCCTTCTAACCAAATTAAATACACTATATTTGTTAACTGCTCTAGTTCATGTTAATTAGGGTTCTCCACATCTAAGTTCTAGTTAGTTTACCTGCAGGCCAGTTGTTGTTTCATCAAGGAGGTTTGTTTGTTTGTAGATGTGTTTCCTTGCATCCCCTAAGGCTTGGCACTGTAACCCGCTTTGTACGGAAAGCAATAGAATAGGAGTGGACGGAGTTGTAGAATTAAATGCAAATACGAATTGTCGAGTGGTTTACCTAGAGTTTGAAATTGCTTTGTTTTAAATTGTGTTTAACATGGAATGTATAGTGAGTGTATTATAGATGTATCTCTCTCTGCCTAACCGTTTGGGGATTAATAATAAATAAATAAATAAATAAATTGTTTATTAGCTTTAAAATTTTATAAAAGTCGTGAAACCCTGACCCCTGAGCTAGGTAACAGCACCTGTGTTTCAGGGGCCAGTGATCTCCTCCGTTATGTTACATAATTATAATTACTGAAACACAATTGTAATCCAGACAAGTATTCATTAAATATCCCAGACTAAAATCAAATCATCATTAAGATCCGAAATTTCAACAAACTCAATAATAAAATTAAAATCAAAAATAGAATTACAATCAGAATTAAATTCACAATGAGAATTAAAATTATAATCAAACACAAGTTAAAATTAATTACACTCTTAGTCAAAATTAACAGTAAAATTTCAATCACAATCCAAATTAAAATTAAGGTAAAATTTAGTCAAAATTAAAAATAAAATAAAATAAAATCATCAAAACAAAGATAAAATCATAATCAAAACCAAACTCAAAACAGTCGTGATATTACGCAAAGTGTAAAGAATCTTAGTTTTGTTCTTTTGATATTTCATTTTTATCATCTGCCTGCCCTTACTCCATTTTGTCATAAATGGTTGGTGCAAAACGTTTTCTTCTTCTATTCTCCCGAGGGTTTTTTAATAAGCTTTTTCATCGAGTTTGTAGCAAAGCTTTAACTCGTTAATAATATTCTGTTCCTTTATTTTAATATCGTTTTCCTCATAGCCAATAAGGAATTCTTCGGAGTGATCAGATAGAATCTCTTCATAATCAAATTCCTCTGTTCTTTGACAAAGATACGACGAAGTATTCTTTTGTACATCATCAACGAATTCCGCTTCTATTGTTATTATGCTTTCAAAACAAATAAGAGTTATCAAAGATTACTTTGTTGTTGTGTTCTTCTTTAGAGGGTAATAGATTATTGACGCAGACATAACCACATATAAAATACATGTACAGGTTTTTTTTGTTCCTGAGCCTTCTTTTCCGGGACGTGACGTGTTGCCGTCCCATCAGGATACGGGGGTAAATGAACAGAGATTGCACTCTCTGTTCATTCACAATCTTGGTTGCGTTCAGACTTGTACACTATAATATCTCCTACTAGGGGTGTCCACTTAAAAATATATCGATACTAGCTGACCCGGCAAACTTTGTTTTGCCATAAAAAGACCAAACATTTATCTACCCTACCTACCCTATCTTACACTACCTACCCTACCCTACACTACCTTACACTACCCTACCCTACCCTACCCGACCCTACACTACCCTAGCCTACCCTACCCTACCCTACCATAACCTACACTACCCTACACTACCCTACCCTACACTAATGCACGATCCACATAATTTACACAGTTCAACTTACCACCTTAAAGACAAATGCCTGCTGTTGAAATTGAATAAAATTTGCACAATACACGTGATTGATTTGATGGTTTCCAATTGAAATGTTAGGAAACGAATAACTTTAACTTAACTTTAACTTTTTTTTCACAATTTCACAGTGAACACAATACCGGTTTGTCACTTGAAATTAACTGATCAGAGAACAATTAGTAGCTGTCAAACAATGTATCACGCACCGGCGCCATCTTTGTAGTACATGCTATGTATCAGAGATGGCACTGTATGTGAAAAATGATTTTCCCGCTTGAAACGGCTTTTTTTTTAATTTTTCCTGAATTTTCATTGCTATAAACCTCACGGAGCCCGAGACCTTTCCAACGAATGACCTTGAAAATCGGTTCGTGCGTTCTGGAGTTATAGCGTCAGGAAGAAACCCGACTTATTTTTATATAGTAGATTTATATTCGATGTAAATCATCCAATCCTAGCATCGATGTTTATCGATATATCGCTTGAAAACATCGATGTTTTTTTAAATATCGAATACTTTTCACAAAAGTTTAATATTAGCTTTTTCCAGTAAAATGTAGAAAGTTTGCTGTCCTGGTTTTCGTATATGTCGATAGAAAATTTAGCTGCACACTCACAGATGTCACTACCTGTTTATGACAGTTTTTTAAAATTTAAATCACCAAGTAGTGTTAAAATTCACATTGTTTTTATTGAATTTATTAGTCAGATATATTTTTAATAGATTCGACCAAAAAATTAAAAAACAAAGATTCGATGTTTCTATAAATAAATATATCGAATATAATAAATAGTACCTGGGCGACCGAGCTCTGCTCGGGTGACAATAGAGAAAGACGTTTTCTTAAAATGAAACCTAGCTTGATTAATCGCCCCCGAAAACCCCTGCGACTAAATTAAATGAAAATCGTTGGAACCGTTTCCGAGATTCAGATTATATATACAAGAATTGCTAATTTAAAGGTATTAGATTTATCAAAATATCGAATTAATCCGATATGTCGTATAGCAAACATCGAGTAAATTCGATTTATCGATGATAAGTGAATATGCCTATCTTTTACATACTTAGCTAGTCTCCGTTAAATTTGGCTACCGTGCCCAATATACGGCCGGTAGGATATTATATGATTTCATGATATTTTGGGTTATTTCCATTAAATTCAAGATGTGGCTTAAAATATATCGCAAGCAATGACCTCATAATTATCACAGTTCCCTTAAAATCCTGACCACGAACGACCTTCAAAGTCTTCAAACATAGTCGAACTTAATCTTCCAAACAACCTCAAATTCCCACGTACCACCACTTTCAACGCTAAAACTCCCAAACTACCCTCAAACAGAAAAAGATTACCGTTAAGGGTTGCATATTAAAATGAAACTTTTCTAATTATGCTGATTCCGTGGTTCCAACTGTTAATTATTCTGACCTAATTAGTTTTGCTTAACGGCCTGTGGCGCCATCTATGACGTGCTTCTTGGAACTGCACAATTTTTTTATTGTCAAAGTGACTGCAGAAGATAGGTTCTTCAGAATTTTGCGATACTTTCACCATAATACCAAGCTATTGTAATTTTTTATGGGATTTTGTCATTCAATATTTTTAAGAAATTGCTTTCAGCGGCATGGCCGCCTTTTGTACGGTTTTCATACTTTTCTGTTTCTGCCTTGGATATATTTAAATATATAACGTATCAATCTGCGTAATGTTTGTGTTTGATTGACTCGGTATGATGTACCGATGTCTTGCAAAAGTTTACCTTCTAAACAATATTGTTACATAACTCATCCCTCTGTATTTTCCAAAGGGCCGGCGGATGTGCATAGTACCTAGACCTACATTTAGCCAGTTATGTTTAAGTCACATGGAATGTGAGACGACCCTTTTACCATCAACGGGGTACGAATCTAAGCGCCGGGCTGCTATTGAGAAAAACCTGATGGAAACATTGAGGTAATAATGTATGGATGGAAAAGCCCAGCAACACTTTATAAAACCCGAAAAATAAACATAAGACCTCATACTCAGTAGTAGCATTTGCGATCACTAGACCAACGACGCAGTAACCAACAATGTTAGAGTTCTAAAAAGTACTACAAAAACTTTCTCTTTTGTTTCTTATAAAAATGCCTTTTTACGACAATTTTCTTGTCTCTCCACTTAGGCATGCACTAAAAGCCGGCGTAACAAACCCTACTCACAAACTGTTGGCCCTAACTCGTAAATAAGAATATAGAGTTGTTTCAAACTCCGTTCATAATGTTTTTATTAAGGTTAGTCGGTGACAAATTGGAAATAATGTCTCGAAATACTTGGGAAACACGAGGAGAAGTTAGCAGTAGTTTTTATATTGATTACGCAAGAGTTAAAGTTTCTCTGGACCATTTTTGCTTGTACTTTGTGCCTATGTATCACTAATTACTACTTTGCTTGACGCGGTCATTGTCTTCTTTAATCTCTTCCTAAGCTACAAGGATGTTAACCCCATTTTCACATAAAAACTGTCAAACAAAACATACGCAGGTAAATCAACAGCCTAGCATTACCATAAAAAGTGCAGTACACACTTGTGTGATACGCCGCGATAACACGCGGCGTACTGCGAAGTGTACGACATTGCAGAAGCGTGCGGTTTTATGATAACCCTGCGCTACGCCGGGAAATTGAAAATTTTACGGGCGTGTGCACGCTGCCTAACCGGGATTGGGATTTCATTATTCGTTGTCGTAAATTTTACAAAATTATAACTGTTATTGTGTGGTTGAAATTGAATGGTGATAGTCAATAACATAATAACCCGACCTGGGCCCGCTTGGTGGATTATGGTTTTCTCCCTCTCTCGGATAGGACGGCTGTGTACCAGCAGTGGGAAGGTCATATGCTGATTCTGTTATAATGCAGACTGCTCACAACAAAAAAAACTGCTTGTGAACTCAGTCACCGCTAATCTGAGTTTGACAGATACTGTCATGAAGTCTTACTGCGTATTGCTAACATATTTCGTTCTTATTTCCGCTCTGCGGATTCGTCTCACAGTAATTACAATTAGCAATCCTATTTGCGTCCATATAGAGTCCGTCCAATACCGCTTAGGAGTAGCGATACATATTTATTAACCGCATATCGTGGCCGGCCAGCAAGCCTACCCGCGTTGTGTTGATCGGACATCGCAATTTGTACAAAGAATACATAAACATTGCCCTTATTTTTAAAGATTTCTCATTCCATCATCGTCTTCATATAGCCGAAACTCGTCCATTGCTTGGCATTGATATTTGGAAGCATTGTTACAAAGACTGGTCCTCTGTTTCTCTCACTGACTGCACAGCGGAAAAAAAAACTGAATTATTGCCAAATTCTATCTATAATTGGATGTCTATTTAAACTATAATTAGGAAAACAATCTTATATCAAATCAGTTCCCCACATAATTATGACTGCCCACGGTTTCATCGTCCGGCGTATACGCCACCATCCCACGGTCGCCTGCAGTACGCCAGTACGGCGAATACGCGGCGTATCGTAAACGTAGGCACTTATAGTAGTCCGCCGGGACCACGCGGTACGAAATATAATTTGTGCGTGCCCGGCGCACTAGGGCTGCCTCTTGCTCCTATATTATCGTGTCTAAACTAAATTAATATGAAATTGGTGGAAAATAATTACTGTAAGTTTATTCTTATTATATGATAAGCTCGCGTTTGACCATCATTACACCTGATGGTTAGCGATGATGTGGTCGTCTATGGGGCATGCTTGTCTAGAAGTAGATGATTTGAATTGTAAGTTTTATAAGTCTTAATCACTAATATTGAGAATGTCTACAAAGGTGGACTAGAAAAGAGGCAAAATAAGGTGATGTTATGATCTTCGCAATCTTTAATTTTTCTCATAAATAAATCAGCTCAACTTTGAGAAGACAATGTTGAACTTGAGTTGATGTATTGCACATTTAGGGTGCAAATACCTTTCAAAGTAAAGATAACATTCTCTGCTGACTTTCATTAAGTAATAGCAATATCAAACTTTTCATAATACATTTAACCAATTTGTTAGAATATTTCGTCAAGGTTTGGTAGCCTTGCCAATGACAATGAAACACCCTTGGGTAATCGCGGTACAAAATATGATTTGTGCGTGCCCCGAGCCACGAGCCGCGACCTAGGGTTGTTCTTAACGACTTGGTAGACTCGATTGTCGATAGCCGGCGCCATTTTGCAGGTCATTGTTTCAATTTACCGTAAACGGGAATTGTCGGCAATGGGGACCCTTGCCCCATTTTTTTATTTTTGCTATCGGGTTTTTGGTGTGATATATTGATTTAGTTTTTTTTTCATGACATTTATGATCAACAGTACTGAAATACCTGAGAATAAGTTCGCAGTTTTGGTCGACTTGTTACATCAACATGTTAATTTCTTTCAAAGGACGTTTACTTTTTCAATAAAAAATCTCTTATACCTTTAGGCATAAACATTCGTACGGAGATCGTTATGTGAAGTGCTTCCGATTTACTTGTAACAAAATAAGAACACCGGAGTGTTAAGTAATGGCGCCTAGCAAGTACCACTTAGACTGGATGTATCGGATTACAGTTACGAGTCAGTGAGATTGTAGACAAGAACTACTATTTATATAATAGGTGTTCAATCAATTTTATTGCCTGTAAAAAAGATAGTACAAAATGATAGAATGATAGTATATATTGCTATGGAGTGGAATAACCTGCCGGAGTCCGTTTCTTGATATCTGTAACCTGGTGGTCTTTATTACAAGAGTTAATAGATTACGTACTTCTAGGCTTTATCGTCAACCACATCATTGCTTACCATCAGATAATATAGTGGTCAAACGCGAGCCTATCAAAATAGTAAACCGAAACAGCGTTTGTAGAGAACAATTCTGTAACTGCTTTGGTAGGCTGTCGTTTTGGGCTTGAATATATACACTGGACAATAATATCTTGCGTATCATGGCAATTTTCTTAGTAGTTAATTGTGTATTGCATTGTGTATTGCATTGTGTGTTTGTATCGAAAATCTCACCTTTTGGGATGTTTACAACGCTGAAACAGCGGATGATGCGTTCAGTAAATTTCATGATATATTTAAATTATTCTTTGACCTCTGTTTTCCTTTAATTAAAGTTAAAATCCCTATACACAAGCGACCTAAATGGATATCAAAAGGTATAAAAGTCTGTTCTAATCGTAAACGACAATTACTATGGAAATACAGAAAATCACCAAATCTACAAAATAAAGACTCATACAAAGTATACAATAGAAGATTAAAAGCAATAATTAAATTAACTCAAAAATCTCAAAACGATTACTATATTAAAACGTCAGTTAATAAAGCTAAAGCTACATGGAAGGTTATTAATAATTATAAAACTAATTTTCACGAGATTCAAAAAATTGACAAAATAAATGTAAAAGATGTACCCATCACAGATCCAACTGCTATAGCTAACGAGTTCAACCATTTTTTCACGACTCAAATCCCAAAAAACCATTCCACAAACAATAATCAGCCTTATACAATTAAATACAATAATTCAAATTCACTCTTTATGAGCCCGTGTACTCCTAAAAATATCGCCCAAATAATAAAATCCCTTAAAAACACCAATAGCACAGGATACGATGGAATTACTACTAAAATGCTTAAGATAGTGGCAGAATTAATAGCACCAGCACTCTCTCATATATTTAATAAATGTATCGAAGAAGGGGTCTTTCCATCAAAATTAAAATTGAGTATAGTCATACCAATATTTAAAAAAGAGGATAGAGAAAATATGAATTGTTATAGACCTATATCGCTAATACCTGTCTTATCGAAAGTTTTTGAGAAAATTATTTATACCAATCTATATAATTACATCGAAAAACACAACATTCTGTCGGAAGAACAAATGGGTTTCAGGAAAAATAAATCGATTAACAATGCATTATACACTTTTTTGAAAATGGTACTAAAAGGCATAGATAATAAAAAAGAAGTCGCAGCACTCTATATGGATATGACAAAAGCCTTCGACTGCGTCAATCACGATGTGTTGTTAAATAAATTGGAAACCTACGGAATACGAGGAAATGCTAGAGATCTCATAAAATCATACCTAAGTGACAGAGAACAACAAACTGAAATATCTAGTATTTCGCATATTACAAAAGTAGAAAAGAAACATTTGTCTACACCAATAAGAGTCTGTAAAGGCGTACCACAAGGGAGCATTCTGGGCCCTTTGCTATTTATTATTTATATAAACGATCTCCCTAAATCAATCAAACCCCCCATGGTTCTGTATGCTGATGATAGTACTGCAATATTTGTATCCGAAGACCCTAAGACACATGAACATGACATAAACTGTTCGCTATCATCTATTGTTAACTGGTTAAATCTTAATGATCTCAAAATAAATTTAACTAAGACGTATATAATGACATTTAAAAACAGAAATTCAAAACAAAGCACTTTAAATATAAATTACGAACAAACAAAAATACACAAAATCAACACAACAAAATTTCTAGGATTACACATAGACTCAGACATGACATGGAAGACACATATTGAACAAGTATGTACAAAACTAAGTCGTTATTCATATGCCATTTATATGCTTCGAAAAGTTGTAAATCAAGGTGCTCTTCTTTCCGCTTATCATGCATACGTTGGTTCGACACTTAGATATGGTATAATGTTCTGGGGAAATGCCACTGAGAGAGAAACCATCTTTAAAGCTCAAAAGAAGTGTATCCGAGCGATTTGTGCATTAAAATCAACTGAAACTTGTAAACCGCACTTTATTAATTTAAAAATATTGACTTTCCCATCATTGTACATCTATGAACTAGCATTGGACATAAGAACTAACCTAAATAAATACGAAACCTTAAAAAGCGCAAGACTTGCCAGTACACTCAGTGCAATAAGCCATAGAACGGCTATGTTTGATAAGAGTGCATTTTGTATGGGCCCTAGAATTTATAATAAACTACCTAAGTACATAAAAGAATGTGATAATTTCAATTTATTTAAAAAACAATTAAAAAAGTATTTGATTCAAAAAGCATATTATTCTGTTAATGATTATTTAAATGAGAAAATAATGTAATGATTAACTTTATTAATTGTCCAATAATATGTATGTAATGTATAGATGATACAATTGTTAATTATTAATGTAATATTTTATTCATTTTATTTGTAATATTTTTCAACACCTGCCATGGTAGGATATGGTCTAAAGAACTTTTATAAAAATGTCACCCTGAAAACTACCCATATTTCGCAAATAAATGATTTTGTTTTTTTTTTTTTTTTTGTAAGACAGTTGTCCCATTGGGAGACCTAAGTTTAGAAATCGGCTGTTATCAACTATACGTGCTAAATTCTAACTGTTTTGACGCAAACTATTAAGATATCCCTACCTTAGCCTTACTGTTATTAGTTAACATACATAGGTAAGTAAGTACTATCTTCGCATATTATTTCCAATTACATGTCTGCAAACTAATTTCGCCACTATTGTTGGTAATAAAATAATCCCTCATTTGAGGCAACCCTGAAACAATAGTGTGCCCGGGGGACGTGCCGATGCTGTCCCGAAATAGCCGTATCTTGGTTAAGATAGACCAACTACGGCTATTGTGCTGGTGATGTGCCCGCTTTATGTTATGTCACTATTTGTATGTACATGTATGTGTATTTCACACATGGAGATCACTTATGTAAACTTTTAAATAGTTTGAGAGCTTAAATGTTAGACAGGTGACAGGTCAGTGTAGAGATCGTCCGTTGTGTGTGACGGACCTACGAAGTCCAAACTTCATCGTCAAATTTATTTATACTAATTTTATTAAGGGCTTGATTGTCTATAAAGGGTCATACGGCAGCAGCCGGCTGACATAGGCCAGTTTTTATCTCGGAAAAGAGCATAGTTCCTATTGGAGAGCCACAAGAAAAGGCTATTTGAAAATTGTTCATGTTTCGTGCTCACGTAATTCTAGCCTTTAAAAATGATTTGTTAAAGTTTTGCGAGCTTATAACTCAAAGACGTTAGGTTAAACAAGCTTATTTTTCATATCCAAAGATTTAGTGCCAAGTCATAGACTTTAGGGTACCAAACAATACGTCCAAAATGAAATATCAGACGACAAACACATGTTGTTTAGCTTCTTTTTTCTCGTAGCCTATAAATTATAGAAATAAATGTGCAGTACGGGTTTCTACTAGGTAATACTAGTATTTGTACCTTGCTTTGTTGGTTTTCCCGTCACGTATATGAAAAGCTGTGACAATTTACAGACGTTCCTCCTTGTATCTCAGGTATTGGGGTTTTTTCGAAGATTTCAGATGAATACGGAATTAGGGTTCTTTTGTATTTGTTTTTATTAAATCCTGTATCGTATTTGTTGGTGAAGGTACCTTAAGAATAATATGTATTGTTGTGATTGTCCCTTGGATACGAAATCTGTAGGTTGGACTGGCAAAACTGCTTTGAAATGTCTTTTGGGCGAAAACAATTATTGTAGAGATTTTTTCTCCGAGTATAACTTAGGTAACTAGATTTTGTAGGGTTGTTTATTAAAAAAGGTTACATTATTAAAGGTTTCGTTATTAAGAAAAGCTTTCGTAAAAACAGTGTAGATGAAAAATATATTTCAGTTGGTAATCACAGAAATATCATCGTCATTTCAGCCGAAAGATGTCCACTGCTGGATATAGGCCTCCCCCAAGCGTCGCCACACTGGTCGGTACTGTGCATCTCGCGTCTATATCTCAAAAACATGACGATACGAAATAGTTAACCGTCCCTACCTTTCTTAATTATCAATACAATTTCACTTAAGCTCTCTCTATCGTATTAATTATTTGGTTATCGTGTGGACAAAAGTTTTCCCGCCCGATGGCTCCCACTAATTGGGGCGTACGTGACAATTGTCCCAGCAGCGGGCCCGATGTGGGACACTCTTGTATGAGAGGTATAATTGCTTTCGTATGGGTAACTGCACATCTCGCGTAATTGGGATACCTGTTGGAGAAGTTATTATTGTGGGTATTAAAGTTTAATTAGTTTTAATGTTATTTACTTATATACTGATAGTTAAGTTGGAATGTGGCGCCAGTGACAGAAAAGTTGAAAGGAAACTGTTTGTCCTGGTATGGTAATTTTATGAGGAGGGATGAAACGCATGTTACAAAATAACTATGAATATAAATGTGGATGGATGGAGAGGGAGAGGAAGGCCAAAGAAAACATGGAGGGACTGTGTGAGAAGGGAGTCAGTGATAGCGTAACAGGAGACAGGACGGTATGGAAGAAGAAAACGTGTTGCGCCGAGCCCAAGTAACATGGGATGAGGGCAGAATGTGATGACTTATATACTTATACTCGTATTATGTTGACTACTTCGTTGACCTAGTGATCGTAAGAGCTACTGATGAGCATGCGGTCCTGGGTTTGATGCCCGGTTCGGGCAGTGTTATTGGGTTTTTCCTTTTGGAATTTCTCAGTAGCAAGCCGGATTCTGGACTTGTGGCCGGTTGATGGCAATAGGCTCGCCCGCTACTACATGTAACTTAAACATAACTGGCGATGTTGGTGTACTATAGGTGCTCCCCTGCCCAAACCTTCGAGGTACAGTCAGCAATAGCTGTTATCTGACCCACCCTAAAACGAACGAATTTGAACCTTCCGTCGGTAACATTAAGGATTACTTATCTACTGCTAATTGCGGTAGGTTCAAAATGGTCTATCTTTTAGTGGGTCGGCCAACGGCAGGATGGATCAGGTATACCGGTCGGCTATTACCGACTGTACTCAGGCGTGATGTTATGTTATTCACTAATATACTTTAGTGGAATATTGTACTATTATTATTATTCTACTTAGTAGAATAATAATAACCAAAATTGAAGAATCTCAGTAAACCCCGTGTCTAAATTCTGTTTGCAGATTATTCGCATTTACCTCCTCAATCAAAATTTAAAAACTTTAAATTCTTTAGTTCGTTCTGAATTTACGAATCCTTATAATTTTGTGAACCTCTCAAACATTTAGATACTATTTCTATTATGAAATAATTCAGCTACAAACTTTATGAAAGCGCTATTCATTGAAAATAAACCATTTGGAAATATTCCTTTGAATGGAATCTTAAGAAATATCTCTGGAGTATCTTATTTGTATGAAAAGTTACCTTATTTCGGCTATTATGATATTGTGAAGATTTCTTAGAGGACCTGACAAAGGTCGCGTTAAATAATTGTCCATCTACCCACAACTTTTGGCCCTAATTCCTCCTGTGGGCCAACAAAGGTCCGTAGGGACGGCCCGTGCGGCGTCAGTGCCGCCGGCCATATTTACATAATGAAACTAAATCGTGCGGAAATGACGATAAACGAGTATCCCACGTGACGTCACACTGTTTGCTTAGGAATTGATTTTCATGGTTTGTTTGTTTTTTGAAGTCTATTGGGATTTACTTACCTAATTGCTTTGTTAAGTTTCCTTTTAAAAGAGTAAGCTTGAGTAATGTTGTTTTCAACAAGTGTGACAGTCGGAAATTATCCCAAGAGACGCACTCCAAAAAAAAAAATATCCTATGCCCTTCGCCAGCGTCCAATCTTGCTTTACACCAACAATTCATCAAAATTGGTTAAGCGGTTCAGGCGTGAAAGAATAACAAGCAGACAGGCACACCGACAGTAATACTTTCAATAGTATGGATCGGATTAGCCTTGCATGCGTCAGTTTATTATTTATTAAAATACCTGGATACAAGACGATTTAAAAACATGTTTCATCTCTTTGATGTCCAAGTTTAAAGGTCATGGGTCTCAAAGGGTCGACAGGATATTCAAAGCCAAGAAATTTATTTCAACGAGACTTCTTATAGGCACACTACACTTTTAAATAAGACCTTAAAAGGAAAAAAAGTTTCAAGATTATTCATAGTCCGCCTCGTTGGTCTCGTGGTCGCAAGCGAGACTGATAAGCATGAAGGGGTAAGCATAAGGGTTTGATTCCTGGCTCGGGCAAAGTGTTATTGGGTTTGATTTGAATTTCTCAATAGCAGCCCGGAGTCTGGGCTTGTGCCAGATTGATGGCAATATGCTCGTTTCCATGGGACTTAAACATAAGTACTCATTTTTAGAAAACCTAGCTAGATCGATTTATCGCCCCCGAAACCCCCGCATACTAAATTTCATGAAAATCGTTGGAGCCGTTTCTGAGATTCAGATTATACACATATACAAGAATTGCTCGTTTAAAGGTGTTAGATTGGTGAAAGAAGATGTAGTGACAAAAATTTAAAAGAGTATGATAAGATCGTTTGGTCATGTTGAGGGGATGAATGAAAGTCAACTAACAAAAGGTATTTACAAGACAGACGTGAATGGAAACGTCGGAAGGTGACGTCCTAGAAAGACATAGATAGACTACTTATTGGTGATGTTCTTCAGAAAGGCCAGGTGCACAGTAGACTCATAACCGGCTTGCGTGTATGATTAGATGCATGAAGTATGTACGGATCGTAGCAGCTGGTGTTCTGTAGTTTCTGTCTTACCCCCATGGGAAAAAGGCGTGAGTTTATGTATTTAGGTATATTTATATAACTATAGTCAACCCTTAGTCAACCCAACCCATCTGGGAATACATGATATCATCATTCTTAGCCCGTATAGTAGTAATGGAAAGATAAATTAATTAATTCTGCATATACAACTTAGAAACACATTCGCTAATTGTCTCGTTATTTCGGTCTCTGACTCAGGCGAGCATTGAACCCGTGATCTTGCTCTAATGATCACGCGTCGAGGAACAATCATAATTGGAATTAATTGTCTGATCTTGTTACTGCTCTGGACCAGCATACTCAGTATTGTGATTTTACTATTATAGTGTATGATAAACGTGGCGAGTAGAGAGTGTTTAGCAATATCAATACCCGGCTATTCTGATCTTCGATCAATTCATCCTGCACCTTATATTAATTATTCCATAGATATCTTTGTTTTGGCGGAATACTGGCGGATTCCATGACAATTCACGAGTAAATTGTGAAATTGAAATAAATTAATTTGAATTTATTTGGAGTCGTCTTGCTATACTTATTATTTCCAAACTTTCAGCCGATCTTAACTTATTATAAGAACTTATTATCAATCTCAGCCGTCATATCTCTGTACTTATTCCTTTTACCTTTTAAGCATTATTAAACATAAAACGTCTTATTAAATTATTTATGTAATAAATTTGTAGTCTATTCTAGTTCCTTAGCAAATTGTTCCAGACCAGCTTGACCCAGCCTTCAATCAGTCGATCCATATTGTCCGAGACTTTCACACTACGTTAGACAATATTGTTATCTGAAATATTAATGACAATGGTCGGTCGGAGGAAGCGATCCATCATCAGCGACTTTTTCACGAGGAAAATATACGATCGAGGAATGATAGAGAAATGGACTTGCTTTTTCCGCGCCATTTCACGTCATTTAATATTAATACGTTGCTATATGGAAAAGAAAATGTCGGATTTATTGATACTATTTATTTGTTGTCGGCCCATATACATCTGTTTTATTTTTATATGGTATCTATGGTATGGTAATGGTGTTTGAAAGAGAAGAAGATGTATCGAAGTGTAAAGTGAAAATAAATGATAAGAGTGTGGAGCAAGTGAACGAGTTTGTATATCTGGGAAGTATGTTCACAAGGGATGGAAAGATTGAAGAGGATGTGGAAAGGAAAGTGAATGCAGGGAATAAAGTGAATGGTGCTATGCATGCAGTTGTGACCAGCAAGTCGATGTTTCCGGAAGCTCGACTCGCCGTTCACAACAGCGTGCTGGTGCCTACACTTATGTATGGAAGTGAAGGCTGGGTATGGCAAAAAATACATGAAAGTAGGATTAATGCAGTAGAAATGCGTTCCTTGCGGAGTATGTGTGGTGTAACTTTAACTGATAGATTGAGGAATGAGGTAATAAGACAACGTTGTGGTTTAAAAGAAGATGTAGTGACTAAAATTGAAAAGGGTATGTTAAGATGGTTTGGCCATGTTGAGAGGATGAATGAAAGTTGACTTACGAAATATTTACAAGGCAGACGTGAATGGAAACGCCGGGAGGGGACGCCCTAGAAAGACATACATAGACCTTATAGGTGATGTTCTTCAGAAAGGCCAAGTGCGCAGTACCCATAACCGGCGTGTGTGTATGACTAGGTGTATGAATGTGTGTGAAGCAAAAGAAGTATGTAAGGATCGTAGCAGGTGGCGTTCTGTAGTTTCTGCCTTCCCCCATGGGAAAAAGGCGTGAGTTTATGTATGTATGTATGTATGCTATCTATCGTCCAGGGGATCTTTCGGCTTCGAGACAAATTGTCATTAAATGGCCAAAATGCCAAATGCCTGGATTGATAAATGTGACCTTTCGATATCGCTGAAATTAAATGGCGTTGGGCGCGGACACGGCACAAGTGGTTTCTTATTCCATTCAAATTTCATTCAAAATGCATGGAAATAGAGCGCAATTTAGGACACACGATATGTCGTTGCTCGGACGTGGTTATGACGTGACATTTCGGCGCCCGCGCCTGTTCAAATTGCGCTTTATTTCCATGCATTTTGTTTGAAATTAGAATGGAATAGGAAGCCGCCCGTGCCATGTCCGCGCCCGACGCCATGTCTGTGTGGCCTGCGCCTTAGACAATAATAGTCGCTGATAGATAGTGACTTTATTGTCTAGCGCCTCAGTATCTTATTGCTTCCTTCTTAGTCATGTCAAATACCTCGATTTCATATTTTCCTGTTTGTTATTGTTTGTCAACCTGCATCATCAAAGGCCATGACTTCTAGCTCTTTTGATCTATTTATTTTTAAATCTAGACCCAAAAGTCTACCTCAACTTCGAAATAGCATAGGAATTTATTCCTGTTAATTTAAATACAGTTATGAGACCAATTTTTCCTAACTCTAACTTCTCCCGGTCATATTTTACCCATCAAGAGATTTCAAGACCTAGATCAAAATTTTAAGTTCATATTAAAATGTTTCATGCGTCATCAACAACAAGCGTGATTTTCAAATGAATATAAATATAATAAAGCAACCCATTGGACCGATTTATCGGATGTCCATCAACATGAAACGTTATTAATGAATTAGTGATTCGTATTGACAGGTGCCAATTATCATCACTGCTTATCCCACAGGGGAATAGATGGCGCCAAGTTTTGGAGGAAATAGGGGAAGTGATGTTGAAAGATTGATGCTGCAACATGATAATGCAACATTGATGATGTAAGTTAGATAGGAAGCTAACATTTATAGAGGATAGTGTTAGACAAACATTAAAATATGTAAAGGATAGCTTTAGACAGACATAACAGTATGTAGAGGATAGTTTTAGACAGTAATAAAAATAATGCCTTGGACAGGAATATAGAAGATGAAGAATAGTGACCAATAAAAGGTGTTTACAAGACAGATGTGAGTGGATACGCTGCAAGCGACGCGTTAGGATGACAGTCGTTAAGTGTTATTCCTCTCTCCTAGACACTGACTGTATCTAGAATGTTGCTGTGCCCAACAGGCTCCATAGTTGTTTCTGTTACTTATATTTCCCATCTGCATGTACAATATGGATGTAATAAATTTAATTTGTAGTTGGACAGATAAGTAGAGAGCAGGTGTTATTTTTTGTTGTTGTGTTTTCTGTCGACTTCCTTGGGAAAACGGCGTTAGCTTATGTATATATAAAAAGAAGATAATTAATTTTACCTCGGCCCAATTTCATCACCAAAGTGCAAAACAACCATAAAAGCATAAGTAGTAAGAAAACAATATAAAGAAATAACTTGGAACCAGTTCAATTGACAAGCAAGATGTATGTACCAGGAGAATATAAAAATAGTGCGGTCTCCGAACCATGTCGCAGTACATTTCCTGCCTTGAATGATACAGCAAATAAATAAAAATCCAAGAAACCAGCAGTCGAAGGCAACACGAAATAAATGGAAAAGTTTTCAGAGATGCTTTACAGGAAGAGTCTGATTTCTTGTGAAAACAATTTTATGAGCGGCACGGAATCAATTGGGTCTGCTACTGTTGAACATTAAGAGTTCATAATAACTGAAATACTATCAGCGATTAGAAAATAAAACATTTAGAAGATTATTTTACTGACCGAGTGAGCGCGAACCGTCACAATTTGGTCAAAAATGCTTTCCTATGTCTTTTTCAATTTGAAAAATAATAAAAATCGAATCGATAAAAAATCAAAAAGACAGACTTGCAGGATCACAAAGTCACTTGTTATATTGGAAATTGTTAAGGTATGAATCTTCTTTTTCAATCATACATATTTATGTATAATTGTGTAAACTCATGTGAGTGAGTTTATGTAAACTAGGCAGAAACTACAGAATGCCACCTGCTTTACCTTGCTTTACCTTTGCCACGTATCTTTTCATACTCCTTTGGCTATATTAACGTTCATACAGAAAGGTCAGGTGCGCAATATGCTGGCCTTTCTAAACAAATTTTTCAATCAACTTTTACAAAAGAGTATAGCGAGAAAGCTCATAAAATCTTTTTTTACTACTTGTAGTTCCTAAAATGACATTTAAAAGCCTGCTTTTGAATAATATTACCATAACTAATAACGGCAATTAAAATTAATCTCAAGGCAGTTTTACAAACGCAAACTAACCCGCTTTCGTAAAGCAAATGTTAACAAAGACTAATTGGCTCTACTGAAAACAAGATACAATTACAAAATGCTGTACAATTTACCGTTTAGAAAGCAGAAAGAAATGTTTTTATGAAAATAAAAAGCACAATGAGTCATAATGGAAAATGGGTGCAGTGTTAGCGGAAGTCGAAGTGGATAAATTGTTTCAGAGTGCTGTTTTTATATGGGCAATTGGAAATGAGAAACTAAAATTGATTCCTAGAATGGTAAAGCAGGGATAGATTTCTGTAGCATTGCAGTACACGCGTATTTAGCCAGTTATACTTAATTCCCATTTACAAAGGTCATTTATTACCTCAGGCGATTACAGAATGGCCTATTGCCATCAACCGGGAATAGATCTAGACTACGGAGAGCTACTGAGAATATATCAGAAGGAAAACACAATAGGTAACACTTTGCGCGACCAGCAGTAGTGACCACTACTCCAACATGGCAGGCAACCACTAAAACTTAACAACAAGCCAAAACATTGCTGTGACGAGCAGCGATTTGGCAGACGACCAAATTAAAAGAATAAGTTATCTGACCGCTATCTGAAAATACTTTAAAACGGGCCAACGCTTTAATTTTGATATAATCTTTAAATTACCTCTTCAGAGTTACAATTGCCTTGTCAAGCCATGCTGTGCTATGTATGCTACGATACGCTGTGCTATACTCGCTATTAGTAGCACCGAGGGCTAAAAATATTTACTTGCTTTTGCTTGTTTTTTATTACTACAACCCTCTTTTAGCATAGACTAGATATAGAAGGATCGTTGGCTAAATGGCTAAAATGTTGATTGTTTAACTATGAGGCCCACGTTGAGTAAATGTTGATGAATAGATTCGATTATATGTTTTGAAACTATGGCCCTGAATTGAGTACCTACCTAATTTATAACATAAACCCCAGATTCATTACACAATAGTGAAGGGTTATATGTAAATCTGGTGAGGTATGAAAACAATAAATAAATAAAAGATCTTATTATAGTTGATTTTTTTTTACACATTTCTTGGGATACTATCATTTATTCCCTTTTCTTTCATCATTTCAATCCATTCATTAGTATATACACATTTTTTAGCTTTCAGAAATTGTTCGGCCTCTGAAAACTTTATAGATGGAACTTGTATGAAGTGATTTTACCGTCCCCTTTAATTTGCAGTGTCGAGTATCTCGGCTACTTTGTTCACAACACTCTCTTCTTTTATTTCCACCAGTTATCGAATTCATACAGCGTGCAGCATTGGGACTGCTGTTCTTCGTTTTTTGCTCGCGTTTGCAATTTTTCCGCTGTTATTGAATATATACTGTTTTCTTTTTAGTTTTATTGCTGTGAACGCTGTATCTTGCTGTTTTCTGCATTGAATTTATTTCTCCAGTTGAGTGGAAATAGAAACGGTTTGATGCGAAGTTGCAATATTTTTCCAAGAGACTTTGTAGCTTGGTTTATGGTTAGTTACTTATTGTTTCTTCTCACTTTGAGTGAGCGCGGTGAATAATGCTTGCGCTCTATATGCAAAGATTTATTGCAGCGCAGTAGGACAGTATGTCTGTCCTACTGGAAAGCTTGTTAGCCCTGTAGAAATCGACATTAAAATCGGAAAGTTTGATGTAGTTCTGGATTTTAGTATGTTTATTTATTTATTTATTTATTATATACTTTATTGTACACCACTTAAATAATTACAGGACAATACAATTTATAAAGATAAGTGTACAATGGGCGGTCTTATCGCACAGGGCAATCTCTGACAGACAACCTTTATGTTGTATGGCCAGTTAGGGTAGTTTTAATTTGCAACTTAGATAAACGTATGCTCGCGGCGCACTACGCCTAATTTTGGTCTAAAAGTCATAAACTATGCGTTTTTCGACAAACAAATATCTGTATTATTTAAAGTTCAGTATATTGCAGAAATTTAAGGCCAACCGCAACTCTATAAACGCTATATGCAACCGAAGCTATGGTTCTTTGAAGATTTCCATGCCTTCCGCACCGACCACCAAGTGCTAAGTGGCCCGACCGAATGGGGTCGCGAAAAGAGGTAAAATGCCTTTTTACATGATTTTAAGTGAAGTTCATGCAGCCATTATGTAACTCGTACCTATAGTAACATACTGTAGTGCCCCACTCCTTCCTCGTAACACTGACATTGACAGACGCTTACGTAGCGTCGCTCGGCTTAGCGTGGCGTATGTCTGACCTTTACCGCCTAGGACTTAGTGCTAGCTGAAGCCCTAGGCACGAGGAAGACACTAATCGTTCACGGACATGGTCATAATTACTAAGGGTTATGTGAATGCCTTTGAAAATATCGGCGTCAGACGGTGATACATTTTTTGCGGAACTGAATGCCGTAATGGTACAGTTGTCTATAACTCCTCTACAACTTATGACGGATTTTCCTTAATGTTGCTGCCAGCCCCGTGGTTACACAAGCCATTGATGAAATTGACAGTGATTAGAACAGAAGTGTGAGTGAAGCTGATGAGAGCGATGTGAAAAGTACAGGAACGGTCGTTGTCATGATGATGATGAGGATCAGCGACACTTGAGGGAGATAATAACTTTGTCCCGCGGTGCATGTCTTTTTCTTAAATGATGATATGAAAAAAAACTTTATAAATATGTCATTTACGGAAACAATATTAATGTGCCTTTGCTCTATATTCGGTCACAAGTCACAAAGCAATTATGAAATCTGAAAAATCTTTATTTTCAATTTTGTTGTCACCATAACTGAATGATAAAATCTTTGTGAGCAATCTATTTATATCTTGAATTTATTGTTTCAGGTAAGAGGCGAGAAGTTAATTACAACAAAAAGGTGCACACGAGTGAGTTATGGCTCCTCAGGGAGCCTTAGTGTTAACGCGTAACTGGATTACGGCCTAAAAGTCTAGGTCTTTAGCAAAATCGCTGGCTCATTCATTTACTTTTGTAAGACTGATGTTGAAATCTTGGAAATATATTAACTAAGGAGAACTTGCGTGATCTTTACTTTTTCTTTGCCTTTAGATTGTCAGTTCTCCACATAGGTATTTAAATTTTGGGTACTACACTTACAGTGTCAAACGTATACCATAAATCTATTGCTTTCAAATCAAGGGTCTATTTGGCGACAAATACGGTATGACACCAAATTGTAGGTTTCTTTCATATAATATATTCTGGTTTATTAAACAACACCTGTCTCTAAAATGTGACAATTATTTTAAAAAAAAGTTGAGAAATATGTTGAATTGAAAGATATATTAAATTGGCCCTATTTAATATATCTTACATAACAAGCGTTGCAACAAAACACTATTGTAGAAAAGAGGTCTGGCTGCTGCAAAACGTTGCAACTACTAACTTCGCTCCACATTTTGTCGCTTCGTTTACACACGGCTTTACGTAATTCTCATTTACTTTTTCCGTCAAAAAACGTGCCTACAAAAGTAATAACCATTAAGGTTTTTCCTTTCTTTGTAAGTATTGCGTCTCAATATTGAGAAACGTTCGCAGGCTTCGGTGAGCGATTTACTGAAAGATGTGTGATTTGAGACAGATTGCCTCTTCGAGTGCCAAATAAAGTGTTACAAAAAGTTGCCAGTCATGTTTGAAGTGAGCAATTTTGTGATATATCATCTATCTACGTTCTTTGAAGTTTATATAAGTCGCTGATGTAAGGATTGAATATTTTGCAGTCATGAAAATAAGATCTTAGTAATATATTTGTCAATTGCGTTTTGTAAAAGTAAAATTACGTAAATTAAATTAAGTCTAAATGTTTGTTAACGGTAATTTCTAGAAGCATTGCTCCGATCATAAAATTCTATTACCGATTGAAAGATATAGAATTTTCTTCGCTAAGTGACATACTTAATCCCGGAAAATGCACGGTTCCTGTGGGATATACCACGGGAGCTATGCCGCGGGAAATCCTCCCTCCTTCTTAGGGTTCCGTATCTCAAAAGGTAAAAAAGAACCCTTATAAGATCACTTTCTTGTCCGTCTGTCCGTGTTTCACCACTAATTTTCTCAAGAAAGCAAGTTGAAATTTATAACATATACTGCGGTCTATCGTCCCTATTAGGTGTATAAAAATCAAGGTACTGACTCCTGAGTCATCAGGATAAAAAGATATGGGCAAATTTAGATTTTCGCGAAAACTTGTAAGTACCAAAATTTACCTTAATTATCAACATTTTTTATTTTTCGGCATTCTCCCTTTACTTGTGCTGTAAGACCTTGCTTTTAACCAAAATTGACAATTCTAGGTCAACCGGAAGTACTCTATAGGTTTTGGGTTGAAAACCTATATTATGGTAGTTCCCGTTGGCCTAGTTACCTAATTATGTTGGTGAATGTAGCTGTACGGAACCCTCGGTGCGCGAGTCCGACTCGCACTTGACCGGTTTTTTATATTTTGTTGAACTTTAATTTTTACCTTGTAAGACGGTGGGTGAATGGAAGAGGTAGCCATACAGGTTAAACTAACCACACACTGGTTATAAAATTCTTAAGCACCTTCATTTCCGTTTACGACTCGAGCAGGTACCTACCTAAGTACGACCAATTTCCTTAATTCAGACAAAACGAAAGGAAAGTAATTGATACTAGGCATGTCCTTTCTCAGGAGAATATCTATAAAAAGAAACACTTTTCCCGAGTGTTGTTTTAGTGTAGTACTAATCAGTAAATTGTAATGCCTGTTGAAGTGGCACGCTTTTAGTTGCTTGCTAATTTGCTAACAAGTTTTTGTCAGGCGTACTGCGTTGACCACAATTATTGTGTTACTTATTACTTATTTAACTATTTGAATTTATTTCTTACTGTTCATCACGATCATCAAATATTGTATCCAAGCTCTATCAATCTTCTAGATATAAACTTTATACATACCTACATCGTTTATTACCAAGACTGTATTGTTAAAATACTAATCGATCTGTTTATTAACCAAAACCTCAAATTCAAAATAATACAACTTATGATCTATAATTCGTCAGCATAGGTTGATGAAAATTCAATTTGCAGTTTTAGCTTAGGTAATCTAAAAGTCGCAGGACCAATAATAGTTTTAATACAAATATATAAGTTTGAATTAAAACAAGTACCTTAAATCTAGTAAAGCTAAGAAACTTTATAATTGCAACTTAGCTGAAGGTAAGTAATTAATAAAATATTTAGCACGAAGGCGGGCGTTTCGTTTGACTTAAGGTTCAGGCCGACGAGGTAAATGTACATATTTACTTATACTATATTAGTTTAGTTAGATTGAATTTTGATACTAAGTTGTATCTCAGGTTGTTCTTGTTGTCTTATGCTTATTATTTTTAACCCCCGCCGGATTAAGAGGGGTGTTATAAGTTTCACGTGTGTTGCTGTGTATCTGTGTGTCTGTCTGTGGCATCATAGCACCTAAACGGATGAACCGATTTCGATTTTTGTTTGAAAGGTAATTTTGTCGAGAGTGTTCTTAGCTATGTTTGAATAAAATCGGTTCAGCCGTTCAAAAGTTATGGGCATTTTACTGTTTGAATCGGGGTGTTTTCGCAAGATAAATGTGTCGGGGGTTTTTAAATTGTGAAATTTTACTTGTAACCTGTGTGTTAGATATTAATTACCTGAGTTGTTAGTTGGTATATCATAATAATCATAATCATAATATTTATTTCACCAAAAACAACACAACAGATTACAGCTTAGGCTAGTACTAAAGGTTACTTTACCAAGGAGTGTGATCCTGTATCTCGGCATACAGCGCCATACTTTGGAGAATAGACAATAATGTGTAGCCTAATACATGCAAAACGATACACCTAATCATGTTTATTAAATAATAATATACATAAAAATCAAAATCAGGGGTTAAAAATATAAATTTAAAACTAAAAATAATTGATAAAATTTCAAAAAAATTAAAGTTATTTATTATTATTTATTTATATATATATATACTTATTTACATTAAGAAATATAAATAAGATGTCAAATATCCAAAAAAAAAAACATCTTCATTTTTATATGATATTCATAAATTTAAAATTAGATGTAGATATCATCCAACTTGTAAGATTTGAGAAAGTTCACAGGTAGGTACTGTGAAATTGTTAACATTTTATCTATGTGAGCTTTTACATTAGCTATTTTGCAATTAGGTACTGAGTATATTTCCAAAAAAATATTGTTAAAGGATAACAACAGAACTAATTTCCAGCATTTTTGTCTGTTTATCTGTTTAGTTGTGCACGCATCACGTAAAATGTACGTAACCAATGTAGATAACTTTTATACATAACAATTCTGTAACTTGAAGTACTAACACAAAGACTAGTTACTTAGTTTTTGTTTCATCGCAATCGATTGACTCTATCAAAAGTAAGATGAATTTAAAGTGTTCAAGAAGTAAAATAGCACAACACACGAAATTCACATACTCGGACAGTTGATCACCATATTCGATAGATGGCGTTGTGCATTTTACGTCATTTTCTGAATGACGGTGTTATGATTTAACGCGGAAGAATGACACTAGAAAAAAATTGGAAGGTAGGTAGGATAGGTACTGTAGGTAGCAAGTTAAGTAGGGTAGGTAGTACTAAGTAAGTAGTGTGGGGTAGGCAGATGACGGGAGCGAAGCCGCGGACACAACTACTACGTGACAAGTTTCGTTCCACAACCATTTCTATGAATCTTATAAATTTTAGTACACAGATCCATTAATAATTCGAAATAAAACCAAAAATAACAAACCTTTCCCCAAATCCTTCATACAGAAAATATTTTTGAGATGATAATTTCATTCGCAATTTGGTATGATGGAAGTTGAACAATAAATTAGCTTAACAATAGCGGGTGAAAAGTACCCGGAGCCTTCGCAATATTGTACCGACGAGCATTATATATCCGTTGATTTGTTACCATGGTTACGGAAATAATATCTATCCTTATCTACCGCGAGGTTAAGAAATGAATGAAAGCTTGCATAAAATAGAATACATTCTGAAAGTTTGCGTAATCTCTCGGTCCAAAAAAATATCTATAAAACAATTCGCACTCGGCAAAAGTGACACCTTCAAAATGTATTCTGTCTTATTCTCTCGCATGTTAAATCCTGTATATGTATTGTGTTTGTCTCTTTTTAATGTCGCTTTTTCGTTTCATCGAGTTTGAAAGCACAACGGGGTTAAAGAAGTTTTCACTTCAAAACGTTATTTAATTAGCAGAGAAACAAAATTATCAAATTTGACAAATTTCATTTCAACAAACAAATGATTACATGAAATTAATATTATGTACCTGTAAACGAAATCAATAAATTCGATGTTATACGATGATGGCTACCATTTAACACATTCGTTTCCCGTTTATTTGTAATCACTTCATTTAATTGGATTCCAATGAAATTAATTGCGACAACCGATGCAATCGGAGCCAAATATCGTTTAATTGGTATTCATCCATCAAATATCCAGCCAATTATCGTCAGAAACCCGTAGATTAACCTTTAATGATTTACCATTAAAAGACCATGTCACACATTACCTGGTTATGAGGGGACGTCTGAAAGTGTGACCGCTAACTGAAAAGTTCCGTGGATATCGGTTGTAATGGTATGGATATGTAATGTACGGGAAAGGTTTTTTGTTTTTGGGTAACTAACTATATGAGTAAGGTGGAAAGACCAAAGAAGCGACGGATAGACTGCATGTTAGATGCTATGTCTAGGATAAACACATTCATAGATAAGTATGGTAAACATGTTGTACCAACCTCAAATACATTGTGATAGGGCTGCATGATGATAACAGAACGCAGACTTTTAACGTAATATATACAATTGCATATTCTCAAACATAAGACTAATAACAAAACAAACCTATATACAAAGGAGAGAGAGAAAAGAGCTCATATTTCTGGCTTCATGTGTTTTGTCACGGCCACGTTGGATGGCAATGCTGATTCTCTGGCCGAAGAAAAGGCCAGCCCTCTGGTCACGTGAAGAGTCAACGAGCTTTGTGCTTTGTGTCTCTAAAAACTTGATGCGAACTGGTGATGACAAAAATTAAAAGAACGTTGCTCCCCACTAGGAATTCTCTTGTATCGTGAGTGCGTTTACAAATATTTAAAATCACATAAAAACAGCCAGACGCGTCGAACAATGCCTGGTTAATCTCCACACATTTTATAAAATTATGCCCGCTACCAAAATATTGTTTTTATATCCTGTTTACGCAGGTAGGTTACTGTCAAATATTTTCAAATAGATAAATCAGTAATAAGATACCTCTTTAATGTACACCAAAACAAAAACGACAAGTTGTTTCTGATCAGTATCTGATACTCAACACGTAACGAATACTTTGAGCATCAGATATTATTGAGCATATTAATATAAAGGTACGTAAATGTAATTGTGTAAACGATAAGGGTGGTTAATAAATGTCACATTCGAGTTATTGGTTCCGTAGGAATTTGATGGTTTTATTGGTAGGTGGACGAAAAAATTATATTAATAGCTCGATTGGGTTTCGTTACATAAACCTTTAATTTGACGAATTGTGAGGTAAGTATTTGTTTGTTTTGAAGGAAGTTTTTTTTGATGTGACAGATTGTGCCTTCAGTCTACACTGTATGCACCGATGCGCGAGAAGTGTTTGTGCTGATTAAGAATGCTTTAATAAACTAATGTTGTAGTAACATCAGAATCATGTTCTGCAATACCTACCGTATACAATATTTATACCAATTATTTTATTTTCTTTAAACACGTACGTAAAACACTACATAGGCTTGATAGAAATTGGAGGATCTCAGTTTCACATTACTAAAACCTCATCAATGTCAGGGTATGATATACCCATATCATTGACTCACTCGACTCATGCTGAATATTGTGTCTTAAATAGTTCAGAAACTAAATCTCGTCTATTGTCTACAATATTATAATCGTAGTTTGATTTTCTAAGGGTTCCTACCTATATTCTAGCAGAGAGTAAGTACGTTTTAATGGTGTTACAAAGGGCCTTACGATTCACAATTTGCTCTGGCAAAACCAAAATACCAACCATATTGCATAAAATGTTTGCGAAGATATATAAAAGCATCCTTCATTACAAAATATTTCACCGCAAATATAACATCTGTTGATTCAACCGTGAACAAATTGCCCTTTGACATAACCGTATTATTACGAGAACGAGAGCGAACATTCAAATGCTACACATTTTATTTACACATTCATTACAAGATAACATAAAAATTCTCTGAAACGACACGCAAAATGTACGCAAAGGAAAAGTACAAACTCATCGTGTAATTTATTCGTATGTATGACGAATCAGAAGAAATGATATCATCCATTCCTCACTCTGAATACGCTACCAGTTCACAAGAACCCTGAAATATTTAACTTTCAAAGAAAGTGTCAAATATGAGAGCTCTCCCCAATTTGGTTCCACCACCGAAACATTCTTGCCAACTGTTTGACGTCATCATTTGTCATGTTTTATTGAAGTTCTTCTTTCTATCTCTTCAGCACTTGTTTAGACTCCCAAAAGCTTTGCGTTTTTCGCGAAAACATGAAAAGGGTAAATCCGGCCGTTCATTTATATTTGCAAATGGTCGTGCCAGAGCCGTGAGCGAGGTTCAATGGGTCCCTAATCCATATTTTCCCATTTGAACACAACTTTCTTCGAATCGAATACAATCAGTAATATTTTGCCGTTTAAGAATGCTCCTTCAGGGAACAGTTAATACATTTTATCCTCGAAATACTGAATTGAAGGCAGATAAACTCTGCTACGATAATATTACTTGGATTGCTACTTCCGAAAAGTTTTCTTATTTATAGTTCTTTGATCGCTGTTCGAAAACACGTTGTAAAAGATTAAGTAGGTACAAGTTGTCTAAATAAATAAGTTCAGTCAATAAAGAAGTTAGTGAACGACTGAACGAAACATAAAAATTCGCGAGTGAACTCAATCTTTGAATGAGATAGGAACACACGAGCGACTGACGGGCACGGCTCTGTCCATAAACGTAGCATATATACAGTAGCTGTTTATAGGCATCGTACACAACGTTGCGGTTGTAAACCGTCACACATTTTGAAGTTTTAAAACTCTTTGTTTTCTACAAAGTAATGTGGAATAAACCCATCCCCTGGGGCCCTCATAAAACGTGTGGACATGACGCCTCTTCGCAACTTCTACATCTCTATGCTTCCTCGCTTTCTCTATATTCCCTCGTTGCTTGCAGATGCAAATAAATGTATTTGCAAAGTTCTGCACTTTCTTCGTTCAAATATTAATGGAATGGAGTTGTTAATTAAAACAAAATATTGGCTGTTTGATCGAGACATCTGCACTCCGCAACTCTTTGTACAAAGAACTTTGATTATACTTCTTTAATTGAATTCGTGAAATGTGTGCTAGTATGCTGTTTCATCGCTTTTGAACTTCGAATTCAGATTCGATTAAACATTTCAAACTAAATAAAATGGCGATTTCGGAATTGCTGCTTCTGTTTGTAGTTAGGCAAGTTTGAAAGAAAATAGAATAGTCAATGTTGAAAGCAGATTCTAAGTTTGTTAGTGTTTCTGTTTACTGAATAACTTTTAACGATGTGATGTAGTCGTGTTATTCCTCTTATTTCTGAAACATTTGTTTTTCAACTACACTAAAAAAAAGGATAACCGAACAGTTTTGCAACTTTAAATTAAGCAAACTAGAAGTTAAGTAGAAAATAAAGTTTAATAAAATAATACAGAACAAAACTTAGTTTTATTGCTTCGAGTAGTAAAACATAGTTCGCATGTTCCAATAATTTCGTAAACAGCAACCAAAACTTTGATAACTATTAACTATTATTTATGTTTCAGTGTTAAATACTGAGAAAAGAACTCCACAAATCACAAGAACACAAATATCTTCCCAAAATAGCGCAACCGTTCTAAAAAGCAATTCTTACGTTTCCCCTCACATAATTTTATCACAGAATGCTTACGGAGAATCGTCTCACTCACTATTTTCCTTAAAAAATGTCCCCCTGTCTCATGTACCCAATTTCATCTTTGTTACTTGCTCCTTGTGCTGAGCCTTCCTTTGTGCTTACCCCTCTCACATACTCCCATTAACTACATACAATATAGTCCCAGCATAAATAATAAGAGACAGAAGTACCAGTCTTTCCAATCGGGGTATGACAACTACTTACATACCATTTACATTGCAAAACCACCGAATTGCTAGTTGAACTTTAGCCTAAAATGTAAGTTCTCCTTTCTCTAGAATTTCTTTGAAACTCAAGTTGTAACTTTAGAAATTCTGCTTCCACATCTAAAGTCTTAACTAGAATTTCTAACTTGCTGCATTTCTGCTTTTTACTGCCTTGAGCTGGAATTTTACACACTTTGCTCCTTTGTCTTGTACAGCGATATTATGTTACTAAGAATTTTGAGTTGTAAAGTTAGTTTTTTTCTCTGTGAGCATGATTAAACAGACTATAAAGTATTTCGAAAAACTGCACTTTGAAAAAAAGCAAACATGAAACTAGTTTAAGTCAAACTAACTTTTACAAAGTACGTCGGTACGTCGTGTCTTGGAAAGATACATTTTCGTGTAATTGAGTCAGATTAATAATTGCATTACAAGCGCTTCGTTACAGGCTGGTAGATATACCTTCTGTATTTATCTTTGTAGTGATGCGATGCTCCGTTTAATCCTTTATTGGTAAGAGCGTCCTCAATGCCTGTGTTGCCAGGCGTGCGTGTTTCTCTCGTGTTTGAGGGTACAGTTGGGTGCCATAGACTATGGGTGATCAACTTTATGGTCATCGGGCTTTAAGGAAAGTGTAGTGCCATCTCTGTAGGGTTTTTAGCGAGGGAAGTGGAAACTGTTATCTTTTTGCCACGACTTCCTCTTTAACAGCCTTGCCAAGCTTTTAGAAAATTGGGTACGACAAGGTAAGAAAAACTTAAATATTAAGGCGGTACTCTTACCAAAAATTCAGCATGCGATATGAGCATTCCTATTGGCCTAGCGGCACTGGTGGCGCATGAATTAAAGTAGTGAATACGCCCAGATTTTAGAATATTCAGTCTTTTGAAAAAAAATACGACTAAAATCTTCGTTATTAAATTGTCTATTCATTAGTGTTAGTACAAAAATAATTAATTAACACTTTACGAGGAGATGCATGCTATCAATAATCATCTCTCATTTTTATGGTTTTGTTGGAAGCAGATTAGTGAAACATATAACTCTTAAAAAAAAAAGTATACGACCATTTTAGAATCAATAATATGTAGAAATTTAATGTATTTTTATGAGTTCATATTTCTTTTTAAATAACAAGTACATAGATAGCTCCTAAAATAGCACGAAAAACGGCGTTTTGCTCGGGGTACCGCCTTAATTAGCAATGTGTTTTACAAATAAGATCGGAGCATTTTTCACTAAAGTAAACGTTGTCTTTTAACTCACATGGATGCTCTCTTTTCGAGTTTCCAAACTCTTTCATATAGTAAACGTATAACAGATACTAATCATTGACATTAACAGTCGGCTAAATTGCCACTAGACGAAACACATATCGAAATCCGTATTGAAATATAATAATATCTAGATCAAACATTTCAAAGGCTTGCAACCCTTCACAGTTCTCATCAAGCGAAGATACTGAATCAGTTCCAAACATGTTATTATGTCTCAGATATTAGACCGTACACCTTTGACAAGTCGAGCAGGATAATGTAGCAAGCTCCGATGTTATATTGTCACTTTGAGACTTTGACAGCCATCGAAGCAACGCCTGAAGACTTCAGACGAAACTGAAAGTGTATTGGCGATTGTATGTATATTTTCGCTCAAAGAATTGCTCTTTTACTCTTGGATTTGAGAAGACTTATCATTGGAGAAGAACAATAGATTAAAGTAGCGAGTTTTATGAAATATAAGTGGAGAAGTAAGAGAGGTAAATGCCCTCTCATGATCATTCATGCCTGAAAAATAAAACTGATATTTGAATAACAAACAAGAGGTGTAGTGTAGCTTAGTGTCGCTTATCTGTTTAGTGGTTACGCGTGGATTCTATTGGTAGAGTAAGTAAGTAATTCTTTGTTTTGTAAATATGGGTACAGTACATGGTGATAAACAGATAAAAACACAGACGTAGACAATCATGTTATACATAACTAGCTTACCCCCGGGGCTTCGCTCCCGTCAACTGGCTACCCTGCCTACCCAGCCTGCCCTGCTTACCCAGCCTACTCTGCCTACCCTGCCTACCTACCGATTAATTTTTATTTATCATCAATAGTTTTCTCAGCGCACGCCAAAGAATGAATTTTACAGGCAACATATTGCTACTTTGGGTTACATTATTGCAATTTTCATAAGGGTCTCTATTTTTAAAAATATAGCCCATGACACTCAGGAATAATGTAGCTTTCTAAAAGAAAGAACTTTCAAAGTCGGTTCAGTAGATCCAGAGATTACCCCCTACAACGTCACAAACTCACAAACTTTACCTCTTTATAATATGAATATAGGTAAGTTTATTTTTGAACAAAAAAATGTTGGGGTCGGCTTCCAGTCTAACCAGACGCCGCTGAGTACCAGTATTTTATATGGACCTACTGCTTATCTGCCCTCCACAACCTAGTAACTGAGTAACTCTATACTTCATGGCAAGACTTGTGTCCGATTTTAAGAGTATAAACTTCATACATTTGCAGTAAATCTAGAGGTTATATTAAATACAATTTCACCTAATTATCTTCGCCTATAACCAGTGCCTTTCCACAGAAATCCATAAGTAAATTATGTACCTTACCTTAGCAAAAGTTTCGTGGCTTGGTTTTCTAATAACTGTGGCATTATGCCGTTCAGCACGCGAGCGGGACATTATGGTGAACTTGAAACGGTTCGCTGTGTCCTGTTTCTATTTTATTTATTTGCATTAATTTTGCTAACGAATTTTATGGCATGTTTTTGGCTGCGAATACACTGGTTTTTGTTATAGACGTAATTTAACTTGAATCAACCAGTCTACAGTGGCTCTCTTTTGATTCTAAGATCATCTTAGCACTCAGATACTTTGGCCAAACTATACACACAATAGTTCCCACAAATATACCAGATGAACCCGCAAAATTCATATGAATTTTGCACATGGTTGTTAAGACTTTAAGCCTTTATGTTAGGTGTAATTTCAGTTCGCTGAAAAGAAGTTTCAATTACAAACATGGCCATACTAAAACAAGTTTCACTGTAACAAAACTTGCATATAATTCTATACATCCAAGCAGAACTTGCACATAATTTTATACGCCTTACCAGAACCTGCACGTTTTCAAACAAACTGCCATTACTTTGACGACAAGTTTCACAGGCTACCTAACACTAGTCAATATAGAACCTAGGTAGTGATACCTCGATAGTCGGTAGGCGTCAGAGCGCACTAACGAAGTTGCAGCAACGCAATAAAACGAGGTACTGCAACACAAAACGTGCTGTAGCAACCGAATAGCAAACAAAAAAGCTACTGTTCGTACCTAGACTCCACAGGGTTGTCGAAGCCCAGTTTATTGGGTTAAACAATGAAATATGTGTGTGATGGTGTTGAGTTATGAGTTGTCAAACGACATGGCGAACTGAAATTACTTGGGGCTAGATGGATGATAGAAATTCGTCTGTTCTTTGCTGATAATTTGTTTTGGTTCGAATTCGGGTCAGTGTTTGTACTCTTGCTTTTGTGAGTGTCTCAAACAGTAGATATTGCTTTAATTTGTTCACAGATATGCTTTACTGGATCTTAACGTAACTTTAACTAAATCAAACCACAGATAATATTTGCCGGGGCAATTGCAAATGTAAAGCAATTTGCCTAAACGGGCAGTTTTCAAATAATATTACAGCAGCTAAGCTTACCAAGCACTCGCGTTGACGGTCCCCTTCTGTTTTAGATTTTCTTGAAGAAGAAAATCTGCAAACATTCAGCTGAAAGCCTCAAAAAAGAGAGCAGAAAGCGATGCCCTCGAAAAATCTGGGTTGTTTAAAACCTCTTAAAATATGTGTCACTGTCAACCCTGTACTACTGGCAAGTAGGTCAGCGCTGGTACTATCAAACCGACTTTATGTTTACCATAGAGCGGCCGCCCGCTAAATTTATGTACACTGCCCGCTTCGGTCCCGATTACATTGCCGCCTACACCAAATGACAAGCAATGGATGATAGCGTACTGTTGTTTTCACCCAGTTCATTTTTGTAAAGTGGTACGATATTTACTTAATGAGGACTTGATTTATTTTATGGGGCTCGGATTTCGCGGATTTTCGGGTATTATTGCTAACGGGTGATATTATTTTTCATTACGAGGTTTTATGGTGTTCTATTTGCATAAAATCCTGAAAGGAACTGAGTGTTTTTAGCTATTGTGCGAAAATGGTTTTCCGTCCATGTCTTTTATGAAAATGTTCCGCATTTTGTTTGTAAAATGTTTCCTGAATTCAGCAATACTTGGTGATCAGGCAATATCGAGTTCAGGAGCGGGCGGGGAATTAAAAAAGCATAAAAGTTAGAAGATGATCTAAGACTCTAACCCCGAGTTTCTCAGCTCAAAATTATCGCAGAATTAATGTGACAAATTGGACGTAAAAAATTCATTCAACCAGTCACAGCAGATAACGCGTGCTTGACAATTTGTCACATTAATTCTGCGATAATTTTGAGCTGAGAAACTCGGGGTGAGAGATATGTGTTAATGTGTCTAGCCAGGCACCTTTGGCTATTTACAATTTTATTTATTATGCTGACACAAGCTCGACATTTACTCATATACATAAACATCAAACAAGTTCATTTACTCGTCCACATAATGAAAGAACCTCCTCATAACACTTTAAAGCTGTCGTCACTAAATACCCAGCAGTAGAAGCTAAAGCGTTCGAGATTATCCCGAGCTCGAGACAGAGACTGGAGACGGGAGACGTCGTTGTTATGCATTTGATGGCGGACAATGCTCCGGGGCCTCGTCTTATCAACAAGTCATGTTCTGCTCTAGACAGCTACAAGGTTTGTGTTACAGAGTATAGAATACCGCGATGCATGAAACACCATTGCTTATTACTATTGCTTGTTTATTTATATACTGGCATGTCAGATTCTGTGACAATAAACACTTTTTTTATATTCATGGCCTTGCAATCGCGTTGAGTACACGTGTCGGCGGTCAGAATGGTCAAGGGCGGTCAGTTTCTATGAGTTAACGGTGACTCAATGATAAGGTTGGAATTATGGAAAGTTTTGACTATGTAGACTCTGGATGCTGAGGCTTTTCAGCGCTTTGAAGTTTTGTGCTGTGATGATTTATTTATTTATTTTCGTACATGGAGGACTTACAGCTAATAAATACAGGTAAAAAAGGAAACCATAGTCTACAGAAAGCCAATTACAAATCCTCACGTATAGGTACGTATGATATAAAGAAGATGGGCGGCTAAATTATAGTGAAGCAAAAAGTTTTCTTTGCCTGCATAACTGAGACTTTTGGATGCAAACAATGTCACAGTTAACAAATGATATACTTTCATGTATATTATTTTATAGTTAGTTGTTTCCTCTGTGGAATACTAAGGTTTTTTCAACTTTTACTCCAATTATGATCTTGTTATCATTGTTTGTCGAAGTGTAATCGAAAAACGTTTATTTAAAAGTAGATCTTTCACAATTTCGAAAATAGTACGCGCTAAGCACTTCGTTTTTAACCTCAATACGAGATAAACGATAAATTAGCATACTCATAAAATCAGGTCGACATAACCCCGAGGCGAGCCATCAATTTAATCACTTGAACATTCAAACGATCCATTAGCTACCTTCTACTGCCGGGGGCGCCCGAAAATTCCTCTGTAAAACAATTTTTGTGTAAAAAAGTACCGTTCGGGGATTAGCCTCGTCTCTACGGTAGCTAAATGTGAAATATGTGTAGTCGAAGTAGTGGGGGAGTGCGCTAGTGGACGGGTGGCTGCTAGCCAATGGAATCGCGCCGCTGAAAATCGACGTGGAATTAGGTTTTATCCAAGTTTTGTTTGATGGTTTAATCCGGGATTAGAGACGGTATGTGCTGAATTACGTGCCTGTGTTACAGAGGTTTCTTTATTTAGTATTTTCTGAGGTGTGAAATGTTAGTAAAAGTTTGTTGTTTGTTTGTTTTGTTTGTGTTTAGATCTGAGATATCAAGGTTGTTTTATCTGCTCTGCTAACAAGAAGAGCAAAAACATTGAGAACTATTAAAAACACTGCTGTTTAAATAGCTCAAAACATGGCAATATAGGCTGGCCCGTCTTTCATATATAAAACTGAAAACCGTATCCTATTCCTACAATACTCACATTTATCGTCCTCCTAAACAAAAAAACACAAATCACGTTCAGTTTACGACTACAATACTCTCCCTATACTAACATTATTTAGGGAAACGGCTTCCCGAACTTCGGAGATCTTTAACAAGCGCCTCTGAAACACTTCCGAAGCCTAACTTACAGCCTTCAGCACTAATAGTTGGATCGACTTAGCGATCAATTACCGACAGTATCATGTTCTTTCATAACTTTCAGCGGCCATTCATCGCACTAATAGGCTTTCGAAGTCGAAGCCGGGTAAACTTCGGCTTTGGTTTTATAGTGATAGTAATCTTGTATTTTTTTTGGGTAGGAGTTATTGATATTGTTGTTAGAATGTTTCTTCATTTGGATGGAAATAGAATCTTTATTAAAGGATAACAAAACAACTCAAAATTTGTAAATGGATGAAAGGATTAAATTGATATTTTAAATGAAAACCTTAGAATTCTAATGGTGTTTAATACAAAAAATTCCAAGCATCTGAGTGTTGTATTGACAGAAAATGATGCTTTTTTCCCTTCATTATTAAGTTTTTCAATCAAAAAGTTAAAGAATTAAATTACAAAACAAAATTTTAAACTTAATTTACTTACGACATTTCCTTTTCTGCATTTTTTTATCAATTCCGATTAAACCCACATCAATAAAACGGTTAATCTCAAGGAACTCTAACTCCTTCATCAATAGAAAAGTAAAAAGTAAATGAATTTAAACCAACTCCAGAGTCCCGTATTTTACCGAACTTGTACCAAAACTTGAGGTCGGGCTTATCTTATATCCCGGAGGTATTGCTATACCCATGTGCGAAATGCACGGAAAATACTCCAATATGTGGCTTAAAATGTGGCAGGAAATATAACAAAATATTTATCTTAATTTTGTGCTGTAAGCCCGGTTTAGAACAGAGGGTCCCTGGTGAATGTGTGTCCGACAAAATACTTATATCTGGGTAGAGGTAAAAAATATCGGCAGGTGGACTGTGTATGTACCCGTTTTATGTATTAAAACTCCATTCTCTACTCGTTTATAAAGTAGTGTTCTAAAAAATATTATACTCGTAATAGTAAACTTGGGAGTCACGGCTTAAAGAAATCTTCTTCCTGTCCAATTCCCAGTTGATTTTGGATCCGGCCTCCTTGTACGTCTACGCCATGGTGATATATTTTGCTCCTTCAGGCTTGTCTCGATAGTGGTCCTCCAAGAGGCTGGTGGTCCGCCCTTTGTTGGTTGCTTGGTTTTGAGCATTGTTTTCATGGCTTAAAGAAAATGAACTTTGAAAGTTATACATATAGTCTCCTTATTCTCTTTATCAAAAAAACCAGCGTACTTTGCCCCCAATAGTTATAAGTAAAACTTCCGTCAAACTTTTTCTTCTACCTGTCTTTATTAATCTTGATTCCGCTAAACTTTGCTCCAGTTTTTCTTTCCCTTTTTTAGCCCAGTTCTTAAGAATCATTTTAAAGAGAGCTCCCTTTTAAAATTTCACTATAAAGATGCTAGACTAGATCTTCTTAAGCGCTAAGTGACTTAAAGCTTAAGATCCGTGTTTACTGAATCAACTTAACCCTTGTTAACAGGCTATAAAGGCTTGTAACTCAGTTACGGCAGGAGAAAAAGTCATTAACCCTGAGTGCTGTGCGCTTGGCCACAAACGGGTTAATTGGCCGTTAGTGTCTAGCCCTAGCCCTTACACTGGAGGGTTTGGCATAGAGGTGCTGTTCTAGTGTTTAGGTCTTAACTTGAGATTTGAGGCTTATAGATTGGTTTGGATGTTCTTCGTCGTCGACTTATTTACATTTTCTTTGAGCAGTACTCAGCCACGCCGAAGGCCTTAGCGCTGGCGTCGCAAAGGTCTTGCATGGTGCAGGTGTTTTTACATAAGGAGCAGGACAGGAGATGGGGCATCGTCTGTGGAGAGGTTCCGCAGTCACACTGTGGCTGATCGGAGTACCCCCACCTGACCACATTATGTCCATCGCGGCCTACCTAGCTTCGTTCTTTGTTTGGAGCTGAATCTGAATTAAAAGATTTTTTTTTGGAAAAGGTGGTTTATATTTCAGTTACAGATACAGATGATTTGAAATAGTTAAATAGAATACTCTGAATTTCGTTCTATGTTAAAGTAGCTGCGGTTTCTATTTCAAAATAGTTGAAGTGGAATGGTGGAATTTCGTTCTAGTTAAAATAAGCATTTTAGTGTAATTATGTTCTATACTTCATTCCAAATGATTCACTGTTTGAAAATATGGAATGCTACAACATTTATTATAAGCTTTTATGTAGTCTCACCTGTCCCAGTGTCGGTGTATGTATTGTAATCAAAACCTGCAAGTTAATTTTGCCCACTTCCGGTTCGATTGAGCTGAAATTTAGCACACACGTTTTTTTGTCTTTACAATATTATTTTTAATATAAAAGTTTGATAACAAACCAGGCCATTTAGAAATAAGTTCTGTAGTATAATATAGATCCATTAAAATGTGCTCCATATTAGGTTTCTTTGACAGAATTAATCCTACTTTAAGAACATTGTTCAGTGAATTTCCTTTGGGAATGAAGTTTACAAATTGAAGTAAAGCAAGAATGTTCGTTACTCGATGCGTCGTGTTCTTTACTTTATTTATAAATACGATGTTAGTAATTATAGGCGTTCGTTTTTTTACATCCGGTTAGCTGACGACATTTGATTGTTAAGAGTTTCTTCAGTATTTTCAACCGACTTCAAAAAGAAGGAAGTTCTCAATTCGACTGTATGGTTTTGTATGTTTATTACGCGATTACTCCGACAATTATGTATCGTTTTTGATGATTCTTTTTTATTTAAAAGCTGGAGCTTCTCATGTGGCTTCCCATTTATTTATTTTTTGATCTGACGAGTAGTTTTAAGTTATTCTTAATAATGCGTATTTTCATGGTAATATAAGGTACCAAAGCAAAAAGAGTATAATAAAAAACCAAAGCGAAGCTGCCAAAAAAAGAAAAAAAGAATGTGTACTAAAGACACCGGCTTCCGAAAAGAAAGTTATTTTTCGATTTGTAGTGTTTGTTGAAAAGCTTTTTTAACCGACTTACCAAAAAGGAGGAGGTTCTATGTTCGACTTCTTGTATGTTTATTTTTTATTTTTTTATGTATGTTCACCGATATCTCCGTCAATTGTGGACCGATTTTGAAAATTCTTTTTTTGTTTGAAAGAGTATATTCCGAAATTGGTCCCATTTTAATTTGCTGAAGATCTGATGAACAACTTCGGAGAAATACAACAGAACTCTTTAATAAATAACGGCAAATCTCTCGGGATTGCTGCAAACGCATGTTTGTTCATTGTTTATACCATTTCATAACATAATATCACGCCAGTACGCTTTAAAGGGGTACGCAGATGTGTAGAGTTCACCTTGCTACACTTTCATTTCACCGGTTATGTGCAGTTTCATGATATTCGGGTAATCTATTCTGGCATTATAGGTACCTTACGTAACTACTGGCCTATTAGGGAGGTACAACTAAAAAATGAAAAATAAAAAACTTTTTTACAAAAAAATACTACCGACTTCCAATTAACAAAACTACAAAGTGTAAAATAATTTTATTTTTGGAAGTCGGTGTCCATAACGCAAAAAAATGGTACCCACCAAAGACAGATTTAGAATTATTTTTTTATATTGCTGAGAGTCGTAGCTGGCTTTTAGGTTTACTTATTCATAAAATGTTAGCTTTTTTCCGTGGATTATCCGACAGGGACAAATTCTCAAATCAGCCGTTTTCTATCGATGAAGAACATTTTGTAATCGCATCAGTACGTACTTCCCGACAAACACCTACTAACTTTCAGAGATCCCCTAAAAACAAACAAAATATTTTCCTCTTTATGATATTAATATTAGTTAAGAATAGTTACAGGTAAGCTAGAGATTTCCTACTACTTAGGAAGGATCTCAAAAAAATAAAACGATAATCTAGTGGTCATTCAATAAATATAAACTTGATTATCATCATCACCCTTTTAACGTTCCTCTGTGAAGAGGGAATGGACCATAGTCCACAACGCAGGTCCAGTGCGGGTCGGTATTATAGCCCATGATATTATTCATAAATGTTCTATGTAGTCTATTCAGCGTTACGATAGCACGTAGGCACAGAGCCAGTCCTATTCAGCCCCTGTATCAGTGACGGCGCGATCTATTTCAGCGCTAAGCGAGTTTGTTCGAGCCATTGAATATGACCGCTGAATAAGAGCCGGGACACACCGCCGTGGAATAAGGGTGGGCTACACCAGGCTGACGCATTGAGTGGTTGAGTTCCGATGTTATTGTTAGTGGGGTTGAAATGAGGGGTAGGTGTTTATTCAACTGTGACAAGAACTATGTGGTTTATAAAAACAATTGGTAAGGGGTTTGTGACGATCAGGTCACGGTTGCGGGCAAAACCTGGCCAGAGATGGCCCAAGAAAGACAGATTTGGATAGAAAAAGGGGAAGCCTTTTGTACAGCAGTGTGACACTATGTGGACTAGCAAAAAACGGGGACTGAAATAGGTGGTAAAATGTTTAGATATAAAGCTAAAAAAAATATATAATGATATAATTGTTGACAGTTGCGTAAGTGCTGCAGGTATATGCAGCTGGGGCTATGTTAAACGTTACCATGTGACCTAATTACGTTAAAACTTGAACTTGGTCCTTGAATTGGAACCACACGCCACGATACATTGTAACCTTAACCCAATAACAAAAATAATAAAGTGCCAATTACAAAAAAAATAACACTTAAAAATAAGCCATAAAATGTCCCGCTTTGAAGCACCACTAACATACCAAAGTAAGTTAATGAGTGCAGTGAAAAGCTCGTAAACCGGACATCCGGCTCCCGGCAGCCGGCCACGAACTGATCCGGGAACTGTTCAGACGCCCGTTGTTACGGGACTCCGTAAAGGGAACTGTATAACTATTTTATATGAACATTAAAGTTGTTTGAGCATGTTTCAGAATCCTTCCGGCTAAATTAAATATGTTTTGGGATGACTATGTGCCTATTTGTTTGATGGTTTTCTATTTAAACCTTTGAAATTACTTTGCCAAAAAGTCTTATAATAGGTCATTATTTATTGATAGAGTATTTTTTTTTTAAATTAAACACGATTAATGGAGGCCCCAAAAGTAGTCGAAACGGTCAAATCTAAAGAAAGTAACACGCCGTTGCACTCATCGTTGCATCCATCAAAGGAGAATTTAACGACCTATATCCAATTGCTTGATTGTTTAGAGATTCCTTACAAGTTCAGGAGCAAACATCCACCACAGTCGTAATTGGTCAATTTGTGTGACGTCAGTCAAGCAAGGGTCAACGCAATTGAACTCGACCTCTACTCGCTACGGTGAAGACAACTAGTTTATTAACGATGCACGACAGTTATTTTCGATGTAAAACAGATAATTCAGAATTGAATAAATTATATTTCTTGAAAATGCTACTGTTCTACTGTTGAATAAAGCCATAATCCAGAAATGGATCGAGATTTTCTACCTCACTTCGCTTCAAAAACCATTTAGCTGAAAACCAGGGTTTATATAAAATTTTCACAAGCGTAATTCAATAGTCACGTTGAAAAATATTAGAGGGTTGATTCCCGTATTTTTAGGAAAGTTTGCATTCCATCTCAGTCATAATCAGTCAAAAACCTCTAATTTCTCTACATTCTGACAAGTGTTTGAGAATGATTGTCGCCGAGACGACATTTCGACTTGAATGTGAACGTTTATAAGGTACGGAAATTAGCCTTCTGGTTTTAAAGCCACCTAAGGAAACCTAATAATTAGCGGTGAAGTAATTTAGGTAGACAACACAGAACGCATTGCGGTTGCACGCTAAACTAGACAATAGCTTCTTCGCCGCAATGCGTCCTTGCAAGGTAGAACTGCCTTGTATTTCAAAAGCTTTGTTACCTTTCATCATTCTGAACATTCGTGGTTTTCTTCTAATTTAGTTTGATTACAAAACGTCAAATTATAATGGCACGTCATTAGTTAAATAGCTGTCAGAATAATGTCAAACTCTTGACGAACACAATCGACCACAACAAGCAACATTTGCAACTGTCATGCCCAAATATTATTGGGGAAACGTCTGAGTGGTTTTTCATCTGTAGATGAATTGAAACTATTAGTACTTGTATGCCATGTGCAAAAGCAGTTCTTACAAGCTTAAACTATTTGGCTCGTATTTCCACACTGCAATCTGTCTAAAACTTGGAACAGCTCTCTCCAAACTGTACTTATTCCCCACAGAACTCAACAAAAAAAAGAGAAATACATTAGTTTCCTTTACTTCGTGAACCTCAGTTTTTACCACCAAGTTTAAAGGCAAGGCAAGACTCCATCGCAATATCTCAAGTTGTTCTCCAAAACTTCAGTGGTATGCTGTGGATGACTGCAACCGTTTAGTTAGGCTGTGGTCGTCTGCAAAGTTTCGAAGGAAAAACTTGATTGTTTTTTGTCTTGTCCGCAATTTCTTTTTAGTTGAAAACAATGGTTGGTGAGAAGTTTTGTTCTAAAGACGCTTGCCGCATTTTTAAGAAGCTGTTCTGGATCAGCTTTATGTTGTAAAGTTATTAAAATAGAGTGGTTTTAGCGATGCGCTCGTGTTAAATATTCAGGTCACTAGAGTTTTGTTGTTGTCAAAGCTGTTACCCTTTTTTATTAAAGTAATACACTGTAATGAGACAAGCTAAAATTGGCTCTGATTCGTAAAATAACAACCCTTTGTTTGTTATGGAAAAACCAATTAATGAGGGGTCTAATGAAAGCTGAAACCACAATAATACAACTCTGTAGCTGCAAACATGACCTTTGTAAACTTTGTTTTTCACAAACTCATTCAAAATTCAGTAAGTTTCATATCGAACCAATTACGAACATCCGAAGCCGTTGAAATTACTTCCCATTATAATTAATTTAATTCCGTCCTACTTTAAAAACAGTCGTAAACATGCAATAACTCGGGGTTCCATCTATCTCTTGATTTACGAGACGCTTCGGAGCACGAAATATTAATTAGTAAATCCGGAGCCCCGAAGCCCTGGAGCCCCGCCGGAGTCCCGATGTAATTACTTCGCTTTTAAACGTAATTCCGGATCAAATGGGATTAAAAAGTAATCAGATGTATTCTCCTTGGAGTTATGACAGAGATATTGTATTAAGAATTAATGTGTTATTTTTGTTGATATGTTGGGTCCCACTTTGAAAGTGACAAACGAAAAACATGGGGATAATTCTGGGCAAGGGTGCTCCATCTTCGACCATGTCATCACTCACCATCAGGTGAGATAGTAGTCAAGAGCTAGACTATCAATAAGAGTGATATCTACAGATGAGTTGCTGGTGTGTTCCGGTGTTTGTTGCGCCCTTGACTGCTTCTGTTTTGTGGGTCTGTCTTTATGTAAAACTTTGATATTCAAAAATTGCTGGCTCTCAGTCTAATTTGAATATATGATTTTTTTGATTTTGATATTGCAACGGAGTCGCGCAATTGGCACTAAAATTTTGACCTCACTAACGAAATAGATAACCTCTAATTAAGCTCAACCATTTACAAATTACATTCAAAACTAAAACGATCGAATCGCATCCATTCGATGCAGGGATTAATTAACATGAAATCAAATAAGATAGCCCGGGGTTGAAACACAGAGTTGTTTCACCCCCTCCGCCCCCAGGGGGAGTTGTGTGCGATATCAAATATAATTGGACCAATATTCTGAGTTAAATATACATGTTATGTGCAATGCGGGCTTCGGATATGTATGTATTTTCATGTATCTATGCATGTATGTGCCTTGACTTTATTAATGTAAATAATTTTGGGAGAAGTTTGGACTTTTGGTAATGTCATTATGATTGTGAATTAGTTTCCTCTTTTATGGCAACATAAAGGAAATGTGAAATAAATTTTGTCCTACAGTAAACTTTATTAAATAGGGATTTTAAAAAAAAAACATCAGTTTTCCAGCTTTCCACAATCTCATTTCTCAATAACAATCAATTTGCCTAGCTTGGCAATACTGGTTTCAGATTTTATGGCTTATGAAAACCGTACCGTCTCAATAACATTGTATGTATAATAAAATGATATACTGAAGATCTGAAAGAACTAAAAGCAAATACACTAAAGTAATACTTGCCAGTATAAAAATATAAGTTACGACTGGCACAAACCAAATGCAACACTGTACTGGATACGATAACTGCAGCTAATGAAAAACCCATTTGCGAGCGCACTTCACCATAATATATGGGACATTGTCACTGTTTTATGGCTGAGGAAATACATTTAGCAAGCAAAGTTGCTTCGTTTACTTGCATGGTTGTGCGGGTGGAGTTTCTTGCATGGATTTTCGTTCTTTGTTAAAATATTTGTTTTACTTTGGTAGCTGTTTACATTTTGTATTAAAGTGTAAATGTTTTTGGATATCTTATCACACCATCGGTTTCTATCACGTGAGACAAACATACGTAATGTTTTGTTACTACAACTTGTTTGGCATTTTCAGACACATAATGTCTAATGTTCTTTGTTTGTGATTGTTAATTTAAGTATTTCGACCTTTCGTGTATGCAATAACAATCATATAGGTATGCGGAGGATGTCCACAACGTTTTATTTTATGTCAAAATGAAATCAAACCAATTGCCATGCACACAGCCCTTTGCAATTAAACCAAAGGGCGTAAAATTCAATTTGAAACCGTGTTACAAAAATATAATGATCATAACAAAGGGTTTGTACGCATGTATGTATGAATACGTGCTAGGTAATCATAAAGGTTTAGATAATTCAGCTGATCTTTGCGCGCAGCGCCGTGTGTGCGTGCGCTTGTAATAATAATACATTTGTGTGGCAGTGAAGCGGCAGTTGTCGTCCGAGAAAACAACCACCCCACATGCTTACCCACACATAGCGCCGCGCGCAAAGATGACTTGGACTATCTATACCTACGTATGTTATTTGTACCAACTATGTAAGACTATGTGTATGACAGTTTGGTCAGATTGTTAATTGCTTCCAGCTTATAATTAACTAAGCATAATATTCGAGAGAACGTTTACGATCATTGGAAGCGTGCCGCTAATTGCCTTGTAATTAAACTTTCGAGTAATTTTAAGTGAAATGTAGTTTGGAAAGCTTTTCAAGAATTTCAATAAGTACGAACTTTATAATAAACATAAAGTTTAATTATTGATTGTGTAAATTACTAATATTTTGAGCTTAAATTGTACCTACTGTATTGTTATAAATATTAAGTCACAAATTAACAATAACTTCTTATGTCTGCAGCACACGCGTCTCTGCAATTAATTAGTAGCTTTCTTTAACTAATAATACAGAGAGGATTTAATCCTGAAAGCCTTCTAAAGGCTCCAACCTACGTATATACAAAGACAATGGCACGTGCAATAGTGCTTGCAGCATTAATAGTTAAAGCACACTTGACCCCTTCACTCCCTGACTTTTCACCCCTTTAGCTCTTCACCCCCTTCTTACTAAGCATTAACTCGAATCCCTTCTGTGCCAGAGTTTGCTCGAAATTCATTCATTTTTTTTTGCCCGTTTTTCAGTGAACTGTCAGTGGGATTAAGGAATCGGTTTCAGGCATAGACTGTGGACATTTTTTACAGTATTAAGGATATCAATGTTGACTTTTGATGGCTTCTGCTGAATTTCAGTTGTAAAAATATAGTTACGGATCGACATTGGTGAGCAGTGGTGGCCCAGTGGTATCGGCCGCGACTTACACGTTGTAGGTCGTGGGTTCGAGCCCAGGCAGGCGCTTTACTTTGTGTAAAATATATCTTCACCACTGCTCTCAAAAGGTGAAGAAAAACATCGTGAGGAAACCGGTATGCATTAGAATCAAAAATTCGAAGACATATGACATCCACTAACTCGCCCTGGGCCTACGTAGTGGGTTACGGCCCATTCCCTCTTACAGAGAGGAGGCCTGTGTCCCAGTAGTGGGAACATTATTAGGCTGATGATGTGATGTGGATCGATATTGCTGTATATCCTATTAATTATCGTGAAATTTAAGTCCCATTTGATGTCAGTCCTCCTGCTACCCCTTCTTAGTCAGTTCTTAGGGTATTCATTGCAACAGTTTATTTCGAAGCCTTTTTAAACAAGTGGTTTGGGGTCAACTATAGGACACTTGCGAAGCTTAATTAAAACATCAAATGCTGATAAATTATTAGTTACCTATTTAAAACCCCTACTCATATTATCTCATGTGAAGATAAGATCAGCTATTTTTAATGTACGTTAAGAATTCTGGTCGGTTAAGCGAGCTCAAACCGGGGATGCTCAAAATGGCCGCGCCAACTTGTGTATAATATTCAGTTCGCCTTGTCAGATGTGGAAACATACGGAGCAGGAACGGCTCCGCCATGATCATAGAGGAGTATTTACATTACATCACGCCTGTATTCGAAGGGTTAGGCAGAGGAGCTGCTTTAATCCCATATTTCGCTAGTTATGTCTAAGCCTATTGTCATCAACTAGTACTAAGTCTAGACTCCGGGCTGCTACTGAGATATTCCAGGTGGAAAAAGCAATAATACTGCCCGACCCAGGCATCGAACCCAGGACGACAAACGCTAGCATAGCACTTGCGACCACTAGACCAACGAGGCATGAGGTGAGAACTTAAATATATCAAATAGGAACAGAAAATTAAACCGGCTTACACCACAAAAAGCTTTTTTATTTGAGTCACAAGACCTCTTGTTAATGACTTAGTTTCTTACTGTGGACGTAAAAACGGCAGAACGATACGAACATACGTAGGATCGCCAAGTAAGTGCCAACACGGCTGCAAATTGTGGCGGTAGGAAACCAAGTAGACTTTTCAAAGCTGCATGATTGTGACAAACAAGACTATATATTGTGCCGTTGAAAAGCGAAACTGTACCTCAACCGTGCTGATAATAAACCTTACTTCATCATCATCATTTTATCCAAAAGACGGCCACTGTTGAACATAAACAAATAAATAATTCAGCGGACTCCCGCAATTCTTTAGGTTATCAGTCCACCTTGGGGGACTTTTTCCGGTTCGCGGTCGCCACACCAGAACTTTTTGGCCCCATCGACCATCCGTTGTAAGAGCAATTTGTCCAATACATCTGCTATATATGTTGTATGTACACCAAACTATGCGCGTGCCCTCTCGGTTTTCTATCCCCTATGTTGCCACATAAAGGTGGAGTTTTTAACGAGCGCATCTAATATTAACGCGCGCTCAGCGCAACAGAATAACTTACAGAATCTGAGGAGCACTCGCTATCGCTACAATACACGGATAGAGGAACGCTAAGCTGAAAGTTACACAAATGACAGCTCAGGTAAAAGTTTGTGAAATGTTCCCGAGGACGGGTTGTCGTTATTTTGCAAACTTTTTTGGAATTTGCTTCTAACCTTGACAGGTGTAGCTAAAACATATCTATACTTAGCACTTAGGTTTTCCAAGTGTACGTTTTACATTTTTTATATCTTTGATTTCATTTATAAAACTTTCAGTAGGTTCTATTTTATTTTCTATTGCAGCTCTATTTTTACAAGCTAAACTGTATTGTATATTTCTGAAAAACAAAATGGCGCCCCCTCCAAATACGTGAACGACAGCCAACTTTACAAAACGATGCAAACTTTCCAAATTTAAAATCCTTCTTGAAATTGGAATGCCGCGGAATATTGATCGTCATTCAACACGACCCGATACGTTGGAACGTAATCTGCAAACGTTCCAACGAATTTTCTGGAAAGTTTGAGAAATTGCCAGAGCCTTAGCAGATTCCCGCCAGGTAGCGAACTGGCATCAATTGGCTGCAACTTCACCTCGCTGGCAGGTAATGTGCTATTTGTTTGCCAGTTGACAGTGATAAATCTTCGAACCGAACGGATCTTTTCCTAGAAATTTTAAAATTCATTCCTGAGGCGGGCATTTTAAATGGAACATTTCTATTAAAGCTGTTTGCTTAGTCCAAGTAGAATGGCAAACTAAGAGGATTCTGTCTTCAACGTAATAAAATGTAGTCGATTGGATCTCGGATGAATTGCTTTGTAATGGAGAGCCTAGGGACTGATACTGTTACAGATCCTCACTTACTATAATTTGTGCTGGAAATGATCTAAGAATAGTTTTCTAACGATCTAATAAATGATCAGCGAACACAATTAGAATAATACAACAATTTTTTATCTAACACGCTATGGTTTTATTTAATTATTTATTTATTTATTAGATGGAAAACCAACAGCTATACATTAAATGAATACACAAGTTGAGTATGTTACATTAAGCCAATTAACTTTACAATTAATTTTACAATTAATTTTACTGAACTTTATGCTAGCGTATAGTTATTAGAACATAGTGTAAGGGAAGCTATGAAAAGGTTGTTTATTGGCTTAGAATAAATTACGTCAACGAGTTTTCGCAGAAACTATATTGATGAACATGAAGTAGTTAAGATTGTATCATAGGAAACTAGGCATTCTAATGAAATAGTGACACACAAACTGAACAAAGAATAAATGCTAAAATTTGAAGTATTCCTTGAGTATGTATTTAACTCACACAAAGTTTCACAACAGTCTGCCTAGCCTTTGTTGACGTCAGCTTCCAGTCTAATTTGATGCTGCTGAGTACCAGTATTTTACATATAGCGACTGCCCAGTAACTGAGTAACAAGATACCCCTTGTCAACACTGGTGTCAGACAAAGCTTCATAAATATCTTAATAAGTTCTGAAGTAAAAACAATAACACTAAGTACATGCTTAACAACAATTTAATTTATTTTTGGCACAAGCACAACCCTAAAAAAGCTGAAAATTATTCCGCCAGAGTGCCAGACATTAATCTGACAGCCGCATTTAATAACAAGTATTGTGCCGATAGGTCTGGCAGCTGCCAACTTTGCCATGTGCCATATGGATACCAATCCGACACCCACGGGAAATTTACATCGATACTTATTCTAAGTTTGTAATAGTTTATGTAAGATAGAAAGTGCATTCGAGTCCGTTTCATGTCAGTTATTTTAGAGTTTGAAGTCAGTTGAGTTACAGAATCAGTTATGTTTGTGTCTGGGTTTTCCCGTCGCCTATTCATTAGGAACGGTTGACTCAGCCAGTTTAACTTTCTGTCAATGAAAGAAATTTCGTAGTCGCCGATTTAGTACCCTTTAGAACCATGGAGACAAACAAACAATTTAAGTGGTTTTACCTCTTTTATAATACAGATGTCAGTAGTTTTGGTTGTGTGTAATGCTTTGTTGAAAAACTAATGATTTATTCCTTTTGTTCCAGGTAAGATCACACAAGTCCAATTCTACAAAATATACCTTACAAAACAAAACATCAAGATAGCAAGAAAGTTACAGTTAAGTTCATAATTAAGACAAATATAAAGTTCACAAAAATACAACCAAGTAGCCTTGATCCACTTCTATTAACAGTAGCCCTGAAGCAAAGCAACTGGAGGCGGGCAATAATCAAATAACTGGCAATACTGGCATAAACAAATAGCTGGCAATACTGGCAAAATCGAAAGCAATTTCCGCAACAGTAGTGGCAATAAAACTGTATGATTTGTTTTTAATTCTGATATTAATGGCGACGAGGGAGTAATGATTAGAGGGGTTGGCTCCTGTGGTAAAAATGTAAGATTGGGTATATTGTCACAAATAAATAAGTAGGTATTCTTAAACTGTAGATTTTATGTGAGATATTTTTATGATAGAGTTAGGTACTCAAAATATAACTATTAAAAAGTAATATAAGTACAATGTGTAACAGCATAAACGTAAAATCTGAGAGAGGGTCATCATTGTACTCATTATTATGAAAAACTTTTACTATAGGAACAGCACACAATTGATTTAAAAAAAAAATGTTCAGTATATTTTGGCGTGTTATGCAAACATAAATGTGGTAAAAGGTATTCATAATAATGAGTGCAGTGGCTCCCTTACGGGTTTAGCATTTATTCTGTTGCATGCTGGGTGCGAGACGCACGGGATCGGTCAATGTGGCGACGCCTGGGGGAGGCCTATGTTCAGCGTCTTTCGGCTGAAATGATAATAATGATGATGACGGTGCTTATGGCGATTCTTCATAGGATGGGGAGCAAAGAACTTTTAAAAAGCAAATAACAAATTATAGCTAATTTTGCGAACAAAATGCATACAAATTTACCTCTGTAACCAAAATAATCGCAGCATACACCAACAAAGTTGTCAAACGAGTCCCTCACTTCTACAGGCACTAAATAATAAATGAACAGCTAATTTATTCTTGCTAATGTATATTGAAATGGGTAGGTAGGGGTGGTCGGGAGAGTCGCGACCTCTTTAGTTAAAACCTGTTAAGTTGATAGTTTGTGCTATGATTTGGTTAAGCTGTGAAAAGCAGATATTTTGAAGAGTTTGAGAATTATTCTTTGCCGTTTCAATGAGTGTGTTTTCTCTAGTAGCTATTCAAGTTCAATACACACTTACAATAAACAGACAAGAAGAAAGAACAGACAATAAGTACAACCAAAATGGTTATTTCTACATACATCTCTCAAGCATACCTGCATTTTACAAGCTTTTAATTAACTTGCAATGTATGTATGTATGTAAATGTGTTCGGTTCAAATCTTGCAACTGAATTTTAAAGCAGTTATCCTCCACCGATTATGATGAAATTTTGCATACACGTTAAGTTTAGATGACAATGCATGGCTAAGTTAGAGCTAAAGCTAAGTGAAGTCCATCTTAATCCAATATTGGGCGGACGGCCCAAGATGGCGGACTAGTTACTTTTTGTGCACTGCCATGATATGGGTATCAAATGAAAGGGTTTGCTGAGAGGAATAAGAAAAAAAGCTGGTTATAAAAATATATTTTATTAAATAAATTATTTCATTTATGTATTGTTAAAAGCATTTTTGTCTGTTTTAAATTGCAATCTTGAGTAGTTAAGTTTGCATTTAATTAAATCAATAAGAAATCGGATTTATTGATTGGTACACAAAGTCGTGCCATTTCTTTTTGTCGAACAATAATCTAACAAACATATACCACAATAATTACCTTTCAGTTTTTGTTTGTTATCATGTTTTCGGATATGAGGTCCATTTTGCACAACTGGTATCCGCTAAACGGTAACTTTGCCGGATATTGCGTGAAAAAACTGTATCGCCGATTGTCCCTTTTCATCATAAGATAGATAGATAGATAAAACATTTATTTAGTGCACACAAAAGACACAGCACAACACACAAAATCTTAATAAAATTATTGCACACATCGAACAACGTTACAAAACAAAATACACCTTTTTATACACTATACAGTAGGCACTCTGAAAATAGCAACAAAGGTATGTAACGTAACAGACGAACAACATATTATATCACTTAAACCTTTACAAACGTAGATACATATTATGTCAGAGAGGGACGATTCAGTCCATGTTATAATGAGTAGCATTTTCCTTTGATGTTCCCCGTGTATACATATTGTTGCATATGATATGCAACATGCACGGCTGCCAATGAAATGTGACGTTGTTAATGGAACGAGTAGCCGGCGGGGTTGATCGGATTTCGTTTGTGAAAAGGCATTTATTATGCGATGTATTCAGAATATTTTTAATCATGTTTTTATGCGTGAGTGATATCATTAACGTGTTTTTGAATGAAAGGTACGAAATTGCGATATACTTTTATTTGACAATGAAATATGTAGACATTCCTTTGCAAGATAATCCTCTAACTGAGACCGGATAATCCTAATGTATACATAATCCTTTAGCTATTTGTATTCAACAAATTCAAAAAGACGATATTTAATAAAATCTCTGTATATTTCATTTTCACATCAAAATAAAGCTCGCATAATTCAGCAAGCTCTGAAATATTTCCACGAAGGTTCGTACCGCGGCGGATGCTCATATTATTTTACAAGCAAAATTACTCCACTCATATTCTCGTTAGACAGACGAACTGAAATCCTTTGTGGGCTGTATGCCGTATAGGTTATATATGTTTCATGTTCGCCTGGTACCAAAAGCTTCGCGCGCATTTCAGCGGCCATACTGTTTCTCCTGTCAAAATGCATTGCGCGCCAACGACACACGCCAACTTTGTTTTTCAAACTTCGAACACGGAAAAGAAGGTTTTTATTGCGAGTGAGTCGCAAATTTGTAACAAAATGGATTTCCCGCGATTATTTGTTCTTTCTAATTAAGTTTTCTCTTTCGATTTGTTAAACATTGATTGAGCTACTGGAATGTTTGCAAGTTCCTAATTTAATTATACTTTTTTGCTTGTCTTGCATTCGCTGCCTTACATTTTCACTTTGCTAAGTGAAGCGTAATAATTTACATAGGAATTTTCCTTTTTAAATATTTGAGCTTATTTTATTTGCCGGCTTTTTCTTCTGATTGAGATTGAGTGTCTTGAACGTAGGATGTTTCTTCATAAAATATGAAAACGCTAGTAATTAAATCAATTACATAAATGTGTAATTAAATAAGGCCAATCCAATAATAATAATATGGCTATAAGCGTTCTCGTCTCTCTCATGTACTGAGTTTAATAATACGTTTTGGGTCGCTACAAATGAAAATATTAAGAATCAAATTAAATTATCGGCATAAAGATACTCCCAGTTTCTCGATTTAAAATTATCCCATAAGTAAAATAGTCAAACGCACGGTTGCTTCGATCAGGTGAATGAATTTACAATAACCAATCGCATCACTCGACTTGCGTTTAATTTACGACACGTCGATAACTACTTCCCAGAAATGGCGGTTAGTCTGTAACTTGCTCGGGTGCTAAATGCCATAAATTCATAATACACGACTAACATTGATCATCAACCCTACCCTAACCTTCACTGAAACGTTTCCTGGTATCCAATCATTGAGGGAGTCAACAGGTCAATCATACAGTCGTGAACCTGTTGGTGTTGGCGGTCATCAAGTATTAACGAGAAGTATTAACGCGTTGCCGACTGCCGGCGGACATGCTGGTATGTTGCTAGGTGGGGATGGGTTGATTGGATTGTTTGTGAGTCAAACGGCTGTGCAGGCTTTTTACCCGACTGCGGGAATGTAATGTTTTTCGTGCGTATGTATGTATATCCATTTCTATAGCACGCTCTACAGCCTAAACGGCTTGACGGAATATGACATATGAGGTGTCGTTGGATTCGCCTCAATTGTGGAAGTGACATAGGCTATATAATTTTTAAATAAACCGAAAATCCCTCCCGCCCAAAAAAGGGGGTGATATTTTTTATCGTTGTCCTAACAATATTGGTATGAAATGAAAGCGGGAGGTGCTCAGGGTTTCTCACAGTTTTAAACAGAAGGTTTGGCTACTGCTTAACCGCGTGATCCTGTAAATACTAAATAGCACAGGGACAGCAAAGGGATCATAACTATAGATTATTTAATGGACTCCATGACTATTTTAAACTACTCGCTTAACATGCGCGGGCTGGCTCGAAATAGGGCCGGGGACTGTGGAAGGGTTGAATGATTGGTAGATAACTGGAACTTTTACTGTTGAGGAAATAAATTTAGTTTTTTTTTACAATTTAAAAGGTGGCATTTCTTTTTCCAATGCGAATTTTATAACCTATGTTGTGTGTGGCAGTGTAATGCAGATTACATAGTTTAACTGATTGGCTAATATCTATTAATTAAAACCATTCGTCTTATATTGTTTAAAAGAAAAATACTAGTATGAATACTAGGTTATTGTTATTTCCCTTTTTTAACCCCCGCCGGAAAAAGAGGGGTGTTATAAGTTTCACGTGTGTTGCTGTGTATCTGTGTGTATGTCTGTGGCATCATACCGCCTAAACGGATGAACCGATTTTGATTTAGTTTTTTTTGTTTGAAAGGTGATTTTGACGAGAGTGTTCTTAGCTATGTTTGAATAAAATAGGTTCAGCCGTTCAAAAGTTATGGGCGTTTTACTGTTTGAATCGGGGTATTTTCGCAAGATAAACGTCGGGGGTTTTTTAAATTTTGAAATTTTACTTGTGTGTCAGCCCTGGAATGGTCGGAGGACTCTATCAGGTGACATTGATCATCAAACTTAACCCACCTTAGAGGTCAATCATACCTGGTGAATCTGTTTGTTGTCATCAAGAATTAACGAGAAGTATTAACGCATTGCCGGCTGATTGGTTTGTTTGTAAGTGGAAGGGTTGAATGATTCGTGGAAGGGTGGAGAAGAGGTTTAAGTATTGAGTTGAGGGATATAAGTTATAGTTTTTTTAACTTTGGGTGGCAACTCTTTTGACATCACCAATTTTAAAACTTATGCTGCAGTTTGAGACTGTGTAGCGGTAGGCAATATGTTTTTTTTTAATTGTTGATGGACTTATTTTTAAAAACGTCATGAGCCACTCTCACATACATTTTCTTCCTCCACATATCAATTCACGCTGTCATGGTTAAACCCCGTAGTGACAAAACGAAAATAATCTATCTCTACAATATTTAAATCCTGTTCCAAAGAATGACACTTCAAGAATAACCAGAAGTATTTTCAGCCGGCCACTGAGCTGCAAAGGTTCGTTATCTCATGCGACCTTCTCAGGTATCATAGTACCACTTATAGTTGATGCGAGTATGGGAGGAGGAGATTGAAGCATCATTATTTCACCTACTATTAGGTACTTTAACAAGAGTCCTCAGTGTTTAAGTATTTATTAGTTCTCGTAAAAACAACTAGCCCTTATAAAATAACAGTTCTAAAAATACTAATGACACTCTAACCGGCTGGCGACCGAGGTAGTTACCCCGGTCGCCAGCATTAGCTCAGAGTTAGCAAATCTCCGCACGTGCGGTCTAGATATCATCGAACTTTTCTCTCTGCTCTAATTAATTTGCCACAGCCTCCGGGACAGTTTAATTTTCCCCAGACACGGGGATATTAGATCTGGCTGTAATTGCTCCACAATTTGCCTGCCTATCGCGTCTAATATTGCCAGCGAGGTAAATTAGAGGTACTCTGGGGTAAACCTTATTTTAATAAGAGATTTATTTTTGCTTTTTTCTGCGGTTTGTAATAAATTTTCATTTCGTTTTGGGCTTTATTGGAAGGAAAAATAATATCTATTTTTGTCTTTATTATAAATGTTCTCTGTATGCTTAGATGGTTTGGGCATGGGCAGAAGGCGCGTGTTTATGTATGTATGTCCGCTGAATTTCGTTTTAAGTTTTCGGTGTTATTTAAAACGTATTTTAACCAAAACTGGGCACCTATTTGGCACAAAGATCTCCTACGAAACAGTGAGTTTTCTGAATACACACGCTAATTAAATACCCTCTCTCGGTACATAATTATGTCGCACCTACACCCAGATATTAATTAAACTGGATGCGACGGAGTTGCCGAGTACGCTCCCACGCACTCACGCACGTCTTTTGTTTACGTTCAAACGTTGAAGTGTGAGTAGCGTTAAGTTCCAGCTACTTTAGTTCCGTGGTGAATAGACAAACAAAACTGCTTGTTAGATCAAGTTTGTGGTACGTATACCTAAGTTATTACTTAGAATAGGTACTAAAGTTTGTGTAGAATGACTAATTTCTGTCAAGGTTTTTAGGAGTTGTTAGTAGCAATTAAAGGGCGTATTATTATGATGGATGGTTTTTGTGAAGAACTACCTACAAGTAAGTATATGAAAGAAAAGGGAGTCTATGATAGCGTGACGGGGGACATGACGGTGTTAAACAATAAAACGTTTTGCGCCGACCCCAAGTAAGGGACAAAGATAGCTTTGAAATATTTCAAAGCTATAACTTACTGATAGTGTATAAAATCATTGTTGTCACCAAAACTATTAGATCGGTAAGTAATGGTAAGCTTTAGTTCCAAACTTTGATTGTCAATATTAGCCCAAACTCTCAAGTTCAGAGCGCCGGAGTGCCTCGCTGAGCGCTGAGCGCTGAGCGCTGAGCGGTGAGCGGCCTCGTTCTCACTTAGTGTTCATTAAATTGAGCTCCATTATAAACTTTGTAGTTTACTACTATAGCTGGGGTGAAAACTACGTTTTAGTTTGATGCCTTTTTTTGACAAACGTTGTTGAGGTTCCATCTCAACTAATTTATGAAGAGATTTAATCGTTTCATTATGATATGTTTGTTAAAGAAATAGAACAATTGATCTAAAATAATGAAAAACTGTAAAAGAGGGTAATTTTTTTTTGTCATATTCTGGCTTTTAACTAACTCACAATTATATTTTTTTTGGTTGGGAAATCAAAACGCACCCGTGTTCCTTCAGTTGCTTGCGCCAGGGCCGCGGTGACTCACCACTATCTCACCTGATGGTTACCGATGATGTGATCGACGATGAGGCACGCTTGCCTAGAAGCAACCTATTCACTCTTGACTTAAAGACTCCCAGGTTGCAGCTATCAGGAAATACAGATTCCGGCAGGGTAAGCCACTCATTAGCTGTACAGACAATAAAAAACAAAAAAGTATGCCCAAACCGTTTAGCGCGTATGGGTGGGATGTCATTGTTAACTATGTACCGATGACGCATTGCCGTACATCTTGGAGACCGATGACGGAACGGGCTTCGAGAAAATAGGAAGGATTGTTATTTTTAGGTGGTTGTGGTAGTCCAGTGGTGGCCCAGACGTAACGGCCGCGACTTACAACTTTACTTTGTGTAAATTATTTCATCACCACTGCTCTAAAAACGGTGAAGGAAAACATCGTGAGGAAACTGGCATGTCCTAGAACCAAAAATTCGAAGATATGTGACATCCACCAACCCGCACTGGGCTCGCGTGGTGGATTAAGGCCCATCCCCTGGCACAGAGAGGAGGCCTGTATCCCAGCAGTGGGAACATTAATAGGCTGATGATGATTATTTTTAGGTACTGAGATACTATGTCAATCAATCTACCTAGCCTTTTCTCAACTTTCTTGGGGTCGACTGCCAGTCTAACCGGATTTAGCGGAGTTCCAGTATTTTACAAGGAGCGACTGCGAGATAAAACTATGTAAATACTAGCTGACCCGGCAAACTTTGTTTTGCCATAAAAAGACCAAACATTTATCTACCCTACCTACCCTACCTTACACTACCTACCCTACCCTACCCTACACTACCCTACCCTACCCGACCCTACACTACCCTACCCTGCCCTACCCTACACTACCCTACCCTACTCTACCCTACCCTACCCTACCCTACCCTACCCGACCCTACACTACCCTACACTACCCTACACTACCCTACCCTACCTTACACTACCCTACACTACCCCACCCTACACTACCCTACCCTACACTACCCTACCCTACCCTACCCTACCCGACCCTACACTACCCTACACTACCCTACACTACCCCACCCTACACTACCCTACCCTACACTACCCTACCCTACCCTACCCTACCCGACCCTACACTACCCTACACTACCCTACACTACCCTACCCTACCCTACACTACCCTACCCTACCCTACACTACCTATAAACCTCACGGAGCCCGAGACCTTTTCAACGAATGCAAAACCGTGGAAATCGGTTCGTGCGTTCTGGAGTTATGAATGGCTATTAAAAAATAAGGGTTGATCGTAGAAGGGTGAAAATTGAGGATTGTATGTATTTTTGTATGTTGTATCATAAAAAAATAGAAATTAAAATTTTTGTCTAAAAATTAAAAAAAAAAATTTAGGGGTGGACTACCCCTAACATTTAGGGGGATGAAAAATAGATGTTGGCCGATTCTCATAGATACCGGATAAGCACAAAAAATTTCATCAAAATCGGTCAAGCCGTTTCGGAGGAGTATGGCAACGAAAACTGTGACACGAGAATTTTATATATTAGATTCAAAAAGCCATTACACAAAAGCACTAACTTCTATGTACAAAATTCAGGAACGTTAGCATTCAAAAGCAACCGCACTTATAAGTCCGCCAACATCGGAAAGTAACATCGATTCGCATCAGATATTCGAAAAGCTTTCAAGTAAAACTTGCGTTACACTAAGTTAGCCGCACTTGCCGTACGGCAACTAAGTACATAGCCGTACTTAGTACACTTGCAGTTTGAATCGCAAGCGAGGCTATTGGCTCGTTATGCCTTTGGTCGTGGTTATGACGACACGAATAGCCAAGCGAAGTTTAGCGGAGTTGTTACTAATGTTGGCGTTGACTTCTATAGAAGTAGGGTTGTCGCTTGTCAGTTTGTCGCACACCTAAGATTTTAGAGATTCATAAGCAGTTTCTGGATTGAAAATATGAATTTAAGAACATACCAAACACTACCTTAAAATTGTTAAAGTTGGAACGGTTTCATGATAGACTTTAGTAATTTTTCACCTTCATTTTCTTAACACACGGACGGGATGTTAGAAACTGATGATAACCTTCCTAATAACCTTTTGTATTTGTCGCCTAAGATTGCACTGACACTGATTCTGTATGTAAATTGTAGGCAGAAATTAATTGTTTTTTTTTTTTTCAATTTCTTTCGCGCACCCAACCTGTTTCAGCTGAGTGTGTGCTATGTGCTTTTCAGTCTACCAACCCTAACTTCACATGGTAAACTTCTTCAAACTTCACAATCGTTTGATAGATCACAGAGTTCTCCACCCGAGTCTTTGCACCAGCGCATCCAAGTTACATAACTGTATAACTTAAGGAACATAACTTAAAGTACATTAGTATTTTTTAAAGTCTATAGTCTACATGATCTGATAATGTCGCTCGCTGCAACTTTAGCGATTGTAGACTGGGATTTATCGATATGAGATATATTGAGTTGAATTTGTTTTCGATTCTAAGTAGATTGCTTTGATAGTAGATGTCGTTTAAATTAGCGTGATATTATGAAGAGGCATCTTGTTGTTTAAAAGCGTATATGATTCGACAATATATTTTGTGTCATAGGCTGTTTTATAGTTTATAATCCTTAATTTAGCTAATTAGTCTTGAACTACAAATATTTGGAGATATTCCAATCAATAGGTACCTTCTACGTACTGATTAAATGTCAATACTATGTTGCTAATCCTCAGATGATTGGCTAACAATCCGCTTAGTACCACTTCGTTTGAACGAAGCTTAAGCTGTTGGGAAATTAACATAACTAGTAATTAGTACATCAATCAGCATGTGTGTCCATTGTTGAACATAGAAACATCTCAACATACTCACTACCATCACTAACTAAGTAAGGTAAATTAGGTGCAAACAGATCATAAGCCAGAACAACTAACACTAGTCTTGCCAGGGTGTTACCCAGTTGCTGGTTTATGGGGGCCAGACAGGCAATCGCGCCATCAATAGCATCGTCAATATCAATACATATAATAAAACTGTAGAAAAGCCGTTTTCTTATATAAATATTTCCAAAAAAATGGCCAGGATGTTAAAGGATAACAAACAAAACCCATTTTTAACCCCCGCCGGAAAAAGGGGGGGTGTGTGTGTGTGGAGGGGGGGGGGGTGTTATACTCGTAAGTTTCACGTGTGTTGCTGTGTATCTGTGTGTCTGTCTGTGGTATCATAGCGTCCAAACGGGTAGACCGATTTCGATTTAGTTTTTTTTTTTAAAAGGTGACTTAATCGAGAGTGTTCTTAGCTATGTTTGAATAAAATCGGTTCAGCCGTTCAAAAGTTATGAGCGTTTTACTGTTTGAATCGGGGTGTTTTCGCAAGATATCGTGTCATAATAACTTGTTCAATAGATTGCCGATCGAAGAGTATCTATTATGTACTAGATAAATTATGTAGCAGGAAATAAAAACGTGTCGGGGGTTCCTTAAATTTTACTTGTTGGAATTTTTGTTCTTTTGTTGTGCGTAAGTATTACTTAGTCTTTGTTTCATCGCAATAGGGTCGCTCTATCAAAAGATATATGAACTTAAAGTGTTCAAGAAGTAAAATATCACAACAAACGCAATTCAAGTACTCGGAATGTTGAACTCCATATTCGATAGACGGCGTTGTGCATTTGACGAAATTTTCTGTATGGCGGTGTTAAGATTCTCCGCGGCAGAAAGACCCTAGAAAAATATTGGTAGGTATGTAGGTAGGTAGGATAGGTGATGCAGTTGACAGGCGCGAAGCCGCGGGCACAGCTAGCATAAAATAATAGTATTCAGAATCTGCTGAGACTTCAAAACAAGCTTAACATAGTTGAAAAAATACTAGGCAGATTGAGATGCAAACAGATACAATTCCTATGTATCCTGGACATAGGTAATTTAAATAGCCCTCTTACCGACAAATAACTCACCCCAGATTATAGAAACCTCAATAAAAGTGTCTCAGCCCCATTCGAACAGGACAAAGGGAGTTTCTTGAGTTGATCACAGAATTGCAATGATAGAGGAGGGGGAGATAAAGGTATGAATACGCCTCGGTTATAAATGGCGGATTTGATTATCGGGTATAAGGGGATTGTGGCTTTATGGGACCGGCTCAGGTAAGTAAAGAAATCTTGGATTTGGGACTTTTTGGTTTATATAGGCACCTTCTTATGGAAGTAGATTTTTATAAAACTTTGGGGCCTTTTGCATCTTCATAGATTTAAAACCATATTCATAGTCATTTTCTTCGCTCGACAATAAAATTGAAATATAAATAGCTTATTGACATTCATCGAGGATTTCATGGCGGCTGAGTAGATTTGAGTGGAGGAAGTTTCCTTCAAAAGGACTATATAGGCCCAAAAAACTTCTGTCAATCTATATTCTAGCATAGCAAAAAGTTGACCTAATCATATCAGCGGCAAAAAATTGGTTGAGCGCTAAGTAAACTATTTTTTTATATTTGTACCAAAAACTTTATTTAAATTATAACAATTATATGTTCATGCACATAGATACATTTTGAAATTTTTATTCAAATCTTGAGTTGGTACATACATATCGAATACTATCAAATACGTTACCTCCCCATATTTTATAGAGCGATAAAAAGGAAGACATGCAATATGTAATATACGGGAAAACCTTTGATTCTCCAGGGGAAATGCTCCTTAATCTTACTGTATGGTAGTCATGTGCACGAAACGGAAGGTTTATATTTATTTATGTTTGTCTGTGGATGAGGGATTTAAGCGAAATTCGTGGCCAAATAGCAGCCGCAGGGTTCGATCTTCGAGGTTAAGCAACGCTTGCCGAGGTCGGGTCGTGGATCCGTTACACACCGAGACTCCTCCGTGCCTCGTAAAGCATTGTAAGCCGTTGGTCCCGGCTGTCTTTTGTAGATCTATGGCGTTTGTTACGGATGGTCAGATGCCAGGAAATCTCACACCAAACTTACCAAAGGTTACCCTGTTACCCAGTTACTGGGTTGTGGAGTTCAGATGGGCAGTCGCTTCATGTAAAACACTGGTACTCAGCTGCCTCCGGTTATACTGCAGGTCGACCCCAAAGTAGTTAGGAAAGCGCAGGACAGATTGTTTTATTTTTGGCTTTCACTGAAAAAGAGATAATACGAAAAAAAGAACTCCCTATCTCGAATGACAGATGGAAATGACTGAAGGAAATTGGAGGAGTTCGATTGTAACATTGAATATGTTTCCGATATTATAAGTTGTTTACGATACACAGGAGCTTTCTGAATATTTCAGTCGATACAGGAAATTAATTCTTTGTTAAGTTTATCTTTGCTCTTAAAATGGTAAGCATGTTTTCTTATTGGCAAGATATGTTGCTTTTATGTTTGTTAGCAGTATAAAGTCTTATGTTTATCTTATTAGGAATTAAGGAGAGCAACATTTAACCAACACAACATTAGGAAGTGTATGATACGTGTGCATGTATAGAGATTTTTACTACACCCAAATAAACAGAACGTAAAAAACACTTTATAAATTCAGGGTTTAATAAAAGCTATATTTTCCGCTACAATACCTTCATGTTTACTGGGATTTTACTATATGCAAATGAACTGAAAGGTTGGCTCTAAAAACCTGATGATTCTCACTAAATAAAGATTTCTCTACACTTTCTTCTAATCACATGTATCAGTGCTATACTAATAAGAATTGAAGCACCTAAAGCTTTAAATTTATCACCTAAATAAACCACGTAAGTTTTCCACCCATATTTCTGACTGTGACATTTCGCATTGCGGGCTAAGCCGAACTCTTAATTCACGCTCCAATTTTACTATACCTACGAAAACACAAAGATAAAACTCCGGAGCGGGATCGCAACGTCAAAATCACGTGTTAGTTTTTCTTTTTCATTTTGATGAATACTTACAACACTTTATATACCTCTTTGCCATTTCCACGGTATCGTCTGTACACCATATAGGCATTGGACCACAGAGGGCTTGAAAGTAGGAGATAAGAAATACCTGCGATGTAGTTCCACATCAACTGTCAAATTAAAAAAATTGATATCAATACGCGGGATTTATTCCTGTGCAGTCAAATATTCAGAATTCAGTTTAGTTCGTGTAAATCCTTGATTTACGTCCCCATCGGTGTCGCGGTGCTGTAATACGATATTTATGTCATTTTAGTGGAATATTTCACTCTTAAAGATCTTTTATCAGCTCATGCAGAATAGATTTGAATGTAAAGTGGAAAGTGCCCATTTGTTTTGGTAAATGTTAACGTATTTGTGGAATATAATGTTATTCATGTAAGTTATAATAACCTTGGCTGTGGTAAATATATAGCGTAGTAGTGGTCGTTACAGATAAGCTGGTTTTCTTATATCAATAAGTTATTCTAATCCCCGGACAAGCGTAGCCACAACTTTATATAACAGCCGCTTTGAACCTACTTTATATAAAAGCAGTAAACAACGAAAGCTTAGCTTGTAGTTTGTACTGCAAGATAAAATCTATGTAACAACTTACTACCAACACTTCGGATTGACATTATTTTATTTAGTTAACTTAAGTGGTCATACTACTGGGTATGGTAACTTCTATGCTTTTCTGACGTTTTATGTGTTTTACCTTCCTTGATCAGTCCGTCCAAAACAAGGCCAAATAGTCACGCCAATGTCACTTAGGACTTTTAACGGTAACTACACCTACTTCAGGCACCCACTGTGTAATGATCCTGTCCAATCTGATTTCAAGCACCTTTAAGCATTAACCGCCCTGTCGTACACTCGAAAACTTAGACACACGTTATTACAGCTTATAAATCCACAAATAAACTCGCCCCCTCTAAATTATTGAGTACACCAGTCTCTCTCAATTTAACCTCACTAAATCTCCCCAGTTTATCTGGTCATTAACAAACAATATCTGTATCCGCTGCAATTAATCGGCATCCAAACGAGCCCTATTACCAGGTCTGGGCAGATAAACGAGCTAGGTAACCTCCGCCTAGTCCCGCACCAACTAAATGCTGATCTTAAGCACCGTCATTTGTTTTCCTGGTTTTGAAAACATACGGGCCGCTGTGGAGGCGGGACCGTAGTTAATATTATTATCTAGACTACTAGTGCGTGTATGATTAGGTGTATGAACGTAAATTAAGCGAAATAATTATGTAAGGATCGTAGCAGGTGGCGTTCTATACTTTTTTCCACCCACATGGAAAAAAGTGATTGTATATAAGTGTTTTAAAGAGATTAAATTATTTGTTTGTAAGAAGTAATACTGTTCCAAATACAAACATTCTTTCACTGATATAAAGCTACACTGTCGCTGAATGTCTCAGACTACTTTTTATCCCAAAATTGCACGATTTCTGTGTGACAGCCTGATAGACCACGGGAACTAAGCTGCGGGAAATACTACGGTATTTCGTTTTATAGTTCAGTTTTGTTAAGATAATGAGAGCGATTTAAATCTTGAAGAAGGTAATTGAATAATAAAGATTGTGGTGAAGTGTTAATTATAGTTAAATTAATCACTGGCTTTGTTTCTCTTTAAACTGAACATGATAGGGTATTTAATTGTAGGTTTAGTTGAAGACTTAATACCGTGGAATTCTAGATAAGCACGTTATAATTTAAGATAGTGATCTTAACACTGCAATATTATTTAATGTAAGGAATTTCAAGTTTAAAAATTTAATAAACCTACTCCATCCCTCGAGACGCCATCGTGCATCGCACAAACCGCTCCCCCGTGTATTTCTCCGATGCACCGGAGATGCAATTTATGAACACCCCAAGTGGCCCACGTTACACACGATGTCCGGCGCGACCTTAGCCAGCGGACTATTATTTTAGCCTCTCTGGCTATTATTCATTCTCTCTGGCTATTATTTTAGCCCGGTTGGCCACGACTGTGAAACTTGGCTGATTGTCTGGTCTTGAGGTAGATCAAGTGGCTTTGTAATGGCTTGAGATTTGGCAACTGTGGTTCTGGACTCTTGACCTATATTGCAGTGATGTTTTGATTCAAGTTATTCATGCAGTTTCTGTTATAAATCAAATTAGATATTATAAACTGCTCTAATCTCTGAAAATAAATTCACTGACTGCCTCTATCTGTTTCTCTGCTTCATCATCATCATCATCATTACAGCCGAAAGACGTCCACTGCTGGACATAGGCCTCCCCCAAGCTTCGCTACATTGTCCGGTCCCATGCGTCCCGCATCCAGCGGATCCCCGCAACCAGGTCATCGGTCCACCTGGTGGGACGCCTTCCAATGCAACGTCTTTCGGTTCTGCGTCTCCGCTTAGTTCTTCTAAACCACGTAACAGATTTGATAAGGTTTTTGCGAATATCAAGAGCGATAAACGAGGAAGGTTTGTGTGTGTACAATTTGTCTCGTGCGAGGCCGGGGTGGATCGCTGTTAGAATAAAAAGTACGGTTTGTTTGCGACAATAACAAAAACAAGTTTCTTTTTGCTTTTACAATGTAAATGGAGTTCATGTAGGCTGAAAACGGAGCAGCAGCTAAAATAAAAGATTCCAGCAGAAGCCTATCTCCACCGCGCCCTTATACGTTTAAGGCCGCGTTTCCACTGACGCGGAGCTGGGCGGAGACGTGCGGAAGCGACCAATCACAGACGAGACGAGTGGCGCGATTGAGGATTTCAACCATTGTAATTGGTCGCTTCCGCACGTCTCCGCCCAGCTCCGCGTCAGTGGAAACGCGGCCTAAAACTTGTACAAGCATTATCTCCCAATCAAAGGCAATCAACAAGCGTGTTTGAATTGAGAACGGCCGCGAGTCCGCCCCGGCCGCCGCGCGCTGTACAATGTTGTCGTACAATTTGTGGAACAATACGCCCGCAGCGCGCACCTGACGCAAAAAACAATGCGATTGTGCTTCCGCGGCCAGCGGTGTAAGTTAAAAGCGGGAGCGACATCGGGGAATAGCCAGACAAAATTAGTTAGGTATTGAAGATTTGCGTAACTTTATAAGAACACTAACAAAATAGAGAAAATATTGCTTTTGCAGCCATGTTAAGGCAACGTCGCTTTGCCCGTGTGACTTAAAGATATTTGGCTAACTACCTTAAATGAATATCAAACTTTACTACATATGCAAATGATGATAAAATAAATAGAACGTTTTCTTCACGAAAGCCGCCAATTGGACACTACTACCTAATCTTGATCAAGAATATGTATTCAAGATTTGGTAGTATTTATTCGTGGTCCTAGTTACATTGCGAAGACTGTACATGTAGGCACAGACATAAATCTAACTAGACGACGCGATTGTATCTAAAGTTACGAAAAATGATCGAAATCTGAGCTTTTCATTTAGCATTATCGGCACCGGAATCCACCGAAATCTAGAAAAATGTCTTTATGCCTTAATGAGCTCATTAAGGCATAAAAAGGCATTTTAAAAAATGAATAGGAAAAGTTGGCCGAGGCATTGGAAATGTTTTCTTTCATTGGTAAGTGGCACGCTTGGTTTTCATACAGATGGAGGGACTTGCATTATCTATTTAAATTTATGTCTGTGTAGGTACTATTATTATATCGCTTATAACTTGCACCGCATTGTTTTGTGGTGGGCTTTAAGTTTTGTTCCGAGTGCTTTGTTGATGAGAAAATGCTGGCGCGGCTTAATCTGTGACCTCATTCCGAAAATATGTTCATAGTCAAACTGTTTGTACTGAATGAGCATTTTAATTTCAGCTTTAATAAGCTACACGTGCCACACGGTTTATCTGTTCATTTTAAGACATGAAAATATTATCCAGGTTGCCTAGAAGAGATCGCGGAAAGCGATAAGGCCAATCGTATGTTTTACGCGTAACAAACATACAATCGAATTGAGAACCTCCTCCTTTTTGAAGTCGGATGAAAAAAGAAAGAAAGAAAAATATTTAAAATCATTTGTGCCTAGCTCTATGCCTGAGTTTTTCGATTCATAACACCTTATTTGCGAATTTTCGACTCTCGTTTGCCTAAGTCATTAGTCCTTACAGTTTCACGAAAGTTTTAACTTGTCAGCCATTTTATAGACTGACTAATCTTGAAAATCTAACTAATTTCGGAGCTGTAAAAGGCGTAATCAAATAGTCTGGAACATTTCAGCTCCAACTTGTTAACGCACGCTATGGCAAGACATTCCAGCTAATGTTCGACCATTAGTGCCTTCCACTCGACTTATTGCCCCTACTTGAGGGGTACTGGCCGTTTTTAAGGTACAAAGTGAAGGAAAAAAGGTTGCTTGTGAGATGATACTGGCCACATAGACTTTTATTCATCTGCTTGGCACATAGCTATTAGTTGATCGGCAAATTTTTGTTTTTTCTATCTCTTTATTTTTCTCTCTCAATTCGACTACATTGAAGAGACATTTTACTGTTCTAAGGTTTTGAGTAATATAAATAAATATCTTTACTCTTTAATGCATGAAAACACGGAGCTATCATGATACCTATTCTTCATTTTGCGATCCCCCAGTCCTCTAGTTCAACTAAACTCAGTTTATGCAAATACAGCGTTCTGATTGGTAAAAATCGCATCGTAACTAACGCTTTAATTTTTTTAACTTAACGCTAAACCAACCAGAACTCTTAAATTGCATAAACTGAGTTTAGTTGAACTAACCGCGATATAAATGTGAACAAGACTAAGGTAATGGTTTTTGAAAGAGAAGACGATGTATCGAAGTGTGAAGTGAAAATAAATGATAAGAGTGTGGAGCAAGTGAACGAGTTTGTATATCTGGGAAGTATGTTCACAAGGGATGGAAAGATTGAAGAGGATGTGGAAAGGAGAGTGAATGCAGGGAATAAAGTGAATGGTGCTATACATGCAGTTGTGACCAGCAAGTCGATGTCTCCGGAAGCTCGACTCGCCGTTCACAACAGCGTGCTGGTGCCTACACTTATGTATGGAAGTGAAGGTTGGGTATGGCAAAAAAGACATGAAAGTAGGATTAATGCAGTAGAAAAGCGCTCCTTGCGGAGTATGTGTGGTGTAACTTTAAATGATAGATTGAGGAATGAGGTAATAAGACAACGTTGTGGTTTAAAAGAAGATGTAGTGACTAAAATTGAAAAGAGTATGCTAAGATGGTTTGGCCATGTTGAGAGGATGAATGAAAGGAGATTAACGAAAGGTATTTACAAGGCAGACGTGAAAGGAAACGCCGGGAGGGGACGCCCTAGAAAGACATATTTAGACCTTATAGGTGATGTTCTTCAGAAAGGCCAAGTGCGCAGTACCCATAACCGGCGTGTGTGTATGACTAGATGTATGAATGTGTGTGAAGCAAAAGAAGTATGTAGGGATCGTAGCAGGTGGCGTTCTGTAGTTTCCCATGTATGTAACCGCGATCAGTTCCATAGGTGAAATCGGCCTTAAATGCCTCCTCGCCTAATTGAGGTAACCACGACTTTATTAATCTACCAGCTTTGTTTTACATAACACAAAATTACTGAAATATGGAACAAAATATCAGTAGCACATTTCGCAAATCCGCCTGCCAAAAAAATGATAATTACCTACATCTCCATATCTACATGGTAATGTCTGTTACAAAAAACAGCCGCTTACAACATTTTTATATTCTTTGTACACAATAGGGATGTTATGGATATGAAATTTCTCCGGATCTGGATACGGATATCGAAATAATATTTTACCGGTTTCGGATACGGTTATGGATATTTCAAATTATTTCGGATTATCTTTTTTTTTTTTTTTTTTTTTTTTCTTTGGGACAATCCCACCGCACTATTCCCAAACCACTGCAACTCCTGAAAGCCAGAATCAACAGTGGCGACCACCAGAAAAGCGCCGAGGCAATGAAGCTCGACGAAGTCCCGGAGAATGAATTTACCTGTCTTGGATCCCGCAACGAAATTAATCAGAAAAGAATAACGGAGGAGTAGGAAAAATGTAAATTTCCACTTCCCTCCATATCAAGCAGGAGACAGAACAAACAAGGCCAATAGGCACAAAGGGGTCATATACAACTGGGATACGCCCAGTTGCCTAGCACCACGGATAAAAAATTAGCATTAATACATATTAATGGGTCCTAACATTGTGAGCTGTTTGTTATATTTGGTTCCAATAATAGGTATGGCAAAAACGCTTGAACGCACGGAAATTTGTTCTAGTTTCCACAAGGTCCGTATAGTAAACAACTCCTGATGCAGCCTGTACATTATTCAACATAATATTACGTTCATTCTGCCAAAGAATACACTCCCATAAGATATGATGTGCAGATTGTACATATTTGCAGTCAGATGTAGAACACTGACATAAAGGCGAGGCAACGAGCTTGAAAGAAAATAATTTACTTTTAAAGTTACCATGTCCCGTGAGAAATTGGGCAACACAGTGATCCACTTCCAGCCACGTGCTGGCCAGCTGCACGCGAACGGATGGAAAGAATTGGTGGAGGTGTCGGCCCTTGGTAGAATTATCCCACCTACATTGCCATTCGGATAAAAGTTCCTCCCAGACGTCAATAGGTGGTTTAAATAATCTAGAGATTTTCTCACGGTCACTCCGCGTTAAAAAGTTCGCGTCCGCGGTCTCTCGTGCGGAATAGTACATTGCAGCACGTCGCTGCACTTCAAGGTCGACCGGAAGTACACCAGCAAGTATCGGTAAGGCCTCAGTACTAACCGTCCTGTATGCTTTGCATAAGAATATCAAAGCCAAACGCTGACTTTGAAGTAATTTTCGTCGTACCGCCCCTATGGTGGCCCTATCAGCCCAAACAGGCGCCCCATAGCATATACAACCCAAGTAAGTAGCCCCATAAATAGTTTTTAAAGTTAAAAAAGACAGACCCCACGTAGATTTATATTTCGGATTATCTGTTAGTTTGGGCTAGTTTCGTTTAGGTACGGATATAAAAAAATATTAATATACGTGTCGCGCGTAATTCGGCCTGACAGAAAAACCTGTCACAACGTGTCTCGTTTAGACTGCGCGTATATATTTGAAATTATCCGAAACTTTTATATCTGTTTCGGATAGATTTTTATTTCGAATATCCGATAGTTTCGGTTACGGTTGCGGAGCGCCTTAACACCCCTGCTTTGTACACTGCAGTGTTCTTTTATAGCCTCCTTTTTATTCGCTATCGGCTTTATACCTGGTTTTGTTCGGATTAGGCGCAGGCTGTGCGGGATGGGGGATGGCGGGAAGGAGGTAGTCGGTACATGGCCTAGATACGAGGCTTTTGTTTAAGGCTTTGTTGCCGCTTGTTTATTCATTAGCGCTATCTGCAACAAGGTAGGGATTAAGATAGTGGAGACTGTGGAAATAGCTTTTAATTTCTGTATTTTAAAATCGTGTGAAATTAAATTTTTGCTTATCATTTTGCAATTAACATTATAAATATGCAAGAGTAGCAATTTTGCCGAGAATAAACCTAACAACTGAAATGCAATGTACAAAACCTTAATCGCAAACAACGTTTAATTTATAAAAAACTACCTACTCCAGAAAGGCGTAGGCTCAAAGTTATTTCCAACAACTTAATAAATAAAAAAACTTGAGTAATTAGAAAATAACGACCTGCTTCAGAACTTCTATTAAAATAAACTAACTAAATTAATTACCGCTAAGAAAAACACTACCTTAATAAAGCTATCGATACGCCACTGATACCCAATATCCCTAACTACCTCTTTTTCAAGGAAAAAATAATATTATTCATCACCTCTTAAGTTTCTTCATAAAACTCGAAGCGATGAAAAAACCGGCGACCCACCAAAGTATAAAATTGGAACTTAATTAAAGCACCAAAGTTTTATTAAAGTCTCTTAAGTAAGGGTATCGTGAATATTAAATTATAAGGTAAATCTTTAAGAAGGGTGTCTTGACTTGAAAATATTTTAATAGATAGCTAAACAATGTTCTAGGCAGGGATTGGAATGAATGAGAAGTGTATTAGCGTTAGAATATTAATAAGATTTTCTAACAATTATTTTTGCTATCTCGATACCGAAAATATAAATTAACTTATGGGACATTTACTCAAAATGTACCTTACGATAATTAACAACTTACTATTCTTTAGCCGTGGATTCGTAACCAGGCAGACGCATTGCTTTATGTTATTTATTTCATCATCACTGCTCTCAAAACGGTGAAGGGAACATGTAAAATTTAAAAAACCCCCGACACATTTATCTTGCAAAAAAACCCCGATTCAAACAGTAAAATGCTCATAACTTTTGAACGGCTGATCCGATTTTATTCAAACGTAGCTAAGAACACTCTCGACAAAATCACTGTTTAAACAAAATAAACTTATTCAAAATTGGTTCATCCGTTTAGGCGCTATGATGCCACAGACAGACACACAGATACACAGATACACAGCAACACACGTGAAACTTATAACACCCCTCTTTTTCCGGCGGGGGTTAAAAATGTTAGGAACCAGCATACCCTATAATTAAAAATACGAAGACTTGTGAAATCTGATGCTGAGCTGACGCTGGGCCCGCGTGGTAGATTATGGCCCATTCCCTCTTAAGGAGGCTTAATGTGTCCCAGTAGTGGGCTGATTATGGTTCAAAAACTAGCCAGAACTTCTAGTATTTTTCTACCAGCCTTCATATTGTAAGGTTCTATCCAGCAATCAACCTGCTCGTACCTATTTGCTGATAGGGCCATCAATAACACTAACAAAGTAATTTAGGGTCGTAGGCCGTAAAGTTATGGCCTCTGGAGACGAATGAGATTTTACGATGATGTTGTTTATAACCTCTTGTATTAGACTTTTAGGAGCTCTAGATTCAACGGTGGGCACTAAAAGTTAATTTGAACTTGTTGTTTATTGAAGGAAATTAATAGGTTTTGTGTAGTTAGCTATACATACGTAGGTAACTTTTTATACACTTTGTAATTATGTACTGATTTAAAAGAGTGTCCATGAAGTTTCTTGCACGTTTTTCTTCTATCTATTCGTTTTGGAATGTGCAACTTAGCCAGCTGCCTTCACCTTTTGGACTGACCGACTCCTGGCAATTCTAAAGGACTCCGTATCAAAATGTCCTATTCGCAAAACGACATATGAGCAGATCGTCCTGTTCTTAAAATGACGTAAAACAAAACGTCCTATAAACATAAGAATGGGAATGGTACAGTCATACCACACAAATATGTGTTTTCTATAGGAAAATTTTATTTAATATTTTCTTGACACTTTTAACTTTAAAATTAAAAGTAATGATATATAATTTGTTGTTTTTGTTGCGTTCAGTTTAAAGTGATAATTTCCAGTTTATGTTATAAATCGTTCCAAGTGTAGAAATTCTTATGGATGTTCTCCGCCGTGGAGCGAGCGGAGGGTTCTATCAGACTCCTTTGAGGAGCGCAAGCCTCTCGCTTCACCTACAGCGGGAGAAGTCATTGGATGATTTCCCACCCAAAAAAAAAAGTATGCTCATAGGTAATTTTGAGAATACGACGTTCTGCTCATAGGTCGTTTGGCGAATTGGACGTTTTGATACGGAATCGCATTTTGATCTGCCTAGTGAGCGATATATCCTTATACATGACAGACAATTTTGTAATGTAATCAAGTTTGTACCTAATTTAAATTAATATTTATTACCAACGATATTTACCTACGGGTTTTCCAGAAACCTCTATCTACGGCTATTAGTTTTACCACAAACGGTTAGGATAGATCGAATCAAACTCAACGACGGATCGGAACAGTATGCGACTCGCTGCTCAGTAGCAATATCGTGTGACACTAGGAGTGAGGGGTCCTGCGCAAGCGAGCTTCAGACCCGCCATTAAGTTTTAATGGAACTGTAAATCAAAAGAACCGGTCGCGAAAACTTTCCTCTTCAGGATATTAATACTATTAGCGGCAACAACAGCTGATCATAATAAAGTCGGCCATCTTGCGTCCACCCTTCCCGCCTTAACTTTATCAACATAATTATTTTCGTTCCGGATCTCCCAGGGTCCCAGCTGCCCCAAAGTTTGTGATGCCCTCTTTGCTCTTAATTCTATTAAAACTGCAAGTTATTAAATAGTAAATAATTTGTTGGAAAAAGCTCTGTAGGTTAAGTGAAATGGACTTTTAAATATGATGTGGCCGGGTTAATAAACTAATATAAACAGAAAGATGTCTTGCTGGAGGGTTTATTGCGCCACTTCTATCCAGCTAAAACACTAGATGGGGTCAGAGTTTTGAGGACTGTCTTTTATAACTTTAGACACATATAAGTGACGATCTTTTTCCAAATTTTATGAATTGATTAAATTTTATGTAAACATGGAATCCGGATTCCGGACGCCGAGTTATGTTTTCAATCACCGGCGAAAACCTACAAAAAATAATGTTGAAATCGTCTAGTCATGTAATTTCATACCTACCTACCTAAAAGCTGTGTAAATAAATAACATAGGTACATAAGATACATATCATCGTTTTAAGATTGTATAACTTACAAACTTGTAAATGAACACAGGTATGTTTGCGTTTAGTTTCCAGTCAGACACTGCTCCGCATTCATTTATCTTGATAGGTGAACCTTTACTGTCGACAGACTAAACTTTTGGGTTCACACAATACATCACCACAAATTAATAATGCATGAACTTTAAAGGCATGTGTGTTTATGTTTGTACATAAATATAGCCACTGCATAGACAGTCCTATACATAAATAATACTAGCCTTTACTGACCTCACGCTGCAGGGCAAAGGCCTCTATCTGCTCACACCGAAAAGGCACGAGTTTCGAAATATTAAATAAAATTTGGCCACATGTACATTAAACTGTCCAGAAATATTTCATCATAAACTTAGTTTATCGTTTGCGTTATTAAGAATTTTAAAGGCAGATATAAAAGAGTTGCAAGTTTAAAATTGACTGTGTTAGCAAGTTTATATACCAACTTAGAACTTTTACGTCAGTTCTTCGAGACATTATCCAGACTTACCAACAAGAGTACTAACTTTAGGATTATTTTACTGACCTCAATGTAAATCGTATCCAATTTTAAACTTCCTAATTCCTTTTTTCTTTGTTTCCAGGTAAGCACATTGTCAGCAGACGATAGCCGGTCGCAACACGTGCCAGTCGTCCCAACTATGACCCAATGATGCCCCAAGTAATTGCTACTTTTATGCGTCGTAAAGCCGGGATTAGGTTTGGCGGCGGAATCTCTAAGCTGGATTTTGATGGCCAAATGAGTTCGGCAAACTCCCGCCAACTTCAAAAACTCCTATAAATAGGTGTCGAAAGGTACTTGCGGAAAGTAATTTGTGGGACTTTCGTTGGGTAAAACCTTTGTTTTGGGACTTTTAGGCCTCCGGGGCCGTTTGTCTTCGCAGTGAGCACTGCGGGTGTTACCTAACTCAACGTTTTTGTCGATTTGTCTCGGACTTTTTGAGATGTTTCAGGATTTGAATTGATAAAAAGAACTAAAAAACTAATAAAACAAAAAGGCTTCGCAAATGTGTTTTGTAAAGAAGCCATGCCAACTAGATGTTTTTGCCTCTCATAGCAGTAGTTCAATTTAGTTTATCTTCACTTTTCACAACCTGTTTGGAAATTTTTTAGAGAAAAGTCAGCAGAAAAATATCTTTGAAAAATAACTCTGCCAAACTCGGTCGTTACCCAGAGTAAGTTTTTATAACTTTATATAATAATATTCTTGGTAAACACTGAGTTATATTCATGGCTCTATAACGTTGTGTTCGTTGAAACATTTCAGATCGTCATACTCTTATGCAAACGACTTTAGTTCTGTAGTAATAAAGTTTGTAGAAATGATCACTTTCGATATGTGGGCTCTTGTTGATGGTTACATATTGCGCCGCTGAGTCTAATAAATAAAGATATGTTTAACATTAAAACTCAATCAAAGAAACAATATCAAATAGTCTTTTCCCTGAGTAAGTTTGCATTCGAAATAGCGACTGCAATCTGTCAAAATTTTGAGATATTACAGGTAATTTCTAGTGCGTTCTTTAAAATTCGAAAATTGCTCCACAGATTGTAAACAACTAATGTCGGACTGAGTTTATGTAACTGTAATGTCGTACAAAAAAAGAAAATGAGTTTTTTTTTCCGGGATTTTTTGTAAACCTAGGTACGAGTATATTAATGCTTAGTTGATTTCATTGACTGGTATTGAACGTTTGTTGTTTGATTGGTTTGTAGTCAACAAGTTAAAATAGTTGTAGTCCAACAACTAGCTACGTAGTGAAGTAATTAATTTAGTTTCGGACCCTGAAAATGGCAGGTTAGTTGCCGGAAAACTTTCCGACGCAGCAACTTTGAAAATAACTTCACAACTAACCTTATTGGATTATTATGACTAGCTCTTTTGGTTGATCTTCACAGAATTTCAGGTAAATTATAGCCTCTCGCATTGAGCAAACGTGATGATTAATGCACGTACCTTCTCTAAATGAAAACGGTATTTCCCCTGCAGTGGGACTTGAACAGACCGGTATAATATATAGTCCATTCAGGCCTATATAAATTAACTTAAAAATACGAAAGCCCATCGTAAATCGCTACTAAAAAATCAAAAAGGCCGCACACTCTTATTTTAAAATAGCCTGAGAGTGCTAAAACGGTTTCGTTGCCGTTCAGTGCTCTACAACGGCAGTATTATCGGACGGGCGATAAATCTGCCGGTCCGCACGATCGGACGCGGCCCGGTCCGGCGCTGTATAAGCAAGCTTTGATTTTATCAAGGAAATGCAAAGCGGACGGGAAAAATGGAAGGTATAATAGGGAAAGATAACAAAGAGGACGCGGAAAATTGTGTTTTTTCACGTGTTTACCTGATGGGTATCTGAACGTTATTATATTATTGTTATGGGTTGTCTGTGATAAGCGTGAGGGTACTATATGGGTTCTGAGTTTTTTCTTGTAATCGAATTCGCGGTTTTTCGTACCTTCTGGCTTCACATTAGGAGAGAATTATGAAGGACCCCAGGATATTTAATGTAGATTCTAGAGAACAGAACACACATAGGTTCTTGGTAGTATGTATTCTTTCTTCTTAATCAAAGAGGTTATGATAAAAAAAATATGAGAGCAGTTCACTTCGTTATTAAATATTTTTTTCTGAAATAAACTGAAAATAGTCGATTATCTCTATTGGCAAAGTGCATCGATGATGTATGTACAATAAAGCAAGACAGTTTAAGATAAATGGAACCATTGGAATATAAACATTCCTATAACTCATCTATTTAACTCTGCTAACAATTAGACTCAAGTTTCTCCCATATCCTGCCACAGACATCTCCATTACCTGTCTTCATCTATCGTCCCCAGCATACCCCTCCCCACTACATTTGTAAACACACCCCCCACTTCTCCCTACATATTGTCTCATTGTGTGGTATCACACATGCGATCAGTTTCCTCGTAATATGTACCAACGTCGTCGGTAAGCGAAGAAAGGAAGATGGTACCGATTAGCAGCTTGGTTTAAGATAAAGTTAAACAGTACAATTCTGCAAAAATATAAAGGTTTTCTTCGTTAGTTACTTTAGTGTTCACGACATCGTTTGCTTGTACGTATATTTTTAAATATTGACATTCATGAGAAATCTAGGCATAATAGATAATGCCTACGTGAAGACAATTTGCACACGAAGTAGTGTAAGATTTGACTCTATAGTATAGATTACAGAAAGTACTCTCATTCGATTTTTACTCAGATATTTTAAAATTAATTTATTAATGTCGAATTCAGTAGCACAAGCATTAGGCGAACACTAGTAAAAATCCCTAAAAGGTATATTCTAGCGTCATTCAAGAGCACATAGTTTTCTTTAAAGAAAAGTGCTTTGCTTACTCACACAACAAAAACATTATTACAAACAATATTGTCAGCTTGTTTACTTAACTATTTACGTAGGTTTTCGGTAAAATAACAACACGTATACTTAACGTAAACGTGTACGTTCACGTCCGAGTGAGTAGCTATGCGGTTTCCTCTCCTTTACGATAAGTGCATTAGCTTAAAACCTCGTGTAGTTCTTACGTGAGGGGTTTTAACCAGCTCTCTCTCTCTCTCTATGGAATTATGTGGAAAATATTCTGGTTTTTGAATTTGTATTTGAACGTTTAAGTTGAGATGTTTGTGTCATTTTACAATTAAGAAGTTTTTGATTTTAGCAGTTATGTTATAGTCGTATTCGCTGACTATTGTAATCATAACACATAATAAAGCAAAGAAATTAAGAAGGCAGAAATCACAAATATTTAATTTGTCACGAAAAATTCTAGTGATGCGAAGTTTGTGAAATAACGCATAGTGTGAAAGAAAGCGTAGGAATCACACACAAAGCTGTTAGGTTCGTTACAAGTATTATTAAATTTGAACAATAGAGAAACGATAATGACTACAGCGATTATAATAATAACTTTAATTCAACAATATTTCATGGCTTTTTTCTCATTTTGATTCGCTGTCACCGGTACTTGAAGATTGTCTTGCTTGCCAGCGTAGGCCTCGTCTAGAGCTTGCCCCACTGAGCGGTTCGGTCACTCGCTATTATTCTAACGTCGTCCTCCCATCGCCGACGCTGCCTCCCTTACTTTCTTCTGTGCCGTGAATGAAAATTACAGATCTCTAAATGTGTAAATTCAGTTCTAATAATTTAAATAGACACAGTAAGCACCATACAGTCTTCAGCAAACAGCCGCGTGCAAACGGCAAGCTGTGTTACCATTTATTTATCCGACAGATAATAAAATACGCGTAAGTGCGCCTGTCGCGGCACTTCCCCTGAATATTCATGAAGCCCGCTCAGCTTCCCAGTGTTACCAGCCCAAATATTTGTCTTGCTTACCTTATGGTAATATTTCTAGTGGTTTTTGTTCGGAACTTCAACAAAAAGTGGTGTTTTAAGAGGCTTTTAATTTTAACCGCGTTTAATTTCTGTTAGCTGGCAATACTGAAAGGTTCTGTTGATTGTTTGGTGTTTAAAATTGGAGAGTGCTTATGTTTTTTGATGCGCGAAAAATCTCTTAGAACTTGCTGAAATTAAAAAATTGTTTGGTAATGTTTTCGGCACTGAAATTGTGCTGATATATTTTTAAAGTTGTGAGTATATGCTATTCCATTGCAATGTTTACAATTAAATCACTTTATATATTTGTAATACGAAAATTATATAACAATGATTAATGCTCAAACTGTATTCTATCACTTTATGAATTGAGTATTAGAGGTTAAGAAAGTGTCAAACCTGTTCAATACGGTTTGAAGGCTTAAGTAGAGACAAATACAAATCACCAAACAAATACAAATAGCCAATAGTTTAATATTTAACCTTATAGGCTTTTCTTATCAAATCTTCGAAACTGTTAACAATATAATTGTAACGACAGCCTCAGCGATCGTGTCAGTGAGGTTCTGTTGAAATTTCAGCCGAACAAATTGACAGGCTGTCTGATCTGAGTCGGCGATAGTAATTCAATTATATCTATCAGATTGCGAGAGATCAGACTTTGATAAGATTATGATCTCACCACGATATTCATTTTAGGTATCTTTGAATTTAAATCGTAGTTATAGTTGGAAACTCTACCAAAGATACTCTGTGTGAAAGTTTACTATAAGTAAGTTTATTAAATACTGCGATCCTACGTATATCTCAAATGGATGCCCCACCATGAGAAGAATGGAGATAATAAATGAATCCAGCTTTTTTGAAGCACACTTCAGAAGCGCATCACCGATCATTCAATAATACCATACAACTTTGCTTGTTTAATATTTACACCACATCATGAAAAGCCCGTCCAAATGAATTATTCTCAAATTTATTGAACTGAAAGGCATACAAATCATGCACTGTTATCAAATTGTGAAGAGAAAATAAACATTGTGTAGTTTTATGAAATAGTTATAAAATAAACACCGAATAGAATATTCTCTGTGCATGATACTAACGATCAACAGCTCGGTTACCATACAATTGTTACATGGATGTCAACGCCTGTGTTTACTTCAGTTTACTTAAAAGTTATCCATCATCGCCTGTCAAACTGACAACCGTTGTTTATTTACAGTTTACAGCGAAGCGACGCCTACACGGTAGCCGTTTTAAATAAATAACTGGCGTCATCTAGAAAATTTAGTGGTTTTTAATATTACGATGCATGGTCATAATATTACAAGTAATACACATTTTTATTTCATGCTACATAATTTATCTAGTACAAAGTAGATACGCTTCGATCGGAGATCTACTGAACACGTAATTATGACACATTTATCTTGCGAAAACTCCCCGATTCAAACAGTAAAACACCCATAACCTTTTAACTGCTGAACCGATGCTATTCAAACATAACTAAGAACACTCTCGACAAAATCACCTTTCAAACAAAAACAACTAAATCAAAATCGGTTCATTCGTTTAGGAGCAACACACGTCAAACTTATAACACCCCGGCCCCGGACGGGGCGTAGGGGTTAAAAACTACTTTACTTAAAGCTACTTTGGGATGATTAGGAACTGTATTAGCAAGCGAATATTAAAATACCGTAGAAAACCATTTAAAACTTGATCATCAATTCTTGATCTTTAAAAAAGAAGTTTTTGAATGCCACTAAAGAATTCGTCATCATCAGCCACAGGTGGACTTAGCCCACAGCTGAGCATACGTCTCTCGTTTGTTGTGCCCACGTCCCTACATCGTCTGATGACTAAAGAATTTAGGCATAAGAAATTAAGACATTGTATAATATCATATTTGATATAAACTTAATATACTTAGTTTATCTTAAATCATTATTGTAGAACAAGAAAATCATCCATATAAACTGCAGTGTTTATTCATTACTGTAACATAACATTATTCCTTCAGTTAACATTAAACTAACGGTTAACTTGAACCGCGGTACGATATCACTCGCGGCCGCAATGCGCCTGTAACGTGCTCACCCAGAACTAAACTGTTATGCAATACACGAAGCATAATTATGAACTATGAAAACGAAATATTTTGAAATTAATTTGTATGATTTTAATCAAAGTGTTCTTAAAAGTAATTTCGAATATCGAAAAGCTTTTCATAGGTAATGTCTGTAAAACTATAGACAAAATTATGGCATTCAAAATTCAGAATGAGAAAAATTCTGCGGCTTAGGATTTTCACCACAAAATTCAAAATTACAATTGTTGTGCTCTAAATTACGAACAAGTAATTTTAATTTTAAAACCGTTAACGTTCTTAATATCACACACACCAAATAAGATCCGATTTTTAGTCCAAATCTTCGAAAATCATAACAAAGAAAGTTATTGTAATCAAGAATCTCATTGCTACGAGATTCGTAGCACGCCTACGATACACCTACGCCGGGTGACCGCCCGCTACGACAGGTGCTACGCCGTAGCACACCGCTACGACGCTCCGTTCGGAGATATGCTAAGTAGGCCTGTCTTTGTTTGAATATTATGAGCAGGTGCCGTGACGTCACAGGTCAGTGGCCGTCTAAATATAGAAGGGTAGAATTATGAATATATTTTGGATTAGAAATAGTGGCTAGATGGTATCTAAAAGTGTGGGTGTGTTCGAGTGGGTCGTAAACGAGTTTATTTATGTAGGTAATCCTCTTGTGTCGACCATTTTTGTTGAAGTTATAACTAGCTATTGCATTCGGCTTTTCCCGCGTGACAGTTCAATACTATTGAACGTAGAATCGGACAAAAAAAGTATCCTTTATCTTTATTCAGTTAATGTACACTGTGTTTCAAATGTCATCTAAATATGTTCAGCCGTTGAGATGTGATTAATTAGCAAACATTCTAATATCCAGACTAACTCTTATCACATTTATGGTGTTAGTTGGATTTACGCAATACTAAAAATCCTAATGATTATTTTAATGAGCTTGATTAAGATAAAAAAGCTACACGTTTATGGAATATTCCATTCTAAAACTAACAAAACATCGATCAAATCTATAACGAACCCATATTTAGTGAAAACTAATTAAATCTAAGCTCATTACTTCTATACATTATCGTCGTAATTAACGGTAACAATTAATTTGAACAAAAAACAATGTGATAACGTTATCATACCGATATGCGTGTTATCGGGACTGCGTATTATAGAGAGCACGTATAGGCGCATACACGCGGAGTCTCCACAGTCGAGGTTTAGCAGTCAAACTGGTAAGACCTGTTTATATATTGACTTATATTTTTTTTTATTCATCTATTATATATAATGTCCCACTGCTGTACAAGGGCTTACTTTCCTTCTCGGTGCGTCTTGGGACCAATCTCTCTTATATATTATGTCTAATGTGTAATATTTGGTGCTCGTTTCTCTAGGATTTGTTACTATACCATATAGTTTTGATAGGCTAGCAGATTGCCCAGTATCGTGATTATTTTAAACGTCTCTTTGACTTTCAAATACTTTCATTCTTTTTAGTCATTTAGTACAAATCGATTTTGAAATCTTCGGTCAGTTTTCAATAGCAATACGTACGTGAATTTGGTATAGTAAAATAAGCCAAATGATCTAATAACCACTACTACTTTGCGAATTTAATCATCTCATGTTCTTCGAAATCTACCACCACCAATCTTATATCAAAATGCGAGGAGAACAAATATCGCAGCGTGTATTGTTTTCTCGCTTCGGACTTCAAACAGTTTTCGGGCACAGTCCCCCGGTGTCGTGTTGCGGACAATCGCCTATTGCCATCGGAGAGCGACAAGAACACTTTAATTTGCTCTTTGTCGGCTTTGCCCGCTTTGCCCGGGCAACGTGACACGCCGCCGCCGCTTTGCCCAAAGTTGTTTAATGTCCTCGTTAAAACTGTTTTATGGGCTTTTTTGCGGTATTTGAGACTATTCAGGTCGGTTAGTAGAGAAAAATGTTTGATTTTGTGTTGCAGATTAGGTTTCCATTATTTTGAATTGAAATAAAATATGGTAATTGTAGTTTACCTACTAAAATAAAAACTTTGTTTTCTTCATTTCATGGGAGATGACACACATTGTTTGTGAAATTCTGAATAATTGATAAATCCAAATTAAGTGTATATTTGCAAATTCTAATAGTTCTTTGCAAGTAATCCTATATTGTCAATATTTCCAAAAGCAAGTTTGTGACCTATTTCGACAAAACGCTTTCGGATCAGAACAATAAAATTGGCATCAAAAACTCCGCGATTTTCCAATCAGCATCGAACAATAATCGGATCAACTAAACGCGAAGTCTATTCCAATTCCGCTCAATTAATTACGGATACCGAATATCTAATTCATACTCTAATACATACATTGTAAAAAGGGTAATTTTAAATTCCTTCGCTATTTTTGGGAGGGTTGGTGAAAGTACCCATTAATATAAAGAACTTTTTCCATGAAATCCAACCTGAAATATGAAAATAAAACAGCGTTTTGCGAAACCCGACAAAGTGTTGGGAGCATCTGCTTTTTTCATATTTCAGAGCTAATGCCATAATGTAAGTTATTTATATTCATGACTACTTTTACTGCCCCCCGTCCTAAATATCTAATGAATTATAAATAAATTGATCGAATTAAGAATGATGTACAAACAACAGCACCACACAACTTTGTACTAAAAACTACTCCGATGTAAATATGATTTACCTTTAGAAGCTGTTTAACTGTCTATACTGTCATTTACGTTCCTATGTGATACAGGTTATTTTCTGAAAAGTTAATAGAACTGTTTTATTAAACAGAAACAACTGGACTTGATATTTACGACCACGTTCGTGTATAATAAAGAGGCTGATACTGACGTTTTATCCTTTAAAACGTTTAAAAACGAGTAAGAATGTATTAATTGTATTCAACTGTAAACAATTGTTGGTAGAGTAATCTAAACAAAAATAAATGTCAAACAGATATTATCAGCGCAGTGCACACAAGTATATTCCTTGCATACAAACGTTTCTTGTTGACTGTACATGCAATTATCACTAATGGGTTCCGTTGTTTAGCTTCTATGAACATTAAAATTAATAATATGAGCTTGTTTTGTGTTCTGAACAGCGGAGGAACCCGGAAATAGGGCTTCTCGTAATTCAATTAACTAAGTAACTCTTTACCGTGATGTAATAACTTAGGGTGTCTTAGGGGGTCTTTCATTGCATTTCAAAAGAAAGAAATCGAGAGAGAGAAGGAAAGTAAGGGAGAGAGAAAGAAATAATTTTTTATCGCCAATAGTGTAAAATGGTAATTAGTGTCGAGTAATTATTTTGATTTCATTTTAAGAAGGGTTCAGAACGCAAGAGGCCCTAGACAAGTGACATTATTTCTTCGAAAGCGTGACGATAGCGATTGTCAAAAAGGTTGTTTTTACAATCGCAATCGAATTCGGTGTCCTTAACGCAAAAAATTGGTGATAGAGAGTTTTTTTTTTCATTGTCTTCGTGACTGAGTTGAGCGGAGGTCCGTTAAACAAACTTAGAATATGTGCCTATCTGTCGACTTGAGAAATTGCTGCTGTATTTTGTTGTGATTTCAATATAGCCATATGGATATACATTGTAAAATATAATAAAAAGCAAAAGGCATGGATTCAGGTCAAACAGTAACAATGTATCTTTTTTCATCGATGAATATTTAAAAAACGTTTGTTAATAAATACGAGGTGTGCCAATATTGACCATTTGGCGGGTAACCGAGAACGAATGAGCGAATGAATGGGATCGGGCATGAACGGCGGACATCAATAGCTCTTCAGAAGAGCACGCTCGTCGAGCTGCGATATGAACGAAAAGATAGGGGTCATTTTATTATTGCGTAAATATGAGGTATTGGAAATGTATATTGAGTCAATTTGGGCAGAGTTTCGTAAAATACTTGGTACTTAAAAGTTAAGAATATTTAGGTATTCATACAAGCTTTTATTAACCGACTTCCCAATAAGAAGGAGGTTAGTTCTATGTTCGACTGTATATATTTTTTACAAAATTGCCTTGTTAGTCAGTATCTATGGGTCAAATCTTGCAACTAATAACACCATTGTAACAGTGTTTTCTGCAAAAATAAATAATTTGATTTGATTTGATTTGAAAACAGTTTTCCCAACTGATATGATCTAAAAAGCTTATTTCTAAATGTTTTATGTCTAAAAAAAATTTTTTCTTGTTGTTATATGACCCTGTTTAACATTTATCTGTGAAGAAAAGCACTTGAAATGAAAAATAACCATAAAAAATATATATCCTAATATAAAACATAGTGTGTATTAAAACATGAACGGAGTGATATGGCTCGGAAAATTCTAGTTTTATGGATATTTCTTTGTCACAAACTTAGGGTCAGGTAGCAGGTGTGAAGTTTTATCGTCTCTTCTATAGTGGATTGAGCAGTAAACGTTCACATAGGCGAGGGCCCTTAGAATAAGAACGTAGAGGGAAAATTGGTGACTTTTTACCGACACAAGTTGTAAAATACTTTTGGATTGGCTCAGTTGTTGAGGAGACCAATATAAATTTGCGGAAGCATGTAATTTTCGCGGTATCGAAATTAGTTGATTTTCATTCCTGTGAAATAAGTAGTGGATCCTGAAGTCCAATGTTGCTTGAATTTTATTTTCTGACTATATGTCGAAACGGAAGCTTGTTTGTTGTGAGAATTGTACTTGCAATACTACTTAGGGTCTTATAATAGTAGCTAGTGGTAATATATAATAGCTTGTAATCACAAAACTAGATCTACTGCCTTTCGCATTTTGGTCACCCCCAGTCACAAGCCCCAGGTCAAACATTGAACTTAATATCCTACAATGTAGACTTATGACCGTCCGATTAAACTTGCAGGATCACTGTCACAATTCCACTGTGTCATTCCATATTATGCCACTGTTGCACACAGAGAATACTTAATAATTCTCTCCGTTTCAACGCACAGAATATTTTTATTTTACATTCAATTAGTCTTCGCTTGATTGAACCTGATATTAAATTCTGTATATTGTATGTTACGTTTTTGTGCAAAAGGGAATATTTTATGAGATATCTGTAAATGCAATTAGTTCAAAATTCACTGAATTGGAAATATAAAAACTTTATCGAATGTAATTCGTGATGAAATATTCAATTCTGTTTTATTTGAATAGTTTTGTAACGCTCTCAGGCTTATGTTTTAAATTGTTTTTGTGAGCACGTAAGCTGGGTTTCATAAGTTTTATTGTATGTCATTTTTTACTGTTACAATGTTAGATAAATAATGGCTAGTCCTAGAAACACCTGGGTCCTTAGGAAATATATGGAAAGTTTAGGTATTGCGGCAGATTTTTTTATTACTCTAGAGACTAACATAACATCACGCCTGTATTCCCCGTAGGGCTACGTAGAGGTTCACCCATAGTACAAACACATCAAATTTCGCCAATTATGTTTAAATCCCATGTAGTAGGGGGCAAGTCTGTTGCCATTAACCCAGCACAAATCTAGACTCGGGACTGTTACCGAGTAATTTCAGAAAGGAAAACCCAATAACACTGCCCGACTTGGGAATTGAACCCTGGGCCTCATGCCCTACTGTGGCTCATACGACCGCTGTACCAACGAGGCAGTTTAGAGAGTGTGTTAGACAAGATTTTAAATGTCACTTCTTTTAGTACCTACGAACTTTTGGTATGTATATAATAATAATAATAAGCCTTTATTAGTTTCCATGACATTAAAATATATATATATAGAAAATAAAAAAAACTATGTTTAGCAAGTAAGTATTTTTAGAACGGTATATATGTCATGGCCCCTTTCGGGTATAGGCCTCCTCCAGTTGCCCCCATTTTTTCCTGTCTTTAGCTGTTTTTATCCAGTCTCTTCCAGCCATTTGAAGTATGTCGTCTATCCAGCGAGCTTTTGGTCTGCCTCTTTGCCTTTTGGCTCCCGGACCTGTCCATTTTGTAACTCTTTTTGGCCATCTTTCTTCAGAAGCACGGGTGATGTGTCCTGCCCATTTCCACTTCAAACGCTGTGCGTGTTGTAATGCGTCTATCACATTGGTTTTGTGCCTGATTTTTTTACTATTAACTTTGTCGATGGTCTTGATGCCAAGGATGCTCCTCTCCATAGCCCTTTGGCAGGTACGTATTTTCGACAATGTGGTTTTGTTAAAGATCCAGGTTTGGGCACCGTACGATAAACAGGGGAGTAGGCTCGAATCCAATACTTTTTCTTTAGTTTTATTGAAAGTTTTGACTTTAATATTTCTTTGTAGCTCCAGTATTTTTTCCAGGTCATGTTGATTGTGGTATGTATACTTTAGCAAAATAAGCATTTTCTGCGGGTCCTATCGTCCCACAGATCTCCATTTCCGCGCGGGTCCGCCACCAATAACATAATTGTGCTCTCTCCCGCACGTGTGATAAATTACACGTGTTTGGGATCCGTTGAGTTTTCTGTAGGGCTGCATGAAAAACTATTGTAAGAGTATTGTACATTGTAGTTATTATAGTTCACAAAGAAGCTTTCATTAAACGGCTACATTTTTATGGTTTACTTTATGGTTGGAGGTCTTTTTAATGCATTTTCAATGCATTCCAAGCCGATTTATAGAAGTCGTCCATTTTTAAGACTCTGAAACATAACAGGACATGCGTCATGCCTATACAAAAGTTACAAAAGTACATTTTCATCCCACCATCTCGGAAAGAGTATTTTTAATCTTCAATATCTGAGTGGAAAAGCCGTTTTTATTCACTAGAGGATAAAATAAATTGAATTTAGAACATCGTGTTAACCTTCCTCGATAAATGGACTATCCAACACAAACATAATTTTTATATTCCAACCAGTAGTTCCTGAGATTAGCGCGTTCAAACAAACAAACAAACAAACAAACTCTTCAGCTTTATAATATTATATAGTATAGATAATTTAAAGATTATTCTGTAATACTTACCTGTCATAATGTAGTAATTAATACCTAAACTGAAATAAAAGTGTACCTATCTTGTGATTGTAAACGTTTTTTTTTTGCATTTAGTCATTTCCTCGCTGAGGTGGAATGAAAAGTTACGTGTTGCACTCGAGTGCAAAGATTTTTCACCTCGTGCTCTTTTGATTCCCTCGCTGACGCTCAGGAATCTAATTTTGAATCACTCGCTGCGCTCGTGATTCAATTTTAGAATCCTTCGCTTGCTCGGTCATCAAAATTGAACACGCGGTTAAAAAGCAACTTTGCACTCTTGTATAACAAATAACTATTATTTCGATAAGGAGTAGTCCCCGAAAGGTTAGGCAGAAATGTATTTTTATTACTATAGGTAGGAACTCTATAAAAATAGCTTAGCCGATAGTGTCTGATGGCTGTAAACTTAAATTCTTTCTCTTTCATAAACTATCAACAATTTTTACCTTACTATAAACATAACTATAATCAAGCCCTTAACCCCTATTCATGCACCATATATTCTACCATTTTTCACCAGCCTTTTACCAGCAATCGGCAAATGGTTCCCTCACCGCCATTTTTCCCCAGCTGTGTCGCGCATTAAATTAGTTCCCAAGGCTTTTAGCGTCGCCTTGTGACTCTAAATATGACGTCATTGTTGTGAAGTCACACGGTAAATGGTAAAGCGAGCTTTTTTAAATCGGAGGAAGGATTTTATTTGAATTTTGATTCGTTTTGGATGTGCGGATGGCAGAGTGTTGGTTATTTGTTTTACATACCTAAATTTCAGGATATAGGTGTTTTGAAATTCCTCATTTCTATACATTATTTAGTAAATCGTAAGTTTTTTGAACCCCACATAATAAAAACAGAGCATAATTGTTTTTATAAATCAATATAAATATAAGGGGCGATTTTGTCTCACAGGGCGATCGTTTTCAGACAGACAACCTTTGTTTGAAGTGAAAGAAACAAAAAAGATACTGTTAATACATTGTCGTTGCTTTGACGACTTTTTCTTGCATTTAAAGTTATCTTAACAAGATCTTTAGAGTCGCGTTAACTAAATTACTGCCTCATTAAACGACTATCTTCAAGCACTTGTCCCAATTCTAGAAAAAACACTGAATTTGTAATCATTGCCACTTCTGGAAACAGCGAGTTCGTGCCATTTCTTAATGAAGGCACCACCTAGCCAGTAATCACATTCTCTGTCTAGATCTAACCGCGAACTACTTTGTTTTAGCCAAAACTAACTGGAAATGTTTCAGATAGAGGTTTCACGGAGTTTTTTTTTCAGATTTTAAACTCTTGTGAACTAAGTGGATGTAGTAGACAATCAAGTTTCTATCGATATCTGTTTTGTCGATTTTGACGAGATGAGGCCAGTGTTTTCTAAATAACTATACTCGGAGAAGAAACACCGAATCAAACTCAGAGATCTCTGTAAAATTTGACCGCCTTCCCATTGTTTGATTTTGCTGAAATATTCTGCAGTTTTTTAAATGTAAAATCATACATGAATTTCCTTACGCACTTTTCCCATGAGGGTAGACAGAAACTACAGACCGCCACCTACTACTATCCTTACATAATACTTTTGTTTCATTTACGCTCATACATCTACTCATACAGGCAAAAGCTTAAAAAATTGTATAAATGATGCAAGTGTTTTGGCTATTCAATGAATTGATGGTCGGCAAACTCGGGATCTCCCATTACGCACCTGTAACACCTACTCAAGTCTGAATTACCTTGTATACCTAACATCTATGTTTATAAGTGCTACCTTTATAATACCTAGGTACATAAGTGCCTATTGAGCAGGTACATTGGCCGCGGACCGCAATGCGGCTATTATCGACACCTCTCTTTTTGCAGATTATTTGGGTATTGACCTTTTACGGGTGATAAAAATAACGGTGTCTCGTTTTTCATGGCGAAAATTGTATGGTTTTCGTGAGACACTTACTGCAGCATCTTATACAGGCTATAATATTGGTAAAACAATTTATTTTAGGAATGGAACTACTAAAAGATTTCGGCTTTAAGAAATTGTGATAGAAAAACTGTTTTTGCTCTTGTAATAATATAATAATAAGGCAAAGGAGTTTATGACCTCATTAAATTAAGTTTTGGGAACATTTTTGTTATTTTCCGCATAAAACATGGCTAGAAGGTGTTAAAGCATCAACTTAACTCTTCATTTAACCTAATTGCAGCGTTATGAAACTGCACTTATAATAATAAAGAACACCTTTATCCCGGCGCACCTGGGCCTGATCCTACCCGACATTTATCGTTATAAAGTACAAAAGATGGAGGAAAACGAACGAGGGAATAATGTGCCTTCATTTTAATACTAGCCATATTTAAAATCTTATAGAATTGGAGAAAGAAAGATAAAGAAAGCGATAAAGTAATAATGGGTAGCCATTTGAACAGAACATTTTATATGACGCCTGCTGACTGGCATTGGTACCAGGAGAACATAGGATTGATATTTTTTTTTGTAAGTCGATTTAGAGGAAAAGTTCTTTTGGCATGTCGCCAATTCTCCGCAGGAGAGAAAGGTTTTTTCTTTCAGTGGTAAAGATTGGATTATTTTATAAAAGTTCAATACTCTATCAGTATGAATGAGTGGTAGTATTAAGATAAGACTATTACCACTATACCTATTGTGTTTTTCCATTGTGAAATACTGGGGAAAGTTATTTACTTTTTAACAACTCTCAAGCCTAATTCAGCAATGCCATGTTGAACAAACCCGAGTTGCTTTAAAACATATCTACTTAGATACTTTTAATCACATTTACGTGACTTAGAAAAACTACCTGGAACTTATTACGTATAGATACCGCGCTGACATCGCTATCCGATGACAGCCATATAAGACTTCGCCATGTATAAGTTAAGTTTTTATTACACCTCTGTACTTATACGTGGTGCAATACCGGGCAATGTCAGGCTATGTCGGGCAATGTGGAATAATGTCAGGCAACGCCGCAGCGGTGAGTTGGCAACCAGCCAGTACAGCCAGTTTATCATGCTGACGGATTTTTATTAGATTTATAACTCGAAACACACGAGAGGAACTGTGGTTAAATACCGAAGTGTTTCCGAGAATTTTACGATTCTAGAATATAGTTGTTGTTTTAGTTGAGGTAGGTCGTGGGAAACAACAGCTGTTGGTTTTGGCCGGCAGCCATTGTTTTTGTGATAGTAAAAAACGTTGTTATTAAAGGAGGATTTTGTTTAGTCTATGAATTGGACAGCTAAATTATGGATATAGGACGTTGTCAAATTAACCCAGATCTCCCATTAATTAGTATTCCATATTCGACTAATGAATAGGTAGTATTACTTCAGTCATCAAAGAGGATCATATTCAAAGCATAATTCGATGATATTGAATATTAATAGTACATTCCTACATAATTAGCTAGCAACATTTCAGTATGAGCTTCAAACGCATGATTAAATTATGAATAACATGGCGTATATGTGACAGTTGCTATTGTCTTCACAAAAACCTATTAATAGCAATAGGATTTAAATACGTAATCGGGTTACTGTAATTTGTAAGACAGTTTCCTGATTCAAAGTCAAATCTCAAATGTATGCCATATGAATAAACCTAATTACCCTTTGTCCGACCAGGATATCTGCCACCAATGGACTACGAGTCTGTTATAAGCGAATGAAATTGAATCCATATATAAATATATAAATACTGTATAAGTATGGCTTGGTTCCAACTGTATATTCTCTGCATTGTATATTTTCACTACTAGTATGTTTGAATTATAAAATTTTCTGGCTAAGCTCTAATATTGTATGAATACCTATCCAAAAAGTTTCTAATCGTTTCATATTTTATATCGTATGTGCATTGATTCCATTTATTATTATTTCCGACGGAAAAAGAGCGGTGTTATAAGTTTGTCGTGTGTTTCTGTACATCTGTCTGTGGCATAATAGCTCCCAAACGGGTGAACCGATTTTGATTTAGTTTGTAAGTAAGGTAATTTTGTCGACTGTGTTCTTAGCTAGTTAAGCAGCTTAGCTGTTTGAATAAAATCGATTCAGCCTTTCAAAAGTTATGGTCGTTTTACTGTTTGAATCGGGGTGTTTTCGCAAGATATCGTGTCATAATTACGTGTTCTATAGATTGCCGAAGCGTATCTGCTATGTACTAGATAAATTATGTAGTATGAAATAAAAATGTGTCGGGGTTTATTTTTACATTTTGAAATTATACTTGTGTTATTTTATACACATAGAAAGAGGTATCGTATTAACCAGTTAAGAGTTGTGGTCAAAATAAGCAGTCGCTTCATGCTCTTTGGTGCTTCGCCAATCCCAATTATTTGGGAAAAAGTTAGGCAGATTGATAGAAAGGTGAACGGCTTTGTTTTGTTGCTCGGCTGCGGGTACACTGCGGGGTTTTACGCTCGGTTTCAGTTTAGTTAGTCACTTGGGCGTGAAACCGACAAACCAGGTATACCGAGCTTTTGTGACAACACGCGCACGATTACATGCATTCATCAACCCACACCTTTTTGCGTTTGCGATAGGCAGAAGCAACAGAACAGCTGATACGATCCTTACATACTCTTTTTGCTTCACTTACCACGCACCTGGCCTTTATGTAAAACATGACCAATAAGAATTGTGTACGACTATGTGAAAAGGTTATTCTGAAAATTGCAAAGTTTTCAGTGAGATTGCTACCGTCATAAGTGCTTAGAAATAATATCGGCATGAATATATGAATATATTCTTTCTTCAAGATACGTATGTGCGTTGGTCTTTAGGACTAAAATTAATATTGCTTTCAGGCATATCCTTTTAACTGATGTCTTGTGAAATATTAATGAAGAAATGATATCTATTTTGGTTGTACCTTTCGGCGATGTCTCGTATTACCTGTTTAGTCTTAGAAAAAGGGTATTTTCTGAGAAAAAAATAAAACAACTATCGATTATGTACTTAGGACGTCTGTAGGGTAGACAGACTGAATTTTTATACATTTTTCTTTTCATATAACAAGCTTAGGACTCGGGGACATTTTGTAGAACAGGACAGGTTCGATTTGCCGTAATATGGTTTAGGTCTCCTGTTATTTTTGAAAGAACAACGTTGCTTGTTACCTATTCATAAATATAATGTGTTGTACTATAATGCAGATGGCCAATTTTTCAATATTCAGTTTCAAGTTATATATCATCTTGGTGATAATCAATGTCAAACAATTACGAAAATAAAGGGGAATTAGAGATGTTTTTGACAGATTGCGACGGCAGTACGAAAAATACAGAATTTGCCTCCATGATCGTTTTCAAAATTGACTCAACCTAACACATGTCTATATAAAAAAGATATTGTGTTTCTTATGACAAAGTTTATTCTCTAAATAAATGTCGTTGTCTTGACGACATCTGAATAATATATTGTGCCTGGCTAGATTTTGTCTGTACAAAGCCTATATTGTCTATGCTAGACGAAACTGAAGGGGTAGGATGTAGTAATAATGTTTAGGAATAAGCTAAATCTATCCTATTTTGGGATAGTCAAAGAGCCAGGTGTGCGCAATATGTGTAACAGCGTGTCTAGAATCTAATCAAAGAATAGATTTGTTCTCTGCTAAATGTCTCAAGTAGGATTATAATCGATTCATAACTAAACACTTGGTATCGACACCATGTATTTGTCGGATAAGAAAGAAATAAAAGATAGAAAAAATAATTATTGATTTTTCACAGAACTGACATGCATTTGTACCATAAAATTACGATTTGAAACTAAAGTAAAACAAAAAACTCAACTATCAAATCAGCCGAAAGACGTCCACTGCTGGACATAAGCCTCCCCCAAGCGTCGCCACATTGATCGGTCCCCTGCGTCCCGCATCCAGCGGATCCCCGCAACGACATCCCCCATCTTACGACTTGTACTTTAATAAAAAACACAACCTTTTGACCTAACTTAACCTGATGACAAATGCCATAATCCCGGCGATTAGCACACAAAACCGACCCCAAAAGTCGCCATTTTGTTTTTTTTTCTTACAAAGGTGCCATCACCTCTAAAGGTGTTTGTGACATAAAGCCGTGGTGTCGTGAAGGATGACGCGATCAATCACACAGACAGACACGTGTCGCGAGCGCGACAATTTGTACTTGTTACCAATTTTATTGTCGCGGTCTGTCTTCGCATGATACTGTCGGCGGAAAATGCTTTTTTGTGAATATTATTTTTAGCACGCGTAGGTTGCCACTTTGAATAAGGAAAGATTATTTAATATAATCCGACTGAATGATAGGAAAATATTGTATGAGAAAATGTTCTGAATTAGCACTGAAAACTTAACATTACGCTGTGTGTTTTAAAACAACTACCAAATAATTCACCTAGTACACCTTGATTTATTTTGAATACAAATAATTGTAGTACTAATAACAACTAACATGCCTACACAAAAATTACTGCACTCAACATTTTAAATATGGTTGTAACAAGAAAGCAAATATTTCGGTCGGTCACTTTTTCCCGGTGTAGCTCCCATCCGCCAAACTTGCGATGAGGAACAAAAACAATACAAATAACAACCTTTTGGAAAAAGTGAGCTGTGGATCTACTTAGTAAAAAATACTATTAACACGCACGGTTTCGTAAAACGATCCTCAGTAGGGGCGCGCCTCCAAGGGGATCGCGTACCGACGTGTGAAAAGGTTTGCATTCGCGCAAATGGACACCAATAATAATATGAAAGGAAAACAGGAGGTGCGAGAAAGGTTAACTATGTACCCACGGGATAATCAGGAATATAACTAAGTACATACCTACATATATATGTTTTTACTATCCGTTATTTTGTGTAAAACCGCATGTTAACATGTAGCCAAGTAAATCATTTTGGGTTTTTCATTCACTGCGTATATTTTTTGTGAAATCTGCGGCTGCAAAGTTATAATCACGTTATTATATTCGTGAAATTGCAACATTTTAAATTAAACTCAGTGAATTGTGACGTATGTGTAAGTGCTTTGTGACCGTATGGTCACAAAGCTTATCAATTTGGTGAGCTGTCACACGCAACTTTGCAACATATTCACAAAATATAACATTGTAATTTTACCTATCTGTTGTTGACAAGGAATTTCCAGTAAATTGCAGTGAAATTTTGGGCAAGTTATCAAGTGGAACAAAGTGGTTTAACCGTGTGAGGGGTGCGAGGTCGAATGGGCCTCGTTCGATGTGAGACCTGAGTGATCGCACGCGCTGCTTGACAAATGTCGTGATAGCAAGTGATGTATTATTCGCTATTTGTCAGATTTAATCTAGCTGGCTGCGGATATTGCCTCCATTTTGATAGAGCATTGTTTTTGTAAATGAGGACCCAGTTTCTGTTAAGAAATTATCGACGCTTCACAAATTAAATGCATGTCAAGTGTAGCGATTGGCTGTTGTACTTTTATTCAACAGATTGCGGCAGCTGCTAATGGCCACATTCATTTTGGGTCCGACTTGTAATGTGCTTTCCAGAACGTTCTCTCATTTGTATTTCATGGCTTCGTTAAACAGTGTGCCAAGAATAGACATTACTCAGAATCCGAAAAAACCGGCCAAGTGCGAGTCGGACTCGCGCACGAAAGGTTCCGTACCATTATCGAAAAAAAACTGCAAAGAAATCACGTTTGTTGTATGGGAGCTCCACTTAAATATTTATTTTCTTCTGTTTTTAGTATTTGTTGTTATAGCGGCAACAGAAATACATAATTGAAAATTCCAATTGGCCAGTCACGATTCATGAGAACAGCCTGGTGACAGACGGACCGTGGAGTCTTATTAATAGGGTCCCGTTTTTACCCTTTGGGTACGGAACCTAAAAACAGGCATACAAATTCATACTCACTAGCAAAACATTCATGTCGTCACTTATTCAGCGGGTCTTAAGAGCCATAACAAAAACAAGTGAGCCTCGCGTTTCGAGTTCGCGAGGACCTCGTTACGTGATCGATGTGAGACATAGTCGCCGCTGATTGATCGCTCGCCTCGCTTTGTGTGCGCCACCGGCCTACTAGTTGCGTGTGGAAAATGGCTGCCTGTACCCCGGCTGCCATTTGGCGGTTTTGTTCATTGATGTATGGGCTATTTAGAGATTTATTTTATGTTTATAGTCGCAGTAGAGTAGAGGCTATGAAAGACCTAGTTGATTGATTCAAACGTGTTTTTTCTTGTTTTGAATTATAAATTCATACTTTAAAAAAAAAATGGTAGGTGTGGACCTAATAGTGTATCTATAATGCCAGAATAGATTACCCGAATATCATGAGACTTGAATATAACCAGTGAAATGAGAGTGTACCAAGGTGAACTGTACACATCTGCGTACCCCTTTCGAGCGTACTAGATAGAGCGTGTCATGAAATGGTATAAACAATAATGCGATTGCAGCAATCCCGAGAGATTTGCCGTCATTTATTGAAGAGTTCTGAAGTACATCTCCGAAGTTCTTCACCAAATTTAAATAGGACCAATTTGGGTACATAATCTTGCATACAAAAATGAATTTTCAAAATCGGTCCGAAATTGACGGCGAAATCGGTGAACATAAACAAAAAAAAAACAAACATACAGCCGAACATAGAACCTCCTACTTTTTGGAAAGTCAGTTAATTAAATTAGTAAAGTTACTATGTTAGAATACAAGATAAGAAATGAGTCTAGTCTAGACTCAAATATAAATATTTGAAATCTCAAGAAAATTTGTAACATTAAACATTCACCTCTGACTTACAAGATATCTTAAAGTAAATAGTTTCTCGCAAAATTTTCTACCTTTGCAATAAAAAAATGTTCTTTAGCGACCGGAGCCGGACTGAGCAAACATCTCACAATCGTTGGCAACTATTATATTGTGAACAGTCCACTTACTCACAAAGACTTATTTACGTTAGGTTAGCTGTGGCGGGCTCAGACATGCTTATGTCAAGTATCAGGCCTTTCCTCTTTTGTTGGAGTTACACGAAATATTATAATGTTGGAAAGATGTTGCTTTGGTCGCGAAAAACTGAAGTTTAAGGCAATTTTATTGAATGAAACGTACATGAAATTGGAAACCTTTTTCAATTTTAAAACTTTTCGGATTTTAGCAAGCTAATCGTGTCTTTGAATCTGCCATCACAATTAAGAGGAGCGTTGTGATTGCTCTCCCAAAATAGCAACAATTCATCAAAAATGTTTTAATAAAATAATTATTGTTTTGAACACTCTTCATTGTTTAAATTTCATTTAAGTTGTCTAATTGTTCTAAAATGTTTAATTCCCTAACCCAATCCGCAACTTCAAAGTACAATACAAATCTAATAATTCTTGATTGTAAGCCCCGGAAGAGAACATCTTTACCTCTTACATAAAATTACAACGTTTTAATAGAATTTCCTTTGCTAATTGCCTCTTGAATCTTGGCATTACGCTAATCCCGTTAACGGGTGACCTGTCTTTGACAATGGTGTGTTTAAATTGGGTCGAATTGGCCGCGGTGCCGATGACGGGGCCGGTGGCGGGTTGGATCGACCGCGAGCGGTTCGGGAACGGTTAACAGTGAGTGGACGGGCGAGGATGGTGTTTTGTGTTGAATATTTTATTTGCTAGTTATTTTTTATGAATTTATCCGCTAGTTTGTAAAAAGAACCATGTTGTGAAGTGTATGCGTATTGATGTGAAACTACTATCTGTTGAACTCGTTTCTAACTCGCAGTTGAAAATATTTTTTGTTACAAAGCAACATGTTGGAGTTAGTGCCTTTTCTTCATAGAACAGAATATACTTACACCAAAATAGTTACATATCTCATAAACAAAAGCAAACCTAGCTTTATTGTTTCTGACATCCACTGACACAGAGACCGTACTCGTACCTTTTTTTTTTTTTTTTTTTTTTTTTTTTTTTTTTTTTTTTTTTTTTTTTTTTTTTTTTTTTTTTTTTTGGGTGGGAAATCATCCCATGACTTCTCCCGCTCTGGGTGAAGCGGGAGGGCGTGTCAGACTTTTACTGACTAAAACCCACCCGTGTTCCTTCAGTTGCTTGCGCCAGGGCCGCGGTAACTCTCTTTCAAATTTATCCGCGACCCAGACAGGCATCGGTCCTATCAGGCCCCGTCACTTTGCTGACATCTCTTTGAGGCGCGCGTGGAACACTACGCGCCGTAAACTCGGGCTTGGTCCTTATCGGACGGTAAGCTACCCATAACTTGCCGTCCGCAAGCCCGTGCCTACGGTGGCCGGGAATCGGCTTGCGACTCCCTACGCCCGGGGCGTCTCCTGCGGTGGCTAGGGGCGTGAGGGCGTCTCCTTTGCGTCTCCCTCACGCGTTCCGCCTTCTCCTTTGCGAGCATTACTGCTTCGCAGAAGAAGGAGACAGCTTCCCATGCCCTCTCGCTCCGTACCATGGCCTGGACCAGGGCCGGACGCGAGAGGTCGCCACCACCGATCGCCTCTACGAGGACACGGCGGTGCTCCGCCCAAGCGGGGCAGATCTCCACCGTATGCTCCACCGTGTCCTCTGGGCGGTCCACACAATGGTGACACCCGGGCGTTTCCTCCCGCCTAATCCTGAACAGGAACCTCCCAAAACATCCGTGTCCGGTGAGGACCTGCGTCAGGCGGAAGGTGAGGACGCCGTGACGCCTCTCTAGCCACTCCTCAAAGAGGGGCCTTACCGCCGCAATTGTGGCGTGCCCAACCGTACTCGTACCTACTCTTCTAAATGATATCATACCTTCGTAGACTTTCTTTCATTCCTTTTCAAAAGAACCAAGCTCTAAAGCAACCTAAATCAAAACCCACATTTAGTGTAACGAATTCCAGTCGTCACATTGTGCGAGTACGTTTGTGAGTTACGGCGAGGCGGCCCGCATCCGGCCCGCGTCCGGCACGCGTACGGCGCGTCCGGCCCGGATTCGGACGAAAGCGTTTCCGGGAGGCCTAGTTGCCATTGTAATATTGTATGTTGGCTGAGAACTAACGAAACTTGTATGACGAGGGAGAGATAAAGAAATGGTATTCGTTTTACTGTTGGTTGACTTGAATGATAAAATGCACGTAGTTTTGAAGAGATAATATATCATCATAGGCTTAAAAAATAAAAATCTTTTTTGCAAAAAAATACTACCGACTTCCAAATGAAAAACTACAAAGTGAAAAATAACTTAACTTTTGGAAGTCGGTGTCTTTCGTAGGTACCATTTTTTTGCGATATGGACACCGACTTCCAAAAGTTAAGTTATTTTTCACTTTGTAGTTTTTCATTTGGAAGTCGGTAGTATTTTTTTGCAAAAAAGATTTTTATTTTTCCCTTTTTAGTTGTATCTACCTAAAATAGGCAAGTTGTTTAGTAAGGTACCTATAACGCTAGAATAGATCACCCGAATAACATGATACTTGAACATAACCAGTGAAATGAGAGATCTGCGTACCCCTTTAGTACGTACTGGCGTGATGTTATGTTATGAAATGGTATATACAATAAACAGACATGCGATTGCAGCAATTCCGAATGATTTACCGTTATTTATTGAAGAGTTCTGTTGTATATCTCCGAAGTTCTTCATCAGATCTTCACCAAATTAAAATGGGACCAATTTCGAAACATACTCTATCAAACGAAAAAAAAATTTTCAAAATCGGTCCACAATTGACGGAGATATCGGTGAACATACATAAAAAAAAAAAAAAAAAACATACAAGAAGTCGAACATAGAACCTCCTCCTTTTTGGTAAGTCGGTTAAAAAATCATCATCATCTGCCTAGCATCTTCCAATATTATTTTTGGGGGATAGCTAAGCAGATTTCAAGTTTAGGATAGCTATGTCTATCAAGATGTAGCTGAATATAAGAGGCATTTTTTATGATTACACTGCCCACTGCTGGTCAAAGGCCTCCCCTATATCCTTCTAGGTATTCTTTTCCTAAGCCGCATCGAACCAGGCAATAAGAAATATTGAACACTCAGTATTATATAAAGAAAAACGCAAATTTTCGGGGATGAAATACAATCACAGTTTCACTGTGATTATGTTTGTATTCATCAAGTAATCTTACTACTAAAGTAGGTAAATGTAAGGGATCATTCAAACTCCTTGGTTTATAGTATAAAAACTTTTTTGCAAAAAAATACTACCGACTTCCAAATGAAAAACTACAAAGTGAAAAATAACTTAACTTTTGGAAGTCGGTGTCTTTCGTAGGAACCATTTTTTTGCGATGTTGGACACCGACTTCCAAAAGTAAAGTTATTTTTCACTTTGTAGTTTTTCATTTGGAAGTCGGTAGTATTTTTTTGCAAAAAAGTTTTTATTTTTCCCTTTTTAGTTTTACCTACCTAATAGCAAGTTGTTTATTAAGGTCCCTATAACTCCAGAATAGATTAACCGAATAATATGAAACTTGAACATAACCGGTGAAATGAGAGATCTGCGTACCCCTTTAGAGCGTACTGGCGTGATGTTATGTTATGAAATGGTATAAACAACAAACAGACATGCGATTGCAGCAATCCCGTGAGATTTGCCGTTATTTATTGAAGAGTTCTGTTGTGTATCTCCGAAGTTCTTCATCAGGCCTTCACCAAATTAAAATGGGACCAATTTCGAAACATGCTCTTTCAAACAAAAAAAGAATTTTCAAAATCGGTCTACAATTGACGGAGATATCGGTGAACATACATAAAAAAAAAAAAAAAAAAAAAAAAAAAACGTACAAGAATTCGAACATAGAACCTCCTCCTTTTTGGTAAGTCGGTTAAAAATAATCTAATTATATATTCTCCATGACAGCCTCATTTAATAAACAATAAAATCATATCGTTTATCCAAACGACACGCCAGTTCATTCCCGTGCCAAGTGGTGTGGGATATTAGCCTAATTGACGCTTGGCACCCGGCCAGGAATCGAACCCGTTACCCATCTCTCCATGTGTTTACACTCCTATACTTCGCTCTGTTATTGGCAATACTGTGTTATTGCTTACTGTTTTTCTGCGAATGGCCAATTTTAAAGTTGGTTGATAAATGTTATACAATTTTTATTATATGTTTAATATTATATATTTTATTCAATTGTTGATTTTAAATTTATTGCCGAAGTTATAAATAGTACTGATATTCAGAATTTACAATTTCATAGTATACTAGGAACAAGTTTCGCATGGTATTCTTATTAATGTAGGAGAGGATAGATGGACCCCCTTTACCGCATTTAGACTGCCATTTGGTTCTAAGACATGCCGGTTTCCTCACAATGTTTTATTTTTCGCCGTTTTGAGTGCAGTGGTGATGAAATAATTTACACAAAGTAAAGCGCCTGCCTGGGTCATCAAGTCGTTTTTATGTGGTCGTTCATGGTACTTCTGTCGCTCTGCCGCAACAGTCTATCGTCACCTTATATCTACATATGTCTGTATATCCTGCACGTGTCTTTGTTTTCAGGTACCTATGTAGGTAACTATGTGTGGCCTAACTCTGCTCCACTCTTCCGAATAATTGAGTGAAGGGGAAGTGAGCCTCTGCCTGAGTGACTTTGTAAACCACTACCTATGCTAACAGGATTATGTGCCTTAGTTTCCTGCTGTGTATCCATGCTACAGGTAAAACCGGGCTTAGGATATTTGTACAGAAAATTATAACAAATTCTAGTCATCGTCTTCATAATTAACATGGGATCATTATGAAGCCTGTCGCATATAGTAAGAGAGGGGAAGCTTTAACTTCATTCATAGTGTTTCAAATATTTGTCAAATGCTTTATTTTTCTTTGAGTGTATCTCGTATGTGTAAAATAGTAAATCCTTTGGTTTGGTCTACTTTTCTGAAGACATTTTAGTATCATTTGGCTATAGACAAAGTGAAATTCTTTCGGCAATAGGTATTGTTGTATCTCTTTTTGCATCAAATAACCTACATAACCCTCATATTGGAACGTCATCATTCATCATAATAGCACGTATCACGTTTGTAGCACGTAACAGTTCAACCTCTGTAACACGTAATGTAACACAGCCGACGCCGACGCGATCTCCGTCAGCTGTCTACTTAAATATTGGCTGACCCGTCGAAGCCGCCCTCAAGTAGGCGCCCCCAATACGTCAGAGCTTCACTGGTGAGGTAGGATGGAAATAAAACTATTCGAGTGTGGTTAATGTATGTATGTGGAGCCAGATTGAGACATTGATTGAAATATTTGAATTCGGTGAGCAGCTTAAGATACCTAACTAGACATTGTTAAAACATTGAGTTGTTTTCCCTCTCCACTTTGCATATAGGTATATTTGTTTTGTTATTAGTCTTATGTTATTGAATATTCAATTGTATATGTCATGGACCAAGTCATTAATCAGTGCACTATGTATAATATCCGGGCATTATGAATCCAGTCAAGTCTAATCGATATATACTGATATAAACCCGTGTTTTCAAGATACGAATCTGTTAATCTCTTCGCCATGTCCCGACACCATCATAAATCACAGTTTGAGCTGACTGTCCTTCGCTTCGTTAATCTCCGAGTGTCCGCATAGTTTTAACCACAGTTTGTCACAACATGGGGTAGTTAACGAGCCCCTTTGTTAACTAGGACAAGTTTAAATAAGTAGGCCAGTCATATTCGTCAGTGTGTGGGTGTATTATTAATATAATGATATGATGTTATGATTTACTAATGAAAGGGTATTGAAGCATCGTTATATTGATTAATTTAGTTGTCGTGGTTATTGACTGGATTGAATTAATAATATTATTTCGGAGTAGGTATCGCACACACATACACAGTATCAACATAATTCTCTATCCCAATTTAATTGAGGCGTTTGTCTTAATTTATTTGGTGTCGGCGGAACATGTATTTCTCTTTCATAATTCTGTTTTAGTATACATCTCCCTTATCACCCACTTTTTAGCCATGTTCTTTCATACAGGAGTACTTTCTTCTTATTTTTTGCGCCTAACGGGGTACTAAGCAAACTGCAGTAGTTTACTTCTGAGCATTATACTGTGACTAGCTTCTGCCCACGGTTCCCATAAATTATAGCATATGTGTTATTCTGATACTGTAAAGTTTCTTAAAATCCGTTTAGTAGTTTTTGCGAAAACAGGAAGATTCTATCAACCTATTACAAGCCTGTTGATCATGATATTATTGCTTTATAAGTCAAGCAGTGCTGTATCAAAAACCTATTACAAAATACTCAAGGATGTCTGCCGAGTTACTAACTTACTTACTTTATCAACAAACTAACTTAATTAAAGCCTGTTATTACAACACCAAATAGAGGGAATACCGCCCTATCCTACCTCACTACTTTCAAGCGAAAGCCAAACTATAAATTAAACCAATTTTGTTCCTAAATAAATCACTGGAGTTTGTAATTGAATTGTGAGCTATCTGATATATTTATAACCCTAAAGTTATATTTGAGTACTATGATAAATAAGCTTATTCTTGTGGCTTCGCTCTGGTTGCCGTCTGGAACCAGACGACGCTCAGCGATAGCTTCCTGTCAATTAAAAAAAAATACATAATCTGGTAACATCAAGAGGTTAATTTATACACCAATACTGCCTGATTTTTTGCCCAAAAAAATTACTGAACTGTATTTTTTCAAATTATAACTACACTATTTGCGCTGTAGCATGGTGCGGGTGACAGTTTCATTAACATTTTTACGCATATACGTATACGCATTTTTTGTAGTTTAACATCTTACCATAGTTATACCATATAACATAGTTGGCTGTATGACGTTAAACTACAAAAATGCGTATTTTTTTTTATTGAAACTGTCACCCGCACCCTGCTACAGCGCAAAGAGTGTAGTTACAAGTACTAAACAGTGTCCTTTATTTCTGCCTTAGTGTAATCTAATTAAGCTTCCTTCTAGGTTCTAAGTCCAGTCCACAAATTAGGTTGTAACATCCAAAGGTCAGGAGTCCGTAGTCCATGGTCCGAGATACCGAGTATCTCCCGGCATCCCGAGTTCCAGGACAGTTAGGTCAAAGGGCACCGACGTTGTGAGCTGGAATGTAACTAGACTCTGCAGGACTTTAGTTGGTAATCTTGTTTGCTGGGGTTTACGTTTATTGGACAAAGTGAAGTGGACATTTTGTTGGGAGGGTAGTTGTTTCAATTTAATTTGAATTTGGTTTGTCGTTTTGCTGGCTTTAAAGGATATATTTTTGCTGAATATTTGTATTTCATTCTTTGTATTTCGTTTCCTTGCGCTTTTCCGCTGTTTTGCACGGTTTTAAAGACTTTGTAAAACACCAAAAAGGCTGTAATTGGTTTAAGATTAATATGAACGTATAATTTAAATAAATTCACAGTTACATTCGTATCAATAAGTGCGTAGCCGCGTAGCACCCTACGTAGCGGCTTACAAATGTGCTACGACGCGTAGCACCGTAGCACTCGCGTAGTTGCGTAGACCTTTCTCTAACAATAGGCATAAGGAAATGCGAACAATGATGTTTTCTTCGACATTCTTCTTTTCACAATAGCCATACAACTGTAATCTATCTTCAGTTCTATTGTACATGTATTAGAGTCTTCATTACATTGTTCGAACATTTTCTCATCACTTTGATTGATGAACTAAATTAATTTTGAGAATCTCAGTGAGTTAGTGTGCAGATGAAATATGAGTCAGTGGTAAAGCCGAGTCTGCCTGCCTAGCCTGTGTAGGTTCTGTAATAAGACTGTTATTTATGATCCTGCGGTGAAACAATGAAAGAAGAATGGATGATGTGTTTTATTACGTAATATTTAGGTTCGGATTTTTCGAAGTGAAAATTAAATAAGGTTGATTGATTTATAACAGTGTCTAGTTGATTATTTAATCAAATATTGCCAACATTTTAAATATCAGTGCAGACAGTACAGTAAATAAACAACAACATCAAAATTAAATTCCGAATAAACATGAAATATTCATCACATAACAACCGCCGGATATGTGGCAGCAACACCAGCAATTAAGGATTACCTCGAAATGTCCGGCCGTACGATGTGTTGCGGTCGCGTGTTTTTTCTGGTCGTGGTTTCGTTTAAAACTCCGCGCTTTCTGTTTTTCGTGTAAATTTTTAAGGAGTGGCTAAACGCGCTTGTTTATGAACGAAGATAAGTAAATATTGAGTGGTTTTTGTTGTGTTCGTTCATTACATTATGTTCGGCCGTCTGAACTTTGTTGGGAAACGGTATGTAAAGAGATTTGGGTTTGAAGTGTAAATAAAATGTTTGGGGTTGTTTTTGTTTTTGTTGATCAGTTTTAAAGTAGATTTTTAGCACATTGATTGGGGTTATTATGATTACGGTGAAGTAGGTTGTGATCGTGACATCATTGATAGCAGTTAATTTTTCCTGCGGATTAATAATTATATAATATCTTTTCGTCTCACAAATATGTTGATCTCATTACTACTTGAGTGTTGCAAGTTGCATTTCATATGCCAAATAAAAAAATCTGTCGTCCTACCTACATAGGTAATCTTCACCGACGCCTTAACTTAATTAACCATTTATTTGAGGTATCCACTTTCACACATTTCCTTATACATACTTAAACAAAAACCCCGAAAAAAAAACACTCTTCTGATAAAACCAACCCGTCACGATTTCAAAAGTATCCTCCAAAAGCAAACTACCGATATGTTATCAGTTGTCAAGTGATAAGCACTTCTGTGGACTCTCTCCTACAGAGCCTCTGCGTCGGAGGCTCTACGGCTGATATGTTTGCCCTCCGCCCCTCTACACGTGGCCGCCGGAGGTCGCCGGTGCTGCTCTCTCATATTTATTTAATGTAACCTTGCTGTCCTCGGGGGTGAGAGGAATGTGTGAGTAGGCTGTACTTAGTGAACGCTTTTGTGAATATATTTGAGTTGATACTGGTTAGGTTAAGAAGCAATTTGTAGAAATAAAAATGTCGGTATTATTATTATATCAAGGGAGCTGTTAACAGAAACGAGTGTTTTTTGTTTTGGTCATTTATCGTGTTTAATCGCCATGTTTGTCTATGTGCAAACATTAGGCGATTTTAATGATGGGAAAATAAAGGAGTTTGAGGAGTTTGTTTTAGCAGTGGGACAGCAATAGCTAGACTAAAAAAGCTGTGAATACAAATTATGTTATATGCTTTTTGATAAATGTAGGACACCTACTTAAAGTGGATTTTTAAATGATCTGCAGTTGCTTACAAGCGTCAGCTTTCTCTTATAAACAAACTAAGTACAAAGGTAAACCTCAAAACAAAGATATATCTGCTACCTTATTAGTTTATTACCATTAAACCTGCATCACTCGAGATCACTATCTGGTTCCATTAGAAGCACGCAGAACCCGCCACGCGCCCATATCCTAAGTCCACACAATTACTTATGTTAATTACTAATATATCGCTGCTGCCAGCAATATCTTCCAATGAACTCCATATCTCACGGTGTACAGGCGCTGACTCATATCATTACTCACTGACCATATAATTCACCCGAATCTCACCTTTAATCTACTAGTACTAAAGCCTAAATTCCCATGATATATTTTAGGGATGATTCGGATTTGTGCGGTGTGCATGTTTGGCAATTACGGCTGTATAGCGAGCGCTGCAATTAGCTCTAACTGTCTAACTTTGACACTAGGCGGCGCTAGCGTGTTTGGAACCTTTGTTTTCTAGTAAATGGTTGTTAGTAGGTTATTGTAAATAATAGAGATTTGACAATTTAGAGGCATGCCCTGCCGGAGTCTATGTTTACCGATAGCTACAACCTCGGTGTCTTTAAGTCAAGAGTGAATAGGTTACTTCTAGGCAAGCGTGCTATAGCTTCGACCACATTATCACTTACCACCAAGTGAGACAGTGGTCAAGCGCAAGGTTAAAGATAATAAAAAAAAAACAAGTGGTTCCCATAGTCCAGAGGCAAGTGCCATACGGTGCCAGCGACGGCGATGGTCGAAAGCCCAAAATGTCATACATTTGTGACATTTTTACAAACGCTATCGTCTTATCGTCTGAGACCTCAGGCATTTGTTTTCATACTACACGTTGTGTAAGGAATATTTTTTATTACTACTGATAATTTTAAAACAAAAATATTTCTCTGCTGTTCCAACTACAAAATTAATTCACAAACTTTTTGCATTTATTTTGTAAACAATCACGTTTCTGCAGTAACGTGACCGCATTAACTTGCAACGAACAATTCAAAACTACTAAAAACAAAACAGAAAAAAATACAATACGCGGAAAGTTTTCAAAATAGCTGAGTTTGAAAGTTGCACCGCGGCATGCATAAACTGCGCAACTGCACAACTGCACTCGACAATTCCATTACAAGTTGTGTGTAGCATTCTAACAATAAGTTGCTGGGGAACTATAAACTCGGACCTTATTGCTTTTTTCTAGAACATAAAAGCTAACGATACTTCTTGGAGCCTATCTAGAAAGTTGGGCGTATCGTAGAGCAGATTTGTCTGGATGGCTCGTATCACTCTGTGTAGGCATTTACACGTAAAACGCTCAAGTCTGATGTCTGTCTATAAAAAAAGCTTTCAGCCTATTACTTGAATTGGCCGGGGATTGGGCAATTACGTTCATTTGTAAATGAAAATACGAATCATTCGAGTTCTTGTAGTCTGTCTATCATGGTTTCTGTTTAATCTTGAAACTTTATTTATTTTAGAGCAGTAATTCAGGTTTTGCTTCTGACGTTTATATGACCATACCTAAACAGCATCCTATAGAAATAATATTTTTGTAAAATATGAAATTTTAAGATTGTCATCATCATGATCAGCCTTTCACATATTCCCACTGCTGAGACACAGGTCTCTTCTCTGTGAGAGGGAATAAGCCGTAATCCACCATGCGGGCCCAGGGCGAGTTAGTGGAAGTTACGTCTTCAAATTTTTGGTTCTAGGACATGGCGGTTTCCTCACGATGTTTCCTTTCACCGTTTTGAGAGCATTGGTGACGGAATAATTTACACAAAATAAAGCGCCTGCCTGGGTTCAAATCCACGACCTACAACTTGTAAGTCGCGGCCGATACCACTGGGCCACCGCTACTGTAGATGTTTGTAAATGCGTCTAAATTGTTGGTTAGGTTAGGTCACTATAAGTAAACTTTGAAAACACAGAGGTTTGTTTTCATAACTTACCAGCTGAAACCTGCCATATTAACCATCTTTAACAACACCAACCTTATCACCCCTGCACAAGTAACACCACTATGTCGCTGCACGCGTGTAAATCGTCCCTGAGGCCGATTTACACCCCACGACGCGAGCTCGTTAGCGAGGGTAGTTATAGCCCTTAAATTAATATTACTTGGAATGGCCCTGTTGGTTGTTGAGGGTTATGGGCTTAAGACGTGCTTGGGCTGGGCTGGTCTGGTTTATTGATAAGAGAATGGATGATTTGCGCTTGTCGTAAATGTCCATGCAATGGAATGAGTTAATAGATTGATAGCAAAATATTGCAGCCAAGCCGTAATCAATAATTAAGGTACCAATCCAAAAACTAGTTTTAAACTGTATGTTCCAGCAGTGGGCATGCACTGCAGCAACACCTGCACACTACACCTATATTACTACTACTACTACTTCTTCAAATTGTTGTTAAATTAGAATGATGTTTTTAAGAGTTTAATTTAAAATTAATTTCAAAATTCTACACTAAATATCGTGAACCTTGACGTAATTATGTTCAAACAGCTGCTGGCTGCTATCCTCTTCTTTCATTCAACTTGTATCCATTCACATTAAAAATCCTCTAGCAGCTTTCACTCCTGTCTTCACAATCTACGGCTGATATTACTGTAACATGGCCGCGTTTCACTTCAGCGCAGTGCGACCGGAGACCGGCAGATGTGGCGCCCCCGCCGTGACCGGAATCTTTAGAGGACACATTTGTTTCTATTTACTGCCGCATGTTTTATGTAAAGCTGTCCTCTATATACGGTTATTAAACACGCGGAAAATCATAAAACATTGATCTCAAAAATTCTCAACCCCTACTACGTGGGGGTTAAACTTAACTGGCATATGCCTAAGCTTTTAAGAAATACAGATGTGATGTGTAATGTTATGAGGAATCTTCGCTTCTTAAAAATCTCGAAATCTAATAAGAGTCTCGGAAAAATAACAAAGTTCATAGGTACCCCGTAAGTATTAAATGATTTGATACTGTTTTTTAGGGTTAAATCGGAGTACCAAAGGGTCCAAACGGAGCCCTATTCCTGTCACACAGGTTTTACAGCCAAACGGTTGGAACAGTCTTCAAATGTTCACAGTATAAGCATCTTGATGACCCAAAGAGATTTTTTTTTTTAAAGTTCCCTCCCATGAAGCTAAAAGGTCGCGTAAAAGAAAAGTTACCTACCCCATCGAGTGGGGTAACGTTATTTAGAGCTCGTTGAATATATAAACGTTGTATTTTTTTAAATATTGAAAAACAAAGGAATGAGAATCTACCAAAAACATTTAAATATTTTTTTTTTCAAAATTTTGTGCCAAAGATTTTTTAACATCCTATTGACCTATAAACTGCAAATTTGGTGAAAATGTTCATTTTTACATATGTTTTACCAAGAAATACCAATATTTTTAAATACGTTTTTTTTTTCATTCCCTAATTTTGCAACCTTTTTTTTCCTATTGCAACCAACTTGATTTTGCGGTTTGGTACGGAACCCTAAATTTGCAAAGACCGAAACGCACTTGGCCGGTTTTTTTATTTTCATGCACGTAGTCAATAAAAAATAAGTGACCAATTCATCATTAGGTTCTCCATGAGTTCGTCATTTATATAAATTCGAGTTTAAAAGTTTGAACAAGTTTGGGCTCACTAAACTTTTCCTTAAGTCGAAAAAGTCGAGTCAACGAGCGAGAAAATCACTGAAAAGAATTAACTTTTATTGAGCATTGAAAAAAGAATCAAATCAAAAACTTTATCATTCATTTTGTTAAAGGATCATGTGTAGGGATCGTAGCAGTTGGCGATCTATAGTTTCTGCCTATCCCATGGGATAAAGGCGTGAGTTTATGTATGTCATTTCGATAAAATAATGAGAATCTTTAGTCTTTAGTTCTTTGTCATTATTTTGATAAAACAGTACACCTGTTGTTATTAAATAAATATAAGGCTCCAATATTTAAGTCAAATGTGTACATTTCATTACCCGAGAGAGATTTTATTAAAACATTGGGATCAACAGAAGTAATTAATGAAATTAAATATAACGTACAAATAACATCGAAGCTGTATATTGACACGGGGAAATTGTTTGTTCCGTAACAAAAAATATTTTTATATATTTTTTTTATTATAAATAGACGATGTTTGATAAATATTTTGTTGGTAGGTTTTATTTTATTAATTTGAACAAAGGAAAATATATTTTTGTATCCTCATGTCCTATCACATAAATCAAGAATAAACTGTGGACATTAATTTTGAATGGTTCTAACTCTCTACTTAACAGGCGACAATGCGACATAATTGTCGCATTTCGTGACAGGTACGTTCTGATTAATGTCTGAAAATAAATCATAATTGTCCGTTTTCATCTGTTACTTTTAACCTGACATTTATATTAAAAAGGCATGCAGCGGGTATTTTTTAAGTTGACATTAATTATTTTAAATTTGTCTTACAATTATTTTGCTGTTTTAGTTGATTACAATTTTTATTTCATCCTTTTTATGGTTAATCAATCTGTTATTCACCACTCCTACAAAGACTTTAGTTTTTCTCTCTTTGTGGAAATAATCATTCCTCTTCCTCATCTAGCTTTCACGCGAGTCCATACATCCTGCACTTAATATAAATCAATCACAATACAATATTCTCTAGAATTCATAAAGAAACCACATCACATTCCCCATACACAGGGACCCACCATACAGCAGTACAGGGTACAGTATAAATGTGGTGCCGATATATAATTTATCAGAAGTTCGACATTTTTATGTTCCGTCCCTCCGATAAGTAGCCCTGTCCCGCGGCACCACCCCAGACGGAACCCATTCGTATTTTAAATGACTACGATATGTTTGTCGGCATTTTAAATCGATTTTTTATGTTTAATGTTATTTCGACGATTGCGGGGATGGCCAAAATGAGGTGTGGGTGTTTTGTTTGTGATTGAAAATAACATATTCCAGTTCTAATTTGCATAGGCTTCCTTGAATAGTGATTTCGTTCATCTTGCCTCTTGCCAACATATAGAGATATGTATAATTCTGTATTTATCTGAAAACTCCGATGCGTTGCACAAGAATTGCATAACTATGCAGAACAGCTAGCTGTGAATGTGGACAAATGTTGCTTTGTGAGATTCGAATTAGTTACCCTTGAGTTAATCGTTTAGCTACTGCCAAACAAGTCAATTATCTCAAAAACGCACAACTACCAACCAAATGTTTTCACAGGAACAAAACTCAATCTCTCATACCAACCAAGTGGCCAACTTTACAGTCAAAGGGGTTTTGAGATATAACCCCTTTGAATATAAATCCCGTGTAAATCAGTATCCAGGCAGAGCGCTCTCGACGTGATTTCCCGCGGTTATCGGCACAAAGCCTACTTCCGGCGCTTCCTGTCGCGCGGCCGGAACTCGATACAAACACGCGCACTTTGCTCCTGTTTCAATGCGAGATTCCGATTTGTTATTATTTTTATTGTTTGAAGTGTGCGTTGTCAGGTCAATTAGATTTGATTTCACGCGTTATGGAAGATTGTGTCGTTTTCTCAATGAAGTTGATACTTGTGGTCATTAATCAATGTTGATAAAAGTCTTCCCCCTTGTAAGTAAATAAAGAACAAAAGTTTTGTCTCGACTGGTCCCCAATCAGTAGTGTACAGACGGCTCCGGTCGTAACGAGATGGCTTTATTTTTTTGTAATTAACGTTTTCTATAAAAAACTGTTTGTTTTGGAGCATACCTACTTTTTCACTAGAGTCGAATAATGTTTTTTATATTTGAGACTTCTAAATATATCACTAAGCAAGTACATAACACGCAGTCGGAGGCTACGTATGTTTTACAAAACATGGAAAATTGTGATTAGGTATGTCAGCTAGCTATTTTCTCGACACAGTTCAAAGACCTGAAAAAATCAGGGTTGAAACGAAAATATTGGTGTCTACACTAACCAAAGACTTTTAAATAACTACTAATGAGAAACTACTAATGTAAAGTCATCTACTAAATAACTACTAATGTAAAGTCATCCATCGATAAAGTTATCTTACAAACTACGCTCGTTGTGCTAAAGTTAGATTTAAGACTTGAAAGTTGAGACCTAATCCCATCCGGATCATAATCCCGCCATACTACCGCGAACGATGTTATGTCTTTTCTTCACAAACTGCCGGGTCGACGAGTCAGTAGGGGTCAAGGAACCACCAGTTTCATAAGTCTGTCTGTACTGCAGTTTTCACTACACTGCTATAATAAGAAATTATAATTCGAAAATATGAAACGATTAAGAGTATTAGACTGTTTAATGTTAGGTTAATTTTATTAGATACTAGCTGTTGCCCGCGACTTCGTCTGCGAAGCATTAGTAATTCGAATAGCTTATTTTGTATATCGCAGCATAATATTGTGGGTTTTCCATACAAACTTCTACCTCTCTTTCCACCCCCTTAAGTAAGATTTCCGGGATAAAAACTATGCTATGTCCTGCCCAGCGTCTCGAAATATCTCCGAACCAAATTGCATCTAAATCGGTTCAACGGTTTAAGCGTGAAAAGGTGGACAGAGAGACAGACAGAGTCACTTTCACATTTATAATATCAACTCCGTCCGCGACTTCGTTCGTGTGATGGCAACCAAAAATAAGCTGCTATTAAACCTGAGACAAACGGTCCAGTTCGGTAGTTCCAAATCGATGTAGAGGTCCCCATCCTAGTGCCATTTGATTCTTCAAAGAAACTTTGACACCCCTAAATCGTCTTCTGGGGGTAAATCCGAAAAACTAATGATGCCATCCTTTATTATTTTGCCAAAAGAATAAGATTTTTATACAAATAAATGTCTCCCTTTTAACCCTTTAAAAAGTTGAATTTCCAAAAACCCCTCCTAAGTGCTCCCCAACGTCATAAAAAGAAGCTATGTGCAGTAAAAGTAATCAAAAATCTTTACCACCCCGAAGTCGTATTTTAAGGGTAGTTTCGAAAGACGAATTATTGAAAACCTTTATTATTCATTTAGGATGGTATTTTAGTGGCAAGTTTATTGACCCAAGAAATCCGTCGGTGCTCCAGATCAGATTTTCAAAAACACTGTAATACCTCCTAAATCGTCTTATGGGGGTAGTTGCAAAAAACTAATAATGACAACCTTTATTGTTTATTTAGGATGGTATTTATGCCAAGTTTCAAGATTATTCACCCAAGAAATCAGATTCTTCAAAAAAAACTAACATCCCCTAAATCTTCTTTTGGGGGTAGTTGCAAAAAACTAATAATGACAACCTTTATTGTTTATTTAGGATGGTATTTATGTCAAGTTTCATGTTTATTCACCCAAAGAAATCAAATTCGTCAAAAAAATTAACATACCCTAAACCGTCTTTTGGGGGTAGTTTCAAAAAATAATAACAGCAACCTTTATTATTCATTTAGGTTAGTATTTGTGGCAAGTTTATTGACCCAAGAAACCAGATTTTTCAAAAACACTGTAATACCTCCTAATTCGTCTTTTGGGGGTAGTTGCAAAAAACTAATAATGATAACTTTTATTGTTTATTTAGGATGGTATTTATGCCAAGTTTCAAGTTTATTCACCCAAGAAATCAGATTCTTCAAAAAAACTAACATCCCCTAAATCTTCTTTTGGGGGTAGTTACAAAAAATAATAATAGCGACCTTTATTATTCATTTAGGTTTGAATTTGTTTGAAGAAATCAGATTTTTCAAAAACACTGTAATACCTCCTAAATCGTCTTTTGGGGGTAGTTGCAAAAAACTAATAATGACAACCTTTATTGTTTATTTAGGATGGTATTTATGTCAAGTTTCATGTTTATTCACCCAAGAAATCAGATTCGTCAAAAAAAATAACATACCCTAAATCGTCTTTTGAGGGTAGTTTCGAAAAACTAACAATGAAAGTCTTTATTGTTTATTTAGATTAGTATTTATGTCAAGTTTCAAGTTTATTAACTGAAGCAATGAGATTCTTCAAAAAAACTTTAACACCCCTAAATCGTCTTTTGGGGGTAGTTTCAAAAAATAATATTAGCAACCTTTATTATTCATTTAGGTTAGTATTTGTGGCAAGTTTCAAGTTTTTTACCCAAGAAATCAGATTTTCCATACAAATTTCAACAACCCCTAAATCATTATTTGGGGGTAGTTTAGAAAAACTAATAATGTCAATCTTTATATTTTTTTTAGAATACTATTTGTGCTAAGTTTCAAGAATTTTGGTCGAAGGAATTAGATTTTTCATACAAACTTTCAACCCCCTTTTTACCCCCTTAGGGGTGAAATTTCCAAAAATCCTTTCTTAGTGCACACTTACGTCACTTGAGGAACCTTTCTGCCAAATTTCATGCTTCTAGGCTTAGCAGTTTTGGCTGTGCGTTGATTGATCAGTCAGTCAGTCAGTCACCTTTCGCTTTTATAGATATAGATTAGACGGTGCTAACAGTAAATTAACATTCTACCTAATATTATTAATGTGGAAGTCTGTATGTTTCGATGCCTGTGTGAATCACTCACGTCTCATTGGATGAACGGATTTGGTATGAAAACAGGTAGATGTCTATGCATGGCATGCATTCGACTGGTTGGAGACGCGCGGTGGATGAGGGGGCACTCGCTCGTCCTCCCGCTCCGAGCGTCTAGTCACTTATAATCTTACCACGAAAAAGACACTATGTTTTGTTTAAACTTGTATTACAACAGATTGTTACTTAGTACACGTATTTTATTTATTCGCTCCTGGAACTAAGCAGTCGACGTGGAATCGTCAACATATAGTCCTTCGAGCCGGATCATATGTTGACGATTCTACCATTCACCGCGCTCCTCCAACCAGTCGTAGGCATGCCATGCATAGGCACATGGCTTAAATTAGGATATAGGATACTTTTATCCCGATTGTGCATTCCCGTAGGACAATTTCAAAATTCAAGCGGTTGAAGCTGCTGGCAAAAGCTTACTATGTTATAAAAACAAAGCCACAGTTTCGCTGATTATATGTTTACTGCGACTGCTTTAGCATTCACGGACGTAACAATAGGCCGGATAACCGATAGCACAAGAAAGCTCGGGTTTACACAATATATTTTTAACAAATACAATGTAAATGGGAAATGTGTTGCTTTATATTTAGCTGAAGAATTAGTTGGAAGCCGGCCAGCTAACAGTCGTAACCGGCAACTTAGGCACTAACTTATAAGTAATCGTACCAGCTTTTTACTGTATATTCTACTATATATGTGTGACCATTTTCATATCATCATATCGTTCCATTTTTGAAATGGGTCCTGCTATTTTCTATGTATTTTTGAATAAAGTTTTTCGATCAATTTTAAGCTCTGAAAAGTGTTATTTTGTACTTATAAAGCACAATTTGTATTCTGTCTGAAAGCAATGTTTGGACGCTGAAAATAGAGTGAGAAAATAAGTTTTTATAGAATAACCTAGATAGCTTCTGAGAATAAGGTTTTATAGAAACTGTGTTGTTCCTTTACATTAAATGAGTTATTTATTCAAAGAAGTAATTTAGTTAAACTAACTAAATATCTAAATGGTATTAACCTACAGTATTTATTGTTATTATAGATTTCGAACCCAAATTAAAGTTAGCTTCTTAAAATTTACTTCAGTGCCAGCAAAAGACGCCCATCCATATAATACGCACTAAACGTTTTGAGAATACTTTTATTATGCGTACAACTAAGGAGTGCAATTCCCTGACGGAGTCTGTGTTTCCCGATAGCTACAATCTAGGGGTCTTTAAGTCAAGAGTGAATAGGTTACTTCTAGGCAAGCGTCCTCCATCATCGACCACATCATCGATTAGCATCAGGTGAGATAGTGATCAAACACGAGCATATATTGGATTTAAAAAAATGAACACTGTCAATAAAAAAAACACATTTACATATTTTTACCCTTTTCGGCATTATTCACAAATATCATAGTGAACTTAACTCGAACTACCACTATATCCCCTTACCAGTATCACGCTCGACCGGAGCCATCCATCACGTCAAAGCACCGATAGATCTCGTGAGATCCGCGTGATTTTCATGGTAATGCGGTGATATGGAGGTATGAAGTCTCTCTGTTGAGGTGTGACGTCACCACATATAGGTACATTATGTTGGAAAGTGGATCATTGTCACACCTTTTGTGAACGTGTTATGATGGGCTGTTAAAGGAGGTTTTTATGTGCCAGTGTTAAAGGATTTTTTTTATTGTTATTGATAGGCTCTCCCTTGATCAGCATCTCACCTGATGGTGTGTCGACGATGAAACACGCTTGCCTAGAATTAACGTATAATAAGAAGGTTTTTTTGTGACAATGCGTTTAAACATATTTGTCGTAGTTTGAGTCACTTGTATTCTTATCAATTAACCTAAATGCCACTGGTACGAGTAGCTAGTTGATGCCACCTGCACCAGTAACAATTGTAAATAATTTCATTTGGCCAGTTACTCTCTGGAATAGACAGAAATGTTGATGAGATCCATCTATTCCCAGAATACAATTTAAGATAAGCACAGAACATTGCAACAAAATTGCATTGTCTCATATTCTTAATAAACTCAAGATGAAAGTAGTATAATAATATAGATGAAAATAGTACGTGTAATCGTTTATCCTTTCTATAATTTAAACTTTGAGCAATTTTTTTATTATTGCACTTCGTCGCGTCAGCAAATGAAAAATGGCGTTTGGAATATTATTCAAGATGACATTTTCATTTCAAGAATACTGAACACTATTTTTCTTGGAATGTGGAAAAAATTGGAGGTTGAGTTGAGCATAATTTTGTATTCTTTCATCAAAGAGAAGACAATTTGGTTTGTTTATTATAGTCTTATTTTAGCAGTCTGTTTCGGAGTATTTTTAAATCTCGTCAAACTGAACAATGGAAACAGATTCTATAATTTAAAACATTTTTATATTTTTTATTATAAAGATAATAGTTTTGTTAGATTATTTTGCAGAATACATTTTTTAAATCTTAATTTAATATTTTGTATCACAAAGAACCCAGTTTTATTTGCTTAAGAGTCACATTTCAAAACATTATTTTTTAAAATATTTTCATAATATTATTATAATATTATTATCAAAATAGCGAAAAAGCAGAAAAAGCGAAATCCGATTGTAAGAATATTCATTGTGCTCAAAGAGAAATAGATACCAACATGTCGGGCATATTTCAGTTTTCAGGAAACCGTAGAATGAGGCAGACAAAGCCAGGCGGTCGCGCTTTGCTTTACAGACGAGAATACTTATTTAGATTATGTATTTGTTTTTAATTCTTTCCGCATTATAATTACGTTTATTTATGTGTATTTTTTGCGTTTTGTGTACTAAACGAGAATTTTTTTGTCGGATTTTGTATTTAAGTTGTAGTTACTTTGTTGGCAAAGCTTTTATGCAAATATTTTTTTATTTGTAGGGATAGTTAACTTTTCATCAAAGAGTTGTGTACAATATAATACTAGCTTCTGCCTGCGGTTAATTTTGTATTCCAAGGGAATATTATACCGGGATGAAAAGCTCATGTGCTATTCCAGACCATAATCTATCTCTTTGCCAAATTTCATCGAGATCCGTTCAGCAGTTCTGGCGTGATTGAGTAACAAACATCCTTCCATCCAAACTAACGCATTTATAAGGAAGAAGAAGAAGAAGTAAGATAAGACTATATCCATGTATCTTCACCTCCCCCTACTCTTTGCGTCGATTCTTTGATACCAGTGGTCTGTGGTCGTGACTACATCATAGTTTCAAAACATTCTCCTTGATTCTGTTTTTCCACTTGCGACTTCTTTCAGCAACACGTGGTGTCGGCGGTATCTTTATTACAAACGGTTTAATAAGCAAACTCAGCTCTTATCGCGAACATCAGCCATCATCCAGGTTGCCTGGATGAGATCGCGGAATACAATAAGGCCACCCGTTGTATATTTTTAGTCTTAAGTTTCTTTTGTTACTGCATTTTCTGGTGTACAATAAAGTATACATAAATAGATAAATCACAAGATTACACAGATAACCAGTTAGCTGCTCCAATCTAGTTTTTTGGCAGCCTCTACCAGTCACTCAGAGTAAAGCACAATTTCCGCCATTTTGTGGTAGAATGGTAATGTCTTCCCTAATAACTGCCTTAAAACAAAGCGAGCGCTGGAAATATGCCAGGCATCCACTGGAAAGTACAGTATTCATGATTTTAGACTTATATTATTCTGGAATAATATTACTGAAAATTAACATTATAATATGCACAGCAGGGGAATATGGCATTATAATATGGGATTTTATTTTATTTTTCCAGTCTATAGTTTTAAAAGAGAAATGCAACAAAAGTTTCAATTCACACTGATTTAATAAAAAGTTTTCGAAGATCGTAGCGGTGTAGCTCCGTAGCACGTATTCACGTAGCGGCGTAGCACCGTAGCAAGAAGCTCGTAGCAGCGTAGCACGTAGCCCCGTACTGGCGTAGCATAGTCCGTAGCATGTAGGTTACGAGACTTCGAATCTAAATGTTGAAGATTTATTATTTTTGATAATTAGGCTATTGAATACATTACTCATTCTTTTTTCAAATAATTTAAAACGTTTATTTTCTCTTTTTTTTTTTTTTTTTTTTTATAACCTATAGGCTCGCGCTTGACCACAATCTCACCCGATGGTAAGCGATGATGTGGTCGACGGTGAAACACGCTTGCCCAGAAATAACCTATTCACTCTTGACTTAAAGACCCCTAGATTGTAGCTATCGGGAAACACAGACTCTGGCAGGGAATTCCACTCCTTAGCTGTACGCATAATAAAAGTGTTCCCAAAACGTTTTGTGCGTATGGGTGGGATGTCTACCATGTATCGATGGCGCATCGCCGTACGTCTGGTAGTCCGATGATGGAACGGGCTAGGTGGAATTATATCGTGCAATTCCATCGCACACTCCCCGAAATGTAACCGATAAAAAACCGACAGGCTGGCAACTCGGCGACGATGTTCAAGACTCTGGAGCTTTGACTTGACCAGCGCCTCATCGCCGATGAGCCTCTTGGCTCGCTTTTCGATCGACTCTAGTGCGTCAAGCTGGTATTTGGCTGATCCGTCCCAGAGATGAGAACAGTACTCCATGCATGATCGAACTTGCGCTTGATACAAGTTGAGGAGCTGTTCTGGCGTGAAGTACCGTCTCACCTTTGCAAGGATCCCCAGCTTTTTGGCAGCCAGCTGAGCCTTTGCCTCAATGTAAGGGCCAAAATTGAGAGTAGATGTCAACGTAACGCCAAGAAGCTCAAGATGGTCAGTTATTGGCACGGTCGCATCTCGGAAAGTTGGATCTGGGTAAAATTGGCTCTTTTTAGCGGAAAAAAGACACGCCTGGGTTTTAGCGGCATTAAACCTGACCAGATTGGCATCGCCCCATTCGGAGACTGCCTGCAAGGACAGGTTCAAGCGCTCCACCATGGCCTCCCGGAGAGACCGGATCTGAGGCCCGGTAGCACGAGCGTTGGACAAGTATCTCTCAGCAACAGTGCTGTCGTCTGCATACCCAAAGGTGCCGGGTTTAAGCAGATCGTTAATATGCAGCAAGAATAAAGTTGCTGAGAGTACCGACCCCTGAGGGACCCCGGCATTGATATCCAATTGGTCCGACGAGCAGCCATCGATAACCACTCGAATGGACCGATCTCTCAGGAAGTCTGCAATCCAATCACACAGACCACCGGGCAAACCGAATGAAGGAAGCTTACCAATAAGGCTTTCGTGCCAGACCCTATCAAAAGCCTTCGAGATGTCGAGGGAGACGGCAAGCGCTTCCCCGTGCCTCTCGATGGCCTCACTCCAGATGTGAATGGCATACGCTAGAAGATCCCCAGTAGACCGATTTCGGCGGAAGCCGTATTGGCGGTCACTAAGGATATCGTTAGATTCTAGGTATGCCAGGAGCTTCGTGTTAAGTACACGCTCCATACTCTTACAGAGTATGGACGTTACAGAGATGGGTCTGTAATTGGCCGGGTCAGCTCGACTACCCTTCTTGGGCACGGGCTGTACGTTAGCTAGCTTCCAAGCATTCGGCACTTTTCCAGTCTCATACGAAAGGCGGAATAGGCGTGTCAAGATCGGAGACAGTTCAGGCGCACAGGTTCTGAGAACTATTGCTGGTATTCCATCCGGGCCACTAGCCTTGTTCACGTCGAGGTTGCGCAGTACCTTACGGACGTCCTTTTGGTGGATACGAATGTCCGACATACTCGTCTCGCATCCATCAGGATAAGAAGGGGGCCGCGCGTCACCAGGGTTCAGACGTGAAGATTCCGCAAAAAGAGAGGCAAATAAATTTGCCTTCTCCTCAGCAGAGTGGGCCAGCGACCCGTCGGGTTTCAGCAGTGGTGGTAGTGAGGGACGGCTGAAGTTGGACTCGACCGACTTAGCCAGGGACCAAAACGCTTTACTACCTGCTGGGTAAGAAGCAAGTTTGGCCCCTATTCGGCCAATGTGGTCGAACCGAGCCCTTCTCAACACCTTCTTGCAGGACTTGGCAGCCCTGTTGTAGGCTTTCTTCCTTTGACCCACGTCACTCGCTTTGCGCGAACGAGCGTCAACCCATGCCAGGTACGCCTCATGTTTAAGCGCGTCGGCGCGATGACATTCAGCGCCAAACCATGGCCGGTCAACATTGGTCATTGTTACGTCAGAAAACGGAATGTAGTACTCCATTCCCTGACGCAACACATCCGTCACGTTGTCCGCGCACGCCGTAGGATCATCCGAAGAAAAGCAAGTAGGCTGCCAAGGATAACATGCGAAGAAAGATCGCAAGCCATCCCAATCTGCTGACCTGTACCGCCAAACCCGCCGCGTGCCTCTTGGGCTGGGATCGGGCGGGGAGTAGACGGACACAGACTTCACCAGACAATGGTCGGAACTACCCAAAGGTGAAGTTATCGACACAGAGTATCGGTCTGGCTCTGTTGTCAGCAGAAGGTCCAAGCAATTGGCCGTGTGCGAATCAACATCCGGCACCCTCGTTGCCCCCTGGACCAGCTGGGTAAGGTTAAGCGCAAGCGCAAGCTTACGCATCTCCCGTCCAGCATGGTCAGTGCACTGGTATGGGAAGAGCCACTCCTGGTGGTGGGCATTAAAGTCCCCCAGTAACACTAATTGGGCGGAAGGGTACCGCTGCTGTGCCGCATCAGCCGCCTCACTGAGGTACTCTGTGAGCCTGGTTGTCTCCTGATCTCCACTGTGCGAGCGGTAGACACAGGCGTAGATAATTTTATCCAGACCTGTGTCCACTAGAGCCCACAGCGTCGAAAATCTTGGGTCCTCAAGGTTACGGAGACGCCGATAGCAAGTGTCGTCACGGGCGTACATACACACTCCCGCGCGCGGTTTATAATTGTGCTCCAGGGTAAACCCTGGGTAAGATAGGTACGACGCGTCTGACGGACTCGCTATCTGCGTCTCCGTAAGGAAAAACAGCGCTGGTTTTTCAGTCTCCAGGTGGTAGTGGACTGCAGAGAGATTTGAGTGCAGACCTCTAATGTTGGTGAGGTGCACTTTCTGCACAAAATTAAAAAAAAAAATATATGGCATGCCTTGCAGTTCTGAAGTTACTTAAATCTTAAAATAAAACCAAGTGGCTCTAACTTAACCTTTCGATCTTATTCTATTTTTATCCAACCTTAGCACAAATGATACAATACACTTAGGGGAATCGTCGTCAGCGATCGTCCATTCACCTGGAGTACCGTATTAGTACCGGTGCCACGTACAATTACGCGATACGTGTCACTAAGTGGTGCCACGACGTACGTGAATGCAAAAGGTCCACGCTTTTCGCAAAAAATCATCTCCGGTGGGTTGATTTTCGCGTCTAATCAAAAATATCTACTTTTAGTCTGTCAGCTTCTGACAGCGGCTTCGTCTAAGTAAAAGTCGAAATTTAGGGCACGAACTTCTAGGATTACAAATATCCTATGTTTTTATCAATTCCTGACTATGTGCTAAGTTTAATTTAAAATGTTAAATTTTTTGAAGCGTGATTGATTAACAATACCTTGACATATTTATTTTTAACCCCCGCCGGAAAAAGAGGGGAGTTATAAGTTTGACGTGTGTTGCTGTTTATCTGTCTGTGGCATCATAGCTCCTAAACGGATGAACTGATTTTGATTTAGTTTTTTTTTGTTTGAAAGGCGATTTAGTCGAGAGTGTTCTTGGCTATGTTTGAACAAAATTGGTTCAGCCGTTCAAAAGTTATGGGCGTTTTACTGTTTGAATCGGGGTGTTTTCGCAAAATATCGTGTCATAATTACGTGTTCAATAGATTGCCGATAGAAGCGTGTCTACTATGTACTAGATAAATTATGTAGCATGAAATTAAAATGTGTCGGGGGTTTTGAAATTTTACTTGTTACTAAGATTATCCTACTGCAATAGAAGTCTATATGTGCACAAGGTTTAGAGTTCCTTGCGCTATTTTCCTTAACCTGTAAATTTAACTTGATACTTCAGATTTTGAACTAAATAAATAAATATCAAAGCGTGATTTCAAGTAGACCTTTTGTATCTTCTCTCCTCTCCAGTAAATTTTACCTCGTACGTGACATCACCGTACGTACGTGTTTTTTGTAAAGCGATCGCATTTAGAGAGCGTTTAGAGAAGAGGTGTCGTGCGACAATGTCGTACGATTATATAGTCGCATGATTATATAGAAGGGTAGGTGCTAATGTTATTGTCATTGGATTGGAGGGTAGCCGTGAAAAATTGTCACGAGGCAATGAATAGAAATGTTGGAATTTGGTATGGGGTAAGGAGATAGGGATACGGAATTAGAGGTAAAATCTATGAACTCTTGTTGTATGTAGTTTATTGAAATTATAATTACTATCGATAGTAAGGAATTTGTTATTTTAGACCGGGACCGGGTTAACTAGAAATTCACTCTAGCACAATATAAGATTGACTACAAAGTTGTTAAAAAAACAATCCCTCGCGTGTTTTCTTCTAAAACTGGTCCATTATAACTTGACTCATTAAATTGTTATTCAAACATTAATTAATTTCATTTCGGTCCCTAAAACCTAAATGCTAAAACAATTACAAAATGAGTTTAACTAAGCCTCTATAGCTCCCAGTGCTACAATTGTATTACAAGAGAAAAGATAATTATTTGATAAATTCATTTTCTTTTTACAATATGGTAGGTACTAGAATACACAGACTTATGAATATGTAGTTAACCTCACGGTTTGACCTGACTCGACCAACGTGATATATTCATAGAGTTTAATAAGTTCACTGAAAAGTTAATAAAACTACCTGAATTATCTATCTTAAATCTAAGTTATCAGGATAGAAAACGTTGATAATATGTTACTTTTGCAATGGATCTATTCATATCGTATTTTAAATCTGGTTCAGAAGCATATTTTTTTCAAATTATAATATTTTACTTCAAGTAAACATTCTACACACTATCAGGGGCTAAAGAAGCGTCAGAAGCTATTCGGACGCTCCCAATTTACGTTTTTCCATGAAGAAGTAATTTATTTACTTTGACGTATAATTCAACAGAAATTTTTAAATCTTTTATTAATAAGATGTTTCTTTTGTTACAGGTATGTTCCTTGAGCGGATTACAGAATGGAATGACAATAGGACGAAATAATACAATACCTTCAGTAAGTTAACGCGGTCGGCTTGGTGAACAAACGTCGCCACACACGAAACAAGCAAATATGAATATTTGAATAACCATAAATAATAATATTTACCTTTCGGATCCCTTTAACAACTCAATAGAAATGCAAAAACCCGTAAAGATCAAAATCTGAGGTCTACCTCAAGACTCGTGAAAATCATCCTTTTGTTATTAATATGTTTGGGCGGGTGGGAAGTAACTCAGCCGCCCAAACAGCGATACCTCCGCCCTCACGGTTCACGCTCTCTCACCGGATGTATACGATTTGTTGTGATTTCTTGCCAATTCGTCGGTTTGGGGTGAAGCAAATGCCACAGGTACATTGATTTTTACATAGGTTTATTTATTTCATTGGACTCAACGTACGACTCAGAAATTGAGCTAAACACAGCTTATCAGTTTTTATAGTAGAGGCAAAAATAGGTTACTAAAGATCAATAAGGGGAAGTTGATATACTGCTGAAACTTTCAAAATCCTAGCAATGCAAAATAGAATACTCGTCGCGCTTCCATATTATGCAGCAAAATTCTAAAAAAATATTTTCAGCTCTATTTTGTAGTTCCAAAAAGCTTTTTGAAATTAAATATTTCAAACATATATGCAATGGCAATATACCTGAGTATAATCCTTTGTTGACTTTGTAGGTAAACTGTTTGTTACATATTGAACACACACGGTAACTGCATGTTACACAGCTTCACAAACAAACGCAATTGCTCGCGATGCTCAAACCGTGCTCAACATGCTCAACTATGCTGTACATGCTCGGGTATGCTCGTTAGCTGAGCACGTGATGTGCATGCCGAGTATCGATCAGTTCGGTGGCAACTTACTGTTGTTTGGCATGCGATGGATTGAGATTTAGTACCTCTGAGCAGCTTTGTTTTTCGCAAAACTATTGGCTTTAAAACTCTATTAGATGGAATCGATTTCAAATAAACCTAAAACTGAGAACAGTACAATATGGTATGGCTTTATTGTAAAGTTGTAACTTTGTTCATATGGCAACCCTCACAATCTTAAATAATTAATCTTGTGGATCTTTTCTTTATCTCCTTAATCATATAAATTATAACTAAGTATGGCAATCAATTCGTATGCTACTTTATCATTAAAAATATCATGAATATATTCAAAGCCTGAATTAAAAGGAATCATGTTTCTACAAAATATAATAATCTATTCACAAACAAAAGCACAATATAAAACTACCCTCCATAACGTAAGACAATACAATAGTTACCTGGTAGAACCCGACACCCAGTTCAAACAGCCTGCTCTCCTCCCGTCGTTTCGCCGGCAGTTTCACCGGGTGCTGAATGAAAGCCGTCTCGTCCGGTTTCGTCCGGTGTTGTCCGGACACGGCCGACAGTTGTTTCGACCGACACTTGCACATGTTGTCTGCGACCGTTGTGACAGACAGGTATACGTTCTCTTGTGATATTTAAGCCAACGGAAGCTATTTGTGGGATGTTACTTTGTTTGGCTTGTAGTTTTGAGGCTATTTGTGTTGCGGCTAAGTCTGGTTTGGTTCATATTTACACGGACTAGATAACTTGCAGTCGCATTTTATGCCTACTTAAGTTACCATGGATCCTGTAAAAATAATTGTATGTGTGAATGAATATATATATAAACCTAGTTCATAAAGATACGTGATTAAGTTTGAATTATTTTAATACTCTTAACCACCATACGTAAAATAACAGAGTCACCGAGCCTCAGCAGAATACATTTATTGTAGGAGCATTTTCTCTTCATATTGGGGACAATGCAACTTTCTTTAAAAAGTCGATTTCTTCGTAACTGTGGATTAATTAAAACTTCGGCGTGCACTCCGGCCATATTCTTTTAGTCTCGCGTAAAAAACGCCAACTTTACGTTGAAACGTCTACTGAACTTGTTTTTGTCTATCGCTAAACTGGGACAAAAGTCTGTTTTATTTTTTATCAAACTAATTGTGTTTTTCTGTTGTTAAATATATTCTTACAACAGTAACCTGAACTAAATGGGGTTTTTAACCCTAAATACGATGTAACCCTAAATAAAAGCATCTTTGTGATCCCCGTATACGATATTAGCAAAAAACAATAGGCTCGGTTTTCCTTATTACTCCATTGTATTCTTCTTCCATAGTCTTATATTACTGTGTTGCAAAAGTAAGGTAATAATAAACGTCGCGTAAATCTAAGTTTCTGCCTCAAACCGATTATATTCAGTTTCATCCGGTATAAGCCAGATGGGCGCGGTTCCCGCTAGTTATATTAAAAACTGTTTGAGATCGTCTTATCAGGCAGCTGCGACTAGGCTATATTAAATACTGCTTTAATTTATTTTCATTCTTTTACTTTATATGTATTAAGATAAGATTCGCTGTTATTCTTTGGAGAACTTTGGATGGTAAATTGGATATAAGACAATATGCTTGTATAACGTTTTCTTTGTGATGTTACTTATTAGAGATTCTTTATGTAACATGTAGGGCAATTGAATTTTAACATGAGAGGTAGATTTAATATTTATCTTAGTAAGATCTACAATTATCTTTGAGTAACGTACTGTAAGTAATTCAGACTTTGAATTTAAGATCTAATCAACATTAAAACTAACATATTGTTGGAGTTTTCTCTAGAGATATTGTCGAGACAAATCTTCAACAACTTCAGCTAAAAGTCTCAATATTTATCATGTTCCACACGCAAGACTTGTTAATTAAACAGGCATGACGTACGATGAGCTTGAATGACGCGCGCTGAACTCAGGCAAGGAGCCGGCTCCATGAATAATCAACCATCTGAATAATTCAACTCCCAGACCTTTTGAATATTCCGCCGTCACTTTTTGATACAGCCGTCATTTTTTGCGACTGAAGGAAAATTATTTTAGGTAACGTTGATTTAGCGGTACCGATCTCCCGGTCTATTGGTTTCATTTGAATATTAATTGAAAGTGATCGTGTTTTTTCGCGTAAAATTTGTAATTTTTTGTCAGTTTTATTAAAATAATGGTTTCTTTTTTGTGAGGTTGATAGCTGTCTGTTAGAGAGCGATTATTTAGCAGAATTGTTTTAATTGGTGAGAACAAAAAGGTTATATCAACAGTTATAGCATCAGAGTTACCATTTATTACTTTCAATTTTTGGGGATCAGCTGTTATTTATGGGATCGTTTCATCGATGGCTATTTTATTACTGCTACGATAGAATTTCATGTCACACCGAATACTTTATGGACATTGTTACTTTATGGACTTTTATTAATATGGCTCCTAATAACGATATAGAATTGATCACACACGTGCCCAAAAATTTAGTAGACAACGTTTTGTCTTTTATATAAAAAATGTTCATTGTATTCTTGTTTACCCGATTGCGGCAGAATCCTAAAGGAGGGTAATGTTTTTGATCCATTATATTACTATAGAGAACTCGGCAATCTAAACTCTAACAGAAAACTTAAGCTCATTGTAATCCTATTCAATTTAAACTCTTAGTAATGAAGTGTTTCCGAACTAAATGCCTTCAATCCAATCGACTTACGAAAGCCGACCATTCAGTTCATTCGTTCATTCACTAGACTTTGGCTTCGACTTCCAAGCGAACTTTCGAAGTTGATTTATTCTAGCCTTTTGATCGGCTAAATAGTTTGTCGTTTAAAGTTTTGGGCTAACAATTATTTATGTAAATAATTTAAAATGTTTTGCTGGAGTTTGGAAGTTAAATTTAAATATGTCTCAAGGGTATTGTGACATTTTTGGGAGAGTTTATTTTTTTTTTAAGTTTAGTAGTAAAGCCTTTATCATGTAACAAAAGTAGTTTAATCAAGCGTCAGTCAGAATGAAAACAATTATATCCCGATTTTTTTAATACTTTTATAAATACTTATTATTTCCAAAGTTATGAGATCAGTTGATTTTATTTTGTAACCTCGTACAGCCTTAACCACCTACCTGTATCTATTGTATTGTTACAAATGAGATACCTTTGCTTTTTGGTAACCTGTGCCTTTGACTACATAAACATAATTATTACGTCGCAGGAAATTGAAAATGGCAGCCTGAAATGACATGTAATTTCTTACTCATCATCATCGTTTCAGCCGAAAGACGTCCACTGCTGGACATTGGCTTAAGCAGTTACACCAATGGAGCTCAAATGACTTCAGTATCTGCATCATCATAAGAGAGAGCGAACATCGGCTGATGAAGACGGACCTTAATAGCGGCAGTTGATGGCAGTTCCAAATACCGGCAGTTGAAGATGGAGCCTAACCCCAGCAGTTGAAGACGTTGAGCATCCGCGGGAGCCTTGCGTGTGCTCTTATTGGTAGTGTGGCTGATAATCTATCATAAGACACACGCGGCTCTTGCTGTCTCACTCACTCACCAGGAGAGAAGAGGATAGAAGACTGAAGAAGTTACTGATACTTCCATGCAGTGTTTAGAATTATTATCTATTCCTATGCATTGTTTTTTTATTAACATGTTGTATTGTTTCTGTACATCTATAATCCATTTGAAATAACATGAAACATTTAAAAATTCCCTATTTACAGCCCGTCCAACCATCATCTTTATATTTACGGAAAAGTAATCAAAACTTTAATTTATTTCAAATGGTTTATACATTCCGTTCACATTGATCTAATGATGCAAACTTAGTGTTAACATAACAGTGAACGGACTGTGTCTGTCTACTTGTCAACTCCGAAAGCAAACCAAACTGACAAGTAAACCATAGTTCGATATGTAAAATGTTGACTTCATGACGTAGTCTATATGCCAAACTTTTTGAACACAAATCCAGGGAAAATTAACAATTTGACGAAAGTGATTTTCAACCGCCGGCTGGCGTTTAACGAAGGCGGTAAGAGGATTACCGTGCGAACAAACAGGCAATATGGCTGCCGGGCTCTGTGTACGAACACATTAGTGATCAGACGGCACGGTGCGCGGCAACGGACGGGTTAGGTATTTAATAGACGGTAATATTGGGAACAGTACTGGGAAATATCGTGGATTACGGGATTTTGTTATTGGCTACAAAAGGCAAGAGAAGTTTGTGTTTATTTTAACTACGAGTAAGATTCATCTAAGTGAAAGACTCGTCGGCCTCCAAATTCTACTCGGTCGTTAGGGACGAGCTGGACAGAACCGGTGGAGGCATCATCCGCTCCAGGTGCAAACCTGATGCTGACCACGATCCTCAGACATGAGGGAGAGAGAAGATTCATCTTAATTTGGAAACATGATTTATATTACAAGCTTTTATATTAAAAGTTGCATTGTCTCGAAAAATAAACGTGTGTGTAAAATTTCAGTTCAATCGAACACCTGGAAGCGAGTGAAATTGAACTAGCAAGTTTGATTACAGACACCGAGACAAATGACAGTAATTAAAAATCTTTTTTTATAACAAGCTTTTGCATATTCTTCTCAGCAAACCCTTTCATTTTATACCCATATAATGGCAGCACACAAAAAAAACTAGACCGCCATCTTCGGCTGTTCGCCATATTCAATTTAGAATGACATCACTTAGCTAACCATGCATTGTCATCCAAACTAAACGTGTAAGCAAAATTTTATCTTAATCGTTGAAGGATAACTGCTTTAAAATTCAGTTGAAAGATTTGACCCGAAAACACTTACATACATACATATATTGCAAGTTAATTAAAAGCTTGTAAAAAACGACTCACGAGACAAAAACATACAATGTGTTTTGTGTCTCTACGGGCCCTAGTTAGCTGTACTTTTTTTGTTAAATTCCAATTACCTTTACCTATTCAGATGAAAATGGCTTCTCGCGTAATACCATACTAACGTATTTACAAAAATGTAAATAACGAAATAAAATTGTTGGGGCTGAAACAATTTTTAAACAAAAAGCCCAAAAAAACAGACACGCTATTTGTGAAATGAATTTCGCATCGAACAGTACAAAATGGTATTGAATTTGAGAGTGAGTTTCGCAAAATGGGGCGGCACCGGCGAACTAGGATGGACGAAATATCTGAATTATTTCATAAAATATAGTATTTGTTGCTACATGTCAGCTTTGCTTTGTCCAACCGTGCCAAAAATACAACATACATGAACCCACGCCTTTTTTCAGAAACTACAGAATGCTACGATTCTTACATACTCCTTTTGCTTCACTCACGTTCATACGTCTAGTCGTACACGCACGCTGGTTAAGAGTACTGCGCACCTGACCTTTCTAAACAACATCAACAATAAGGTCAATGTGTGTCCTTCTAAATATGTTATAAATTAATTAAAAAATGAACGAAAGAATAAAATAAGAGAAAAAAGATTACAATAAAATGAAATAAGAATTATATCGAAGTATACACGTACTACCCATGCATAGTGCCATTTCTCTTAGAAGTAGGTACTATAGAAACCTGGCTTTTCCTGAGGGTTTCTAATACTTTGGTAGGAAATGCGTCATGTATTGGTTTATATCTCATTTATTTCAGTCAACTGTCTGTCTAATAATTCCTTCTTCAAAATTCAATTAATTAAGCATTCAAATTCAGCTCGAAGTATAAGTAGCTGTAATCTATAAGGTTCACTTCAACAGGCAACTTTTATAGTAGCTTACTAGAAAATTCACATGGACATACATATCCAGGGACCATCATAAATATCACATACTTATTCATGGCTATAATTTCCAAACCACACAGAAAGGCGAATGCAAAATCTGAGCCACCACATACTCCTCAGTTTATTAAATTCACGTTAATTAAGGTATTAATCAAGCGAGGTGAGTCAGGAATATTGAAACCGCGGGTAGTTGGAACAAATTGCGATTTGTATTGAAAACCGATACATTGCGGTGTTGCGCAGCGCATACACGAGGGGAAGCGAATTCGGCAGATTTCGCCGAACTATTCGAAATTAAAGGGGAATTTGTGGTCGAATTTGAGGGTAGGTCGTCGTTACCGGTCGTGGTTTATTATTTTGATGATGTAACTAGGGCACGGTTTGATTTAAATGAGGTTGTAAAACATAAATAGTAATAAGGGGATGTGGTTCATATTACGTACCACTGTGGGTGAAAATGCCACGGTGTGGGCCCATATACTAACCATACAGTATGTCACATACAGTACATGGGGATTTGTAGAAAATATATAACGTCACCTGCTCCTACGGTGTGAAGGTTGTTAAATCTTAATATACTTCGTTGGTTTCTAAAGTAGGTAAACTTTTAAAACATCAAATAGAATAAAATTTAAGGCATCGATTTAAAAGTAATTATTTAATAACCTGATCAAACTTTTCAACTTATTTCCTCCGCCAGTTAACCATCACTTCTTGTCAGTCAATACACTCAGGATTTACACAACTTTTACGGTTCACTCTAGTTTCACTTTGAAAACTCTTCAAACCTTTAATCAGAACGCTCTACATTTTAATAAGCCACCATCCTTTGAGAGACTATCTTCAGAGGGTCGTTATTTTTATCTTTTTACATTTAATATTTACCGGCTTTTGATGAGAAATAAATACAGCAAAATATCTTGTTATTGAGGAATATTTTCGTCAAAGTTAAATACAGTTAATAAATATCTATTTCCACTCTTCAATTACAAGTAAACAACATTCTAGATGAGAGCTCTCAACAAATAAAACACAAGTTTATACCAACAATCATCTTTGATACGGAGAATTCTGTACATAATTATTAATTGGCATTTGAAAACTGGGTTACATGGGTAGCGAGATACATCCCAGAACTTACTTCCAATTCATATTTCGGCGGTATATTTTCACGAAAACGAACGATCATTTGTATTTCGGATTCTACGAAATTACGAAACTGTTTCTAGGAGAACTGAATAGAATTAATTTCCAGGTAGGAAATTCGGGTAAGGTAGATGTGTACCAGGTATTCGTGGAGTTACTATCTTTGTGACAAGCAGCTGAAATTGACCTTTGAAAAGCTGACTTACGAGTATTTTGTGTCGAGTCTACTTACATTTTTTTCTATTACCGCCTCTTTTTTCTTATTATTATGCCTCACGTTTATTCCGTTAGGAAACAGACTTCGGCAGGGACTTCCACTCCTTACCTGTATGCATAATGAAAGTATTCCCAAAACGTTTTATGCGTATGAGTGATTTGTGATTTGAGGAATATTATCAATGACTGCTCTTAAAATACTAAGTTATTAATATGAATTGTTTCTAATGTTTAACAGTTCTGAGAACGAATGTAGTTTGGACTTGTTTGAATATAATTTGAATGATTTAAAAATAATTTTAGGGATTGTACCCGTCGAGCCGTCTTGTAACTGAGCAATTAGAAACTGAAAATTGAAACGCTTTTTTAATCAAAACTAAACAAAGTCTTCAAAAAAGTAAAATGGGCTTGAAAATATTATTCTTGCTGGAAATATTAAGAAGAGAGAAAATTCTCGTAGTTTCAGTAGAAACAGTGTGTTATTAGTGAATGTAGAGTGTATTCAGAATAGCTGCGAGCGTAGGGCTGCGAGAGTAATAACTTAGACGAAATAAAAACGATACACTTTGCAAAACAGTTACCTACAAAATTGCTACAAAAATCTCTCAAAATGTATTTCAAGTTTTGTAGCTTTTTTTTAGCTTGTTTATTTGACAGTTAATTTAACTTTTCTTTTTTTTACAATTTATCTGGTAGATTTTTGAAACCTATAAAATAAGTCCCAAGAAAGTCAGTCACAAAAGAATGTATTTCTTTGGCCAACGTTGTGTCCTCCTGTACTTACTTGTATAAAGCCTCCAAACCTCTCAGTTCTGTACGATGTCTGGCTTCTGTGCACTATATGAAAAACAGTTGTTAAGCAGCCCTATGCCCCGTGCCGCGCTTGAATTAACATTCATTTTCTAGAATATTTCTTTAAATTAGAAATGATCAGCATTTACTGAAAACTGCTCGGATGTTGAAGTATCTCGGCAACATTTTAATTTCACTATTATTAGAGAAACTCTATTCACTATCGGTATAGTATAGATTCAATATTAGCTATCCCCAATCCCTTAGCTGAAAAGGGATAGGTTGTACTTTATAGTAGATTCACTTTTACTACATACTTGCCCCAATATTGCCCTTGAATTACGTTGCAGAAATACAGTTTGATTTTATACATGAATGAACTTGGTTAATCTGTACTAAAAATATACTTAGCTCAAATCAGATTCTAAAGTTTAGTTCCTTTTTATCGGCAATGAAAACGTCTAGATTTTTATAGAACACCTTTACTTGTAGAACAAAAAGATTTTTATATTTAACTCAAAAGAGTGTTAAAGTAGCACAAAAACTGGCTTTGTATAATAATAAGCTGAAAATAGCTTGAAGCAAACAAGTCAAGGTTTTATTTTCGCCTTTTAAACGCCGACCGCAGGATTCGCACAGCGGGCCAAAATAACTGTACCTCACAATTTTATATACGACCAGAATAAATTTGTTTAAGATAGCCCTCGGATAATAGGATATTTTGTCATTAAATAGCTCCTGTATATATTTTGTCGTAATTTGTGTGACTTCGCCCACGGCTGCTCTTTTGTGTCCATGTAATTACCTTAGTGGTACTTTATGTAGGGACTTGCTATTTATGTAAGCCGGATTTTAATGTGATGTAGATAGCACTTGTTTAATGTATGTAGAGTTTGCTGTGGAAATGTGTTTCGTGTGAGAATATACAACGTACTAAAACGGAAATTAAAGTAGCTGAGCCATGTTGTAATGTAGGTAAGTTTTAGTGAGAAAGTTAATGTTGCTTCTCAAAGGTTAATTAGAATCTTACTTTAAGCCGTAAAATTGCTCTTTAATACATGGTCGTATAAAAAATGAGCAACCAATTAATTTTACATGATTCTCAGAAAAGTATAACTAATCAAGCTATGCTTCGGTCTCTTACACAAAATATACCTATAAAAGTACAAAAGTTCCTTAAAAAAACGAACATAAAACCACTAACTTACAAGTACTTACGATACTGCAATCCCAAACAGCAGTTTCAAACAAAAAGTGACATTAAAATGCTAAGCAATGTGAGTACTTTAATTGGTCTGCAGTGTAAAGCTGCCCGGTACAGTCAACCGCTCTGTCTAGCTACTCTCTGCTCTTCCCGGCACTGTAAAGGTCACACTATTTTTGTAAACCTTTTATTGATCGAACTGGGTGATACAGTCTTTTCTAGATCCAGCAAATATTGCGCTAGCTACTTAATTTGCCTCAATTATTATTTTCTGGCTAATTGTGGTTGTGGTATCCAAAAAGACAGTTGAAGCGTTTAATTTTTTCGACGTTTTTTCTTGTCACCACTGTTGAGTAATGGTTCGCAATAGAGTGGCAGGCTTATCCCATAACAAGTAAAATTTCACAATTTAAAAAACCCCCGACGCATTTATCTTGCGAAAACACCCCGATTCAAACAGTAAAATGCCCATAACTTTTGAACGGCTGAACCGATTTTATTCAAACATAGCTAAGAACACTCTCGACAAAATTACCTTTCAAACAAAAAAAACTAAATTGAAATCGGTTCATCCGTTTAGGCGCTATGATGCCACAGACAGACACACAGATACACAGATACACAGCAACACACGTGAAACTTATAACACCCCTTCTTTTTCCGGCGGGGGTTAATAAAATGACAGTCAAAGATTAAAATAAAAACACTACGTTAACAAATCGTCACTTCTACCAAATTAGCGGTCTCAGACTAGCAAGCCGAATGGGATCCGAACTCTCCCGAATGAAAGCCGAACGCGAGCCAACTGTCAGCCTACCGTGAAACCAAGCTAATGGGTGTAAGCCGGTACCTGGTAATTATTGTACTAATAGTCTAAGAGCTCACGTACGGAACACTAACTCAATTTTTCATTTCATTTCATTTATTTCATTAACAATTTTTACATTGTATCGAAATTTTACACAAAATTATAAAATAAAAATTAAAGATTTACATAAAGATAGTAATAAAAGAGTAACCCAATAAATTCATTAAAGTAAATGTCAAATAAAGAATGTAAAAACAAATTAATTCAGAATCATCCAATACAAATAATAATCAAAAATAATAGTGGCAAATCAAATATATTACTAATTCCCATACAAATGTCAAAAATATTGTTTATACACATACAAAAGTCGTCAAAAATAAAATAAAAATACAATGTCAATAAAAATAGTAGGTAATTATATAATGTAAGTCTAGTTGTATGTGTCACAGAGAAACTCATCAAGGGTGTAGTAGCACTTTTCTATCAAAAATGATTTTAACTGTTGCTTAAATTGATGTAAATTGTAAACTGATTTTAAGTGTACAGGTAGTTTATTAAACAGTTTAACCGATTAATAACCTGCAGCATGACTCACTACTTTTAAATGAGGTTGCATCTTATTTTGCAGATCCTTACGCCTAGTAGCTTCCCGGTTACTTCTTTCCTCTGGTGTTTCAGAATTCTGCAGCTTTTTCATAAGATCAGTAAGAAGAACTAAAATATACAAACATGGGACCGTTAGTATCTGAAGCTCTTTAAAGTAGTCCTTACACGATTCCCACTGTGGAATTCGTACTATGGTTCTTATGGCCCTTTTTTGTAATTAGATTTTAATCACAACGATGTAAAGTGGATCAGGGTTGATTATTTTAAGGTTGCAGTTCAAAAAATGCATCGCAGTTAGGGTTGCTAGGCGTCCGGATAAAGCCGGACATGATCAGGCTTTTTGGTTACGTGTGCGGCCAAATTAGACGGTGTCCGGCCTGTCCGGTTTTTGCTAGGCTTTTTAAATTTAATGTTTTTTGTCAATTTTAAAGAAAAATGAGCTTTTAAAGCAGTTGAAGAAAATATTAATTGCTTTATGTTACAATGAATTTATAGTTTATTTAAGATTTTTTTAAGATCAGTCCATAATTAACGAATAAAACGTTAAAAATACCTGAAAACATACATACAGCCGAAAAAAGAACCTCCTCCTTTTTGGAAAGTCGGTTAAAAATAGGCATACGCGGGGAACACAAAAGACGAAAGCCTAATCAGCTGGGTGTTGCAAAACAAGAAAACCCTCACTCTGCAGTTAATTGCTATAACTTGATTAATATTATGGTTACCTCTCATTACTCAAACGCCTGCACCGAGGCAGATAAACAAACCACGTTAATTGCTACCTGCCCCCCGGCCTAGGCAAGTAAAGCTATGACCACACTGACGCTAATGCCACGCGAGACAAGACTGCCTTGTTTCAATGATTAGGACGACACGCGATTATTCACGTCAGTTTGAACACCTCCACACAAGTAAGTTGACACAACAAACTAGATAACACTCACTCGTAGCACAAAACACACACTCAACACTCACACCTTTTGTTTATTATGTCATTTCTTGTTATTGTTTCGTTTAGTGCTCTATTATTAACAAATTCACAAATGTAATTAGAAATAACCTATTTTTCTCGAAGAAAGAGACGGCATTTGTGATATTCATAAGAATGTATGGTTGAAAAATAAATGATACCACATTTATATAAAAAGAAAAAAAAATTACGATGCAATTGACGTGGATGAATTTCATCTCGTATCCCGCGCGGGATTCACTTTAGTTTGACCAAGCTTTATAGCTGCTTGAGTAGCTGCCTGCCAAGCTCCTTGGCTAACAGGCAAGCGTTCTAATTTGCATTGAACTGCGACTGGGCGGGGTGTTGGCACGCGAGCACAGTACTAGGGTAGGCAGAAGTCGAAGGAAAGGAAAATTGACCGATATTTGAAATAACTATGATTCTATGTACATTAGTAAAGTGCTAGAATGGCTGATTGTGCTAAGCATTTGCCTATAACGCAAAAGCATAACGCTACATTGACAAAGTTGATAACGTTTGCCTGTTATTTTGGCAGCATCTTTGAGTGACTATACAGGATATTGTGTGGGGCGAAACATCGTAGGCAGAATGCGAAACAAATCGAAACTCACCCCGCATCTATCAAACTATTCAACCTCTGTTGATCGACGTATGGTCTCAGCCAGATAGCAAACATGACGTTTACTAACACAAGATCAAGCACCCTTATTTCCTTACATACTAAACTGTTTGTTTGTTTTCAATACATCCACTACAGGCACAACAAACAATAACTAAACCCCTCAACACCCCTCGGGGTTTAAAACCAGACAGCCATCATTCAAGGAGCCTCGGATCCCCTTCAGTTACAGGTAAAACAAATCAAACAACAATCGCTTGCATACCTCGGACGCCCAATTATTTCTAACTACCCTTTTTACCATCCTATATAATAGCATGAATATATACTTCAATAATTCCATGCGAACAAAATGACATAAGCCCCAAATCAATGTTAAGCGAAACTCAACCTTTAGATAATATCTTTCGGATCACTTTTGAATGACAGAACTTTCACTTAATACCTAGTGCAATATGAAGATATCTGTTTAGAAATTGTTGGTAGGGTATTATCTGTCGGTTGCCATGGTGATATAGAACAATAATGATATAATGATATAAATATAGGACGTAAGCCGATTAATTAGCAACTGTACGGGGCAGAGGCCTATTGTTAGTGCTTTGTGGCAAGCTCGTGAGTCGTGGGATCTTTTTTCTATATTACCTATTAGCAGAGTATTGAATCAAAAGGTAGATTATTCCTTTATGTTTGTTCCCTTACATTGGTCATAAATCGGCGAAAACATACGTGATAATCTAATTAATATTTTAAGTGCTATATGATTTTCAAAATTCTGACACGGTAAATCTTATACATAAGTTCAAACGGATGTCCTCATGATAAATTTCAAAACAGATTTGCATCTAATGAGCGTACAATTTGAATTATTATACACACTATTGTTTTACCTACCTAAAAATAACTTCATTTACTTACCGATGGATGCTCCAAAAATGAAGACCACATATGGATAGTGGCCACAAAAGGTTCTTTGAGACTACCTAGATTATATCCTAAATCTATTGTAACTTTATAGAGACTAGGTAGGTAATCAAGCATATATCTGTAACACAAAAAGTCCGCTACGTTACCGGTTCAGTGTTCCTTCGTATCATACCTACATTTATTCACATCAATGGCCTCCAAACTCGATTCGGTCAACATTGTTTTGTATGCCCACCCTTCTTCGTGCAAAATCTTTTGTTATGATTCTGTTACCGATATACCTGTTGAGATGAATGTGGATTGAGTTGGATGGAGGTGCTGAAAACAAACCTGAAACTGACATATTAAGCTGTAACAAAGATAATCTGATGCTTGGTTTAAATAGAACTGTGTTGCAAAGTTTTACAGTAGAAATAAAGAAAGTTTTGTCTTCTAAGACGACAGTGATAACTAGTTTTTAGAAATGTCTAGCAGTTTCTTTTATCTGTTTCTTTTAACACCAACCAACCAACAACCTAAGTTTTTAAGCTCAAACAAAATCATAATTTTTACTTGTCTTTTTAAGTTCACAAAAGCTAAGCAAAATTACTAGGCTGAATTTCCACTGGAAGAAGACACGTTTTTATCTGCAAAGTCTTTGATGCTTTCTTTTATTTATCCAATGTCACATGAAATACAGCATATGTGTAAGTATTATAGTTAGTCCTACAAAAAACACATTCGTATGTAAACACGTCAGAAGCAGACGGTGACAACGTGACATGACGTCTCGTCAGCCATAGCCCCCATAGCCGTACAAATCGAATGAACACGTCATGTCACGTCTAATGCATGTACACGTACCCGTTTTGAAACAAGCACAGATTTTTATTTCAGTTTTTGTTTTATTCTATCTGTGTTTTCACCCGCATGTAGTCCCAAAGGAACCTTGCATTTTTAGCTTATGCCACTCACTATCTCTGGCCCATTCTCTCTCCACAAAAATCTCAAACAAACCCACACACACAGTTTTGAAACTGTTGCATTTCATTTTGGGTAATATTATAAACGGGTATATAATAATAATTCTTTAAAAAATATTTTTCTAACACAAGCTTTTTTCGTATTCTTCTCTGCAAACCTTTTCATGTGATACCCATATCATGGCAGTGCACAAAAAATAACTAGTCCGCCATCTTGGGCTGTCCGCCATATTGGAGTTAGAATGACGTCACTTGGCTAACCATGCATTGTCATCCAAACTAAACGTGTATGCAAAATTTAATTTTAATCAGTGGTGGATAATTGCTTTAAAATTCAGTTGCTAGATTTGACCCGAAACACTTACATACATACATTGCAAGTTTAATAAAAGCTTGTAAAAAGGAGAAGAATGAAAGACACATATTATTTCAGAAATAGGTGTTAAAAGTTTTAACTACATATTTTGATATTCGTGAATACCATAGAGAATCAGACGTAAAGTCCGCAATAAAATAATCATAATAAGCTTCTTCTCATATAAAATGCAAAGGATGTTATTAGAGTGTTTTCAAAAGTACTTACACATTAGGCTTTGCAATGTTTCCCAGACCGGCACTAACGCTCTAACGTTCGTCTGAAGAGACACTAATCTCTCAAATGCATAATAAATGTACTGTTCGCTACGTCACAGGGTTGTCCGAACTGAGAGCTTTGTTCCAGGGGATTATTCTGCAATGGTAGAATAATACGCGCGGGAAAACGCACGGTGCTAAACATCCCAGTATTTTGATGCAAGTTACATCCTGGCAAATATTATCGCGCTTTTGTTCACCTCTCGGTGAACATAAATCTATCGCCAACTAAGGGATGTCGAAGATGAAAATTTGATTCACCGGAAATTAATTTGGAGTTCAGCTTGAAATTAAACGGTAAGACAAACTTAGTGTTTGACTTCAGTTCAGAGTTCGCGAGAAGTCAAATAATAGCAGGTTTGCTATTTACCCATGTTGATCTGAGAATTGCTTGAAACGAGATTACAATTCGCGGGGTTATTTTAACGTCTCAGTTCTGTTTTAGTTGATGAAATTTTAAATAAGAAAACTGAATAGTACCTAGTTGGAAATTACAGATCTTACTAATATTATAAATTTGAATGTTAAGATGGATATATGTTTGTTACTCAACCTTGCAGATTGGCTGAACGGATCTGGATGAAATTTGGTGCAGAGGTAGATTATAGCCTGGAATAGCACATAGGCTACTTCTTATCCCGGTATACTGTTCCCTTGGGATGATAAAAGCCTTTTCACGCGGTAAAAGCCACTGGCAGAGCAGCAAGCAGAGCTAGTAATCCATATAAAACACGTCAGTTTTTGGATTTACATTACGAATTACGATCCATGCTGTAAATAAATGTAAAAGTAACTGTGTCTGTTAATTACGTATTTTGATAAATTTTGTATTGAGATAAATCGAACTTTAGAGAAGAATATAGGATAATTTTTATCCCAAAAGTACGTTTCCTTGGTATAATTTCCGACATCCACGCAGGCGAAGCCGCTGGAAGAAGCTAAATAAGACATAACTTAAAGCCTAACACAACCCTGTAACTCGGAAACCCATATTTATAATTAATCAACTTATGCCTTCCGCCATCCACAAAGAGGCACAGATAGTCCCACAAAGGCTCGTAACGTACTCTTGATAAACTCTGTTTTATTTCATCACATGCTCGCGAAAACAATGGCAACATTAATTAGTAAAGGCGTCGTCACACGGGCGCGTACCACTACGCGCGTAGAGCCGGCATACCCACGTCTCTCATACCGAAGCTCTGCGTACCCAAGGCTTGCGTACCTCGTACCCTTTGTCCTCTTGCACAAAAGACCGTGTTATCTACGTTAAATACGCTGCTTTGTCCTGGTCTGTTTTAGCGCGGATTAAGTTATGTTCTCGTGATGGTTGTTATAAAATTAGTATTTAATTTAAATAAGGAGATCGCGTTTGTTTGTGTTTGGCGTATGTGGGCATAAAGATGTTGTGGCAACGTGATTTTATAATTTGATTATTCTGGAATGGTTTCATTCTTTAGATATCACTTGGTATCGAGTATTTAAAATAAACGTAAAGTGTGAATGTCATTTTAAATCGAAATTTCAAATTAAGCGTAAGTAACTTGCCGTATTATTATTTTTAACGTTCGCAAAAGCTTTGCTGGATATTGAATTTTATAAAACCAGTTCAGTATATAAGGTAAGAAAAGCAATCAAAATATTTTCATAGATAACTTCATATTTTATCCGAAGGTGCGCGCTGAATTTTAATGTCCTTCTTTGTCAAGGATATTTTTTCGGCTTTTTGTAAGTAGTATTTTTGTAAAATTGATTTTTGTAAACCTCTTAAGCCTACGTGTTCTATAAGAAAACATCCTTTCTGAGCTTGGGAAAATAAGAAAATGTAATTTATTTATTGAAATAAGTAATAAAGATAAGCTTTGTTTAAGCAAAAGTTTCGTATCATAAAATATTGTTAGTCTTTATATCTTACATATAATATTTTCATTAAGAGCGAAATATTCGGAGTTAGGTAATTACGATGCATCATCATCATCATATCAGGTGAAAGACGTCCACTGCTGGGCATAGGCCTCCCCCAAGCGTCACCACACCGATCGTTCATGTGCGTGAACCGGGTAAAATTACACTCACATTTCATTATTTTCATATTTTATCTTTCATAACTACAACAGCAACTAATTTAAATAAACTATTAGTGGAAGCAAATTAGTAATTAGGTACTCGTCTATATTGAAATTACAATTTGAATGTAATAATAACCTAATAATTATGCTACCACAATAATTTAAATTGCATTTATTATTAAATTATGAGCTGAAATACCAAAATTTCAATTTTAGGCTATGCTCGTGCGGATATTGGTCAGGCAATGTCCGGCGGAGCGCACCGGTCGCCATGGTAACGGGCAGCCAATTAGCGGCGCCGGCGTCGCGTAAATTTAATATACGCGCTTCAGAAATCGCGCCGCCGCGCTCCGCCCCTGTGACGACACCCTTATTGTTAATTAACGTAGTTTGGTACTGAATCAGAGAGAATGATAAAAGAAAGGTACGTCGTCGGGAGGATTTGAAAAACACAACTTAAAACTCAAAGCATTTATTTCAATTAAACCATTTACAGCTGCTGTTGAATTTTCAAGGAGTCGTTCAGAAAAATAATAAAGCTGGTTGCACGTTCCAAAGCGTAGATCTCAAAGATAAGAACTTTACGTTTATTTATGGTTATCTTTGTTTTGTCTATGACAAATCATAGAGTTCCCGCTCATCGGTCTGCTAGAAGATTCCAACATGGCTATAGTAAAAACGTGTCTACTGTCTGTAAAAATAATTATAAAAATAAAACTAATATCTAATAAGTGCAGTGTACAATTACAAAATAATAATGACAAACATGGTGTCAGGTGCTACCGAGCCATTGCTGCGTCTACGGGGCATGGTATTCGTTGGCAATCTATCGGCAAATTTCAAGGTGTTTCGTCAGAGACTCGATATCTATATAACAGCCTCAGGGCTTGATGAAGCAAAGGAAAAAAGAAAAGAGAGTATTTTGCTCAATTACAGAGGAGACGAAGGTTTAAAAATCTATAATACCTTCAACTGCAAGGGGAGCGAAACATTAGAACAGGTGTTGACGCTGTTCGACGAATATTTTTCTCCTAAAAAGAACCTTACAATTTTAAGAAGTGAATTCTTTGGAATTACGCAAAACAATGCACGATTAGAGGAATACTTTCAAAGAGTAAACTATTATACGTTTACAACTGTTCTAAAATAAACACAAGCAGTCAAATAATTCGTTCTTACTAATGCATACAACGTTGTAAATTAGTTAAATATATTCTCTTCGCCAATCCGCCTTGAGCGAGCGTGGTGATTATTGCTCGTTTTGAGAATATTTGAGAAGAGGCGTCTGTCATGCAGTGGGACAGTAACAGACTGGTATTATTTACTTATTAGATATATTTTGGTAAAACAAAGGTGCACACTTATATAAACATCCTATTTGTCGTTCCCGTCAATCTAGCACCTCACAACGCGTCGAGCGCACATTGTGTGTGCGCAATTGCATTAGTGCATCGACGCGGCAGCAGACGACGATAATGTACCAATATCATGCACTTCATTAGGACAATACCTGAGCTGAGCTTAACTGTGAATACGGCTTCAATACCTAGGTAAAGCCAGGTTATGAATAGGGCTTCATTTTCCATCTAAACAAATAAATTAAATTCTGGAAACATGATCCTATAATTGAATACAAAATGACTATTTCGTGAGTATTTTTAGGAATTTCCCTCTAATAGTCTCCTAGTTATTAGATGTCGATTCTACGGTTTCCAGACAAAACAATACTTATGTTATTAAAAGACTTTAATACGCTTCAAAAACTTGTATTTTGTAATTTACCTGTTCAAATATAGGTTGTATAATGAAATATAAATGAGTATTGTTGAAACCGGCGCAGCTCGTAATCCGCCAGGCCACAACACGCGCCAGGCCATAATTATATTAACCACATGAAATCGAGACCACTGTGAATTTCATCAACTCATGTGTTGTACTGAATATTCTGTATTCAGCACCGTGTAGGGTTTACTCATTTACTGATTAAATTATTCTAGCTAATTTTATTTTATAAATATTTACTGTTACCTTGCTAAAAATAGGATTTAACAAGCCCGGTGGCTTTTTAAAAGACGGTTTTATGATATTTTATATCTGCAAGCTTGTTTTAATAAGTATCTAATATTATGTATGTCATGTGTTTATTATTTTGTGGACCAAACCCTTCTCCCTGGTGATATCACCAATTGAAACGTTAAAACAAATGTTGTTAGTCTGAGGCTTTATCTGTACCTTCGACATTAAAACCTAACTTAATAATAATTTTATCTTTTATTAATATTAAAGTAAAAGATTATTTTGATCTGATTATTTTAAAAGAACAAGAAAACAATTACAAAAAATCTCTCTTCATAATATTTTGAGAAGTAAATTACAATTAAGGTTTCCAAAGAGTACTTCCAGGCCTCCGTACTAGAATTACCCTGTATCACGATGCCAAAAATCTAATTCCTACGTTGCATAGATGTCGTGATGAAAAGTGATCTTAGCAAGGTTACTTTTAAGATGGGACTCTCAATAAATGACATATTTTATGAAGCGACAATAAAAAGAAAGAAAAATTGTTTAATTTGTCAAGTCACAGTACATCATTACAGGCAAACTGACATCAATAACTTCCATTCACGCGCAAATCTATTAACAGTTACTCCTTTCAACCCTATCTCTGCTAAAACAATCCACCAAGATTATCGAGAAAGTTAAAAAAGAATACAATTGTTTCCGTGCTCTAAAGTAAACGTAAAAGCCGACAAGAATTAATTACTCGCTGGCAAACAGTTGATCCAATCTCGATGGCGACCGGTTTGCTAGCGGTGAGTACTGTGACGTCGTGTGTGGTACTGGATGTGTGCGAATACCAGTATTTTACAAGGAGCGTTTTTTTAATTACCTCGTTGGTCTAATAGTAGAGTGCTGAAGATGAGATCCTGGTTTCCATTCCCGGGTCTGGCTTCTCAGGAATATCTCAGTAACAACCGGAAATCTGGCGTTTTACCTGCTCGATAGAAATAGTTTCGGCATAATCGACCACAATTAAGATTAACGAATTTTAGGGGTTCAGAGGTTCCCCTGTGTGGAATACAGGCGTGATATTATTGTAACGTAATTCTTGTATGTGTTTACAAAACCGTCCGATCTAACCTTACCATCTCCAATTTTCCAACAGTGCACACTTGTTCACTTATCCATTCGGTGGCAGTCAAATACTCTCAATAGATGTTTGTCCGCATGATTTCCCCGCGGGCGGCGGGTGGCGGGCGGCGGGCGGCGGTCGCGCGACCAGTATATGACGATTTATACTTCGAACACTGGCCAACAGTTGTAAGATACGTATTGTTACTTGGTTTCATATGCTAACGACTAGATCTCGCTGAAATTTTTTTCCATTAGGTTTTTTTGGTATTTTTGAATGGTGTTCTGAGACATGTTAACTTGAATGTTTTATAAAGTTTTTAGAGTAAAATTAAAATTAAGTTTTATAGAGAGTGTATTAAAAGACGTTGCTTACTGGGCTCATTCGCAGTCTTCAGCTACACCAAACTTTGGCCAATGTGCAGGAGAACAAAAAGAAGTACAGTGTCTAGACAATGGCAATAGAAATAAGACAAACTTCAACTTTAAATTCACAAAGAAATCGTGCCGTAAATCTAAAACCCATTGATTCACTTTCCTCACACGAACACCTTCAACTACAACACATCATAACAACATACAATACAATACAACACAACATGACGAGTGTTCACTATGTGGCAAACACGAGTACTTGTATGTCGTATTGTCGTGACTCGAACCGATAACTCGGCTTAAGTCGAGTACTGTGTTTATGTTAACAGCCACTTAGGGCTCAAGTTAGCTCTGACTTGTCTGACTCTGAACATGGGATATGTGTGATGGGAACAGTTAGTCGTGTATTACTACTGCCACTTCGTTAGTTATTATTTGCAATCCCGTGGGAATTTGGAAAATGCCGGTTATTAGGTATTTATCCAAAGTGAAATTTTATCAGCGATAGAGTTTGCCACAAATTCTAAATGTTTGGGATTGATCAGATGACATTTTGACTGCGCATGCTAATCTTATACATTTTTGTTTTTTTTTATTATAATCGTTATATCTAATTGAATGTCACTTTGTCTAAGGACTTGTCGTAAATGAAAGCTATGTGCAAAAGGAAGTCAGTGAGTGAGTCAGGAGTGTTCTTTTTATTTTGTACAGAAACTGGCATTAAATTACCTTAGAAAAGGTTAGGCGTACCAAATAATGTTTTCCCAGTAGTATCGTAATGGAGGAAACTATAGAGTTATATTGAGGAAAAACACCATTTTCCTGTTAGCTTAAAACAATGTTATAGGAAATCTGGTTTTCCCAGGGGTTATCCAGGGTCAAATGGTAGAATACTCAGTTGATTGTGAGAAATGGAAAATCTCGTAGGCCTCTACATGCTACGAGAATACCACGGTAGTGTTACGATGCTGCTACGAAAGTGCTACGTAGTTGCTACAAAAGTCCTACTGGGTTGCTACGAAAGAGCTACAAGTTTGCTACGAAAGTACAGAATACATCAACGAATAAATGAGGACTATTGAAGTTCTATAATGCGGGTCTTTAAATTCAATTTGCTTTTTCCTTACCATGATTGTATTATCCACTGTAACTTTGACCTTTATCAAAATAGATTCCACTGTCACATAAAAGCCTAACTTTTTTTGCGCAATAACTTCTCTTCAATAACTACATTTCTGTCTGTCCGGTAGTTGCTACATTTATGACAAATGGCCACATTATTAGTGTGTTCCACCCTCGTCTGAGGAGCTTACCTCCACCTCCAACCTGTCAGGGGAAATAACCGAGCTTCTTTTACGATACACTTCGGTGAAAGGCTTTACTTGAGGCTGATGGGAGATTAAAATAATGGTGAGGGAGGTTCTGGGAAATAGATTTGCGAGAGGATTTAGAGACTAGGTAGGCTTAATGCTGGTATTTTTATTGGATTCGTCAAAACAAGGTATTTTGGTGTATTCGTTATGTGGAAGATTTGTAAAACATATACATGTTTTATGAAAACTTGGCAAAGTTCTGACAATACGAGTTATGTACTGAAATATAAATATTTTGGGTAAAAGGTTCTATTGTTGGTTTCAGTTAGAATACACAGACTATTTGTACAGATTTCGGTATAAATAAATTTATTATTTTTTTATTAAATAAAGACGTTACCTCTGGGGAAGCGGTGATTTTGATGTATGTTATAAAACTTTTAAAAAGGTTTTATCTTATAAAATAAATCTAGATTTGTCGCCGATGGACCTGTCAGAATCCTTTTGCGTGTGATTTACTATCTTATATCAAGTTCTTATAAAGAATTCCCCAAGATCTTTCATATGCAGAAACCATACTCGTAACAGACTCGGCAGTCGGCGCATCCATTGAGTACAAAGCCCAAATTGCGGCCGAAAAACTGGGCATCCTAAATAGAGTGAAGCGATACTTCACGCCTGGACAGCTTTTAACCCTATACAAAGCGCAAGTCCGATCCTGCATGGAGTATTGCAGCCACCTTTGGGATGGCTCAGCAAAGTATCAGCGTACCGCGCTTGACTCGGTGGAACGCAGAGCCAAGAGGCTCATCGGCGACGTTGAACTGGTGGATGCCAAGCTTAATAGCTTGGCTCATCGCCGCAAGGTTGCCTGCTTGTCGGTCTTCTACAGACTGTACTTAGGTGAGTGTGCTCAAGAGCTCCACGACCTCATCCCACCAGCCCCCTTCTACCATCGGACATCTAGACGCACTGCAAGTTACCATCCTTACCTTGTTGCCATTCCACCAATTCGCACCAAGCGCTTCCAAACATCTTTCATAATGCGCACAGCGAATGAATGGAACTCCCTACCTGCGTCTGTTTTTCCGAACGCATTCCACCCGAATTTCTTAAAAGTTAGAGTGAACAGGCTTATTCTGGGTAAGCTCACTCCATCGTAGACTCTGTCTCTGTCACCTCTGACCTAGACTAGAGTCAAGAGCAAACACATCATAAATAAAAAAATACTAATAAAAAAAGTCTTACAAACTGTCTAACACATAACATTTGTATCGGAAACTGAACTTCTGAAGTTCTCAGTCACAGCTCAATTTCAGTAGCCTTAAACCAATATAGACGTCCCACTAAAATAAGCTCCCGCGATCACGACACCCGATCTCCCCGACATGCAATCTGTGGAGCACTTAAACCGAAATCTGTCACTTAAGTTGCACCGATATTAGAGCAACTTGAAGTAATGTAAGACCAAGTTGAAGTGAGATAGCGTAACTTAGGATATGTCTTCGGGCAACACTCGCATCGGACGGCGAAGTCAGCGAAATGTTTCTGGAAAGCGATGACGCGCGAATTTTGTCGAAGTTAGAGGAGGGATTCTTGGCATTATATTTGAGTCTGATTCTACATTTAAGTTGTTTAGATATTCTTGGCTAGTGCTTGATTTCTAGAATTTAAATCCATGTAGTCCATCGTATACTTGCATCTTTATGTCTTAAATAGCCTGATCTCAAATCTAACTTATAAGTAGAAATTCTAGCCCAATTGGCCATCCATCTCTTTGTGGTAAAAATTCACGACAGATAACTAGCGATAATATGTAGCATTATAGTAGAAAGCATCAGCTAAACTTATCATAATATAAATATATTGCGAACACACGACAACGAGAAAATAAAACACATTGTCATACATTTACAACGTTCCATTGTCATACACTTACAACATTCAAAGAAAAGTGCTCTCTCGAAGCGTTGAACCGAACATAAGAGATAACTCACAATAACACAAGTGGCCACTGGCTGGCCGCGACGAAATGGTGGTCATAAGTGGTCGAACGATTCTCATACGTTGTGATAAGTGGTCGAATGCTACCGATACTTGGTGATAAGTGGTCATGATACCGTCACCGCGACTGGTGTGCTAATGTTAGGGTATCTTGGTCTTCAATATTTATTGTATATTGCTACTACTATTGGCAATACTGTATTGTTTATTTGTATCCATACCCGAGGTCCAGATATAGTCCAAAAATGGTTATGCTCCAAATCGTCTGTGAGAGGTTTTGTATTACCTATTTACCTGATTTATTATCTGTTATAAAATCCACGATAGTGTTGTATTGATTAATAAACCTCACGGATATATCTTATCATTTTGTCTGTTGTCCGAAATATGGACCATCGGTAAGTAGTAATCAATTATCTTATGAGATCATAAGGTTACTACTTAGATAATATTAAGCATCTTCCTCTCTATAACAACAGAATATCGAGATCTCTCAACTCAAACGCATTCGTAAGATAACTAATATAACACGTAAAAAAGTAGTTTTCAAAGCAATTTACGTCTTAATTGCAGCCCGGACAAGTTCCACCGCAGTCAACAGACACATTCCTATCTTTGTCCAAATTCAGCTATGTGGCGACACAAAGGAGAGAGAGCATAGTTGACATTAGCCGCGGACCAAGCTTGAGAGCGTGTCGCTTTAAATAGCGCGGCGAACACGCTGGCTATAGGGAGGGACCCGCGGTGACACGCTGGAGTAAATAAATGGAGGGTATTGTGTGTGTGACGTTTGTCAGTGATGTAATGTAGAAATACGAAGTGTTACCGTAAATCGAGCCTCTATGAAATACATGCCTACTTGGCAAAGATCGTTTAATAAGGTTAAACAGTTATTCGCAGAGAAACTGTGGAAAAGAATTATAGAAAACTAATACATAGATATATAATACTTTATTGTAAGCCAAACCAGTAAAAATATTTTACAGAATTCTTAATTAAATGGCTACAATGGCAGTCTTATCACTGACATCGATATATATCATCTTCTTCCTGACCTTGTCCCATATTAGATGTGGTCGGCGCAACACGTTTTCTTCCTCCATTCCGTCCTGTCAACCGATACGCTATAACTTACTCTCTTTTCTTACAAATCGCTCTTCACAATCTGGCCAACCTTTTTAACTATTATGAAAAATATGCCATTGAAAGTAGTCCTCATTTTCTAAGTAAAGATAAATATTAAGTCAGGCTTTCCATTTCATAACTACATCTTGATATGCCGTGTCACGCTGTAAGTGGGGCAGCAGTCGGAACTCGCTGACAGTAAGACGAGCACAATGCACACCGCACAAAGCTATTCACGTCATATACGCTTGATAGTGTCAGAGAAATAGCACTGTTAAGCCGCGTATTTAATTGAAAGAGAAAAATATTTGTATATTGCAAATCCATTAGTATAGGAAAGCCAAAGACCCAGAAATGGGACAGAACAGGCAAGCAAAAAAAAATACATCCATGGGGACTGCCGATAGAAGTAAAATCTTTATTTAAACTTTGAATTTATTGTTTCACAGTTATTCCGTCATTCGTTATATTAGCATGTTGATGACGCTGTCACATTATCATGTCGCTGACGCGAACCCATTTCAAGTTTTCACTTCAAAAATCCATGAGTTGAATACAATACAAACTTTGAACATACCAACATTTTATTCACAACAAATATCGCGACTAAAAATAAATTGCTGTCTGATCTTGCAAGCTATCAACACTACATTGCACATTGTTTCGCTGCCAGAATACATCTAACAGCCTGTCTAAAGCTGAGACGGTGTCACGCTGCAAGTGGGTCGGGTGTCGGAACGCGGCGACGTTAAGGCGCGTACAATGCACGCCGCACGAGCCCTCGATAGTGTCCCGCCGTCCCTTGGTGTCATGCTGTCTCACGGCCGCCGTGTTGAGATCACCAGCATGACAGTTGTGATTAAGAGGATGGCTGTTATTGTCCGCTGAAGTTATTGTTTTGTATGCAAATCACTACTGGCCGGTATATGAATTAGGCATTTGGTGTTAAGAGCGTGTCAAACCTTACCTTAATGCCAAAGGTTGATAGGTTTTCCGGCTAAACTGCATTTTGACAAATACTCAACTTCAAATTTTTATCCAATATTCGGTGGTATAAAACAAAGAGCTGCCTTTGTTCATAAGTGGACCTATTGTATTTGTGTCTTCTGTTTTTTGTGTACACAGAAATAGCGCAGTTTTATTCTACAATAAATACTAATACAAGTAAAATTTCAAAATTTAAAAACCCCCGACACATTTATCTTGCGAAAACACCCCGATTCAAACAGTAAAACGCCCATAACTTTTGAACGGCTGAACCGATTTTATTCAAACATAGTTAAGAACACTCTCGACAAAATCACCTTTTAAACAAAAAAAACTAAATCAAAATCGGTTCATCCGTTTAGGCGCTATGATGCCACAGACAGACACACAGATACACAGATACACAGACACACAGGTACACAGCAACACACGTGAAACTTATAACACCCCTCTTTTTCCGGCGAGGGTTAATTAAGTAATAGATATTTTGTAACAACTCATAACTGCTACAAACAAAATGTCATAATTAATAAAAATCTTTAGGAGTTTACACAAACAAGCAAGTCCTTATAAAGTTTGAAACAGATTACAAAACAAATATCTACAGCTAAAAAGCGTTATTCAAAGCAAACTTATAGGAATTTAACTACCAAGAGGTAAATTAATAAGCAGATCCTTATAAAGTTAGTTATAAGAGATACTTCGCGACCACCACCTGGGACGTCGTGGTCTCGGTATCGATCTGGAAGTCTTTTGAAACAATTTCTAGTATCAAAGGCGGTATTCACAAGTTTTCATTAGAGCTGCCGTAGGTACTTGAATATTTGCGGTCCTCTTTGCTAATAAACTTGTCGGTTTTATTTAACGTTGCCGTCTCGAAGAAACTTGAAACTTGCTGCGACTTGCTTCAGAAATGTTCGGAGTTTGTTCGGAGATTATATTGTTAATTTCATTAAGTTGTGCAAAGGTGTCGTTCGTTTGCAATTTAGTTTTGTACAAAACATTATATTATAGTAATGAATAATCATAGGATGCTAGCACCACATGTGATTGCTCCTACATTGGACAAGGCTGATAAGATTTTTGTGTTTCTCCTAGGCAAGAATATGATAAGTGTGGTGTGCTCTGGGTAGCCCACCTCACTACCTACTGACAGCAGGCGTTTTAGGGCAAATTCAAATGGAAATCTATAAGTTAACTAAAGTAAATTGGTGGGTACACAACTAAAGATTGATCTTAAAACTTGTTGACTTTAGAAACAGAGATTACAAATTAACAATCGACTTCCAAACTAGAGCACTTTAAACTCCAACACTTATAAGTCTATACTCAACAACTATCATATAGTTGTTGAACAACCTAGTTGTTTGTAGTGTAGTTGTTGGAGACCTGTTGATGCCGGTGTCGGCATCGAGGGCTCTTGTCTTGATTGATGGCCGGGATGGCGGAGGGCGGACGGTTTTTGTTTGAAGTCTTCTATTTGTGGGGTGGGTAAATGGTTTACTTGTGTTAAATCTTCGTGGTTCTTTATTTTAAACTAGCTGACCCCCGCGGTTTTGCTCGCGTCAAAATTATAGCCTTTGTTACTCGGGAATAATGTAGCTTTCCATAGGTGAAAGAATTTTTAAAATCGGTCCTGCCATTTCAGAGATTAGCCGGAACAGACAGAAAAAAAATGTAAAATAAATATTTTGGTGTATGTACCGTATTTATATTCTTAAAAATGTAGTAAAAAACGGTTATTTCAATATTACAAACAGACACTCCAATTTTATTATATGTATAGATAAACTGAAGATTTGTTTATTTTTTCTAGATACTTTTTTGAAAGTTGATTGTGGTCAAGCGCGAGCCTATAATAAATAAAAAAAAGAGTTATTTCAAAGTTTCAAATTCCAATTTAATTTATTGCAACCATAATGGTAAATATAAGTTACAGAAACAATTATGGAGCCTGTCGGGCACAGCAACATCCTAGATACAGTCAGTGTCTAGGAGAGAGGAATAGTGCTTAACATTTCAGTGATCTATCTTTCTGCTTTTATTTTGTTTTATGTCTTTATGTTAAATTATGTGTTATTTTAACTCATTAATTTAATCGATTAAGAACGCTGTTACATTTTCGACGAACTCAAATTTAGGTATCTAGTCGCACACAGCAACATTTCGCGTACGCACACATTGAAACTACTGAGCGCTCGATTTTATACATCACGGAAACAATCTTGGTCCTTGATATTATTTTTGAATTTTATTGTTTTTATTAAGTTGATTCAGGAAGGTTAGTTGGCACTTTGAAAATGCATTTGATAACTGTTACAAACCGTCGTCGTAAAAAGTAGGTTATTATTTTCAACCGACTTCAAAAAAAGGAGATGCTCTATCTATTCGGCCAAACTACTTATCCGATACTTATCGGGTTTTCATCGATAAATGTATGTGGTGGTATTTTCAGGAAAGGTTTTATTGTATAATATATTAGGATCTGTTAAAGATCTTCGGAGATAGACAATGGAACTCTTTAATAACAAACAGCAAATGACCTGCGATTACTGTGATAGTATGTTTATGTTTTGTTTTAACCATACCATAATAAATCATCACGCTTGTACGGTTTTAGGGGGTAAACAGATGTATTTAGTATACCCAATATGGGGTACCTACAAAAATTAAAAAAAAAATAATAATAGCTTTCATGTGACGAAAAATAGATACCGACACCGACTTTTATTTTTCACTTTGTTGTAGTAAGTAGGTATTTTAAAAAACCGGCCAAGTGCGAGTCGGACTCGCGCACGAAGGGTTCCGTACTTGGTAAATTGCTGTTAACGATTTATGACGTATTAAAAAAAACTACTTACTAGATCTCGATCAAACCAATTTTCGTTAGAAGTTTACATGGTAATGTACATAATATTTTTTTTAAGTTTTATCATTCTCTTATTTTAGAAGTTACAGGGGGGGGACACACATTTTACCACTTTGGAAGTGTCTCTCGCGCAAACTATTCCGTTTAGAAAAAAATTATACTAGAAACCTCAATATCAAAAAAAAAAAAAAAAAAAATTGTTTCAGTTTCAAGTATGGGAACCCCCACAATTTATTGTTTTTTTCTATTTTTGTGTAATAATCTTATAGCGGTTCACAGAATACATCTACTTACCAAGTTTCAACAGCATAGTTCTTATGGTTTCGGAAAAAAGTGGCTGTGACATACGGACGGACGGACAGACAGACAGACAGACAGACATGATGAATCTATAAGGGTTTCGTATTTTGCCATTTGGCTACGAAACCCTAAAAACAACGCTACGTGAAACAAGTAGATACCTAAAACGAATTAATTGCCGGTCACAAGGATTAAAAAATGACTTGAACATTTTTCATTATATGGAATATAATAAATATTACTATCACATCATCAGTCACTATTAATGTTCCCACTGCTGAGACACAGGCCTCCTCTCTGTGAGAGGGAATGGGCTGTAACCAACAACGCGGGCCCAGTGCGGGTTGGTGGATGCACATATCTTCGAATATTTGGTTCTAGGACATGCCGGTTTCCTCACGATGTTTTCCTTCACCGTTTTGAGAGCAGTGGTGAAGAAATCATTTAGACAAAGTAAAGCGCCTGCCTGGGCTCGAACCCACGACCTACAACTTGTAAGTCAAGCTAATGACATACTACCCAAAAACCATGAAAATGACACCCATGACGAAAAGATGTCAAATTTTCGTAGGCGCCAACTTGTATTTTGGTTATGACCCCTTATTCGATATAAGCGTCCCCAAAATCCATAAAAATGACATCCATGACAAAAATTTGTCTAATTTTTGTCGGCACCATCTTGGTATTTTGGTTTTGACCCCATATTCGATATAAGCGACCCCAAAAAACATGACAATGACACCCGTGACGAAAACATGTCAAATTTTAGTCGGCGCCATCTTGTATTTTGGTTTTGACCCCATATTCGATATAAGCGACCCCAAAAACCATGACAATGAGACCCATGTCGAAAAACGGCCAAATTTTAGTCGGCGCTATCTTGTATTTTGGTTTTGACTCCATATTCGATATAAGCGACCCCAAAAACTATGACAATGACACCCATGACGAAAAGATGACAAATTTTAGTCGGCGCCATCTTGTATTTTGGTTTTGATCCCATATTCGATATAAGCGACCCCAAAAACCATGAAAATTACACCCATGTCGAAAAGCAGGCCAAATTTACGTCGGCGCCATCTTGTATTTTGGTTTTGACTCCATATTCGATATAAGCGACCCCAAAAACCATGAAAATTACACCCATGTCGAAAAGCAGGCAAAATTTACGTCGGCGCCATCTTGTATTTTGGTTTTGACTCCATATTCGATATAAGTGAACCCAAAAACCATGAAATCGACACCAATGTCTAAAAGCAGGCAAAATTTACGTCGGCGCCATCTTGTATTTTGGTTTTGACTCCATATTCGATATAAGCGACCCCAAAAACTATGACAATGACACCCATGACGAAAAATGACAAATTTTAGTCGGCGCCATTTTGTATTTTGGTTTTGACCCCGTATTTGTTTTTTTTTTTTTTTTTTTTTTTTTTTTTTTTTAATGCTTTATTTGTAAACATAGGTCAAATTACAACAGAGTGCGAGATGTTACAGATAGGTAGATCCTCTATGTTTTGCACAGAGGCGTACAAATATATTTTAATACAATCGATTTCAAATTAAATTTTATATAAATGTCAAATAGATTATTGTACATGTCATATTAATGCTATTGTCAAACAAAATTCTAAATCAATCAGGGCGTACAAATATCTTTAATTAACATTGTCGAGTTTAAAATACAATCAATTTCAAATAAAATTATATATAAATGTCAAATAGATTACGTTACATGTCATATTAATGCCATTGTCAAACAAAATTCAAAATCAATCAAAGTGTACAAAAATATTTTAATTAACATTGTCGAGTTTAAGAATACAGTCAATTGCGAATAAAATTATATGTAAATGTCAAATATATTACGTTACATGTCATATTAATGCTATTGTCAAACAAAATTCAAAATCGTCAAAATAGGTGAGGTGGCGCACAATTGTCTGAAGCAGTAATTATAGAATTGTCGTCCAAATATTCCTGTAGTGAGTAATAACATTTATTTATCAAAATTCTCAATAGTTCTGTTTTGAAATTGTCCCGATTTAACGTTTTTATTCTTTCAGGTAGTTTGTTGAATATTTTTGTGGCCATACAGAAAGTACTTTTATTCATTAGTGCAGTTTTCCCATAAGTCACTTCAAGTTCTGACTTATTTTTATCGCGTAATTTTCTGTAGTTACTTTTAGTAGCAATTTTGTATAATGAAATGTTAGATTTGACAAACATACTTGTTTCGTATATGTAAAGCGATGGCAAGGTAAGAATCTTTAGACGTATAAAGAAAGGCTGACAACTGTCTGTGCTTTTAAGGCCACACATAGCTCTGACACATCTTTTTTGGGCTCTAAATACGAGTTGTCTATCTACTGAATTGCCCCAGTATATTACGCCATATCTAAGTGTTGATGCAACATAGCCGTGATAGGCTGTAAGTACGGATTCTAGGCTCACTATTTTTGATAGCTTATAGAGAGCATAGGCAAATTTATTAAGTTTTTTACATATTTCGTCTGTCTGGGGTCTCCATGTCAAATTGTTGTCTATATTAATACCAAGAAATTTAGTAGCAGTAGTTGATTCTATTTTTGTCCCTAAGTAGCTAATGTCAAGGATTTTATTTGGGATCCTTTGATAAAAATGCATGATTTTAGTCTTTTCCAAGTTAATAATTAGATTATTGTTGTCAAACCATGATATAATTCTATTTAATGTCATATTTATTTCATTTTCATAATTATTGGGATCATCACACTTAATGATTACGGTGCTATCATCGGCAAACAGTACCATGGGGTGGTTTATTTGCCTCGGAAGGTCATTTATGTAGAGCAAAAAAAAGGGGGGTCCTAGCACGCTACCCTGAGGAACGCCGTATTTAATTACCTCACTTTCGGAACGATATTTTTCCTCATAACTGGTAATTGAGGATATTTGTGCGATTTCTACAAATTGCTTTCTGTCCGTTAAGTAAGATCGAATGAGATCAAGTATATTTCCCCTGATACCATATTTTTCAAGTTTATGTATCAGTATAGGATAATCCACATAATCAAAAGCCTTAGTTAGATCCATATAGATAGCGCATACAGGATTTCTCTTATCTACATTTGACAAAATGGGGAGAAGCAGGTCATGTATAGCCATGTTAATTGTCTTCTGTTTACGAAATCCCTTTTGCTCATTTACTAATATGTTTGATTTCTCAAGGTAGTTGTACAAGGACTTATAAATGACTTTCTCAAATATTTTTGAAAAGACGGGTATTAACGCGATAGGCCTATAATTTGACATAATTTGCCTATCGTTTTTTTTGTGCAATGGTACAATTATTGACGTTTTTAATTTCTCAGGGAAGATTCCGCTGGAAATACTCATATTAATTATGTGACTGAGATGTGGAGCTATGTAATGAGACACTTCTTTGATAACTTTAGTGCATACTCCGTCATAACCAACACTATTTGTATTTCGAAGTGAGTTAATATGATTATTTATATCTTGAGGTATGGTCGGCTCCATAAATAAAGAATTTGATGTATTTGAATGTACGTTAATTTCTGGCATAGTTTTGTTTTTTGGTTTGGTAACCTGATTAATATAAAAATTGTTAAAAGCCTGAGCTATATTTAATGGGTTCGTTATTTTCTGTGTCTCTGTTTGAATTTGTGTTATTGGTTCTTTAGGGAAGTAGGTCTTAGAATTATTAATTATGGTCCATGTCGCTTTAGATTTATTTTTGGACGTCTTAATGAAGTAGTTATTTCGTGATGATTGTGTTAACGTAATAACTCTTTTAAACCTTGCAGAATATGTCTTAAAGGTTTTTTTATTCTTTGGGGTAGGATTTGTTCTATATTGCCATAGCAAGTGACGTTTCTTTTTACTGCATTTCCTTATACCGTTAGTGATCCATTTTGATTTTTTATTGATTGATTTTGTTACTATTTCGTAGGGAAAGCAAAGATCGTAAAAACATCTGAATAGGTCAAGAAAATAGTCGTAGGCCTCATTCACGTCGTCAGTTGTAAAAATGTCCGAAAAAGTGAGACTTTTAATGCAATTTCTAAACTTCACTAAATTATCTTGACAGTAATTCCGCCTCTTTAGTTTCCAACGCTTTAAGACACATGTCTTCTTGACAGGACATTTCAAAAGTTGTGCGGTATGATCTGACAGACCCAATTCTATAATTTCTCCTTTACAACCTTTTACATTATGCGCTATATTGTCCAAGCAGGTCGCACTGCTTAGCCTAGTGGGTTGAGAAAACTGTAATTTTAAATTATAATTTAGCAGTGTATATTCGAAGTCCAAGGTTTGTTTATTTCTTTTCAGTAAGTTGATATTAAAGTCCCCACATAAGACAATCTTTTTGTTATTCAATTTTAAACACAGCAAATGTAAAATATTATTCAAATTTTCGAAAAATTTATCCAAATTATATTGGGGCACCCTATACATACATACAATAATAATGTTGTGTGCTGTCAATTCTATCGCGCAGCATTCAATTACGTTGATTACGGAATATTTCCCTAAGTTTATCACTTTATATTGGTGACCGACCCTGGTCAAAATGCACGCGCCACCTCTTCTATTATCTCTGGAGAAACTTGTTGCTAGACTGTAGTTTGGTATATTTAAAAGACCTTCCTGTTCAGGTGTCATAAAATGTTCTGTTATGCATATAGTATCGATCCGTCTGTTGCTATTTTCTAGTTCTTCCAAATACACAGTAAGCGCATCGCTTTTATTCAGGAGCCCAGCAATATTTTGGTGAAGGATATGTATACTGTTATAAACGAAAAAAGTTGGGCTTTTCTTTGTGCTCGTCACCAATGGGAGTCGTCAAAATTTCGTCATACTCTTGTCTGTTGTTATTAATTGTCGGTCTGCTTGTCTTACAATATAAGTCTAAATCAATCTGAATGTTATTCATAATATTGTCATATATATTCTTGGTTCCGTATCTATTGATTCTACCCGTAGTGTAAGAAAACATCTTATGTGTTAGATCACGATTGCTGTCGAAGATGTATGCATACTTATGGTTTTGGTTGTCTAAGTGCAGAAGGTTGTTAAACATCTCAACTTTGAAGTTATATATAAGTGATCCCATCTTATACGTAGGGAGACAAATTACTACGTTGGTGTGTGTAACTTTTCGAAGGGACTCATTTAGTAAGCTTATTAGGTTTATGTAGTTGTTTTCATTTGTAATAATATGATTTTCTCCTATAAAGATTAGACAGTATTTGTGTCATACATACATACATACAAACCGGTTAAAATCATAAATCTCCTCCCACCCATCCACTTCTAAACTTCCTCGTCGGCAGCTTAACCTTACCCATCCAAATCCTAACCTTAGTCAGAGCTGTTTAAACCCACCCATCCATTTCTCAACCTTGTCAATAACTGCTTAACACCCAACTATTCAAAACCCGATCTTACCCAAAATAATTTCTAAATCACTTTCTAATAATAATAGGAAACTCAAAAATACGGCATACGTCCGATAAAATATCAACCCCTTTCGATCACGACGAGGACGGTACTCACACGCATGCACACTACAATCTTTCTATTACTTTTATCGTATTTATTTCCTGCGAGAAAGCGATACGCCCGTCCTTCCACGAGCGCTTCTGAGCGCGGAATGATGAGCGGCGGGTACAAAATGTATGAAGACGTCGGCAAGTGATTTTATTTTAGCTAATAATTAAAAAATATAATTATTTAGGTGACAAATAATTAGCTGCACCTGTAAAGGACTATATATACCGCAATTTTTTATAATTTTGATGATAAAATATGCTGTAAATTTACCTAAACTGGAACCTATTCGGACCCTACTTTTTTCAATTTTTTGCGATTATTGTGATGGGCAAAACGTATTTGTGCGAAAATTTTGTATGATGTCATACAATTTTTCTGATGCTTATCTGGAGCTGAATATATTATCTTTAAATTAAGACCATGATATCTTCACATCGGTGATTGCTTATACATTAAAATGGTACCTCAAAAGTACTGTTATTTGTAGAAAAATGTAATAGCGTCCTTAAAGTTTAGTATTACAATTAGTTCATAGAACTCATAACAAAAGATCACGCCTATATTCGCCGGAGGTTTAGGCAGTGGTGCTCTTCCTGAGTCATATAATATTTGGAAATTGTTATTACTTTCTATAGATTGGAGTCTTGCATATTAAACATGGAATGGTTTTTATATTTAGGTACGCAGTTTTTTTATTGATCACAGCTCTATTTTTATTAAGTTTAGAACAATCAAAGCAGACAAAAGCGCTACTTTTCTCATTGCGAGCTGAACAGAAGCTCTTACAAACATTGCCCTCTAACTCTAGACAATAAATTACATCTCTCTGTGTTACTTACTTTTATTTATTCACTGTATTGTAAAACAAGTTAATACAACATTAATGTAATTGTTTCAGGTAATGGCGACGTCTTAGCACAGCATCTAATATAAAGTCGTGAGTACACTGCCTCGGTGAGTGGCGCCCATTCCAATTAAATTTTAATTGTAGCGCCGCCCGACTTCAGCCGTTTGTTTACGCACACGTCTGCGAGATGTTACGTGTCGCAGAATGCGTACAATTGCGTAAATATGCGTGAAATTGAGTTCAAATATTACTTATGTAATAAGATGCAGAATGTCTATTGAGACTCTTTATAACTTTAAAAAGGTTTAAGCCGATTAAGAATTCACTCGTTAAGGCTGCGAACAAGGCAATTCAGCGGCGTATGTATGACAGAATGGTTGTATTGTAGCTGTCTATTTCTGTGTATATCTTAGCGTGCTACCAATTAAATTGAAAAGGATAATTTTGGATACAATGATTTTACCCTGTTTAACTTATGGCTGCCAAACGTGGATTTATGATCACAACTATCACTAGGCAAGACACAAAATACAGACAACTCAGAGGGCAATGGAAAGGAGCTGCTTAAATAAAAAAACTGAGAGATAGAGTAAGAAACATAAAAAATCGGAAAATAACCAAGGTAAAGGATGTTCTACACTTATCTCAAAGTCTGCCATTCCATGTTGGGAGATACGGTGACAATCGATGGACAGTTAACACCACAAAATGGAAAGGACCGCATGGCGTGAGAAGTAGAGGTCGCCCGGGCGCTCGGTGGCAGGACGAGATTGCATCCAAAGCAGGAAGACACTGGATGACCACTGCTAAAGATAGGGAAAATGGAATTCTTTGGAGGAGGCTTTTACCCTGAGGAGGTCCACATTAGAAATAGATTGAATTGCATGAGTAGTAGATTTATTATAGTTACTTAGTAATATAATTATTAAATATCAAATTAATTAATTCTATCTAATTATTGTGAAATCAAATAAAGCAATTTTTTATTATTATTAAAACGAATGGTTGCTTGCCTAAAAGGCTGATACCGTAACCAAAAGACTGATACCTTGACCAAAAGACACGTGTCTTCACTTGTGTCCTGTTGTTGTTTTGTTTGTGACTTCGAACATAGTAAAATCTATAGCTTTTGGGCCACGGCAAGTCTTAACCAACAAACCAGCGTCGAAAATAGACTTAACAATCATTGTAGGGCTTATCAAACAACTAAATGTTATACAGTGTTCAAATTATAACGCACTACAACAGTGTTCCACAGTGGACCGCTCTGTTAAACGTTCCCTGTGCATCGGCAATGCAATTTGTTCGCATGAATACGGACGTCTGCGGGGACCACAGTCCACAAATAGCCAGTAGAGCGTAAATGAAAAATAGTATCGAATCACTGTATTTACAGTTTACACGCTTTTTGCTAATAGTCTGCTGGCACTGCTGCGACAGCAAACAGAATCAAAATACGTATTTGCGAAAATTTGGTTAGTATATTTTTGAATGACGCAACGTTAAGTTAAATACATGCGTTTTTTGCCAGTACTCTTTGGTTCGCGCTTTCACTCAAAATGAGAATTAACTGCACAAGCATTACGGCGACCTTACACACAGTTTAAAAAGATTAGTCATAGAATGGCCAACATTTCGTGATTCTTCTTCCTAAACGGTATCGTGTTGCCCTGTAACATAGTTGTGGAGGTCTAATAGGTACTTCATGTAAAAAAACTGGTATTCAGCTACTTCCCGACTGACTGGCAGACGATCCCACGTTGGGAAGTCAACTTGGTTCTTTCATTCAAATACTAAAGTGAACTGAGTAATTCTGGCTGTGTACGTATTTCTTCTCTTGTTGCTATGCGGGCCTTCTGTATCCACCTACGCTGTAATCAACACCCATGTATTTCAGCCCACCAACGAATCCTCTATGCAAATACAATTCGCGTGTAACTACGACTCCTAACACGAACAAATTCTAACCATTAGTCGCAGAGATAAAGTTCCTTTTTACTTGCACGCTTAGTTACACGTGGTGCTTTGTTTTTGGGCTCTGTAAAAGATGTACTTTACTTTGTCATTAATATGTATGTAACGTAAGGAAATTGTGTGCCTCCTAAATATATGAATTCGTGATCAATTTTCTTGGCAGCTGTGTTGTATCATGGAATTGTTTTGTTTTACTAATATGCTTTATGTAGTCGTGCAGTAATCATAATTTGACTATGGTATTACGCAATAAATATTTAAAAATCTTTCACTATTTAGTCATTCCTGGTAGGGCTTATGATCATAAATATGATAGTGTAATACCCCCCAAAAGCTAATGTTTTAGCGGAGCCACCAGAAATGGCATAGTTCTATAATAAATAATATCAAATAAAAACACACGTACGTAGCGCTAAAATTACAGATAACAGAAACACATAATTACAAAACACGTGATTAAACCTAAGCGCTTTGACTTACGAAGTCTATGAAAAACTTGATAATAAAGTCATAAACATAACACAAGATCTTAATTTAAACATTTCAAACAAGCTCCGTAATTTCCTCTTTAAAACAAAAATGGCGTCATTAATTTTGTTAAAAGTCAGAGGTCTGAAGGCGGCGCATCATTTGCTGACCACTTGCTGAAACATTAATAATACACGAACCATAGACCTTGCACACAGTGCCAGGACCCAAACACAGACCAATAGAGAAAGATGGATAAAGAAGGTTCACTGTCCACAAAATTAAAATGGTTAGTTGTCCTACAGTTTAAATATGCACTACTGTCTTAACTTTAATTGGGATTTGCTAGATGAAGTCATTCTGCATAGTAGAATGCTGCTGCTTATCCCGTCTTCTATACTATGGTATTTATATTCCTTCCCCCGAAATTACAGACCACGCATAATCATAAATGAGATTATGGTGTTGTGTAAGGCACAATGTCATTATTGATTGCGTGTAACGCAGACATTTAGTCAGTATATTAAAACTACAAAGATCTACAGGGATTTTCAGAGGTATATTGGTGATGCACACCAAAAAGAACGCTATCTGTTTCAAAGCATTGATTACAATTAGACCCTTGACGGGTAAGTTCTCTTGTATCGTTGAAGAGTTTGTCAACTAGTCAGATAGATTTCACCCATTTAGTATCATATTCTAGAAGGCCACAACTTTTAGTGGTTTTTCTGAGCCTTGTTATTTAATACGGGGGTGTTTTGTAACCTCTTTAGGAGATAACGACTTGTGTAACGAGGCGTTCAGGATTTCACTCACGAGACTTTACATGTTAATGCGCTTTTTATATGAAACGAGGGGCGAGAGCTTTGAAGCTTTGCTTGAGGATTAATGGGCGTGATTTCAGTTGTTAGATAGAACCTTTGGTTTGTTTAAAATAATATTACACGTTGAGTTCACCAGCCCACAAGTATCAAATCAAATCATTCGTTAAAGTAAGAGTGAACTGGAAGAATCTTCGGAGTACGCTCGATCTATCTCTCTCTATTACTGGATAAAAGGCGGAATCATTATCTAAATAAACAAAAACCGATACTGGTTTTTGTTTATTTTCATTTTATTTATTTCATTAAAATACAATTTTGGTATGTTTAGTGTCTGCTATTCAACGAAATGTATGTGGACAATACACATCTGCTTACGATTGTTAACTCATGCATGCAGCTCATGAAATAAAACCAATATGTTTTTCAAATAGCTTTACTGTTCCAATCACAAAATGTGATTGTAGCTGTTATTGTAGAAGAAAATACAAACTTTATTAGAATTCTGCTGAAGCAATAGGTCTATATGTATTGTAATAAGGCTACAAGTGTATCTAAGTCACAATATTGTCCTGTGGAGGTCAATGTCGTGACATTGGGCTTAAAGACCTGGCCCGAGAGTCACTTTTTGTATAAATAAAACATGTAATATGTTCAAAACATTGTGACATTGAAGATCAGACGAATAAGAAAGTGAAAAACTAAAATCTTGTACCTACGTGTAACAATCTTTTTGCTATTTCTTTTTCCAACCTATGTTGTACCACAGCTGGGCAAAGCTCTCCTCCATAGCCTTCAACTGTTCCCGACCTATTGTATTCTTTTGTTAGTTTTTAGGGTTCCGTACCCAAAGGGTAAAATCCAAAAGACCCTATTACTAAGACTCCGCGGTCCGTCTGTCTGTCTGTCACCAGGCTGTATCTCATGAACCGTGATAGCCAGACATTTGAAATTTTCACAGATGATGTATTTCTGTTGCCGCTACAACAAAAAATAAAATAAATATTTAAGTGGGGCTCCCATACAACAAACGTGATTTTTGTGCCGTTTTTTGCGATAATGGTACGGAACCCTTCGTGCGCGATTCCGAATCGCACTTGGCCGGTTTTTTTTACATTGATTAATAAAAGATATTTGCAGAACTTTCACTACACCACAGATAATAATATAATATTATACACGAATCTTATCAAGAATGAATGAAATACGAACAACCTCTGCATGCAAATTCATAATATCAAATCAATAATTTTAATGTACCAAAACGCTTCGAAATTATTAAACTGAATCCATTACCACCCTAAATTATTCCGCCATTACATTCATAAATCACGCGAGATAATTTTGAACTGGTAACACTATCTAAACACTACGTGTGAACGCCAAACAACGCATATTATTGCCATCTACAAATTAACTAGTTCATGCTACCGGAACTATGTTCACGGCTGGAATGTACGAGTAACTGTAATAACATACGTACTAGCTAGTCGGTATATTACTAAGATTAATAATAAAAATCACAGACTTGAGGAAACCATTTTTTTTTAAATTGTTATTATTATATAAAGGTAATATAATTTTGAAATCGCCAAGCCATCTTGTGCAAGCGTGGTGATTAATGCTCGCCCCTTCTTTTTTTTTGGAGATCGGTTTGCTCTTGACTCTAGTCTAGGTCAGCAGAGGTGATAGAGACAAAGTCGACGATGAAGTGAGCTTCACCATCAGAAGAAGCATGTTCACTCGTAATTACAGACGAACGCAGTGTGCTCCACTCTTTTGCTGTGCGCATTATGAAGGATGTTTGGAAGCGCTTGGTGCGAATTGGTGGAATGGCAACTAGGTGAGGATGGTAACTTGCAGTGCGTCTAGATGTCCGATGGTAGAATGGGGCCGGTGGGACAAGGTCGTGGAGTTCTTGAGCACACACACACTCTGTAGAAGAGCGACAAGTAGGCAACCTTGCTGTGCAGCTTGGAATCCACCAATCCACCTTCTGTATGAGAAGAGGACTTTGCCCTGCAGTGGGGCAGTTACAGACTGGTATTATTACTGTATCCCTAGTATAGCCGAGCTTCAGTTCCGACCACAGTACGACCTAGGTTCCTGATTCTGAAAGAAAGTTTATGGTGCTAACTGAACTTCAAATATTTTACCCATCTCCATCCCATTTCGTCTCATAGCTTAACCAACAACTCCTCTCTTTATATTCGAGAGTTAAAAAGGGGTTCTCACTGAACAACATTCTCAGAGTAGGTAGATACCGTTATGAATATCAGAGTAAAAGGAAATGAGGCGCTAATACCGTGCTGACCTTTGTAAATGTAGTTTAAAATTAAAGCAAGAGCCGTTTGCGACGGAGATACGTACACACGCACATATGTGGTGAATGCTAATGAAAGTGTACCATATGAGCGAAACATTAAAATTGTAAATGAGAAAGATGAACACGTCAAGGAATTCCCTGCGATATTTAATTAATTCGCTAATTTATTCAAGCACGTGCTGGAGATAAATAAAATGGTTAAAATTAATGTTGACATGCTAAACATGTTGAATTTAAACAAAGTTAATGGTTTGTGAACACTCGATTAAAATACACGAGACACCAACAACGTTGGAAAGCTTTTAAAACAAAGCAAAAGGATAAACAACGAGCGAAACTAGTTTAGATTCAACGAACAATTTTCGAGTAAACGTCAGACAACACTCAATAAACAGCGCACATGAAAACCAGCAGTAAATCGCTCACAACCAACAAACTAACTTTTAGCTTTAGTTGTAAACTAATTTAGCGAGCGCTGATTCCGGAAATTGATGACTCAGTTAAGTCTACATTATGTATTCAATCTCTTTGAGCTTCAGAGGTAAACAAAATTATCTCTCGCCGTTATTGGTTCATATTTCACGGAAGCCACTTATTTCGTACCATCTGGTACGGTTGCGAAGTTTTTGTCGAACACAGACTGTTGCTAAAACAAGGTTGAGGAAACTTAGAGTAAAAACACGCGCCTCTTAGCTGAGATCTCTAAACAGATGTTGGTTTTATTGTGGTCCTTCACTGTTCAGAGAATTATGATGGACGCATGAGGTTTGTTGCAAGATTACTTGCTGGATTCGTCGTTACTGAGTAATTTTCTGGACCAATTCTACATTTTTCCTTGGAAATGCTAAGCATATCGTAATATATACCTAAGCTGACTTACAACTACTAAGCAGCTGTCCATAAACTTGGATCTGCATACATCAGAACTCTGTCCATCCCAAACAGCTACACAAACTTTAGTCCTCCCGCAGCTCCCCACCCCGCACCCTTCTTACCCCTCGCTCGTCTCTTTCCACAACTACTGTCTTTAATAAAGTGAAGTTGCAAGAAACTTCCCTCGTTACTTGCTTGATGAATTTTAATGCAAAAAGGATCTTGGAAATTACTCCAATTAAACACTTTAAGATCCAAGCGAACGCTGATTAAGAAGTTAACTTTAAGTTTCAAATTGCACTCATGCGGTGGAGCGTATGAATTCAATTAGAATGGGAGGAATAAATGTTTAGTAGTTTTCAATTGAGTTAGTGGTTTCAATATTAAGTAGTTTGCTTCAAGTATTGAACTTTACTTATAGTAACAGTTGCTTAGAATAAGCGAAAGCCTTATAGAACTCCAAAACAAGCGCTACTACTTTTAAATGCTTTATCATTTAACTCTCCAATTTGGACCCATTAACAAATAAATCCACACAAAAAGTCCAGTGAAAAAAGACCATTCAGACTTATTTAGCGTACAATCCCCAAAAACAAAAGAGGATCCTCTTGATAAGTGTCAGCGAGCGGTTCCTTTTGTGTCAGGCTTCACTAACCGACTGAGAAATTGCTGTCGCCTTCCACCAAATCGTGTTTACACCGTGTCTGTATTGGGGCAGGCTTCAAAGCCTCCCACGTGGCTTGCCGGCTCACCGCCCTTTATTTATAGGTTTTTAGATGCCTCGACAACTTTCAGCGGCGTTCTTTGATATGCTCCCGAGTCCCGACGATGCTCAAGACGGTTTTGTGTATAAAGATGATTTTGTTGTTTTGTCGACAAAAATAAACCCGTTATTGCATTTTTGGTGCTTCAGTTTTGAAGGAAGAAAGTAACGTAAATAGGAACGAGCGTGTGCAAAATAGATGAAAAACATAAAAGTTGTAGCCGCAAACCATCACACGGTGTTATGGTATAGTTGAGTGAATTCGCCTATGTCAACTCCTGTTACCTTTTCATTGAACACATTAAAATGATGTATGTGATCTTTGTCAACAATGCGCAATTCTCACTATAACTCTCTGAAAACTATGAACAAAATATGAGTCGAGTCGATAAAAACTCCTTTCAGAAATTTGAAACCTGTTTTCTCGCCATTAAAACTTTTAACGTTCCTTACATAAACTAAAACAGTTGTTCCTAATACAAAAGCTAGAATACAGATAATAAATATGCCAACAAAGTTTTACCAATTGAATAAGCCGAACCTTCCAGTCTCTAGGTACCAAGTTACCAACGCGAACAAAATTGAAAAACCTAAACGCAAATAGGTAAGACAGATGGGCGAGGCGCCTCCGACTCCGGAGGAGACACCGAGAGGCGATTTGTCAAAGAGAGATTACTCAACAGGGAACTCCCAGATTGGATGTGTGCCTAGGAACGCTGGGGAGCCGTTTCAGTGGAATTCTAAAAGGTTTACACAGCTGCTGTTACTCGATGCCGGTCTGGAAACTTTATTTCTTTTAACTTACAGCCTTTTTGAGAAAGTTGTGTTGCCATACTTTTGCTGTTTAACCTGTTATAAAATTTATTTTTCTCGACTAACATATCACCTTTATCTTCACTCTCTTTATTAAGTTCTCCTATTCCATCATCGGTAATATTTACAACAGTTTCTACATGTTTCAAACTTCTCTCATTTTTTATACAACTCTTGGCAACTGGAGACAGATTAATGAACAGATGCCCGACAACACCACCACATCATCTAAACGAACAATGGCGTCAGATAACAAACCTAATCACGTTTCCGCCATTGAAATAACAATAATTTGCTCCCTTAACAAGTTCCTTTGCTTTCGCCCTGAACTTGAACGTTGAGCAGTAAGGGTTGTTTTGTATTGTCTGAAGTGCAGGACTAACTATGTCACCCCGTTCAATGGCGCATTGTAAAGGGATTAGAATTCGCAATCGGTTTCCGTCGGTCAGAAACGTTTGATGGTATTAAAACTTTGTTGTCAAGTGTTTCAGGAGACGAAATACCTCGGCTTGGTAGTTAATACTGTTGAACGTCACAAGAGAATATTTTACCTAAGAAATATTTCCTTAATTTGTTATTACTTTGCTATTCTAGGCAAGCTTGCTTCACCGTCGACCACATCATCGCTTACCATCAGGTGTTATAGTGGTCAAGCCTATTGAGGATAAAAAAAAAATATGTATCTACAAAGATTTGAACAACTTGAATTAGAACAAAATTTAAACCAGCGAACGCGAAAATTAATGATCTCAAACACCGATTTGAACATGATTCATTAATATCTCATCCACGACTATAAATGGAACATCATGGCAGCAACATAGCTGTGTATCCATCTATCGCCAGTCTGTGCACTGAACACAACGGACTACAAACAAAGCGCGCCGCAAATGAAGCGAGACAATTGAAAACTGATGAAATGCGATTGAAAAGTGAATGGAGTGTGGCAAACAGAGCAAATGAACGGCCGGTGGACAGACGCTGCCGCCCCGCACACGCTCCGCACACGCCGCGTCCACGCCCCGTCTACGCCCCGCAGAGAATTCTCCCCTAATGTAGGCCACTGGGCGATCCATTATTCTATTTAACGACAACTTTTGCAATACTCGATTATTTTTCAAACGTCGAGAATTGTGCTTTGTCTTCGCAATCTTTCCTTTCGGAGTTTGTCTTTCGCATGTTATTAAATGTTATGGTTCGTAATAGCGCCTTTGACTTTGAGTAAAATGAAAGTAAATAACTAACATTTTTTACTGTCAGTTTGAGCTTGGGGCAAGTTAACAAGGTTTGGAGTGAGGAAGGATTCTGTTTGATAGTTTACGTGCTCTGAGAGCTGAGCCCTCGAGGGATTGTCAAGATAACTGCCAGCAAGGTGAGGACAGACGGACTGTGTTCTAAAATAATCTAGTTAACCTAGTCCTAGTATAATTTCAAGCCCTTTGTTGTCCGTAATATCGTTATTCTTGGACTTATGATTCCGTAATGTCTATTTCTTTTCCTCGTACAATATTGTTGATTGAGGACCAAAGTTCGTTACTAAAAGATATAGGATTCTTCATTCAGGACAAATTGATAAACCTTTTTTGCTGAAATACAATTTTTGTAAAAATACAATTCGTTTGTTGGCAGATGGAACTTTCATCTGATTCTTGCTAGTTGCTAGGTGGTTTAGGAAATTATTTTTTACAGTCCGTTTGAGTTTGTTTATCTTAGGTTAGAAACACCGGCCTTCATCTAGTATAAATTGTCAAAAAAATTTGACGTGTAAAAGTGTTATTTATAGACAATTTACAAAATAAATATAATTTCATTTATTATTTACAGTTCGCTGTTTTATTTTAATAACTCACTCTTCATAATCAACAATCCATTGTTTCCGTTCTTTAACTGCCTTATAAGTAATTAATCTTTTGACTCAATGTTATAAAGAGCGTACAAGTTATACCCTTCATCTTTGTCTTCGTTAAGAAACAACTTGTTACTTCGTTAACACGCTTGTAATGACTTAAGTTAGTGCTAAGTTACTAAATCACTTGATATAATACATGTCTACCAAGTACCAGCTTTAAGATAAACAGATACACGAAACTTTTCTTATTACATCGGTACACACAAAACCATCCCTTTGGGGAAAATCTCCCGAATGTGTGGGCTGTATAAAGGTTTATTTATCGTTCACGCTTAATACTTAACCTAGCTTTAATTAAATTCACAAATCCATTCTGGGTAAACATGGGTACATTTGACAACATTTGCCTAGTAATCTGCTTAGATAAATTGTCCACATTAAGATAAGTAGATTACTTAATGTAGCTTACTGTAGGATTCTGAGTCCTATTCTATGACCTTGATAAGTTTTTCATTATTTGCGCCGTCAGTTTTTATTTTGTTATTAATAGGCTTACGATTGACAACTATCTTACCAGATGGTAAGCAATGATGCGGTCGTCGATAGAGCACACACGAGACAAGCGTCTAGACGTAACCTATTTAACATAACATCACGCCAGTATTGCCTGAAGGGTTGGGCAGAGGGGCACCTAAAGTTCATCCACATTTTGCCCACTAATCTATAGACTCTTGACTTAAATACCTTCAGGTTGTATCTATCAGAAACCAGATACTCAGAAAGTGCATTGAGCATAGGAGATTTTTTTTCGTCATATCGCCTTTTACAGCCATCAAAACAAGTGCTCTTACTCAACCAAATGTGCCTTCTAATCACAACAATACCTTTCTACGCTAAAGTTCGATAGACTTTAGAATTATTCCTTTGTAGTTAAAAGTTCGATAGAACATGGACAATAGTAGATATGGAGCATCGAGCAACAGTTGAGTGTGTCGGTCGCGGCTCGTTGCTGTCTGTTGTTATGTTGTTAGGTCGAGCTCGTTGTTGCTTGTTCGACAACTCGAGCCATTGTACTGTTATCGTGTCGCAGTTTACAGCTCGTTGACTCCAGTTTTACAAGATATTGTCTATTAATTGAGTGTGTCGTAGTGGAAGTATAGTTAATGAAAAATGATATCGCTGTAAACAAAAGGTTCTATTAACTTAATACAACAAGATTTTTCATAAATAAACTCTAGTGTACACGTATTTTGTTTTAAACTCACGTAAGAGTACTACAATCTTTTAGCCAACTCAATCCATCAATTAGAAAACGCTAAGTGTCAAAAATCCAATCATCTTAACGATTTTTTTTTACTAAAAGTGATGATGGAGAAGCTTATAACTTGACAAAATATCAACAAGAAAATTAACCCAAATTATTTTTAGCTTCATCATCATCACCATCACCCTTTTAAAATTCCCACTGCTGGGACACAGGCCTCCTCTCGGTGAGAAAGGGGTTTTCAGCTTAAGCCAACTCAATCCAACTTCCGTCCCGGAAACTGTAAACCACAACTTAACACACTGTCTCGTTGGTGTAATGGTCGCGTGCGCTACTGCTCAGCATGAGATCCTCGGTTTGATGCCTGGGTCAGGCAGAGTTATTGGGTTTTTCCATCTGGAATTTCGCCGCTGCGGCGACGGAACGTAAGGACTGCGTTGCAGCGTTGCTAGGTACGTCGCGCCCGTGTGGCCGTCAATTCGTCAAAATATTTGTGTTGCGTCGACGCAACGCAACGCGCCGTGTGGACCGGCTCTTACTCCCATTTATACTTATCTAAACCCCATTGTAGTCAAATATTTTAAAGCCAAACAAATAAAACGTGCGCCACACAGCCAGGTGCGATCAATCACTGCGCCCGTGAGTAATGGTCCTTACGGCAGCATATATGCTGCAGATAGTGCTGCATCAGACTGCACCTTACAGGCTTGCAGCTCATTGTGAGCGATGATGGATGGAGGCAGCAGCTATTGTGTACTGGCTGAGAAGCTAACTGTGTTGAGAAAAAATGAGAAGTATTGTTTTGCTTACTGTGGAAAGTGAGAGATTAATGTAGAGGAAAGGTTGAAAATTATCTTACAGAGAGTGAAAAGTATCGTAAAGAAATTGTCTTTCTTATTTAATTCATTGTTCTCTTTTATTGAAAACATTTTACAAAGCACTCACTCCCTTGGTCCTGTAAATATCTTTAGGAGAGCGACCATAAGCTCTTAGAGTAAGGTTATTTTGAGTGTGAAACTGCTTGACTTACCCTCTAACATTCACATTACTTTAACCAGACTTCCCTTACAATATTGGCTGTGTTAACACAGTCTTAACTTTATAAACAAATATAAAAATGTAGAGCGACGACATGGTGAAGGCCGCGGGAGTCCAGTGGATGCGGAACGCAGAGGACCGATCAGTGTGGCGAAGCTTGGGGGTGTCTATGTCCAGCAGTGGACGTCTTTCGGCTGCATATGCCCGAAAACATTAAGAGTAACTCCCATAAAATGAAAAATGTTTAACAAATAACCGGGTATCTTATCCCTCTAATTTAACAAATAATTTGCAAATACCCTCTCCTTATAAATAATTTATCTTTTAAATCGGATTAGTGATTAATGTTGAGCAATTTATCAATTAGGATCGTATCCGCTTAGCTGAGAGAAGTAACTGCCCTGTATTATTGAGTTAACTTGTTTTATCATTACGCTATTTTGTTTATTGCCGTTTAATTAGAAGGGTCTTTTGGTCTCGATAACAAGCTTATCGGAAAATTAATAGGGTTTATGAAGACAATATTGATATGCCAGAAACCGTCGTTAAAAGTAAAACGACGTGTTTTACTTTTAACGACGGTTTCTGGCATATCAAGTTCGTTAATAATCTACTGTAAAGTTGAGGTTCTTAAGCAACAAAGGAAGTCTACCTTCGGGAGATTTGGTGTACATAATAATAGTTCTAAAGATCGAGAAGAGTAAGTAACGATGTCCTCGGCTGATTTCGGCTATCTTTTTCCTTATTTCCTTTTTTCTAGCGCTTAGAAACAGAATCAATCAAGCTTGCAATCTTTCATTTCGACGAAAAAACACTCAAATACCGTTTTCCTTTCCTTTCAAAGAAAAAGGTAAATTAAATAGAATGGAAGTTTATTGGTAAATTCCTCTTAAGTTTATCTTAATTGGGGCCCGTCTCGACCCGAGCGCTGCTTTCAAAGAAATCGCTCAATTTCTGATCAGCCGTCACTCTGCCGATCGCTCTTCGATAAACATCGCGACAAATTAGCCGATACGAGTCCTGATTGGTCGGATGATAGTTGGTTATGAGTCCCGATTGGTTGGGGCGAGGTCTTGCGATAGTGGCGCTCTCAATATTGGCTTTATGATTGATGTGTCATTTCTCTGTGGTGATCCGTTTTGCTTCTGACACATGCTATGGAGGATATGTGGCTGACAGGAGAAATTAAGGTCCTGTTACGCGTTTCAAAGCCTGAGTTGCTCTATTTTGTAGACTGAAGATATTTAAAAAAATATACATCTAAAGAATTTATAGTTTTACGATAACTTTTCTAACGTGTCTGTGTATCCCACAAAGAACTTAGCATAACATTCAAAGCACCATAACGACTGTTGAGAAGTGCTACAGATGCTTTAACAACAATCCACCGACACAGTATCTTCTATTGTTTTATTCCGACAGTCCTCCTGGGTTGAAGTCGTGCAATGCCGAGATATAATCTCAATACGTACATATGTATACGATGCATTGCTCTTGAGTTCCTCCTATCCCATATTCATAACATTATTTTAAAATTGAAATAACAATAGCTATTTTACTGCGAGAGTGAGACTTCTTTATTAAGATTAATTAAAAATAGAGCAAGATAAAGCTCTCGCTGGGGATTGCATCGGAGAACAATCTAGAATATTTCCTTTGTATTACGATGGGATTTTCTTTCTTTTCGTTCTGAATATGATATTGCAATTATGTGTATTGTTCTTTTTTTATTCTGCTAAAGGCCTTCCTGAATCCGCATTGTTTTCAAACGTGGCTGGAATATTTAAGAAAATAATGATTAAGAATGTTCGGGGTTGGATTGAGATAGAGATAAAGGATGAGATAAGAGATGAAAGTCAGTTTAAGGTTAATAAATTCACTGTATTGTCTGTTTCCACAAATATGAGATTAAGATTAATTTATACTAGGATGAATGGTGAACGATAGGGGATTATGAGTCACGCGCACGGTATGTTGCCGAATTACGTACTGAACTATTGCGGTGTAAGTGCAATAATATAAATGATGGAAACATACTGCACGGGTGGCGCAATAATGCTGACCCAGGTAAACGTGCTGTACGGTGGTTGACCCGTACATGCTCCCGGGGGCAAAGATAGAGGTTAGTAGGATAAAGATGGAGATGAGATTTACAAGATGATAAACAATATTCAACTTATCAACTACATGACAGGGATAAGGATTAGTAGTGAGTGATTAACAATATTTCTATCAATTACAAGTAGTCTAGCAACTTCTTAGATCGGGAAGGGAAAATACGCGAAAAATAGGGGACGAGGCCCTATCTTCTGTTTGCAAACACTCGCTAGATTTGATAAGATTTTTGGGATCACTTTTCTCAGATTGACTAAACTGACCTTGTTCCCTAAGATCACAACACTCACTCACTGCATTTTTCACTTTGACTAAAGATTGCCCTTTTTCCCTAACCGCACTACACTCACTTAAAACACTCTCATTTCCGGGTTGTGAAGAGATCGCAGTAGGTACCTCTCCAGCAGGCTCCGAGGGTTCTCGACGTGTTGACCGCCTGTGACGCCGCCAGCAGTATACCGCCGCAGTTACCAGGATTCCAAAGATTAGAGCATACAAGACGCTATAAAGATGTATATCGTGATAGGATATTCTATCGCTCAATGGTTTAGTTTGTTTCATGATCTCGATCTTTTTCTGTATGTCTTCAAATTGTTGCAATATTTCAGAGTTGTTAGGATTAATTTCAGGAGATTCAGGGATAGATATGTTGAATATATGATTTATAGGTGATATTTGTGGCGCAATAATTCTTGCACCAATATTCATTTTGCTAGACAGCCTATTATTAGAATGGACAACGAAATTGTCCGTCTTTATCAGACAGCCTTCCTCCACATTTAACAGACCTGCATTCATCAATTTAATGGCTGTAATTTCACTGTCACAGAGAAGTTTAAAGTTGCATTCATTGCAACAAAAATAATAATATTTATTATCCGCTGTTAATTCCTTCCAACTGTTTTTACAAGGGGTTCTAATAGTTTCACAGGTTCTTGTGTGTGGGATCGTTTCACACAAGCTGTGATCATCTTTTAAGGTATTTATAGGGTTTTTTGTGTGACATAAAATCATCTCAGGATTTTGTCTTATACAAGACTGGAGATCAGCATCAGTAAGGATTAAGTACGAGTCTTTTCTAAGGTTAATGGCAGCAATACTTGAGATAACCTTCACGTGTATCATGTCGTGGTTCAATAATCGTGGGACTGAAATGAGGTTAAAGATTTCGTAAAGGTCTCTTTCGATGAGGGGTATTCTTATTTCCATGATTAAGTACTTACTATAGTACTTAGTCCGCACCTTTATCAAGTTGTAGAGATCCTTGAGATTTAAATGGTTGACAGGAAGTGCCATGTCTTTAGAGAGATGTGCTGAAATAGAACTTAATTCCGTTCTTAGCTGTTTAGGAGATATCAGATGGAAGTCCAATTTTCCATTGTAAATATTAGTTACCGTATCAAGAATGGAGTCTTGTGTTTTCCTTAGGCTATACAGTAAGTTATTCGTCGTCATAGCAGATGCTAGGAAATCGGTAACTAAAGTCATGTTCTGTACATGGCGTTGAAGATCTTGATAGGATTCTTTAAGGTACATAAGCCTTTGATTTATCGATTTATGATGTTTGTTCGCAGCTTTCTCCATTCTTTTCATGACGTTAAGTTCGGCTTCTACTATTGAGGTTTGGTTTTTCCAGAGGTTGTACAAATGTTTATCATTTTCTCTCAAAAGGTCGATGTCTTGTGCGTATTTCTCCGCAAAACGCTGATCTAGCACACCAAACAAGCTGTTTGCGACGTAGCCTACTCCGTCTATTAGACCCCGACGCCGGCGCCGCCGCTCGTCTCCAGTTACAAATGATTCATTCATTGTCAACATGCTATCATAATGTTTAATTTCATCGAACTCGTGCCCGAGTTGTAAGATGATACCGTCGCAAGGTGTGTGATCTTTAATAGCGGGGCATAATGTTTCAAGATAATTGATGTACTTCTCGAGTGCCGACTTGCCTTCTTTGTAGGGATACGTATCATAATAAACAATTAAACGCCAATTGTCTCTAATAAGATGCATGTTGGAGATTTTGTCGAAATAAACGCTGTTGTTGCTCAAAGGGGTAAAACGATAAGATGCTTGAGATAAGTTTATTAGTGACAGTAAGAATAGCGTTACTGACAGAGCTATAGTCGAAAAGGAGATACGCTTGGGGTTTTTCTTCCTTGGTGCTTCATCCTTAACCTTCGTGTCACTAGGAGGATTATTGTCTCTGTCCGTTGGTAATAGAGATAGCTTAACAACAGGCCGTTTCAGTAAATTATTTTTGGTTTTAAGGGTAACGACTCTGACGTGCCCGTCAGAACCAGGATGCAGTTCTACTACACGCCCTAGAGCCCACTTCCCAGGCGGGAGGTTTTCATCTTTGATGATAACAATATCGTTGCGACTGAGATTCTTCTGTGATTGTCTCCATTTAGCTCTGCTGGATAGCTGTGAGAGATATTCATTTTTCCACTGGGTCCAAATATCTTTATAGATTTTTTGTACCATGTGCCACCGAGTCCTAAGATCATTTTCAGTTTCAAAGATCGTTAAGGTAGGCCCACTTGCAAGAAAGTGTGCCGGGGTTAAAAAGTCTATGTCCTCGGGATCTTCCTTCAGAGGACAAAGTGGTCGAGAGTTTAAACAACCCTCGAGTTGAGATAGCAGGGTGCTATATTCTTCGTAGGTGAGTTTTTGCTCACCAACAACACGCTTAAGATGATGTTTTAAACTTTTCACCGCAGCTTCCCAAAGTCCGCCCGCAGAAGGCCATGACGGAGCATTAAAATGCCACTCGATGTTCATTTCTGCGATGTTAGATAATGTTTCTTGACTTGATATGATTTCTGAGATTTGTAAGATTTCTTGTTTTAGGATCTTGTTGGCTCCAATGAAGTTCGTGCCTTGGTCACTGTAGATGTGCCCGGGAACTCCTCTTCTGGCTGACATACGTCTGAGCGCAGCAATAAAAGCCGACGATGTGAGATCAGATACGAGCTCTAGATGTATGGCTTTTGTAACCATACATATGAAGACTGCTACGTATCCTTTATCTGTTTTGATGCCGCGACCTTTGTTCGCTTTCACCAAAATGTGTCCAGTGTAGTCAATACCGGTATGATAAAAGGGTCGACTAGGATTTAATCTAGATGGAGGCAAGTCACCCATGAGTTGATGTTTTAGAATGGGATCGTGTCTCCTACACTTTACGCACATTCTTAATCGTTTTTTTGTAGCGCGGTTTCCTCCAATTATCCAATATTTTTGACGTATGAATCCACTCGTCATTTTCACTCCACCATGGAAAACTAATTTATGGGATTCGTCTATTATAAGATCAGCCAATTTCGTTTGATTTGGGATGATAATAGGATGCTTTATTTCAGGGTCTAAACTTGAATGTTTTAGCCGTCCACCGACACGGAGTACTCCGTGGCTGTCTAAGATAGGATTGAGATTCAAGATCTGGCTTTTTTTGCTTACAGATTCACCTTTTTCAAGTTGAAGTATTTCCTTGAAAAAGTATTCCTGTTGCACATGTTTTATTAACATTTCCGTTGCTCGTTTGAGGTCATGCAGAGTAAGATAGTTTTCACGCTTCTTTTTGTGAATCAAGATGTCTTTGAATTTGTTTACATAGGCTAAAACTCGAATGATTTTCTTGTGACTGCTGTATTTCTCTAATAATTGTTTTATAACGGAATTGCTAGAGTCAGCAGTAATAGTGTTTACTAGCTTTTTCTTTCTGAGATCTTCAGTTGTTTTATATAAGATGGATTCAAGATTCTTTTCAGGATTGTAATGAGGTAACCAATCGGGTCCGTGCCACCAAAGTGAATGATTTGCTAATTGGGATGCAGTCAGACTACGGCTAGCGCAATCTGCGGGATTTTCTTGGGATTTCACGTACCGCCATCTATCTTTTGAGATAATTTCGCAAATCATTTTAACTCGGTTGGCAACAAAAGGCTTCCATTTTTCTGGTTCACCATTTATCCATCCTAGTACTGCCATGGAATCTACCCAGCCATAGGCTTGGATTTTGAGATCAGATAGGGATGAGATTATTTTGGCCATAAGTTTTGATAATAAAAGAGCCCCACTGAGTTCCAAACGAGGTATAGATTGAGATTTTTTCAAGGGTATCACTTTAGATTTTCCAGCAACAAGGGTTACGTATGTCTTGTGGTTTCTTGTAATTTTACAATAAACAACACAAGCGTACGCCTTGGTGCTGGCATCACAAAATCCATGAAGCTCAATTATATCATTCTCCATGGTTTGTATCCATCGAGGTATTTTAAATTGGGATATATAAGGTAAGTCGGCCTTTATTTTATTCCATTCCAGGGCAATATTAGTGGGTATCGGTTGATCCCAACCTAGTTGCGTTTTCCATGTCTCTTGAAACAATATTTTGAGTTTTATTGTGACTGGCGACACCCAGCCCAAAGGATCGATGATTTTTGAGATTTCAGACAAGAATTGTCGTTTTGTTGGGATGCCTTCTGTGGTCATTTCTATTGGATGAAAGATAAAGTAGTCTTCTTTCGGATTCCAGCGAAGACCTAAAGCTTTAGTTGATTCTGGCTGTTTAAAATGAAATTCTTCATCTTGAGGGTTAATGTGATCGTCTATAAGTTCCGGCAAGTTCGAGCGCCATTTTCTAAGATTGAGGCCGCCTGCCTTAAGAAGATTTGTCATCTCTGCTTTGAGATGTTTGGCAGCTGTCGCGGTATGAGCTCCATGCATGAGATCGTCCATGTAAAAAGAGGTTTCTAAGATATCAGGAGCGCTGCTATTGGGATAATTAGGCCTTTCATCGATGGCAAGTTGTTTCAGGGTCATCATGGCCAGGAAAGGTGCGGCCTTTGTACCGTTGGTGACAGTCGCTAGCTGATATTCTTGCAAAGGTTGGGATTGATGATTTCTCCAAATAATTTTCTGGAATTTTTGATGATCAGGATGTAGCCAAATGTTACGGAACATCTTCTCAATATCAGCTGTAAATGCGTACTTAAACTGTCTCCATTTTAGGATAAGACTTAAGAGATCCTGCTGCAGGTTCGGCCCCCTGCACATAAGATCATTAAGGCTGTATCCCGTTGAAGTTTTTGCAGAGGCATTAAAGACAACGCGTAATTTTGTAGTTAATGACTCAGCTCGAAGTACGCCATGGTGCGAAAGGTAACAATCCGGGGTTACGTTGACATGTGACGCGACGGGGATCATATGTCCGAGCTCTAAATACTCGAGCATAAACAATTTATAGTCACGTGCCAAGTCTGGTTGCTTAATTAATTTCCTTTCTATTTGAAAGAATTACGCAATGGATTTATTTTTAGATTGACCCAATTTTTCTTCAAAATTTTCTTTAAAGGGTATTTTCACGACATAGCTGCCGTCTTCGCGTCTTGAGGTTGAGGATTGAAAAAAGTCAATGCAAGCTTGATCTTCTTGAGATATTGATAAGGGTTCGCGAATATCCTCCATTTCCCAGAACTGTTGGATATCGGTGAGATTGTTTAGGATCACATTGCACTGAAATGTTTTGCAGTTACCGCTTAAGATCCATCCCAGCTGTGTCTGCTGGGCAATGGGTAACATTCCCTCGGAACGGCAGATACCATCCAATAAGATTTGGGAATAAACGTCAGCGCCGAATAAGATATCAACTGGCCTACTTTTGTAAAATTCAGGGTCAGCTAGGGTTATTTGGTTAAGAGTTGGCCAGTTGGGTTTAGTGAAGGTATGACTAGGCAAATTCTTGACTAGTCTCTTCATTATAAATACGTCGGATTCGAAAGTAAAGTCATTAATTAATGACTTACACTTAATAGAGACCATGCCCTTACAGCTGTTTTCATTGTTTCCGATTCCCGAGATAAGTCCAGTACATTTTTGGCGACGCAGGTTTAGGAGCTGTGCAGCTCGTTCTGTAATGATTGAGGTCTGAGATCCCTGATCTAGAAGAGCTCGCATTCTTTCGTAAGATCCGTCAGCTGCTTGAACCTTGATAATTGCTGTCGCGAGGAGTATTTCTGTAGGATCTTTTTGCATAGATACTAAGGTGTTCATATCTTGCTGAGGTGGGGATTTCGTAATAGTGGCCGCGTGCGGCCCCGATCGCGACGCATCCGTTTTAGCGTTTCTTGACGTAAAACATTCATGTAGAATCGTATTATGATCTTTATTGCACTCTTTGCACTTTACTTCCGAAAGGCATTTTCTACCTTCGTGGTAGTGCAGACAGTTGACACAAAGGTTCAAATTTGCGATTGCGTCTCTGCGAGCCGATGGGTGCATTTTTGCCAGCTTTTGGCAATTTTGTATGCGGTGATCGCTTGCATTGCAAATACCACATTGTTTACGTCTTTCGTTATTTTTCGAGGTGGACTTTGACGATTGCGAAATGACCTGGTTTGTCGAATAGGAATGATTTGAGTTGTTGTTATTTTGTTTAAAACGAGAATTAAATCCTTTTGAATGAGATTGTTGGTTATTAAGATAACCTTTAGATGATGAAGATGCGTGTTGGGATTGAGATGACTTTTGAATGAAGGGTTCTTGTTTCTTCCGTGACGTTTCCAGCGATGTAAACTTATTCTCCAGAAACCGAAGAAATTCTTCCAATACTGGCAACTCTTTTGGCGACTTCAACGAATCTATATAGTCGTCGTTGGTTTCGGAGTCTAATTTCTCCGCTAGGATACATACGAGGAAGGGATCCCAAGTAGATACATCGATTCCGAGATTTTTTATAGCGTTTACGCTTTCGTACGTTGTATCGTGGATTCGTTTGAGGTGGCTCGCTGATTTTTGCTGAGATGTCGGGATATTTAGGAGGTTTCTGAGATGAGATATAAAGATACGACGCTTATTGTCATAGCGATGCGTAAGGATATTCCAACAAACGGGGTAGTTGTCTGAACTTATTTGAAGATGTTGGATTAGTTTTTCCGGTTCGCCCTTGATCTTACTTTTCAGGAACTGCATTTTCTGGGCGTTCGATAAGGTTGGATTTTTGTGTACCGTTTCTGTAAAGAGATCTTTGAAAGATATCCAGGACGTGTAGCTTCCCTCGAAGGTAGCTATTTCCATTTTGGGGGTCGATTTCTCAACATGAGCCATCGACCACATCTTTCGGTTAATATCCCTTTTCAGAGTTTTATAATATTTCTCGTAGTTCGAGAATTGCTCGTCGTATTTGGCGTTCGAACCGTTGAGCTCGTTGTCCAGTTCCCAGTGTAGGGTGTCAATAGCTGTCCAACGAGTTTTCAAAGTTTTTAGGATGTCTTCAAACTCCCACATTTCAGAGATAAGATTTAGATCAATGTCAGATGCTTCTCTTGAAAATGCCCTAAAATTAGTAGCTTGTTTCTTCAAGAGGTCTTCTATGTTGACGCTATCCTTAGGAGGATTATTTTGAGATGAGACGGTCGGGGTTTGAGATATTGAAGATGGTTGAAAAGCAGGGGGTTTCAAAATAGGGATTCGGATTCCGGTTCGAAGGACCAATGTTCGGGGTTGGATTGAGATAGAGATAAAGGATGAGATAAGAGATGAAAGTCAGTTTAAGGTTAATAAATTCACTGTATTGTCTGTTTCCACAAATATGAGATTAAGATTAATTTATACTAGGATGAATGGTGAACGATAGGGGATTATGAGTCACGCGCACGGTATGTTGCCGAATTACGTACTGAACTATTGCGGTGTAAGTGCAATAATATAAATGATGGAAACATACTGCACGGGTGGCGCAATAATGCTGACCCAGGTAAACGTGCTGTACGGTGGTTGACCCGTACAAAGAACTTTAACAGCAACAACAGCTATTTTAATAGTTTTCTCTGCTATACTTATTACTTGCCGTCATTTGTTGTTCATAGTAAGTCTTCTTCTATTAGGTCGGTCAACCGCATGTTACCAGTGACTTCCTTTTCTTTCATATTATTCCTCATACAATCCAAAGAAGTAAAAGTATAGAGAAGGGGTGAGATGATGAGATGTAGAGTATGCTGTTGTAAAAATGATTCAGAAATTATTCAAAATTCAGAAATTATTCAAAATGCCAAGCCAATTTCAAAATGCCAATTTTCGCCACATCAATTTTATTCAAATTCTTGAACATGTCTCAAAATTCAACGATTCCATTCTCATATACCGTCGGATCGTATATTACAATATGGTAGGCGAATGATTGCCGTTCCCGCGTCGCACAGTGGTGCAGGTAGTACGGGCATGCGGAAAATATTATTTTTAAATGAAAAGACGTTGCGTTTCTTCATAATACTTTATTAAAATGATATAATGGATGTACCAGTTTACAAAGAGAAAGATATAACACGTATTTTTTTTTTATTAACATGAAAATATTAAACTATAATAACACTGTTATCGTAAGAGAAAATAATTGTAAGTGAAGTTAAAACTACCATTAAATGCTATTTATACTTACACGATATGATAAAATGTTAATTACCCTCATTAGAAACACTTATTAATATAATGCACTTTTTCTTAATTACAGAGCGTCATTAGTTAAGGACCTGGTATTTCCAAGATCGCAGGTTATCGCAGCCAAAACTAATGTATTCTTAATCTATAGGGTCTAATTAATCTCCGAAAGTATATTATTACGTATCGGTCGATAACGGAGATTAGTTATGATCTCATGATTGAAAACAAAAGGTTCCAAATGACCTTCTTCACTAAAAATGTAATAGCAAGTAATTATTCATTATATTATAACATTATGTTTACTATTTTATTAATACACACAATAAACTTATGACTAAACTAAAAATTTAAGTTGATAATTATAGTATTTTGGTTCTATTCATACTTGAAATAACAATATTTTTTGCACGAAATTTGTAAATTCTCGATCACCCTACTTTGGCATCATATAATTAAATACTGTATAATTATTTATCCGTATTAATTTTAGGACTTGTTTCTACTAACATTCTAGTATGTGTGTACCAAATTGTAGACATTTTAAACAAGGTTGAAACAAAGGACTTTTTTCCGCCCTTGTACCAATGTGCGTCGGTGTCGTATTGTAAACTCAATAGCGTTGGATCCACAGCGCATGTTTCATGGATTCTGTCGGAGAATGTAAAGGGAACGCTGTGTTGTACTGACGATTCCTTGTTTGGTTTAAACAAATAAATAGAAACACATGTACGGTCTGTTGTACGAAATTAAGGGATCTAGGTGCAGATTCAGCGAGCGAAAGAGAACAAAGTTTCAAAAGCGCCAGCTAGCGGGACTCCGTTTCTCGTAAACGTTGGAAAGCCAGATTTTGCAAGTTGAAACTGTTCTATTCATATTTATTATATTCTTATGTTATGTAACACAAACATCAAAGAGAGTGTATGGAAGAGTTTTGTAAGCGTGTTTCTACGATTAATAAAACTTGGACCATGAAAATATTAACGGTTTCGTATGACAAGGCAAAATACTTACACAAGATGTGATGCCTGGCGATAAAAATATGCAACACATAAATGTGCTATTTTATTACAAAGTCTGAAGGCGCTCGTGCTTACGTACTTTATTTATAAGAATAGTATTCGGTAGTAACAACTGTATTTTATATCATAAACAAGTTTTAGAACTAAATGTTGTGAGTGAGCTTACCTTGGCATATTTATTTATTTACACACACTTATCGGTTACATTTCGGGTAGTGTGTGATGGAATTGCATGATCTAATCCGTCTAGCCCGCTTCATCATCGGACTACAAGACGTACGGCGATGCGTTCTCGGTACATGGTGGACATCCCATACGCACAAAACATTTTGGGAATACTTTTACTATGCGTACAGCTAAGGAGTGGAATGCCCTGCCCGAGTCTGTGTTTCCTGATAGCTACAACCTAGGGGTCTTAATTTCAAGAGTAAATAGGGTACTTCTAGGCAAGCATCACGGTCGACCACATCATCGCTTACCATCAGGCGAGACAGTGGTTGAAGCCTGAGCCTATCTACAATAAAAACCGGCCAAGTGCGAGTCGGACTCGCGCACAGAGGGTTCCGTACAAACCTCAGCTTAAAGGTATTATGAGACCTGAGTATTTGAAATGAATTTCAATAAAATACCTCTAGGCGTTCATGAGGAAAAGGGTAGTAAGTTTAAAATTATTATATGATGTAAAAAAAAAACGGTTTTCGCAATTTTTCCTTTATCTGTGCTACAAGACGTTGCTTCGTACCAAATTTCAAAGTTTTGAGTTCACAGGAAGTACCCTTGCGAGTGTCCAAAATTTGCGGAAATTTGCGGCATAAACGGCTGTATCTTTTAATTGCGTTGGCTTAGAAGTTTGATTTTTCACTGCTTTAAGGGACAGTAGACCTGAGTATTTGATATAAATTTCAGCTTGATACCTCCACGCGTTCCTGAGAAAAAGGGTCTTGCCAGACAGACTGACAGACGGACGGAATACAAAGTGATCCTATAAGGGCTCCATTTTTTCCTTTCGCGGTACGGAACCCTAAAAATAATAAAACTTACATAAACTAAGACATATTTCCCATGGGGGCAGTAACTCAGAAACTCACCTACTATGATCCTTACATACTACTTTTGCTACGTTTACGTTTAAGTATACAAGAAGTACTACACGCACGCCGGTTATGAGTACTGAACACCTGACCTTTCTGAAGAACATCACCACCATCTTTCCAAGTCTTCACATTATATCTACTTTAATGGAAACTCACTAGATTCATATTATAACTCTATCGGCAATTACCAACTCAGATTTAAGCGTATTTAAGTCCTTTTCAACACACAACATCAAACTTTATCTCCTCTACATAACGACTATAACCTCTTGCTTAATTAAGCTATTCAACCATGTAATGTGGTGTGACGTATACACAAGTAATATGTATTATGTATGTATTGTGATCACGCACTGAAAGGCAAATTAATATGAAAACCGCGGTATAAAGCCTTCAGACGATGTGAGCTCGCCTGGTAACTTGTGTTATACTTAATTATTATCATTAACTTGGTAAATAAGAGAAGGAAATTATGATACAGCAAATAACTGTTTAGATAGGTACTCGCTAATATGTAAGTTAACCCAGCCGATCTCGTGCCGATGGCTAGTGTCCGTTAAGATTGGGCGTCATGGCCGAAATTGTTTTGGAGGATGAGTTACTTTATTGAGGGAACACGTCATAAAAAACTGTGTGACTATATGCCAGAAAGTTGATTAAAATCCTACCTATCTAACTTAAGCATGGCACGAATCGGAAACGCTATCATAAAACATAACATTCCAATACCCATAAAAGAATTCGAAGCAAAAAATTTCATTGAGCGTCCAGCTCTATTAAAGTCCGTACAAAAACAAAAATAAAAGTTCGATCTGAAAGTATCACATATATGCTCAAACACACGACTCACGAGTCTGCAAATATGCAGACAAAATGAAATATCGCAAGCATTCCAATTATGCGATCGAATAAAAAGCCCCGCTCGAGTCAGGAAGTTATTCAAAGTATATTTAATGGATCGTGGAGATTGTAGCCAGGCTGTAATTGTGAAATACCGACGTCGTCGCACGTCGCGAGTGTGCGCCCAGCATTACGCTGCACAATGGATGCCTCACTCAATAACTTGCACGTAAGATGGGCCGCGCGCCTGCGACTAGCGATTGTACTGGAATGTTAATGTGGCTACAATTGTTTCCATGTAGGCTTGTAGTTTAAAGTCTGAAGTATGCGAGGTATTCCTGTTTGCTTTGCAATAGAGTTCCCTGGATTGATTGTACTTTGCAAATTGTTGCTTTGAGTCAGTCTGCTTTATCCCCAACTGTAAAGTGAATGTTTTTTTTAGTTCAGTGTTGTTTAGTTGTATGCTGTGTATTGATGTACCTACTAGCGATAGGGTTGTAATAGTTTTCAATCATTATAAGAATTTCTATAATTGAATCAGTACTTTCAGAGGTTATAAAAAATTGTAAGAAGGTATTAGATTATTTATTTGTGACCGCACAGAAGACACGAGACACAAGCAAAAAAAAAAGTTAAGTAATAATAAAAACAGAAAAATAGCCCGTGCAAGACCAAAAAGGCTCCTAACCCAGCATGTGCAGCGATATTTAAAAAGAATAAATAATGCCGCGCCGGTATTCTAGTAAGGCCCACTGTTTCTAAACAAACAAATTAAATTTAAAAAAAATTGCTCTTTACAGTGGCTGCGCAGTGGACTAAAATAAAAGAAAGAATCATCGACACGAACAGAAGACAGTTTAGCGCCTAAATTAGTTAATATTAGTATCCAAGCAAGGCTTATTTATTGGTGTCAACTATGTCAATTATTATAGATTGTAAAGATTGTTCTTAGTCGAAATAAGGATCCCTTAGTGAAAATAAATTATTTTTGAAAAAAATATGTTTTTAAAACTAGCTTTTTTCTTATTCTTCTCAGCAAACCCTTTCATTTTATACCCATATCATTGTCAGTGCACAAAAAATAACTAGTCCGTCATCTTAGGCCGTCGACCATATCGGATTTAGAATGACGTCACTTAGCTAACCATGCATTGTCATCCAAACGAAACGTGTATGCAAAATTTCATCATAATCGGTAGAGGATTGCTGCTTTAAAATTCAGTTGAAAGATTTGACCTGCCGGCTTAATATGTATCTTTTGCAAGAGCAAAACGATAGCGATGTTTGCGCAATAATTGCTCTTTCATACAGAAGTTTCAGAGATGTTGGTTGTTTTTTTATTTAAATAAGTGCATTTGACAAACAGCGAGCGATTAGCAAACGATTGTGTAGGACCTACCATACCTACACTGCAGGTAATTCAGACTTTTATGACATAAAGCGTTTGATCGCTATCGTTTTGCTCTTGCAAAAGATACGTAATAACCCTGCCGAATACACTTACATACATACATACATTGCAAGTTAAATAAAAGCTTGTAAAATAGACTCAAATTTAAACCATTTACCTACTTACTGCTGAAAAACCATGTTCGTATTTAATTTCCCTGATAATACCTTCTAATCCTGATAAGATCTATAATAAGTCATCTGACGACTTCGATCTTGTCGTCTAATTGGAACAAATTATAATCGCGTTGAATCCAATCCCTTTTTGGATTCAATTTAAATGAGGTCTTTTCTGTACCGTCTGACAGTCTGTAATAGGATCTCAACTTGTTACAAAGACGGATATTGAATGATTGGTTAAATTCATTGACGTTTTGACAGTGTTTGTATTCAATGAATTGAGTTTCATTGATCATGATTAAAGAGTTTTGTAATATTTATAAACAAAATAAAAACGTTTTTAATAAAAAAGTTTGTAGTGTTTTGATTGAAGTCGGTTGTATTAATTTTGTATTTTTTTTATATTTTCACTTTTTGTTGTGCTACTTAATGAGCAAATTCTATAATAAGTTGCTTATAATACCAGAATAGTTAACCCGAATAACATAAAACCGGTGACATGAGAATGTATCAGGGTGAGCTGTACACATCTGCGTACCCCTTTAGTAGTACTGGCGTGATGTTATGTTACGAAATGACGTAAAAAACAAACAGACATGCGATTGCAGCAATCCCGAGAGATTTGCCGTTGTTTATCGAAGAGTTTTTTTGTATATATCCGAAGTTCTTCAACAGATCTTCAACAAAATAAATGTGACCACATGAAAATCAGTTTTCAAATAAAAAGAATGATCAAAATCGGCTCACCTAGTTAAAAATCTGAGGTACTTAACAAACATAAAAAATACAGTCGAATTGAGAACCTCCTCCTTTTTGAAGTCGGTTAATAATGGACCTTTTTTATAAAATCTTTCTAACCATGTTATTACTTTAAATACTGAATAGCAGATTCTTAATTATCTGGAGAGTTTAAATTTAGAACCTGCTAACTTATCTCATGGTTAACTTTTTTACAAGCTTTTAATTAACTTGCAATGTATGTATGCATGTATGTAAGAGTGTTCGGGTCAAATCTTGCAACTGAATTTTAAAGCAGTTATCCTGCATCGATTAAGATCAAAATTTTGCATACACGTTTAGTTTGGATGACAATGCATGGTTAGCTAAATGACATCATTCTAAATCCAATATGGCGGACGGCCCAAGTTAGTGGACTAGTTATTTTTTGTGCGCTGCCGTGATTTGGTTATCAAATGAAAGGGTTTATTGAGAAGAATACGAAAAAAGCTAGCTTAAAAAAAATATGATTTTTTATAATTAAGGCTGCAAATCTATCTTGAAATAGTATTGTCATTTCCATAAAGATTTAATGTTATTGAAAGGAAATTTCAGTTTTGTTTGCCTTTCACTTCATCCCTTATAATATGATAAAGTATAAAAAGACTACCAATGATAAAGCCTTCTGGAACTAAATTGTTTGTGGACAAAACAGGCCTTTGTCTAATTAAAGAGGACCACCTGTCATGTCGGCGTCGCACCAAAAGTGGCTAAGTTTATTTATTTCCACGTCCCAATCTCCCAAGTAAATGTGAAATAAGAAAAGCCCTCCACGAAGGGTCTACAGTCTGCAGTCCGCAGGATCAAAGGGACTCTAAATGTTTGCGCTAACTTGATTGTTTACTTAGGACAAACTTCCCGAGACCTCGCCGTCCCTCGCCGATTTGTTCCCTCGACTATTACTGAGTTCCCAATTATTTATTTCCACCTACCAATTAGGCGAAGACTTTTATTAAAAAACACAAAAGAAAAGCTTATTTTCTTTCTCGCTTAAAATACGAATCTTGTTAGTTTCACAACTTTTCTCGCCTCACGAACAAGTTAATTGAAATTTCGTGTTTCTATTTTATTTTATTTGCGCTCCGCGGACGGGAGAGATGAATTTTAGAGGAATCCATTAACTGCAGTGAAACTGGTGCTCTCTAACGATATAATATGTTGGGAATGTGAAATACAAAGAGAAGAGATAATTGAAACAAGTTGGTACATTTATAGGGGGCTATTTATTTTACAATCAACATAGAATTGCTTGGCTTAGGTGATACCTTACATTCGCATCATATCGTCTTTGCTCATCAGCATGACGTCCTTGTAGGACCAGCGCACGAGCATATCGGTGTCGAGGTACGTGAGGTCGTCCTTCTTCATCACCATGTCAGACATGTCAACGTCCTTGATGGTATTGGAAAGGCCTAAGTCCTTGCGGTACACCAGCACGTCCAAGAACTTCATGTTACGAGTGAAGAAGTGCGTCATGTCGATCCTCCTGTCGAAGGGGAAGCCGAGTGGCATCGTGTCGAAACAGACGCTCCAGCGACAAGTCCTGCGCTCCTTCATGATGCTCAAGTCAACGTAGGGCACCAACAGGTTGGTCCTCACAGGGGAGACGATCACGAACATCTGCAGAGGCATACCGCCCAAACGACCCAGAGGCAGTAGCAGCCTGTGCGGGAAACCGACGCGGGTCTTGAACCACCAACTCTCGACGTCTACGGTCTTGCTGATCATGCCGACGGTGTCCTTCATATTGTTAAGGAGGTGGCGGGTCCACGGCCTCTGCTCGATGACGCCGTGCATCTCCAAGGAGTTGCGCACGATGGTGTTCTTGCCGGTGTCCAGTTTGTATAGGAAGGTATCGATCTCAACCATGTCAAGGCGTTTGTCGTTGACGCTCAAGAGGCGGCCCGCGCAGTCGTATTTGGGACCGATGAAGATGCGGACGACGGCGTCGACGGTCTTCTCGGAAGTGACGTCAACGGTGACCTTGAAGGGTTGGTGGTTGAGGCGGCGCATGCGGGCCACCATAAGGAAGTCGGAGCGCTTCTTCTTCATCTCGACGTCGTCAAGGTACAGGGCGTTGGTGATGTCCATGTCGTACTCATCCATGAAGGTGACGAGCTTTTCTGTTGTGAGCTTGTCGACTTTGACTCCAGGGAAGTCGAAGTCGTCGCGGGTGTACTTGGGCAGCATCTTCTTGAAGAGAACGAAGGTGTCAGTGACACGCTTCATAAGCCTCCAGAATACAGGGTCGCGCAGGCAAGTGGCGTACATGTCCAGAGCGGTGGGCACGTATGTGTACCTGTGCAAAGTGATGTTTTATAATCTTGCTATTCTGAATAACGAGTATGTTTTTGTAACTTTATATTTTGATGTTGTAATGACTGATTCTTGGATGACTACTTAGACACTAGACAGGTCATGTTTGTAAAGGCCTAAAAGACTTATAAATAAATAAAATATTATAATATAAGAGAAGTAAAAGGTGAACTTCTCGCTAGTAGTAGCAAGTAGAAGTTAATATTTAAATTAGTGATACTTACTTGTCGAAGTTGTACGTGCTGTAGCTGAGCATCTTCTTCATCAAGTGCATCAAGTGCAAGAATTTGGCATCGTCTCCGACCAGTCCCATACCGCCCAGCGTCAGCCTAGCCAGGTTCTCGATATCCTCGGCCTTCCTCAGGTTGATGATAGTTCCGTCGCGCTGCACAGAACAATTTTATTTAGATCACAATAGTATTAACAGCAATGAGAACTAAATAAAGGTAATTGAGAACTTACACGCTCAATCTTGCCAGTTAGGATTCCATCGCGGAGCATCCTCTCGACATCGTCAAACAAACGTTTCCATCTGAGGTTGTCCTTCGTCAGCACGATCATGTTGTTGCTGCGCACGGGCATCTCGTCTCCGGTGTGCAGGCGGATCTTGGGCCAGTAGCCGGTCTTCAGGGGCTCGTTCCACATTATGGACTTGATGTCGCACATCTCGTGGGTGAGGCGCTCCAGGCGGTACCTGGCCAGCAGCTGCATGGTTGCGTAGCTGAGGATCTCTCCGCGGCGCTCCTTGTTCACGGTGTACATGTCGTCTGTCATCCAGAAGGGGTAGCTCATGTGCAGATAGTACATGTAGGTGTTCAGGTCAATGTCCTCGGTGAAGTAAGAGATGCGGTCGTGCTCCGACATGGTGCGGCGGACTCCCTTGCGCCAGTCGATCACGACTATGTTCTTGTCGGTCACCTTGATGCCGTAGTAATCCATCATTGTCGGGTCAGTCATTGCCTTGGTCATCTTCATCATAAACGCCTTGTTGATGACATGGCTATCGACGAAGAAGTAGGGGTAGATTTCGTAAGGGGCGGGGAGGGTTATTCCGCGGCAGTCTGTCCTGTGGAAGACGCAGGCGGTGAGGGCATACACGAACATGCCTCCGTTGATGCGCTCCCTCAGCCAGCAAGCGGTCCTGATAAACACATCGAAGTCCTTGGCGAAGAACAGGATCTTGAAGACCTTGACGGCCTGCTCGATGTGGAGCTCGTTGGTGTGGACGAAGATTTCGCCACGGGGGAGCATGCCCATCTTGAAGGTTTCGATGAACCTCTTGACGACATCTGTCTTCTGCAATGTTACATAGAATCATTAGTACTCACAGATCTAAATGAGAAATTATAGTAAGGTGTCAAAGTAAATGAGTCTTACCAAGTACTTGTCCATGTTTTCTTCGATGACCCACTCCCGGGCCACGTCGCGGATGTCGTCGTAGATGGTCGGCTGCAGGATGTGGTTCAGTAGCTTCAGGATGCAGAGCTCTTTCATCTTTATGTCCATCGTTACTGTTTAAACAATAGTAAATTAAACTTAAAAGTCTTCTTCCTCGCCATCTAGCATTTTCTTAACTATTTTGAGGTTTTCTGTCTAACAGATTCTAGGTTGTGAAAACCCATTAACTGAGTAACACGATATTTCTTGAAAAAGCTTAGTCTTTGACTTATACTTAAGAAATATATCGAGAACATTTTGCGAGTTCAAATTAATTAAACAGCCCGATTCAAATTGTAATGTTCAGAATAATATTAAATGTCAATTTAGAATGCGAAGTCTTGTTACAATATGGTTTTGCTCCAGGGCTTGGGATTGTTTTGGCATTTCTATTTTCTGTTCAAGAAAACGCTTCGAAATTGTGTGAATTGTTTGGGCAGCTTTGATATTACTTTTACTTATCAATAATAGCTGTAAGTAATATTTGAAGCTCTCCTTTGCATGTGCGTTAGATATTAAAATTGGAAGTACTGTAAGTAATTTTGATCTAATGAATTTTCTGTTAGTAAAAGCCCATCCAATCAAATTAGTTTTAAGTAAATTGAGAACAACTTGGCGCAAGAAAGTAAAGGAGACCCAAACCCAAATAATGGGATCAGGGAAGGAAGAAAAAGAATTTGACAATGAACACAAACAATAAAGATTTAAATATGGTTGTGTGCAACTTACCCATGTTGTCCTTGCCAATAAGCACAGTAGTGTCATCCTTGATGATGGTGGCCGTCGCCACGGCCACAGCGGCCAATACCAGGAGTACTTTCATGTTTACTGCCGCTCCACAACTGTGCCCATCTCACCTCGCTGCCCCTTTTTATACCGACCTCAAGTCTATTTGTCTCAGCACTATCATCGCGTACGTTATTATCTATTGTTGTTTTTTTGTGATAACCTTTTGAGAGTGCTGATGTCCTATGTGTTCAGAGGCAGGTCAGGATGTGTTCCGAGCCCGCCGTGTGAAGGTATCATAGGACGGATGCTAGGCACGTCGCTAAAATTGCCTTCGTTTTTTTTAAAACAGGAGCTTTTGATCGTGATGATGTGAAATATCGCTGCTGGAAGAAAATGGTATTTATTCTTTGAATGTTTTAGTATTCTTTATGTTTTTAGTATTTTGTTCATATTCATATTCTTTATTGTACAAAAAACATACATATACAAATATAGTAGGACAGCTTATGTACAAAGTTGAGCTTAAACCATTTTATTTGGATTCGGTGAATTCTGATGCTCTGTAGTAGAATATTATAAATCTTATGATCCTTTTGCACCAGTAGTTTTGATCGGTAGATCAACTTGCTAGTGCCTACGACGAACTTTCGCTTGGTAACTCGTAGGTAAATGGTCATCAATCACGGCGAGACAATCACCTATCTAACATCCTTTCAGCCGTCTACCTATTACAAACACGCTTGTACATTACTTGCCGAATCTTAAGTGTCAAAGAAGTGAAGAGAACGTTTTAGTCTTCAAAGGTGACATGATGTCAGCACATATGAAACTGTTTCATCTCAGAATTTTAAACTGTTTGGCATAAAGCAATCAATATAAAGATATCTTCGACATTATTAGCAGCTACTTTCTTGTATGTGTTGCAATATTTTTGAGCCAGCTATAAACTATATAAACTAGTGACATTGTCGAAGATAATGAAAGTGTTAGTAGGTAATATTTCCCGTTTTCTGAATGAAGAATATGATATTGAGTATTATAGTGTGTAGTGAAACTCTGCTTTGACATGAAACCCTGACAATATTTAACATTAAAGCGTTCTTAACCCCCTAGTGGAGATAGTATAATAAGAAATTCACACTCAGGTCTCTGTTGACTGCTGTTGGCTGCGTTTAGTTTCCTGCAAATCCCAAAGGAAGCCATATTTATTTATTTAGACTTCATGTACAAAAGTTACAAGCCATTATCTACCCACTAAGCCTTTTTAGGGTTCCGTACCCAAAGGGTAAAAACGGTACCATATTACTAAGACTCCGCGGTCCGTCTGTCTGTCACCAGGGTGTATCTCATGAACCGTGATAGCTAGACAGTTGAAATTTTCACAGATGATGTATTTATGTTGCCGCTAAAACAACAAATACTAAAAACAAAACAGAATAAAGTAAATATTTAAGTGGGGCTCCCATACAACAAACGTAATTTTTTTGCCGTTTTATGCGATGATTGTACGGAACCCTTCGTGCGTGAGTCTGACTCGCACTTGGCCGGTTTTTATGGTACCGTATCCTCCTCAGTTTTTCAAAGCAGCTCTTTCAAATACCCCTTACATGAATCTCTGCTGGCCTGACCTTGGCCTCAACAGCCGACACGCTTACATGCTGAGCGGGAAACTATTAATATTGTAGTGGCTTCGATCTCCACATAAAATATACTCATAGATAATTTACCAACTCTGATATAAGCGCTGCGGGATGTGTGGCGATTGGACGCGCAAGTGGACCACGACATACTGCCAATAAGGTTTTAGATGCTGTAAATTAGGCAATATCTTTTTCCCGCGCCATTGTCTGCGTAGCATTAGTAGCATGAAAACTTCGTTAACCTTAAAAACTACCACATCCCTTTTCACCTCTCTTAAGGATGATTTCCGGGGTAAAAACTATCCCAAATTGTATCTAAATTGGTTCAGCAGTTTAATCGTGAAAAGGTAACACAGATTAATTATATCATATCTAGACTTACTACCTATCTAAGCTATTTTTCCACTGCTGGGCATCCGTTTTCCATAGAGATATGTCTTTTGCTAGAGCGGGCCAATCTTTTCGGTAGGTGTCGAGCTCATCCCACCATCTTTGCCTTCATCAGCCGCGAAGTCGTCTGGCGTTAAAAGGGATCAAACATGACACGCTGCTAGTACATCAATATACCTTCTCAAGATCTACATGGAGAAACTAATTCTGATCTCTTCTGTACTTATTAAAGACAGCCTCCCTTCACCGTATTCCTTGTTGTGCGACACCCTCGCAAGCACCCATTCCTTTGCCTGCGTGTCTTGTCTTTTAGACATCTTCCATCCAATAAAAAAGGGTTTATGAGGTCAAATGCATTGCGAGCTACCTAGAGAAAGTGTTGTTATGAACCGTGTGCTATCTTAACGAGGTATAATGCATAACTTTATCGAACGTGTTATTGCAAACGAAGTAAACACCTATTATTTATTTTACATGCAGTCAGTCACCTAAGCTGCTTTTATCTAGTATTTTTTTATGATTGATATGACTGGCGGGCCCTCTGTGGATCTGCCAATTACAAGGGTTTGCCCCGTAGACACCCGGCTATATAGAGCCCAAGGATTTTTTCTGAAGAATCACGAATCGGTTTTTTATTGGTTACATTTCGGGGAGTGTGCGATGGAATTGCACGATCCCACCTAGCCCGTTTCATCATCGGAGTACAAGACGTACGGCGGCGATGCGCCATCGGTTCATGGTAAACATCCCACCCATACGCACAAAACGTTTTGGGAACACTTTTATTACGCGAACTAAGGAGTGGAATTCCCTACCGGAGTCTGTGTTTCCCGAAAGCTACAATCTAGGGGTCTTTAAGTCAAGAGTGAATAGGTTATTTCTAGGCTAGCGTATTTCGTGAGCGTCAGAATCGCAGGTCAACAGTCTTATTTAGCTTTCAAATTGTGCCTAAAAATTACTTACCAATTGCTTATATTTGCTTACCATAATGAGAGAATTGCTTATTGCATCTATTAAAAGAATTAAAACATTTAAGGTTGACCAGCCATTCTGATATCAGAATGGCTGGTCAATCTCTGTAGAGTAGTAACCATGTGGAATTACTGAAATTTTAATGTGCCAAAGATTGCTTATTAATTGCTTATTTCACAATTTAGAAGCCTAGACCCAGTATATCCTGTTATTCTATCTATAAGCTAGTCAAGAATTTAAAATCCCCTGTGCCTGTTAAATTTATGAGAGCAAAGTGACGTATGTCGAAAATTGCGTTTATATATCAAAAGGTTTTATTACTCGTTTCTTTATTTTCTGAAATAACCGAATGGGGCCTAGTTTCTATATTATTTTTAATCATGGCTGTATTTATTAACTTTGTATACCTTGCTGACATAGAATACTTATGTTTTTAATAGTGGCTTAACCGATTTTTTTTTTTAAGTTGCCTGCCAATAAAGAGATGAAATTAATCTGCCGTACATTAATTTTTATAACTTACTGTCGTCGTTTTTTTATGTGCGTGTGGACTGAGGGACCAAACTGGTATATCGCAAAATAAAAATCGTAGGATTTATTATTAGACTTAAAACTATTGTAGAACAAATCTGGGAATTTGTAAACAAATACATATATTAAAAACTACAGCTGCAGCAAACTTAAAGTGTGGTCCCTCAGTCCTCACAGATTATCAGCCAGATCTCGAAAAGTATCTGAAAACCGGCCAAGAGCGAGTCGGACTCGCGCACGATGGGTTCCGTACCATTATCGAAAAAAAACCGCACAAAAATCACGTTTGTTGTATGGGAGCAGCCCCACTTAAATATCATATTAATTTTATTCTGGTTTTAGTATTTGTTGTTATAGCGGCAACAGAAATACATCATCTGTGAAAATTTCAACTGTCTAACTATCACGGTTGGCCTGGTGACAGACAGACGGACTGCGGAGTCTTAGTAATAGGGCGGGACCCTATTACTAAGACTCCGCAGTCTGTCTGTCTGTTTTTTACCCTTTGGGTACGGAACCCTAAAAATTAAGGTGTCGTGACTACAGACTTTGAGTAAAGAATTTGTAAAGATATTAACTAAATAACAGACCACAAAGCTTCAAAGATAAAATATATGTAACGACTAAACTGTGGTCCCTCATTCCACACAAGAAAGATACATATTTTAGTGAATTTATCGAATCAAATAAATAAAATCTCTCTTTTTCTACATACATTTTTAAAATAAGACTTGAAACATTTTGTAAAAAAGAAATGGAAAAGAAATATCGCCGCAATTTTTAGATAGCAATTATTAAAACTGGTCCCTCAATCCTCACATCCACTGACATATGTGCATGTACTAGCTGCTTGACGAGAAGAATATCAGAAAGACTAGTGTGCTTAACTTTTAGTAAAAAGTTTCTACTATATAATAGGTATCTAAAATTGTGTTTTTCTTACATCTTAGCTGAGATAATATAATTTTTGAATCCTATGAAAATAGAGTAGTGTGATCACACAATAAAACAAAATATAGACAGTACTATTATACTTTATACGGTTAATTTTATTTTATTTTTTATGGCGTATGTGAATTTAATGAAAAAAGGTGTGTATTCAAGGAAAGTCTATTTAATAAAAAGGCACGATAATAGTATGAGAATTAGTTTTAAGGTAGGTAGGTAGCATTAAACAGAATCTACACATTTAGGCTGCGTTTCCACCAGAGATGTGCGAGATAGCTGAGCGGTGCGAGGATGCGTACCGACGCTGTGAATCGGTGAACAGATGGGCGGCGCGAGGATGTGTAGCGGGCTCGTTTCAGATAAAGTGTGGAAGCAGCGGAGCGTGCGCGCCATTGCCCGAGTGCCCGTGTTGCCCAGTGCTGTCGTTTCAGCAACTTTGTCGCTAGTTCTAGCGGGGTTCATGAGTGGTTGGCGACCAAAAAATATGAGTAAGCCACAAAAAATAATTGAACGACTTTTGAACCATTTTCAGGGTTCCGTACCCAAAGGGTAAAAACAGGACCCTATTACTGAGACTGCGGTCCGTCTGTCTGTCTGTCACCAGGCTGTATCTCATGAACCGTGATAGCTAGACAGTTGATATTTTCACAGATAATGTATTTCTGTTTCTGCTATAACAAAAATTTAATTAAATACATATTTAAGTGGGGCTCCCACACAACAAACGTTATTTTTTTTGCGATAATGGTACAGACCCCTTCTTGCACGAGTCCGAGTGGCACCTTGCCGGTTTTTTAACTTTGATATTTATTTGAACCAAATTTTCTTTCTTAGCCCTGGGACCCCATGGCCCAGGTTTGCCCTATGCTAACCTAACCACTCATAAAATCCGCTGGAACTAGCGACAAAGTCGCTAGAACGGCAACACTGCTCGCGCCCATCCCTAGCACACATATCTCGCAACACATTCCTCGCACACATCCTTCCTTTGTTTTGTATGTACAAAAAGCTTTCACTAGAACTACGCTGAGAGAGCCTGGGTGTTTACCCAGCCACAACAAAACAACATCAACCAAGAAGAAGAACCAATAGAATCATTTTGTTTGAAGTAATGGTTCTTAACAATACATCCCTTGCTACGCATCCTAGCACATCTCTGGTGGAAACACAGCCATATCATACCTACATAAAAATTATAGTAGATTAATTTAATGTTACTTCAAGATTGCGTTCGGAAACAGCTCATTTATTTATAATTACGAGTAGCAAAAAAAAAAATATAATTTAAATGCTATAAAAAACAAGAAATACATAATCTGTCTTTATCTACTGATATCATTGTTTTATGAACGAACGTTTAGCTATGATGACCAATATTTCAAAATTAGTGTAAGTGCTGACTAGTATTGCAATAATTGATAAGTTAATTTTGTAATCTATTGTTTTATTAAATACATTTAAGCCATGTAATATAACATAAAATTAACCGTACAAAATATAAAAGTACTGTCTGCATTTTGTGGTCAGACTACTCTTATCTATTTTCATAGGATTCAAAAATAAATTTGTTTAGAAATTCCCAGATTTGTTCTACAATAGTTTTAAGTCTACTAGTAAATCCGACGATTTTTATTTTGCGACATACCAGTTTGGTCCCTCAGTCCACACGCACATAAAAAAACGACGACAGTAAGTTATAAAAATTAATGTACGGCAGATTAATTTCATCTCTTTATTGGCAGGCAACTTAAAAAAAAAAATCGGTTAAGCCACTATTAAAAACATAAGTATTCTATGTCAGCAAGGTATACAAAGTTAATAAATACAGCCTTGATTAAAAATAATATAGAAACTAGGCCCCATTCGGTTATTTCAGAAAATAAAGAAACGAGTAATAAAACCTTTTGATATATAAACGCAATTTTCGACATACGTCACTTTGCTCTCATAAATTTAACAGGCACAGGGGATTTTAAATTCTTGACTAGCTTATAGATAGAATAACAGGATATACTGGGTCTAGGCTTCTAAATTGTGAAATAAGCAATTAATAAGCAATCTTTGGCACATTAAAATTTCAGTAATTCCACATGGTTACTACTCTACAGAGATTGACCAGCCATTCTGATATCAGAATGGCTGGTCAACCTTAAATGTTTTAATTCTTTTAATAGATGCAATAAGCAATTCTCTCATTATGGTAAGCAAATATAAGCAATTGGTAAGTAATTTTTAGGCACAATTTGAAAGCCAAATAAGACTGTTGACCTGCGATTCTGACGCTCACCGTATTTCAGCGTCGACCACATCTGCGATTACCATCAGGTGAGATAGTGGTCAAGCGGGAGCATATAGACAGTAAAAAGATGAAAAATATTCATGCTAAGATAATGTTGCAGTTGTAAGCTAGTACCTAAACCTGCCAAAACCTCTTTGCTCGACATATTGTCTCTTTTGCCCTTCAACACATACCATTGTCAATGTACAACACCTTCTTTTGAGACAAATCCAGGCAAGAGTGTGCTGATGCGGCCCACAAGCCAGCATAACAGTGTTATCTTCCTGAAGCAGCACCAGGTCACCGATGTTTAGAGACGTATAGAGCCAGGCTCCTCCCATTGCTATCTCTTCTAAATGAGCTGTCGAATTTGTGACAGCCAAAAATATTACTTTACCAGGACAACGAACTTATAACCTTACGCTCAGCAAATAAAATATCACCAGGAGACCAAAGCAGGCTCCACGTCAAGTCCACGCCCCCCTAATCTAAGCTCATCCCCTCATCATCTCTGACGCACATCACACTTATCACCATTGATAACGGGTGATAACGCGGTCAACTTAGAAAATTATATCTGCCAGCTTTGCACCGAAACATAGGTATACGTGATAAGGGTACAATGTTGCTATCAGCTGACTGCGAATTAATAACAGGCGTTGATAAGGTCGGATATTTTCATTTTGGATTTAATATAATTGGTACCTATCTCAGGTTATCATGCTTGTTCGTAGGTATACTAGCAACTATATTTTTGTGATACAGACTTGCCCAAAAACTGGAAGGCATAGAAAAAAACTGGCCAAGTGTGAGTCGGTCTCGCGCACGAAGAGTTCCGTACCCAGGTTGGCGTCAACTATGTATGTATGGGGACACCCAATTTTTTTTTTTTTTTTTTAATTTTTGGAATTTTTCCGTTATTTGTGTTTGCAAGACCTTACTTTTTACCAAATTTCGTGATTCTTGGCCTACGGGAACTACCATATAGGTTTTCGACCCAAATCTATAGGGTAGTTCCGGTTGGCCTAGAATTGTCAATTTTGGTTAAAAGCAAGGTTTTTCAGCACAAGTAAAGGGAAATTCCGAAAAATAAAAGAGTGAAAATTAAGGTAAATTTTGGTACTTACAATTTTTCGCGACCATCTAAATTTGTCCATATCTTTTATCGTGTTGGCTGTTTAGGGTTCCGTACCCAAAGGGTAAAAACGGAACCCTATTACTAAGACTCCGCGGTCCGTCTGTCTGTCTGTCTGTCTGTCTGTCACCAGGCTGTATCTCATGAACCGTGAAAGCGAGGCAGTTGAAATTTTCACAGATTATGTATTTCTGTTGCCGCTATAACAACAAATACTAAAAACAGAATAAAATTAATATTTAAGTGGAGCTCCCATACAACAAACGTGTTTTTTTTTGTCGTTTTTTTGCGATAGTGGTACGGAACCCTTCGTGCGCGAGTCCGACTCGCACTTGGCCGGTTTTATACACCTAATAGGGACTATAGACCTCAGTATCTGGTATAAATTTTAACTTCCTAGGTTTCCGTTCCTGAGAAAATCGGTGGTGACACACGAACAGATAGACGGACAAGAGAGTGATCTTATAAGGTTATTTTCTTAAGGAACCCTAAAAACTGGTCAGTGCGAGTCGGAATCGCGCACGAAGGGTTCCATACCATTATCACAAAAAACAGCAAAACAATCACGTTTGTTGTATGGGAGCCCCACTTAAATATTTATTTTATTCTGTTTTTAGTATTTATTGTTCTAGCGGCAACAGAAATACATCATCTGTGAAAATTTCAACTGTCTAGCTATCACGTTTCATGAGCTACAGCCTGGTGACAGACAGACAGACGTAGCGTGGAGTCTTAGTAATAGGGTCCCGTTTATAACCTTTGGGTACGGAACCCTAAAAAAGGATGTAAGCAATGCCTTCGTCCTGCAGTGGGACAACCCAGGTTAAACATTAATAGTGTTATTTAGTCCAAGATGATGCAGTTTCATAGTAGGTTCCAAAGTAATTCATAATCCTTCTTCCCATTTCTTAATTAATATTACGTGAAAGTTAAGCACTTATAAGCACTTGGAAGTCCTAGTTTAAAATTAGCACTAAGTACACCATAATATAAAATTGACGATATTCCGTAGATATATGTATAGTTAGATTATCAAATATGCTTTGTCTTTATTCACTTAAATTGGCAACAGTCCAAATTTATTTCAGACTAAATTCCTGTTCACTTTTTTGAGCAAAAATGCTAATTACAATGAACCCAGTCCCATTTATCAAAGTCCAAATACACTTTTATCCGTTTTTTATCTCGCAGCTTGATTACCATAAATCAGGTTAACCGTTTTTTAAAAGCTTATTTCAGAGTTGCCATGTTTTCAAATGATCAATTTTACCTTGTTACGATTATCTACCGTCCCAGAGGACGCTATTTACCCGACGTGAAAACGCTTGTACCCTTTATTCTATATTAAGAATATCTACGTTTTTACCTCAATCCGTTAATCCCGAAGGCGTGAAAGCATTTCAAATGAAAATACGTGGGACACTCAGAAAGTTTTGCGAAACTAAAAAAAATTGTTCTATACGTACATATATTTTTATTAAATCTTTTCAAAGTACTTTCCACCAGCCTCTATACAAAGATTCATGCGCCTAAACCAGTTTTCAAAACACTTTTTCCAGTCCGCCGCAGACACCTCGTTTACAGCCTGCTCGAACGCAGCCAGCGCATCTTCCGGCGACGAAAATTGTATCCCTTTGAGCTGATTTTTTATTTTTGGGAATAAAAAGAAGTCACACGGTGCTAGATCAGGGCTGTAAGGAGGGTGACCCAGGAGTTTGACTGGCGTGCTGTCCAGGAAGTCCCTCGTTTTGAGTGCGGTGTGCGCAGGTGCATTGTCGTGGTGGAGCAGTAGCCCGCGGAGCCCTGTGTTTGGTCGCTTGTTGCTTATAACAGAGAAAACTTCTGGCAAACATTTGGTAGTATACCATTCGGCATTAATGCTTCTTTGATCCCGTAAGGGAATTGATACCAAGTGGCCAGTCAAATTAAAAAAGCTAGCGATCAAAATCTTACCCCCGCTTCTAGATCGCTTCACTTTGGTAGGCGTTGGCTCATTTTGAAACACCCAAACAATCGACTGGCGCTTGGTTTCTGGGTCGTATTGATAAATCCAGGACTCATCACCTGTAACGATGTCGTAAACACGCCGAGACGAGCCTGCTTCAAATTTGTTAAGCATATCACGGCACCATTCCACCCGGGCCTGCTTCTGAGCATCGGTGAGGTTGTGCGGCACCCAGCGTGATACTATCCTCCTCACGCGAAGATGGCTGTGTAGAATCTCGTGAACGCTTCCCGATCCAACCTTCAATATGTGTTGAATCTCCTGATATGTAATTCGCCTATTGTCTTGGATTAAATTTTTCACTGCTAGCACGTTTTCTTCGGTAACAGCCGTCAAAGGGCGACCGCTTCTTTCGTCATCCCCCAAAGTTGGTCGACCGCGCTTGAATTCGTTATACCAACGATACACGGTTGCCTTGGAAGGGCCTTCATCCATGAATGCCATTTGAAGTCTATCGTACGATTCATCCGGTTTCAGGCGACACTTGAAATCGTATAAAATCATAGCTCTAAAATGTTCCCGGCGCAGATCCATATTTCAGTGAGACACAATACTTTGAATTAACTCGCAAAAAATGTGGAGGGAAATTTTGAAATTGGAACTTACTTATTTTTACTTATAAATAATCATATTTTCGAAAAACATTATAACTGGCCAGTCTCCCATATATAAAAACTTTTTTTCGCAATACTTTCTGAGGGGCCTGGTAAATAAACATGACATTGTATCGAATTTTACCTTGGCTCTACATTTAGAATTCGAACCCAATTCCAATGGTGTTCGATTTTTAAATTGCAAGTTGTGAACTTTTTGGTTGATTTGTTTTTTTTTTTGTTTTTCATCAATAAATTTTCCCTGGTTTTGTAAAAAACGTTTTGTTTTATTTGTTAATACACTCATTCGGGCTAAATCAGGGAAGAGAATTTTATCAGTTTGAACTGTATAACTAACAGTAGTTTTCTCCTTGTCCACAGACATTTCGGCACGGGTTCCCATTCTCGCCGACGGCACTAGCATGGGACCCCATACAGAAACTACTCGCCATCGGCGACAAAGGCGGCAACCTCAGAATGTATCCTTTTCACGGCACACCAAGATAACATTAAGTAGTAAGAAACACACGCAGGTGTGGTCATTCTAAGGAAGAAATCCCGGATTTATCAGGATCTGTGCTCGATGTGATCGTCTACTAAACACCAACTCTACTAAAGCCAATACCATCTAGATTGTATTAAACCTAAATTTTTCATGGGAATTTGTATATACGTATGTATTTAAAAATTCCCTGCTAGTATCATTACTAGATGCAAACATGTTAGAAAATGCAGGTATTTTATAGATACTCGTATTATCTTCAAAGAAAGTCTTAAAAAATCTTTTCAAAGAATATGCATTCATTATTTAGAAAACAATTAATCTGTGAGCACTTGCACTTCATGGGGTCACACTAATTAATGCAGCTTGTTATCATCTGCACTGTCTCCGCTTCACAGTCCTGACATTCACGAGATAGGCAGCCCAAAATCGAATGGTCAATGAGATCATGCTTTTTATATATAGATTGATTTTGGGTTGCTGGGAGAAAGTTCATTTAATAACACACTTATGATAGATACATAAATATGTAGATAAATAATTTATAATTAATAGAGCAAAGAAAGAAAACTCAACATATGCACTATGTGCCATCATACTCATGATTCATACACATCATAGTCTCAGTGCTCGAGACTTGTGCAATGCATAAAAGTTTTCTATGATGCACCACTGCAAAGTTATTACTTTATCTTCTCCTTTTTTTTTTAGGGCGAACACTGTCCAAAATTTGATAAAATGAAGCAGTAAATATAACCAACCAGCCTTTTATACCTGTGCTGAACAAATAGCCATAAATAAACGATCCGTAGGTAATCAGAATCTTACTTCAATATCAAGATAAGTAGAAAACTCCTGCCTGCCTCTAGAATCGGTCTAAAAAAAACTATAAACAAACAAACGTGTTATAATAACAGCCCAGACCTTCACAACATTAAGAAAGTCAAATGTTCTCTCTTGGCAACTGTTTATCTGTGGCACTGTTACTAGCTGTTTTACAATGTTGCTTATCACTCGCTAGTGACGAACAAACTATTGTTAACTGCATCTTTATCTGATATTCATGTTACCTAGTGCCCCAACGTGGAGACTATTAACTGAAACGTGATTTAACTACTTTAAAATCTGTAATCTAAGCCTCCAAATAACTTTCGGTAAAAGTCAAGTTCAAATCTGTTATGAATAGAAACATTCAAAACTGTATAGAGAGAATTTTCTTTAATAACTTGGGAAAAACACAAGTGCCATGACATGTTGCCGTTACTTCGTGATAAAATAAATTCGAGATGAAAAATTATCGATAGAATATCTATAAAGAAGCCCCGTAGAAACCCTAGGTCTCAAGAAGCACTCTCACCCTTGATCAGACTCCATCCAATCGCCTATGAATTTCAATTTATTCCGCCAGACTTCGTTAAGTACCGTCGGCAAGGCTGTCACCGCCAGTGATCGAGTTATTCTTATCATGTAGGGTCAGCATAACACGCTATTTACGAGCCCTTTACTACGGTCAGCCTCATAAATACGTAAACAGTTTTGACGCTATCGCTCTCTGCAATAAAAAGTGTTTACATTTTATTTTGAATGGATACGCGGGTAGTTTAACTCGAGTTGAGAGTAAACCGATATTGTGTTCGAAAGTTAAAATAGCAAACATTTCAATAGCGACATCGGAAATATTTGTACGTGTATGTTTATTACAATTCAAGATGTGTGTTTGTTTGTACGGAAAGCTGATGTTAGGTACTGTATTTTGTAATTGTAAGATCTTATAAATTAGGTAGTTCAGATTGAATCTCGGTTTCTTATTCGAGTACGTCTTTCAAATGCTTTTAATCGATCCCAAATCTGTTCACACCATAACGGAGTACTTGGGGACTTCGCTGCAACTAAAACAAAAAGCGACAGCTCGACAGCTCAACATCTGCTTTAAGCGCTTAACAAACAGTGGCGGCTACTTGAAAGCTTTTTACAAGTCGAGTGGTGAAATGTTCGGCAGTTTGGACTGGCTTCGCCCGGCTCGGTCTGACGCCAACCGGCGCGAACCGGTTATATCCGCTATCTTTGCAGAGATTTAAGTGGGTTAGAGTGATCTACTCGGTGCGGCGGCGACGAAAGAGGTACAATTAAAGTGTATTTATAGTGATAGAGAATGAAAGCTGTTTATGATCTTTATTGGGTTTAGATATTATTTGCGAAGGAAGTGTTGTTTGCTAGATTTATTTAAAAGCGCCTTGATTTCTAGACTCTCGTTTAGCAATGGGCTTTTGCAAGCCGATATAGTGAATAGATGAGGGTAAATAACCCCCCAATAGCCATGAAACTTGACATTGAGCGCACGGTTGGCGCAGTGTTTGAGCGTTTGACTGCTGCGCTGCGTGTCGCGGGTTCGATTCCCGCACGGAACAAATATTTATATTACCTACAGATAGTTGTTCCGGCTCTGGGTGTTGTATAAGTGAGTTTATATGTTTGTAAACGCACCCACGATACAGGATGAAGTTCCTAGTGTGGGGCAACGTTTTTTTTAAAAGAAAAAAAAAATTGGTACCACTGACATAATAGTCTCAATTGAAAGAGTTTATTATTAAAGTTAGTACCAAATAGTGTAATTGAAAAGCTAGCAATTCTAAGTTCAATTTCAACTCACCAGATATTACCAAACACGATAGCTTTACCTTTACTAACTGTTACAACGAGTACTTTTAGTAAATACCCGTTTGGACTAAAATCATGAAAATAAAAGTGAACTAACGTTCTCAATAGAGCGTACCTACACCTAGTATCCAAAGATCTTCAGCAACAAAAATAAATGTAAATAGAAACATAGAAAAGGGAAAACCACTTAGCGTAAATCTTAGCATTATGTAAATAGTAATTGAAAGAAAAGCAGGGGGATTACAGGTGGGATCGCTTCGCTAGATATCTGTTGGCAATTACATCCCCTGGGGCTGGGGGGGATGAACCCAGGGAGGGGGTTTCTAAACATCGTCCTAATGCTCGGATAATATTTAGTTTTATTACATTAACTTGATTCTCTCCGCCGGACCGCATACAAATGAGATTTTTTCGGGTCTTCCTAAGCGTCTGGATTCTCGGCCAGTTCTAGATAATAGAGGAAATCTAATGGGAGTTGCTACGAATTCAATCAGTTCGAATTTCGGGATCCTTTTGCGGAGCCACTATTTTTAGGTACAGATTTTAGTGATTTATTTTGTTTTTAAATCTACAAATAGAATGTATGAGGTTACTGACAGCTGAAAACGAAATAAACACTTGAGCCATATAAGTTGTAGATGCTATGTGCAACAGATATATTTCTAAACCACTTAAAAATTGTTCGCCCCTAAATGCCTCATTTTTTCTTTTGCGTAATAATTGCACCACAAAGGTTTTTTTATAGGTGTCTTTAATGTAACTGCAAAACGCAATCGTACAAAGCAACCAAAGAACAAAATACTCACTTTCAGTAAACAGACCCTTGTAACAAGTGATCCCATATTCTTCTCCACTTTTCCTTAAACAGTCTACAGAACACTTTCTGCTAATCCTCGACTGACCGCAATTCAACCCTCTTCGCCCCCCGAGCCGCTTCACCCCCTGCCCTATTAGAGCCCTATTTGCAAGGGCCGCTTATAATTCTGCAGAGCTTTGCGAACGGTTCGCGCTTTAATTAAAGGTTCGCGGATTGGACACTTTAATTTATGTGGCTGTAAACGGGTTAGCTGATGTGTAGTCACGGATTTGTGATGTGTCATGTGTTTGTACAAATACATGTAGTTTGTAGACTTTGAACTGACAGCAAAAGGGACGCTGTAAATTAGGATTTGTATTTGCAAGAGCTGCGATGTTGCGATCTTTGTAACCCCCGCCGGAAAAAGAGGGGTGTTATAAGTTTGACGTGTGTTGCTCCGTTTGGGCGCTATGGTGCCACAGACAGACACACAGATACACTAATACACAGATACATTTGTATCAGTGTATCTGTGTGTCTGTCTGTGGCATCATAGCGTCCAAATGGGTGAACCGATTTTGATTTAGTTTTTTTTTGTTTAAAAGGTGACTTAATCGAGAGTGTTCTTAGCTATGTTTGAATGAAATCGGTTCAGCCTTTCAAAAGTTATGGGCGTTTTACTGTTTGAATCGGGGTGTTTTCGCAAGATATCGTGTCATAATAACGTGTTTAATAGATTGCTGATCGCGAAGCGTATCTACTATGTAATTCCATTCACCCGCTATGTGGAATTGCTCGTTCCAAACAGGAGGCTACGGTTAGGACCTAGGGAGGGGCTTTTTAAAGTCCCGGCAACCCGTACAAATTTATTAAAGTTTGCACCAGTGATTCGTGCAGTAGGAATACTTAATAGCATCTCTCTGCGTTTAGACATATTTTCTTGTTCTTTGACGGAATTCCAGAGGGTGACACTTAGTGTGTTGTCCACTGTATAATATATAAATCAAAATCAAAAAAAAAAACATTTTTTTTATTTCATATAGGCCTACATGGGCACTTATAAAACGTCGACAATGTGCACGGTTCGGGTTGGTCGTTTCCTATGGAGAAGAACCGGCAAGAAACTCCATGGTTACTCTTTTAAAAAAATGGTTTGGTTTTACAATATTTCCTTGTTACAGCATTAGTACTTAGATATGTGGGGACAACGTAGGCCCGACAATAAGTCGTAAGAAAACAAAAAAAAAAAAAAAAAGATTACATATTATTTAAACAAAAGAAAATAAAACGAGTTAAAAAGATAACAAGCATCTAGAAGGCCTACAATGTTCACACATTTACAAAATAATCGGTAAAGGAATCTATACAAAAGTAAAATAAAAAAAAGACTAAATCTAACATGTGGCACAAATATTGTTATCAGTGCTGTAACTATTCTTAGCAAAGGGCTATGAAGATGATTGAGAACCATTGTAAAAAGAATAATCAAAAGAAGGAAAAAAAACAAAGAATTAATGAGATTGAGAATAGTTAGAGACAACCACATATTTGTGCCGTTTATGAGTTACCAGGGAAGCCGCATGCGCAGAAGGAGCTAAAGACAAAATTTTTATCTTCAACGTAGTCCTTGATTTTATAATATGCTTTTTTAACAAGGACACGTTTGATGTAGTTTTCGAACTTTCCATCGGTCAGTTCTATAACTGACTTTGGCAACTTGTTATAAAAGCGTATACTGTTTATATAAAAAGACTTGCTAGTTTTTGTTAATCTGAATTTGGGTATTACAATTTCGTGCTTACTGCGTGTATTTAAATTATGTAAGTCGCTTCTAGTTTTGAAAAACCCTCGATTTTTGCGGACATACAAAATACATTCCAAAATATAGAGTGAAGGTAGAGTCAGTATATCGATTTCTTTAAATTTTTCTCTAAGGGACTCACGAGAACCCATTTGATAGATCGCGCGGATTGCCCTCTTTTGTAAGATCAAAATTGAGTCAACATCTGCTGCTGATCCCCACAGCAGAATGCCATAAGACATAATACTGTGGAAATAAGCATAATATACTAACCTAGCTGTGGCTACATCGATTAACTGCCTTATTTTCCTTACTGCATATGCAGCTGAACTTAACCTACCCGAAAGAGTTCTAATGTGCGCGCCCCACTGCAGTTTTGAATCGATAGTAATCCCTAAGAATACAGTTTCAGCTATAACTTCAAGACTTTTGCCGTCAAGATTCAAATTTAGGTCTCGTTGTGGTACATTTGGTAAAGAGAACTTAAGACATTTAGTTTTTGTCGCATTCAGTAAAAGATTGTTAGCTGCGAACCATTTTGTGAGAATAATAAGACTTTCGTTGACATGCAAGACATCCGTATCTTTCCTATCTATTTTAAAAATTAGCGAAGTATCATCAGCAAATAGAATTATATGCGATAATTTGGCCATCATAAAAGGGAGATCATTAATGTAAACAAGAAAAAGGAAAGGGCCGAGAATTGAACCTTGGGGCACGCCCATCTTGACTAGAGACCCGGAGGACGTCACCCCATTAACATTCACTTTTTGCTGTCTGTTTGATAAATATGAAAGCACAAGATCAGCAGCTTGTCCTCGAATTCCGTAGTGGTGTAATTTACAGATCAGTGTGTTGTGGTCGACGCAGTCGAACGCTTTTGAGAGATCACAGAAAATGCCAATGGCATCCTGGGACTTCTCCCAAGATTCCAAAATGTGACTGATGAGTTTTACTCCCGCGTCCGTAGTCGACCTACCTTTCGTGAAACCAAACTATAGTATATATAGTAACGGGTCTACCGTTACTTGGGATTGTATATTGTATAACAATTTATGACTACTTTTGTTAGCTTGGGTCTTACCTGTTAAAACAAATGTATGTGTTAATTAATAAATAAATAAATAAAAATAAAATAATAATACACAAAATAATTTACTAGATAAATTATGTAGCCTGAAATAAAAATAAGTCGGGGTTTTTTTAAATTTTGTAATTTTTCTTGTTGAAGGTAATGTTTAATGTGTTCTAGCTTAAACTCAACTAGTAGATACTAATTTACTATGGTTAGGTCTTAGCTCTTATTAATTTTAGGTTCTCAAATGTTAGCTCTGAATCTGACTAACGCTTCATGGACATAAATCGTCATTATTATCTGAGAGCCGAGGGACCGTCCTAAATCATATCTAGGCAGTAAATCTTGTTCTTCTTGCCTTTTGTCCGAGCCCAGCAAAAGTATTTCTTGATAATGAATCGCTGTAATTAGTCAGCCCTCAGTTCATTAAGCTTACGTAATATTTAATATCAGAAAACTGTATTCGCTAGCTTCTCCTAGAAATTATTCATTGAAGTGTTTGTCCGTAGCATTTAAACCAACATTGTAACGTCAAGATAGTGAAATAGTTTCCCGTAGTTATGAAATACTTCAAGTTATTATATTCCTGCTATTTCCCCCCACACTAAGCCAGTCCCCCGGTTTCAACCGCCGGGGCTTGTATACATGAAAACGTTACGATGCAAACTTCAAGTTATAAAATGAAGACTTTAACTCGACAATGCTCTCACACTTCTGAAAATTGAATTCGCGAAGATATTTGTCGAGCACATTTTCGCAAAATAAAGTGGTTACTACTACGAGATGGCGATGTTACTGCTCATCTATTTTATGTATCAGTCGAGATGGTTATTTTATCCCAAATATTATTACTTAATGTATTGCGTCATCTTACTGTTTATGCGGGCACTACTCAAAATTCATCCTTCAGTTTATCCCCGTGCCTCAATAAAACACCTCTGCCGGCCTTATAAAGATATTTTCGACTAAAAATATTACCTTTTTACCACTCACCGGCGGGTACCGGACACGGCACGGACGTGGGATGTCCGGCGACCGCCCGGCGCCGCCGCCGCTCCGGCTTATTATCTCGCACGTGGTTCACGGAGGATAAGCTGGGATGTAGGCCGGATAGTGTTAATAGGGTGGTACAGGAAGAGGAGCTAACTGGAGGGACGTGAGAGCTTCTATCGTTGTATGACGACTTACAACGTGTACTTGACTACCATTAAAGTTATAATTTAACTATTGTTGTTATTGTTATTTGAGAAAGAGAAAATTCAAAAAACCCGACTGCTTAAAAAGCGAACTAAAAAGACGTAAACAAGAAGAAAATCATGCTTTGCAGTCGGAGGATACATATTCGCGGGCTGGCTGACCAAAATCTGGTGTATCCTCCCACCTGCACAGCATAATTTTCTGTTTTTTTTTCGGATTAGGTACATTTAAACCTATTAGTGTTATATATTTTTGTTAAATCACCTCTTAAAGCCCTTTATTTTGATACCCTACTTTATTTGGGCCCCCACAATATGGCGCCCAAAATCCGGCATTTTTCTAATTTCCAATTTTAATGTAGCCAGTAACACTCGCAGGGTTAAAACGACTCGATTGACGTAAGAACCATCAAAATCGGCCATCGCGTTTGGTCTCTAGAACGCCATATAGGAACATACATACATACTTACATACATACATACTTACATACATAGACTGATAAACACATTACCCTCCTTCGGCAGTCGGGTAAAAAGAGCATTTCCATGCATGCTTTCTCCGACAGGACACCTTTCGACTCTTTGTGTATGTGCAACGCCTGTAATGAGCCACTAAAGTCGATCCACGTCCAGCACTCAAGATATACCTCGAATCGCCCCTTGATTTTCAATTCCAGGCTAGTAATCGATTCCTAACGCCAGTAGCATCTCTAAATCCTTACAAAATACGGCAATAAAACTATCACTAACCACTGTTCGAATGTTGCCAAAAAACTTAAGAAATGAATACATTCGCCAAAGCTACAAGAAGCACCTGGCCAGCCCAGCTGTTGCAACACTGAGCTGGTTCCACTCGCTTCCTTCCGAGTAGTACCACTATTGGACCGCCGCCAAGCTCGTACAGATGGAGCCACTGGACTGAACAATAAATACGGCGGCAGAGGCGCGAAATGTAAAAAGTAGGTATCAGTGTTGATTATGAAAGCTATGTGTTGGTAAAGTAGGAAAATGTATTAGAATAATACGTGGCATATTTCGATCTTTACGCTACTTTATCAAATGATTCCAAACCACCTGGTAGCTTTACCAAATGGTAACAAGAAAACTAGTCAGACGTAAATAGATTATAGAAAAATTATAGCATATATGATCAAGTCCTCTGAATGTTACATGAAATGAGTTGCAAATGCCTACATGATCGTTTTTGGTTAACCCTTAAACGGTCCAGTTACCGAGTTAAATGTATATTTCCATAACTCTATAGATAAATAAACAATGCTTCCATAACTTCTTAATTGTATGCGAGAACAGTAAACAAATTTACCATTAAATAAGCGATAAATAATCTTGCAGCTTCATAAATATCTCGACAAAATCATAACGTTTAACGAGTTTGGCAGCGCGCCAACATTCTCCCTCCTCCCCTATAGAGTGGCGTGAGATCTGTCACCAACAAAATATGACAAAAGAACGGCTTGAAGAACAAATCCACAAGTGTCCACACATCAACAAGTTACCAATATACCCCTTATTTACTTTGTGGTAGTGTCGGTAATGGCCCGCGCTGTGTAGGCTACAAATTGATTGTTGATTCAGATCGGTATACTGCTTGTTTACTTTGACAGTGCTTAGAAAGCTATCTAGGCTGTGTACTTAGGCGATTGAGTTGGTGATTGGATTTGTGATTATAATAGTGGTAGGTTAGTTTATTTACTTACCAATTCACTTACCTAATCCTTATTTTGAAGATTTTTTGTCAAAAAATGGTGCCACTGACTTTAAAAATGACTAACAATCTGACCAATTCTATTCTAACTTTTGAAAGAGTGAACCGATTGCGATGAAACAAAAACTAAGTGTTTGTGTTTGTGTGTTGTGTTTGTAAAAAATACTACATTGGTTTCGTACATTTTCCGTGATGCGTGCACAACTAAACAGATAAACAAACATAAAAATTAAAAAAAAATGCTGGAAATGGGTTCTGTTGGTTATCCTTGAACACTCTGTATTTTTTTTTTGAAATATTGTCGATGTACAAAAACGACTTTTCTACAGATTTATTATATGAATTGATTAATTTTCTATAGAACTTATGCTTTACTTCAGAATTATGTACTAGATTCATGGTAACTTATTGTGCGTTGATGTCCCTTCCATGTATAAAGGAAAATATAAATGAAATGTTCTGTTTTTAAATAAAATACCATCATTTAGTATCTGATATCCCATTATGTTATGCCTCAGTTTCAGTAAACACTGGTATAAGCAGAACCGTTAATTGTACCCTATCTTCATTATCGTCTCCAAGAACAGGCCTGTGCTAATTACGGCGGGTGTCGATTGTCTCATTATGACGACGTTCCCGGAATAGTTGGACGCCCAATAATTTGATATTCTGCACCTTCAGCCATGATTTCACGGAAATGATATTATGAAAGCGAGACAATGAGGATCTGCCGTCTATAGCAAATAATTAATAGACATTATGAGTTTTTTTTTATTAAAGGTTAATTTATCTGTAAGAAGGTAGGTAACTACCTAGGTAAAAAAATGGGTCAGGTCACAACCCTCCTTGAGCATAAAACCTGCTAATTAGTCTAGAAATACTAAATTACTTATTTTACAGATATCCTTATTTCTACATTAATTATTTACGAAAGTTAAACTCACCATAGATAATGAGGCCGTTTATTTTTTAATCATAAACGAGTGTTTTCCGCTAGGACATTGCCGCCATCTTTAATATTTCTTGTCGCTAATTAATTTGGCTCAGAGTCGCACAGCGCCATATTTTTTCCTCAATCAAGATTCCCTTTAATTTGAGAGTTTCGAGTGCTACCGCCGAGCTCCGCTTATTTTTAATAATAAAATGACGTAATAAATAAAAATTAAGACCTTTCCAGCCCTCTTGGGGCATTCAAACGTTTATTTTCCTGTTGAATTCGTCACAATGTCACAGGACCTCTGGTTTGTTACCGATTTTAATGAAATTTCACAGCAGGGCCTTTTATGTAGGTATCGTAAAATAAATGTGAGGAAAATTGTATAGAAAACAATATTTTTAGTAGCCATCCTTGTTTAATACCCGTTACCGTTACCCGGGTACCCGGGTACCCTGCGCGAGCGGGTTGAACGGTTTTAAAAGCATGTAATCTTATTACGTCTACGTGAGGGTATTTTGGAATATAATATTTTAAAACATCACTTCATAATAGGCCTGACTCGGTTTTATAATCCTAAACCCTTTTTAAATATGAAGTACTCATATTCGGGTAGCTAATTATAACTAGCTATAAACTAGTAGCTATTAACTTTAATCAGATAATTATGGGTTTTAAAAGTTTTAACTGACACTCTATGAAAACTATCTTGAACTTCATTTAGCCTTCATTGTAACCCTAAAAATACCAAACCAATTTTTTTTATAAATAAGTGCCGACTTAGTTTACAAAAAGTTGGTTTAAAACCCGTAATTGATAAAAGGAAGCTGCACATTACTTTTCATTCCGGTATAATGTTCCCTTGGGATAAGAAAACACTTTTATGACAATGTAGCTATGGTAATGTAATATGTAAGCACTAACATAGGTTATAAGATTTTATATTGTTACTAACACCCTTTCAGTGTTTTATTTTTGTTTTCTCAATGGACCTTTTGCTGTCTGAAATAAATAAATTATTATTATTATTATAATGAAACTTTTAATTTATTCAAAGCTACCAAACTTCAATATTCTTTCTCGTAAGCGTTATGAAACATTAAAAAGTATAACAGTTAAAAATTAAAAACTGTGGCTCAACCTCAAGTACTTTTCAACTTACAAAATGTAACTTTGTGTAATTAAATTACTGAAAATTATATGACTTCAATTTACAGTTTTCAGAAAAAGCAAACGGTTTGATAGGTAAATTAATTTTAAAAATGTACCATACCGACCATACAGCTACCGTGGTGTTAATTAACTAACTTTTCAACTAAAACAGAACTTTGATCACGTAATGTTGGCGGCACTCGAGTGTATTATTGAAGGGAACCGGTTGAAACCGGTCCCAAACGAAGTGAACCGGAGCGAGCCGCCCTATAAATTACTTTTTAATTAAAGCACAACGAAGGTCTCATCTAACAAGTCTTGTTTAAAGAACAAAGTCAATGAAAGTATAATTTTCTTTAGGACAATAAATCAAAAAGTTTGGCGCGTAACCCATGGATTGTAATAAAACTTGGAAAATGGTCAAGGGCGAGTCGCGCTTAGCAGCCCAAAATATATCACAAACTTTAACTCTTCAGAGACGTAAAACTTAGGATTACCATACCTAAATATATTTTCCGTTTTATTCATATAAATTGGTTTCGTAAGTAGCGGAATTGAACGGGCGTCGCGGGCAGATGGGAAAATAGACCATTATATTAAATTGAGACATTTAAAAAAATCAAGAGCCTTTTTTATCCTATCTTTATTGAATGAACAATTTGTTTGTAAAATAAGTATGAAAAAAAAAGATGAAAGGTTCGGTTAAGTTAGCCCTTTTTCTCCGAAGTCAGTCGGATAACTTCTTGAGACGGCTGAAATAATGTTTATCTGTCTCAAACCCATTTTATGCTAGACATCGTCACATATTGCCTTCCCCTTCAATCCGGATTTGGGTCAAAGTCCTATAAATATTTCCCCAGCCTGATCTTTTTGTTTGTAGTTCGGCCGATGCCTAAATAAATTGACTCTCCCAACGACAAAATTATGTGATAAAGGCCGAAGAGACGAGTCCATATTTGTTTTATTAAATGGACGAGAAAATAAGGAGACTTAATATATATAAATACAACCGGATAAAAGTTAAGAAGATAGTACAATACGCGTGTGAAAGTGTTATCCTAACAAATTATTCGCTGTGAAACTTATGGACGAAACTTATAAATTTGGACAAAACTTTGTGAAAAAAAACAATTTTGAGTGTAGTATTTATGACTCTAATGAACTACATATTGCTAAATACTTAACTAAAAAACGTGTGACAAATAAAATATAAACAATTACATCGAAAAAAGTGGAAAAAAAAAAAAAAGTGAGTCATAGTGAAAAAATATTCAAATCGTTCAAATCACAACCGATATCATTAACGATTTTTTACTTGGAAGAGCCTACTGTTCGACTATTTCGACAACACACTTAACAGACACGGTGGCAGGTACGGCAAACCGCCTACATGATACATTTGTAGCCTATGACTCGAGTTCGATCCCCGCAATCGAATTCACTTTTTGGGATATCTACAAATTAATCGGAATTTATCTGATAGTCAAGAATAACAACGGGCAACGAATACTTACAAACGACGGTAGTAGTAACATCATTAATACAATTTATAACTGCAATCTAAAATGAATTTCTTGGAGAATATAACTTTCCGGCGGAACCGCACACGGTCGGAACCAAATGATGACGAAAGCGATATTATATCACAAACTTTGAACTGTACGACGAGTAGTCTACCCGATATATCCGAAGATGAGGACGCTCCGCAGTTAAAAATATTGAAAGATGAGGTAGCGAGACTAACATCTCAACTTAATAGTGCTCACAAAGAAATCGAGCTTCTGTCATTAGAAAACAGTCAGCTAAAAGAATTGAATGATGAATTTTCAAAAAAAAATGAAATGTATAAAAAACTTATTAACAGTCCAGGAAAACGTGTACCGAAGACAACATTAATGACACCTAAAAACACACCTAAAAATAACACGAAGACAAAACAAACCCAGACCACTCCAACTATTGAAGAAAATGACATTTTACGTACAAAAACTGTCAACTGCAACGATTGCGTCTCGAAAGAAACAAATAATATAAAAACAACCAGAACTGATGTTGTTATATCTCCTTCCGTGAAACATAAAATATGCCTAGTAAGCAGCGAAACTTCAAACAGACTTTATACAATTGCTCAAAAAACTAATTTGTGTAACTTTGAAATCTGTCACTATCGCAAACCAACATGTGGGTTGTTGCAACTTATTGACAAAATCAAAAGAAAAGTACATAACTTTACACACTCGGACTTTTGCGTTATTTATATCGGCGAGGAAGACTTTCGAAAAACGCATAACTACTTAGAACTAGTCATATCTGTCAGGGAAAAATTGTTACCACTGAGTCATACAAACTTCATAATTTGTTTACCGACTTTTAAATATATGACAGATGCCAACATAATGTTTAACAGCCGTATAGAAACCTTCAATAACCTTCTTTATTTAGATATAAATACGTGGAATTATGCTCATTTATTAGACTCAAATTTTAATCTACCTTACAATTACGAATCCTACAGTAACAAATATGGAACTTTAAATTACTCTGGTTTAAAGATTGTTGTATCAGATTTGCAAGACCTTATATTTGACCTTGGCGACCTAACTACTACACACTTGGAAGTGGACTGCCCATCTCAGAATCAAAATACTCAGCCTATAGATTCACAACATGCAAATACTCAGTTTTTTCTTTAAATACCTTACCATTTTACATCAGAACATAGCTGGACTAATTAATAAAATTGATAATCTGACTGTAAAGCTAGTGGAATTATCTGACAGAGGAACTATTATAGATATTATTTGTATCACGGAGCACTTCGTACAAAAGGGTTTTGAAGATTTATTACACATTCCTAATTTTTGTCCAGCAGCTTTTTATTCTAGAGAAGTGAAGAGAGGAGGAGCGTGTATTTTTGTTAGAGTAGGATTACAGTTTAAGGAAATACCGGAAATATCAAAACAATCGGTTTCAGGGATTTTCGAATGCTGTGCCGTAGAGATAATAACTCATAAAATTATTATAATTTGTGTATACAGAATCCCTAAACCTAATTATGAAATATTTTATGAAAAATTAGATTATGTTTTAAGTAAAGTTTCTATCTCTTCGAATAAAAAAATAGTCTTGTGCGGAGACTTTAATATTGATGTTTTGAAAAGAAACAAGGCAACATTAGAATTGGAGTTTTTTCTTATGAAGTATAACCTAAAACTATCACTTTATACACCCACAAGATTAAGTAGTAATACCTGTATTGATAATTTTGCACACAACTGCAGGAAAGGTTGCGAAACTGAAGTTATAGATTTAATCCTTTCAGATCATGTATCACAAATAATTAAAATACCTATTAAAAAAACCTGTAAATTACAGTATTGGAAAACTAAAAAGCAGGACCTAAATATGAATCATTTACTTACTTTTAAAAAACATCTTAGCAGTCTATCATTTACACAGGTTTTTGATGCACAAGAGGCAAACACAGCTTTTGATGATTTCATGGATGATTTTACTCTTTTTTATAAGCTGTGCTTCCCGGAAAAAATTGTAACAATTAAAACGAACAAGGAAACAAAATGGATTTCTCGAGGAATAAAAATATGTAGCAAGAAACAAAAGCAGTTACTTTGGGCTTATAGGTTAAATTCTAACTCACAAAATAAAAAAAATCTTAAAAACTACACAAAACTTTATAGGAAAATTATTAAGCTAACACAAAAAGCTCAAAATAATCATTTTATAAACATCGCTGAAAACAAATCAAAGGCTACATGGCAAATAATAAATAAAACCAAGTTATGTTTGCCACAGGAGTCAATCATGACCATAAATAGAGATAATCTAACGTTTACACACCCTATAGACATTGCGAATGAATTTAACAATTATTTTATTGACGAAATTGAAAATAAAACTAAAGCTGACATAACGTTAAATAATATTAATTTAAAAAATCAGACATTAAATTCCCTATTCATGCAACCTGTTACTGCCGATGACATTATAAAAATAATTTCTAACCTAAAAAACACGAATACTGTAGGATACGATGGCATTTCTACAAAAGTCATAAAATTTGCAAGAGACGTAATAGCACCTCCATTGGCGCATATTATTAACTTGTGTATTGCTAATGGCGAGTTCCCAAACAAGCTCAAAACGGTTGTCATAAAACCTTTACACAAAAAAGATGACAAATCGGACTTAAAAAACTATAGACCAATAGCGAAAATCCCAATATTCTCGAAAATTTTTGAAAAAGTTGTATATAACTCTCTTTACTCGTATTTCGAAAAGTATAAATTATTTTGTAAGGAACAAAAGGGATTCCGCAAAAATATTACAGTTAATATGGCATTCTTTGACCTCTTAACAAACATCATGTCATCTGTAGATAAGAGAATTCCAGTTTGTGCTATCTATACTGATATGTCCAAGGCTTTTGACCATGTGGACCATAAAATTCTGTTGGAAAAACTGCATAGCTACGGAATAAGAGGAAATATTCTTCAGTTAATAGAGTCATATTTAAGCAACAGAATTCAATACACAGAAGTCTCTAGAATCTGTCCGAAGACTAAAATGGAAACCATTTATGTATCAAAGCCAAGACACGTAAAATATGGTGTTCCGCAGGGTAGCGTACTGGGGCCACCATTTTTTCTAATTTACATCAATGACCTCCCAATTGCAACATCAAATAAAATGATTCTCTTTGCGGATGACAGTACAGCTGTGATTAAGTGTGAGAATCATATTAATTACGAGCAGGACATAAATACTTGTTTACATGACATAATAAACTGGCTAAATAATAACAATTTAATTATAAACCTCAATAAAACAAAAATAATGCAATTTCATCAACGCAGTGAAAACCCAAATATTAGCATTGCTTACCAAGGTTGTAATATTGAGGAAGCAAGCCAGGCACGGTTTTTGGGTATAGTTATTGACAGTAAACTCACTTGGAAACCTCATATTGAAGTTGTGTGCAAAAAACTCAGCAAAACCGCGTATGCTCTCCGTCAACTTTCAAAAAAAGTCAACATGCAGGCTCTTTTATCAGCATACCATGGACTAGTTGCCTCTGTCTTGCGGTATGGTATCATATTTTGGGGGCAGTCTACCGATAGGGAACTAGTATTTAGAATGCAAAAGCGATGTATAAGGTCAATGTGTGCGCTTAAAACAACAGATAGCTGTCTTCCCTATTTTAAGTCTCTAAACATTTTAACTTTCCCGTGTCTATACATTTTAGAAACAGCATTGTTTGTAAAAATTCATCCAGAATTATTTGTAAAACTGTCAGCAGGCAGAAAAAATCCGACACGGGCTCAATATGTTAATAAACTATCCCAAGTAAAATGCAAAACGGCACTTATGCAGAAGAGTTTCTTTGGTCTTGCCCCACGAATCTATAATAAAGTACCTGATGCAATAAAAAATATGACTGTAATAAAATTTAAAAGGGCACTAAGCCAAATATTAATAGAGAAATGTTATTACACAATTGATGACTTTCTTAATGATAAATTATTACAATGACATAAAAACGTATTATTGTGATGGACATGTATGATACTATTTCGACATTTATATTTTTTCCAAATTGACTTATTTATTATTCTCTTTGACATTATTATAAAAATTCTACTACTTTCACTTGACTAATTTTAAAAAAGATATTTTTTTTTGTATTTTGATAAATTGACATTTAAATTTATATTATCATTACAATTTTATATTACTATTTTTTGTGAATGAAATAATTTTTTGCATGCCCACAAGACGGTAGAATATGGAGGAGCTAATTACCTTTAAAAAACATCTATGTACCAATCACCCATATTTGCAAAGAAATAAATGATTTATGATTTATGATTTAACCTTAAAACATCTTTGGTAATACTGGTAATATATTAAGAAAAGGTATGCACTAATAAAGCCGCCAAGGTAATAACAATAAAATACATTCAAATTCTAGTACCTCCTGAACAGATATTTATCATAATTTTCTTTAAAATTATTCCAACAAAATTATCACTACAGAGGATTTAGGCTAATTAAAATACACATAAAATGGTACCTGGCCCTTGTGTTGAGGCCGTAATGGCGGGTAACGAAGATAACAATGGCGGACAAACGTTCCTAAAATAAAATTCACGACTAATTATTTTTTGAATTGCTTAGATATCTTTCATGAATATTTTTCTATGGGCAAATAAAGCTGTAGGGTAAGTAGGTATGTTGTTTTAGCAGTTAAATATTTGTTACATATTAATATATTATCATCAAACATCGTGAGGAAAACGCCAAATCCTAGAACATATTATCCTGGTTTTTTGGTTCTGATATTCCCCGGCCCACACTGGGCCCGCGTGGTGGATTACGGCTCATTCACTTTCACATAGAGATTATAGGAGAAATGCTTATTTCACCACGTACAGCAGCAGGGTTGCAAGCTTTGTGCACTTTAATGCTATATTTAAGGCCATCTGAGAAAGATATAGGTACGAAGCCTAATGATATTATAATATTTGCTTTATTTGGTCAAATTCCAAGTTTTCTTTATAAGTCAGTTCAAAAATGAATAAATTTTAAAGTCGGTCTTAATGAAACAATAAGTAAGAAAACAGAAGTTTAATGAAGTCGGCAGCCATTGGAACTAATGACTTATGAAATGGTGCTAAGTTTGTTGTTAAGTTTATTTATGTATTTGTTCAATATCAGCACAAAATAGCGCCGCCGCTTATGTACTTTGTGGTATCAGTCTGTTACAGGCTAATGAACTTACTAAGTGCAAGTTAGTTTACTTTAAGTAAATGGTAAGAAATATGTGCACAATTTTATACATTTTCGTTGATTTGTTTCCTCAAAAATGATGTATATGTAGTAATAACAAATAGAAACAATGTGGTAGAAGACTTTTGTGATGTGATGTATTTAAAAAAACATTCAGATATTCTTAGTTTCTTTTGCATCATGATTCCATTTTCAATATCAACGGTCTACGATCTTACTACGTTCCGTACGTGCCAGCCAGGGCAGATCCTATTGATAAAATAGAGTGTGTGTGTTTCTCTTAGTGAAATTTTAAATTAAATTAGCTGGTAAGATTGGAATAACAGATTTACTATGCTTGCCATCTCCAGAAAGAGAGAGAACATGTAACAAACTGAACGTTTAATTAAACAAGTTAGCTTACTTTGTCCATATTTAACGAACTGTCAATGGCCGTCTGCGAAGTTCATAGACTGTGACGTCACGATAGAGTACGACGCCCCGTTCATCGCCCGTACAGCTTGGGTTACTAACTTCTACATAAACTAAAGAGATTTTGTTTCTTATTTCAACACAAACGTTGTAGGCACCCTTCAAATCATTTAATTTTATAGATGCTAAACAAGGTTCGTTTAATTAAGAATTTGTCCGTTATTGAACACTTGTCGATTAATGTCGATATGAGTCTGCACTACAGGGAATGGAGATACGAAACTTAACAAGCGTGTTCCATTTCGTTTTGTAATATATTATCTACGTTGCCAGAAGATTCTTGCGTTTATTTTCGAACAAGTACACGTCTTGCAGGAATGTGAAAATCTTGTACAATATCTTGCAATGTTTATAGCTAAGTTTAACATCGGTTGGTCTTTTAAAAAGTAGAAGAAGCTATTGTTTTAAAAAAATACTTTTTTTAAATTATTTTTTGCGATAGGGAAGTAGCATATTATAACACTCTGGTACTCAGCGATAGTTTTCTATCTATTAAATATTTTAGAATTCAGATCAGTGCCTACTACCAGATATTACGAAAACCGGCCACGTGCATGTCGGACTTCGCAATTTAGGGTGCCGTACCGAACCGCAAAATCAAGTTGGTTGTAACAGGAAAAATGAGGGAATTTCAAAGAAAATCTGATTTATCAATTTATTGGTATTTGTTAGTAAAATACACGTAATATTAAACATAATGACCAAATTTGAAGTTCACAGGTCAATGGGCAAATAAAAAATTATTCGGCACAAAATTTTATTAAAAAAAAGCTGACTTTGGTGGCTTCTTATTCCTTTGTTTTCCAATATATTTTTAAACAAAAATGCAGTATCTATTAATCTACTCAACGAGCTCTAAACAACGATTCCCCATTCGATGGGGTAGGTCAAAATTTTGGTTGTATGTAAGCCCCCTAAAAAGCCATTAAAAATATTATTTGACAATTTGTATTGTTTTTTTTTTTATGACCCGCACTAGGAATTTCTTTCTGTATCGTAGGTGCGTTTACAAACATATAAACTCACAAAAACAACACCCAGAGCCGGAACAACTATCTGTAGGTCATACAAATATTTGTTCCGTGCGGGAATCAAACCAGCGACAGGCAGCGCAGCAGTCAATCGCTCAACCACTGCGCCAACCATGCGCCCAAAGATTCTTATACTGTGAAAATTTGAAGACTGTAGCTCCAGCCGTTTGGTTGTAAACCCTGTGTGACAGACGACGAACAGACAGACAGACACGTGAGCGACAGCAATAGGGCTCCGTTTGAACCCTGCGGGTACGAAACCCTAAAAAACAAACATACAAACAATTTTACCTGATTATAAAATTAGTTCAGATTTAGATAAAGTAGGTCGGTAGACTATGACTTAAGTTGTCGTGGCCTGTCCGAGTAGAATTAAAGCTAACTCCAACTTTATGATCGCTCACTACACAAAGGCTGACACCTAACTCGCAGATAATTCTCTTTAACTCCCGAGCACTAAAGATAAAACATAATGTTAATGTAAATTATATTCTACATTTATGTGCCCTAAAATTTTAATTACCTAATGTAAGTAAAACACTGGACCGTGTTCAGTTAATTAAACATTTGGAAACATAACGAGCTTATGTTGGGATGTACTTGTACATGTTGTAGTACCTACAGGTAGCAACAAAACATTTTGGTTTATAAATAATTACTCAAGAGCTTTTAACATGTTCATTTTACTTTTAGCTTTTACTAATTGGATCAAGGGCCGGCTTCTGATTTGAGTATTTCTTCTTAGATAAGAATGTCATCTTTTAAAGCGAATTTAGAGTTGGACAAATACTCAACTTCAAATTCTTAATTCAGAAATCGGGGATAAGGGTTTAATGCCTGTTTATTCTTGGTAAGATGAATTATTTAAAATAACACGTTAAGAATGATTGCCTGGTCTATAAAAGAAAATTCTCAACTTAACTATTGGACTGTTTGCTTGAAAGGAGAGCATGAATTAATGGCAGCTCTAACATAAACTGATTTTACTTATTCAAGTGATTGTTGGAACTTAGTTTTGCCTAGGCATGAATCATTTCAGAAATGGATTTTATAATGTGAATGTATTACATAGAAGCTTCCATCCCAAAACAAAAGGCATTAAGCGCAGGACAGGCTTATCCTATAAAGTCATTAAATTAGTTTTAAAGTTTCAACATGTCCCAGCGCTACTCAGTATAAATTATTTGGCCCTAATAGCAAACTGTATAGTGTTTAAAACCCTCTTAATTAGAACTCACAGTAGCATCAAACAGCAACAAAGCACTAGCATCCATCACAACAAACCCGCGACTTGCACACAGAGCGCAACAAACGGACACACAAACAAACGAACGAACAAACAGGCGTATCTTATGTGCTCGCTACTAATTAAATTGGCGCCGTGCCGCGTTGCGTCGCCGACTCGTTCTCGCACGACTGTACCATGTACCGTTCACTACAAACGAGTTTGCGGTAAGAACATGTCTAAGTTCCAAATGTGGAACAAGTTTAATGTTATATTACTTCTTACTACTATTATTAACGTGAAAGTTTGGGTGGATGGATGGATGGGTAGATGTTACTTACTCTTTTACGCAAAAACTACTGAACGGATTTTGATGAAACTGTACAGAAATATAGCTTATAAATCAGAATAACTAGGAGAAGCACCAATACCACGCGGGCGGAGCCGCGGGCGGCAGCTAGTTATTTATATGTGATGATGAAATTGTCATGTAGGATAACTAAGCAGTTACATCAGAGAGGGCAGCACCTGCAATTGAGCCTTACCTCCAGGTGTCATCACACAAGAGGGCCTAGATAAAGTGACATTGTATAAGCGATAACGATTTACAACAAAAATATATATGAGATTGACATAAGCTACCGAAACGTCACGTCACCAATCACTTTTGACAATCGTTATAGAATGTCACTTTATGAGGAACTTAAGGCCAGATAAGCGTTATGCATTTAATTGCCTATTTAAAAAATAATACATACGCGCTTTCATGAATAACGCCAAAAACAAGACCCGTCTAATCCCTCTTTGCCAAAAAAACTCGTATTAAATTGCTATCACCTTGACGACAGTAATTTATTCGTGTTGGTAACACCTCCCCCATTGTATCGAGATCAAGCTAACGAAGCCACACAACGGTACAATGCGTCGCTTTAGGCACCCTCTCAGCTTTAACAAACTGTAAGCTCCGTCTTAGGGGCCCGGGATCAGAATAAAAAATAATAATGTCATTAGGATTCTTTTTTGAATGTTTATTATTTTGAAAGAACATATTGAGAATAGGACCTTTGAGAGGGATTAGGAATTTTGAATGGATATTGTTTACTTTGTAATTTGGGTATTGTTTTATACAGCTATGTAGATAAGAGAGATAAAATTAATTTGTCGCTTATTTTGGATAATTTATCTAAGTTTCTACTCTTATGCTTAATATGATGACAAATAGATACAATCATGTTAAAATATCAGACATCTTCCCAAAATTTTGTTTAAAAGCAGTACAATTTATAGATAAAGCACAGTCAAATAGGGTATCACTGAATTACGGTATACAAAGCAAAACCTCTATCTGACAGTGCCCTGTAACTACCGTACTTTCCGGAGACGTATTTACAGCATACGGATCAGTTGTGCCAGTAAGTACAGCGTACGGGTCAGTTGTAACAAACGTTTTTCCTGTCGTACAAGCTTTGTAGTCAAAGCGATACTCGGGTTACTAACTGTAGCGCAGTTGAAGAAAACAATCTCATTCATTACGTTTACGTTCAATTGCATTTTTTCACAAAGTTGGCAACTTATTAGTGCTTCTTTTGATGTTGCCATGTTTTCTGATGGTAGGTGGTAATTACTTGGCGTCAGATTCACTGTTACCTACTTAAAAATACCCAGATAAAATATGTACCCGTAAAAATAATCCTTTTGGTAATCAAAGACCACAAATCATATGAAGTGCAGCGAGCCGAAAATATCATAAACATCGAACCATATACACTGATGAAGTACACATCCCCACAAAATATCATTCATTATCTTCCGTCATATTCACTGGGACATCGAAACGACTTACTACGTCCATACGAAATACTACGTAGAAATGACGTATAGTTACACTACCCAAACAACGCACACGTCGATTCGGCGTATTACACTAGACACGACGGGGTATTGGACAGTGTGGTTGCATTAGCTTAATGGCGTCCTCACTTCTGAAGCGCACCACTAATGCCCACGGTTGCAGTAATTCACTCTCGCCTGAAAACGAGCGGTGTGGCACTGTGGGGGACGGCAGTACGGCACACAAAAACAGACCATGGATTTTAGACTGCATTTACTGAATATTTTTGTTGAGCTTGTTTTGAAATATGAAACCTATAATTATACCAATTTATTTTGTAGAGCATATATTTTTTAGGTAAATAAACAACTTATAAACTGGGAACACTACAGATACTGTAAAAAAACTAACAGCAATTTTACCGAAAGCTATTTTCACAGCAGTGAAAACGTTTTGAAGACCGTTATTTACAACTTTTGAAATTTAAACTTTGTCTTGATAAAATATTTATATTTTGTACACCAGCGCAATGATCTCCTGAACCCCTACACCAGTCTAGGTGGCCCCGGCGTGGACGCGCACGTGCGCCACGAGTGCGGCGAGGCCGTGCTGCACGCGAGCTTCCTGGTGAACGAGGGCGCGCTGGTGACCGCCACCGCCGACGACCAGCTGCACCTGTGGACCTTCCGCCAGAAGTCGCCGCAGCGCCTGCACTCGCTCAAGTTCCAGAGAGAAAGGTATGAGTGGTGGCTTCGTAATGGGATGTGGGTTTTCGCTTGTTCGGTATTTGGGTGTCGATGACTTGTAGAGCTGTAAAAATATTTGAAAACTAGTCATGAAGTCACACCAGCCGGTCGATTCTGCAAAATTATGTGGCAACATAAGTGAAATGAGCTGTTAATGGTGCATTAGAAGTTAACACGATGAGATCTCTACAGAATATCACTACAGATTTCTATGGATAGGTTAGAGTATATAGACGAGAGAAAGATACGAAACTTTGCCCCAAACTGTAAAAATCTGTGCATTTTGACGTTATTTCGGTAGCTAAGTTTTGTACCTGAATCTTTTCGTAGGAGGTTTTGAGTCGGCGAAATAGTTAAGATTGTAAAATTACTAGCGGTGGACTTATCCAAAAAGCCTCTTGTGAAAAGATTTGAAAGATGGTTATGTTTTCGAATTGGTTTACAAGAAGAGATGAAGCAAGTTATCGATGGTCAAAATGCATTCTGCAAATTTATAGATATAGATTTTTTGCACTTTTGTAACGATAAGTTTACCTTTAGTATAAAGGCCGATGTCGAATAACTGTTATTGCATAAGTTGTGGTCGGGAACCGACTTGCACGGTTAACACGCAGATCTTTGCCTGTCTCATAATTTCACTTAATAAGGTAATTGTCAAAGAGTCAACTTGTGCAGTAAAACTTGCTATTAGACATCGTGCACTAGATTAATTACAAATTTATGAACATTATTTACCACATTGGCCATAAAGAAACCACTTATTGCAATGCACCTAAACGATTATGAGGAAGAAAACTACTTCAGCTATAACATTACTATTCTATTTGGCATAATAAGTACTGTCAAAAACAATTTCACTCATTTAGCACTAAACGCTTTTCCGCTCATTTTAAGCTACAGTTTAGTACCGCACATTGGGATGTGAAACTTATCTACAAATTACAAACTTGTACAGTTTTTTGTCTTGAAAGCTGAACCTGCGGGAAGGAAGCTAGTTGGTTGGCCAGCCAGTCTGTTTGACACAATTATATGAACTTTTATTACACCCTCCCCTCCTGCGTCCCCTCTGTCGTCTGTCGTTGGCGCCGGCTCGTATTTCATTCCGCTTGAGGAGGTTCATTCCCATTATTCAGTTCAGGATAATTTTATGGGTCTGGCCATCTGTTTGTTGTTGGCCCGATTTTTTGTTTGTTTCCACACGATTGATATTAATCGTTCTGACTTTGTGTCTGTGGTACTACTGCAGTCATACAGGGGAAGTTTTCCTACATTTTTCTTTTTATACACGACGGGTGTTGAGCGTGAGCTTTATTTGAAATAAATGTACCGTATAGGTTTAACAGCAATCAGATGCATGCACTGCATAAACTGTCATAACTGCCGCAATTACTCAGTTTTATTAATAAAACCAATACACCGGTTTGCAATATACTGATGTACAAAGTAAAAAAGAGATTTTAACTCTCTCCATTCTGACGCCCAAATAAATCTCTAGTGGCGTCAATCTATTCCCCAAATGCAAACGTCATTGTCGGTCCATTAAGTCGTCATTGTCGACAGCAAATAAAAACTGAATCACTTGCAAGCGACGACGTTTTAAAACTGGACGTCGCTCGGCGTCCCCTGACTATTTGCATACAGAGCAGTAATTACTCGAATTAGCGACAACCCGTCACGACTGGGGGTTGACTGTACCCCACTGATTGGGGGACAGCCATGATGAGAATATTTACTTCATACTTAGGTATATGAGGGACCTCGAAGATGTAATGTCACTATTCTCTGACTTCGTGTGTCGTTTGAGGTCAGTCATCATTTCCGGCCACAATTCGTGTTGTTCTTTCGTTTCCCGCCGCTCGTTTGGGAACATTTCCGGCGCTACCCGCTGCTTACTTTTGTCTCTATTTGTTTAGATAAACGTCCTAGATGTTGCTACAATAGGAAAGAAATTGCTTAAATTGGTACAAAGTCACTATAACTGGTCTGAGTATGGGTCTGGTCTCTTACTTTCCTGTGCCAAGTTGTTCTGTCTTGGGTTAATGTCTACTCTGGCAATTGGGCCTGTTTGAGGTCTCTTTCTACATTGGACAACCAGGTTAATGGTGGGCGGTCTCTACCTCTCATCAAAGTCACAACAATACGACGTAATTAAAATCGCTCGTTTACATTTAAAACGGAATTTATGAAACTCGGCCGACAGTTTACAAGCAAACTTTATTCGCCATAAATCAAGAGGTATTGTCTGTGGCTCGTTATTATTGCTTTGTTTAATTCATCACTAGAGGGCGCCATTGGGGTGGAATTGTTCCGGCGTCGCCATGGCAACGGGGTGTTTTGTCGCTTTGAAACTCGAGCTGTTGTTAGAAACCTTGCCTTTACATACATGAGCCGATAAGTTGATATTATTTGGGTCATAATTGGGTTCGTATCATGTTCTGCCTACGCGAAGCCGTCGTCTTTGAAGTGATAGCTTTCAATTAGGGGAAATCTACCAAAGTAGTAAAATATTAATGATCTCGATTCATTGATAATTTTATAGTCGTTCATTTTTACGACCATTTCTGATCAACATAAACACCGTCCCACGAGTTCTGTAATTCCTCCCAATATATTATGTAGACTCAGATATTTTTGTCACGGCAAAATTTAGTAAAAAGTCGTTACATTGCTTTCATATTCTAACAATACTTTATTTCATTTATTTTCTCGGAAAACGTTCAGGAAACTATCTCGAAACTCTCATATTCATTCATCTGTATCGACTTCATTGATATATAAACTTTTCTCATTAGTATCAACTTATTTATATTTCTACATTTTCTATTGTCAGTAAGCTTCCCCTTCTCGTCACAGTTTATCTATATTTCCATCTATTGTCAATACACTTCCTCTGGTCATAATATCCTTACATATTGACGATCTTCACAAGATCTAACCAAAGCCTGCCCCCCTCAACATCCCTTCATAAAGGCAAACAATCTAGGAGCACACAATGGCCTTCACACCGTTTATATGTGGATATAGTTTGTCTTTTATATATAGTAGGGTCAGCAAGAGCAGTCGATCAACACGTCCGTTGGAGTTTAGCATAAGTTACTAGTCAAACTTTACAGGTTTTAGAGCTGTTATAGACAAACTGAAGAAAACGGAATGGTTATGTTTTTCTTACCTTCCTCCGTTGGTCTTCTTAGATATATTTCGTTATAGGATCCAAGACACTTGAATCGTTTCTCCGAGAATTGTCGAGCTTCATTGCCTCAGCGCTTTTCTGATGTTCGTTACGTGGATTCTGGTGTTCAGGAGTATATTTAATTGCAAATAGTGTGACGGGCTTGTGCCTAAAGAGAAACGTATGGATATCAGACAGGCTGTGGTTGCGTTAGAATCCCGCCCGTTGTACATACTATAGTAGGTAAATCTACTCTTAAGTTATTTATAAGTTTAGTTATTAGTGCTTGAAAGTAGTATACTACCTTCATTCGCAGCTTTACACCTATGCTCTTCAAGTCTCAAAAGTTACACCACCAAATTAATTATCCTAAGCATCTTAGTTGCAGACCGTACATAAGTCCACGGTGTATTCCAACTACCATCACACGTTGCCACACCACTGCACGACAAAGCGTGGCCTCGAGCTGCGTCCAACAAATAACAATTAATTGTCTCAGTGGCGACACTGTGTCAACTGTGTGTGGCGTGTTAAGACTATAGGGAACGTAATACGTTTTGGTAAGGTTGTCTTTGGAAATAAAATCCTGTTGATTCTGTGAGGGGTAATAGGGTTTGTATAAACGTTGTGTTTCACTCAATATAATCATCTCCCTGCCCTTGTCCTATGTTACTTGGGGTCGGCGCAACACGCTTACTTTTTCAATGTCGTCCTATCAAACCTCCTTGGACTAACACTAGTTGGATACTTGGAGGCCCTACCGCTTATCCATGAACTTAAGTAATTAACAAACATTTTGTTAAAATACTGTTTTTTTTCTGCTAGTGTGCGATCTCTCGCTCGACACTAAACGATCAAAAAAGAGGTGCAGGTTGTGACGAGTGTGAGGCCTTCCAACGCTGCGTCTTCCGATACGTAGTCGCCACTGCAAAAGTTTTCAGTCCCATCGACCATTCGTTCTTTCGTTCTGCGAGCAATGTGCCTGGGCAACCTTATTTCACCTATTTTTTTTTTATGGCTAAACATTTGCCATTGTGGTGAAAGTATTGGCCAATTGACTAAAGTTGATTGCCCAGGGTGCGCCGGACGTCATAGAAGTCGGAAAGTACGTTTCTCGGGAGTGCCCTTTCGTACTTTTTTCTAGGCTAACAGAATCATTAAGTAGATTAGCATACACAAACAAAAAAATTATAGTATGTGGTGACTTTAATATTAATAGATTTGACAAAAACAATATATCCAGACAATTTGAACAATTATTATCAAGCTTTAACCTGACATTAACAATAAATGAACCCACTAGACTGAAAAGCATGACTTGTATTGATAATATAGCACATAATATTAGAGGTTCAAAAACTAAAGTACTGGAACTTTCACTCTCTGACCATACAGCGCAATTTTTGACTTGTCCAGTGAAGAAAAGTTACTACATAACACACTGGTTTAAAACCAAACGTGACTATTCTGAAGGAAACATATTAAAATTTATAGAATGCATTAAAAATCTCAGCTTTGCTGAATGTTACACCTTTGATGACCCTGAAAAAAGCTTTGACACATTTCATAGTTTATTTAAACTATTTTATGACTTATGTTTCCCTGAAATACGCGTAAAAATACCGATTGCCAAGAAGCCCGCATGGTTAAGTAAGGGTATACGGATATGTTCGAAACGCAAACGCCAATTATTATGGAAGTATAGGCTAACTTCGAATCCAAATGATAAAACAAAATTTAAAGACTATTCAAAAAGGCTCAGGATTATAATTAAAAAAACCCAAAAAGCCCAAAATAATTATTATATTAATTCATCTACAAACAAGGGAAAGGCTATATGGAAAATAGTAAATAATTATAAAACAGTAACTCCAAAAGAAAATATAAAGCAAATAAGAGTACATGACCAACTCATTACACGGCCAAAGGAAATAGCACAATCATTCAACAACTACTTCGTTGATGACATACAGTCTATCTCCAAAGGTTCAGTTACAAATACAAAAACCCTTAATAAAAGTTCCAATTCCATTTTTTTAAAACCAACAAATCCTTACGAAATAGATCAAATTATAAAAGGACTAAACAACACTAATAGTACAGGATATGACGAAATAAGTACAAGAATAATAAAACGAGTATCTAGATACATAGCTCCAGTCATTAGTAACATTATCAATCAATGTCTAGAAGGTGGAGTTTTTCCTTCAAAACTAAAAACAACTATTATAAATCCATTATTTAAAAAAGAAGATAGGGAGGATATGCGTTTTTACAGACCCATTGCGTTAATACCAGTGATGGCAAAAATTTTCGAAAGGGTTATATATAACAATTTATACAACTACTTTGAGGTGAATAACTTATTTACTAATGAACAATTTGGTTTTCGTAAAGGAAGATCCACCAGCGATGCTTTCTTTAACTTTCTTAAGAAAGTAATGACAGGATTAGACAATAAGCAAAAAATAACAGCTATTTTTATGGATATGACGAAAGCGTTTGATTATGTGGATCATAATATCCTACTAAACAAATTAGAGAGATATGGGATACGAGGGAATGCCTTAAATCTTATTAAATCATATTTATCAAATAGGTTTCAAATTACTCAAATAACGAGACTACATAAAGACACAAAATTTGAACATATATATATGTCAGACCCTAAACTTGTTAAATTTGGAGTTCCCCAGGGGAGTATCCTTGGACCTCTTTTGTTCATTATATACATTAATGACCTACCAAGGTCTATAGACCAGGAAATTATATTATTCGCCGATGACAGCACGGCTATTTTTGCTGATAGTGGTCAAGAAGGTTTTGAAATACAGGTGAATAAATCCCTAGAGAATATTATAAACTGGTTGACAGTGAATAATTTAAAAATAAACATTGACAAAACAAATTATATGATCTTCACTAATAAAAATACGAAGTCAAATAAAATCAATCTAAACTATAAAGGCAAAACAATAAAACAGGTCAATAACACAAAGTTTCTGGGGATCCATATTGACTCGGAACTAAATTGGAAATTGCATGTGGATGAAGTATGTAAAAAACTTAACCAGTTTTCATATGCTCTCTACGTACTTCGGAAAGTCGTTAATGAAGGCGTACTGCTAAATGTTTATCATGCATATGTAGGTTCTGCACTTAAGTATGGTATTTTGTGCTGGGGTAACTCTACTAACAGAGAATTTGCATTCAAAGCCCAAAAAAAATGCATCAGAAGCATTTGTGGGCTTAAACAAACCGATTCATGCAGAGAGCACTTCAGAAGGTTAAAAATCTTAACCCTAACGTCAATTTATATCTTGGAAGCAGCATCAATCACAAAACGCGATATCAGTAATTTCGAAACAATGAGAAGTACAAGACATAAAAATGAACTTAGGTCAGTTAAATGCAGAACAGTTAAGTTTCAATCCAGTATATTTGGTATGGGTGTTAAAATTTATAATAAATTACCAGACTGTATTAAAAATATTGAAAGACTAACTACATTTAAATACAAACTCAAAGAATTACTGATACAGAAAGTATATTACACAATGAATGAATTCCTAAATGACAAATGTTTTTGACTAAATTTTATTAAATATTATAATAATCCACTTAATTATTATGAAATAGTATACTCTGACATTACTTATTGTACTTATTGATTTGAATCTGTGACATAACTTACTTATTCATTTGTTTTATGACATTGTATAATGTACTTATTTTGATTTTATGATATTGTAGGTATGGGGTACTCATTTTTGAGTTTATGACATTATACAGGATATTTGTTGGAAATATTGACATTGTACAGGGTATTAATTGGAAGTCATAAAATTGTATAATTTAATGATAATTTTTGCATGCCTGAATTGGTACAACACAGTGGACTGCGCATTCACTTGACACCTGGAATTGTATAATTATGTACTGTGTTGAGCAATAAACATTTGAATTTGAATTTGAATTTGAATTTACTTAACTTTCGTTTTAGATTTGAGAAAGCCAAATTGAAGTTCATATATTTTTCAAACGGTGCGTTTCAAATTTCATTTGTTGGTTTTAAATATAATTTCACCACAAATATAACAAAACTTGTCAGATGGTTTTTTACACGCTTTTGCCATTATTTTTAGAATCAAATAAATCAATAAATTTAAAAAAAACAGCTACTTTATTTAAAAGTGAACACGAAAGGGAAAAAACTAGACCTAATAAAAACAAAAATACATGGTTTTATGACGAGGGATATGCATTTCAAAATTAATAAGTACCTTCCCTGTGGCAAAATCGTTGTTGACCAGTGTATTTTGCCTGAAGGAAAACGGTGCCTACGAGCGTATGAGCGTGCCCAGATTAGTTTTAACGAATGCAAATATGCCTGTACTATTTTACTAGATCACAAATATGCCTGTACTACTTAACTAGAACACAATTGCTTTCACATTAATCTTCTTGTGGGTGCTTAATTAGTTTATTGACACCAAAGTACTTTTCCGATTAAATTTTAGAATGCCACTGTAGATCGAAAATTTTGCTCATATGCTCGGATAGGTAAGATTTTTGTTAATTCAAACAGAAATAAGGATAACTTTGTATTAAGTTTTTATGCAGAAATTGAATGTTTGATGCAAAAACGAGCTATAGAAATGTTTGAGAGCGAGTGAATCAAGTTCGTAAAATATTAGCACCTACAGCAGATAGATAACATTTTCTTTGAACTTTAAATACAGTATTATGATATACCCCTTTTGACGTCTGATATCCTAGGCCCTAGGCCAGGGCTCTCTGGACTAGATGACCATTAATAACTATTTTGTGCCGTTTGCTGATACTGTATGGAGGTCCCCTAACCCTCGGGGCCCCGGTAAGGTAACCCTAGTACATTGCACCACTTTGCACTTAGTATTCTGCTTTAGTAGTGCTTTTACCTTACACAATTGATTGTAGTGACCCGTCATATTAGAAGCGTTACCATTTGTTTTTCTCAAATGTATTTAGAATACTTATTGAATAATTTAACCCAGGAAGCAATATTGTACATTAAGTCTTTAAAGGGGCTGGCGCTTTATATCTACAGGGCCCTGGGCCCAAAACGCCCTTCTATAGATCCGCCACTGGGGATGGGCCAGGCTGATAGTAAGCAGTATCGTCTTATTTCGCCGACCTTTTCCCTTGTCTCATTATCACAAAAAAGGCTTAATTAAACAACACAAGCATCTTAGATTGAAGATCGATAGGTTGTTAGTTCTTACACCGTTGCATCATTATAATGAGCATATTCCTAGCACCTCGAAGCTCTTTAAAATTACTTTAAACGAGCGTAGGGGTGCTAGAAGCCCTACTCATTAATGAATATACCTAAGTAGAACCTACTTTGTAAAGTACTACTGTTTTCATATAGGCAAAAATGAAATCGGCGATAGAAAAACTTTGATTTTTGATTGTCTATTAACTATCCGAGTTTCATAAATCGCAATGTTCGTTAGCTATAACGAAGTATAACGATCTTTCTTCAGAGTATTTTCGTAAGTTAGACAAACATCGAGCGAGTTTTGAAACGAAAATCTTGTAGAAAAGTTAAAAGATAAACTTGTGCAAAACTCGGGGAAAACAAAGGCTGCTCAACTGCTTTACTTTACAAATTGTAAGTTAAGAGCTTAGTGCGAAAGTATTTACTGAACTGTTGGTAGCCGATAAACTGAAACGGCAACTGGACGCCTTTTCTTCTAACAACAATATAAGCTAGAATCACTCGTTACATTAAATTAATTGAGCTGAGTCCTATGTAGCTTTGCCTAACTATCCCTATCCTAGTTTGGTGCTAATAGAAACAACCTGTACGTAGGTATATTACAGACCGATTGACCAAATGGTCCTCGATTGACGTGTAATAAAATCATTACGCGTCAATCGAATAAAGTAATGCTTCAATCACACGACATGACATCACTCACGCAATCACCGCGTTAACCTGTCAAATGATCAGGGGCGGCCAACCTTTGACTTTCACGGTGTCGACTGATTTACTTGTTTAGGTACGTCGTTTTCAGCGACCCTAATTAAATAAGGAATAGAAATTTCTTGATGAAAGTTTTAATGTTTAGAAAGTTATGCTTTTGACATTAAATTGTAAGTGTATAAATTGAATCCCATCTAATTACAAATATTTCCTGTTCTCTGACAAGTACCTAACTAGGTGGGTGGGGGTTAATAAAATCAGTCCTTCAATCTTCGACCACAAGTTCGTCAACCCTGTAGTAATGTTAAATGGTTTCTATCAATTCACAATGTCAGGTGAAGTGCTCGTCAACTATGTCTCATATCATTAATGAGAAGCTTTGCTAGATGCTAATTAACTGTTTGGCAATTGACGGAGACGAGACATCACCGTTATATTAATCAAATAAGATAGTGTTTAATACTTTATTTTGAAGAAATTATAGTCTTTATAAGGAATATCTCTTTTTGTGGAGGCAAATTTCGTAAAAAGTTCATACTTGCTTTGTAAATATTTGTCTGTGTTTATCTTGTTTTATTGGCTGTCTCGTTTCGTGGACTTATTATGATACATAATGAGTGCAAAATAATATCCTCTACCTCGGTGGGGGCTTGCTTTGACTTGGCTATATAAATCTTAACAACAAACTATAATAACAACTAACACACTTATGATAACCTAGCTAACGGCCGCCGTGCACCTTCCAATCTATCCTCACTAACTTTGACGATGCAATCTGTATTCAAATGACATTGCACCTAATTATCTACGTCTTAGCATATTAATTACTTTGTCTCAAGATCCCTGACGATATGCTGGAAGGTACGTGGGCGTGGCACGCTAACGGCACATTAAGCACTGTTTTATAGAGTAGCACTCGTCATGTGACTAACTGAGAGAATCCTTAACGTTTTATGGTCGCCTGGTACTGACGGGCACGGGCCATGCATTGTTTTAAATTACTCGTAGGCCTTGTCTGGTACTACATAGTACATACACATTTTTGGGTGCAACAAATTTGTATTCTTCATATAAGATTCGATTCGTATTCTTCTTTCTTTTTCTTTTATGCTATGTTACTTTTGTTGTCCTGTAAGTACGCTCAACATAACTTAAATTATTTAGATATGTAAGTTTCTCATGTAAGTGATTGCCATTGTATTTCTTTTGAGAAATAAAGATTCTTAACCGTATATAATCAATTTAACAATTTCTATCTTACCTCGGAAAATGCAGTCAAATTAATTAAAATGAGTTTTTACTTGCCGAGAATACTAATCGTATTATTCAGAGGTTGAAAACGAACGCTCGTCGAAATTCATAACCATAGATTCAATTTTCATTCTTAATAACAGATCCACCACAGGCTCTTCAAAATAAAGCCTCATATATTTTGTTGCACCCGCCACTTATTTCAAATCGAACATAAAAACTGACATGCATACGTACATCACCATAACGAGCATTATGTAACATGTGCACATAGTTGAGCGTAAGTTTTGCGCTGTTACAGATCACGCATCAAACTCTCACTATCGACTAATGAAATCAAGGGGTGAGTGTGTGTTAGTTTGATGTCGCACGCACTCGCACTCGCATGCACTCGCACGCACTGTTTACACGAAGCCAGCAGCTTGACAAATCCCCGGTCCTTGAATTAAGAATTTAAAGGTTGCTGGTTTTCTGCCTAAAAGCAGAAAATCTAACAAACTTTGGCATTCATGTACGGTTTGACAAGGTCTTAACTCAAAATTCTCAATTCAAAACCAGCCCAGACACGAGTATATACTTGTCTACACACACACACACTACATGTCATTACATTTCCGTCTACTTCTGCCTACATTTCGAGGCCCCTTTACATAACGATTGACTTATTTTGTAATAAATCAATCCAAAAACAGAGTCGACACCTACAGAGTAACCCAAAACACTGAAAACATTTTTTTACCAAAATATAGACATAAATAACAAAGACTCTTTCAATCGTTCATTGTATTACCAAATAAAACACTTTTCCTGAAATACACTGTCAAGTCACAACACTAGCAGTCAACAAAACAGTCAAACGCTATGCATGCCGTAGCGGTAGCCAATCAGAACACTGCATACGTCGTATTTAGGATACTGCACGACTCTTATTTTATTAATGGATGGCATGTTTATCTTTGCCCTAAACTGTCTTATTAGATCCTGTTTCTGCTACCAATACCTAATTTTGCCTGCCGTATTTAGATATTTTAGTGTAGAATTACTGTTAGTTAAAGTTTTCGTCAAATTCTTCAATGTTTATGAGGAGAAGTAGGTAATAATAATACTCCTGTAGCGAGATTTATTGTTGTAAGTCTAAACCGTTTACATTATTGACGTGAACCCTCTGCCGGTAATATTCGTGTTGTGTAACATTTTGCTGAAAAACCAGTTACAAGATATTGAAAAACAATAGCCGTCGTGTTGCCTAACGAGCAGGTGATGCCATAACAGGCCAACAACGATACGCCCCCGAGATCACCGCGTAACCGCTGCGTAATCACCGCGTAATCGCCAAGTAAAGAGTTAATTAAAAAGTGTACAGCGAGGAACTTTATCAGCACGGCCCATTACAACGTGGGTAGGCTGCGACACTACAAAATATGAACAGAAAACCAAAATTGGACTTGCAAAAAAATATCGCACATAGAGAACCACATTGTAGCAAAAATGTCACAGTCTCGACTCGACCCACTGCAGTCACCATTTTGCTGGTTCTTTTATTTTTGTTGGCACATTATGAGTTAAATGGTCCTTCTGTACTTATTTTATGCCTTCGTCTGTGTACCTTGACCGTTTAGAATTTAGATAAACTTTTACTGTCGTTCGTAAAAATTAATATCTTTTGTTTACGCAGACACTTTTTGTAAACAATTTTCGTGTTACACGTGTTTTGCCAATTATAAAAGGAGTATCAAAATATGTAGAATTAGGAACACGTAGAGCAATCGATGTTAATTCTGGTAACTTTCGCTTCTGTGTTTAAAATAATTGACGCTTGCCAAATAAAATTTGCCTTAAGTATTGTAAAGGTCTCTACTTTACGAGAGTGGTTATAATACACCCATAATGTAAAACATATTATGATATTGTTTGGGTTAATGTCAAAACCCTGTTAAGCCAACGTATTCAGCAATACTGTATATAAATGAGTGACAAGTTATGTAAGTACAACTACAACTTAAGAGCTATACAAAAGTTTTATTTCTATCGGAGACCTTACAATAAGCTAAGGTATAATAATAAATTCTATTCACCTTTGACTATAGTGTATAAAAACACAATACACACAGTGGACCTATACGAAATTAAGAAGCTTATCGTAAAAAAGGTCTGTACAGTATTGTATGCGTCAGATTACAATGGACGGTGTCGGTCACACAGCTCACAGGTCGAAATAACGACCTCAGATATACCTACTAAAATGTTATTCTCTCATGAATAGATATGACAAGAGACGATACCTTCCTTACATCTATTGAGCCAATGTGGCTTGTAGCCCGCGGTCAGCTATTGTGACTCAACTCTCTTTGTGTGCTGAAGACTGAAGTCTGAAATTGTATCGAAGCGAGCTTTTGAACAGAAAGATCATTGTATGAATAATTCAGTGCTGCACTTGTGATGTCTTAACATTAATATTAATGAAGAATAAACGAGCATTGTGTAGTAAACGTCTGTTGTTTATTTAAATTGAACGTGAAATGTAAATGGTTATGATGCAGAATTAGATTCGAGTATTACTGCTAGCGAAATGAACTGTAGCTGGCGAAATGTTTCGATTGTAAATAATTGTATTACGTTGCTTAATACCTGTAAAAGTCAATATCTTATCATTTATTTAGGTTGGTTAAAGAATATTTAATAGAGAAGTTCCTGAAGCAGTCGATTTAATTACGAGTAGATACATTGATCTCTCTGTTACATAATCATAATAAATATTAATACGAATAATAATTAAAACCCTTTTACGCTCGATATTCCAAGTCAAAGCTTCACAAATACAAATTAAGATTTATCGACAACGTTCTGGGCCGGTTTCTGAATTGAGCATTTGTAGTTGTGTTGTCAAACCCTACTTTAATGCTTACAAGTGTTCAGGCTAAAGTAAAGTTTGACAACTCAACTACAAATTCTTAATTCAGAAATCGGGAGTCTATTTTTAAGGGTTGCGTTACAAATTGGTAGAAACAAATTAAAATCATAACCCTCCTTTTGGCTACGCAGTAGTCGGGTTAAAAACTTATGATCCCTTGCGTCTGTGTGCCTATAACAGCTACGTACGACAGGAACTGCAAAAGCTGTCGACGTGTTCAAATGCCCCATACCTCCCCACATGTTGAACCTGCTAACACAAGCCCCCCCCCCCAGGATCACGTGCCTGCACCTGCCGCTGGCGTCCAAGTGGATCCACGTGGGGACGGAGCGCGGCAACGTGCACGTCGTCAACATCGAGAGCTTCGCGCTCTCCGGCTACGTCATCAACTGGAACAAGGCCATCGAAGTGTGAGTACCATGAGCTTTACTTATTTCTACGAAGATTTAGCCCGAAATTAGGATATTCTGAAACGATGTACACTAGGTGGCAGCACTGCACTGAGACTTATGTAAGGGTTAGACATCTATCAAAGCAGTTACGTTTTCCGACATAAGTTAAACTGACATCAACGACTTTGTAAGTTATGTTTGCCAGGTGGAGGATCTCCAGGTGGAGGATCTCCCGCCAAATTACTGGTGGTGAGAATTTCTCTGGAAACCTTCATTGATCAACGATACTAAGCACTTATTTAGCTACCCATTAATTACGTACCCGTCACTGTTCAAGTGGGAAATGAGAACTTATCTAAGCCAACGCACGGGCTAAGTAGTGTCTATCAATGTCGGCCGTAACTCCAGTTGCAGTCTACTACTTATTATCATCGCGCAATAACAAATTTGAATGTCTTCCTTTTTGGGTAGGAGCAGTGTTATATATTTCATGATTTACATTTCGGTATTTCGACAACTTGTAAAACTCCATTTATGATAGAATAGAATATTTATTTGCGTAAAACATGGTATACAAGGGTGTTATATACAAATTGAGGCACAAGCATGTTTAGCTAGGATAAAACATAGCATGCAAAATTTAAAAAAAAAGTTAAGCAACAACAACGGTTTTTTTTTTTTTTAAAACATCAACATTTTTTATCTATAAATTCTTTTGCATGCATTAACAAAAGCGGCAGTAGACAACTTTAAACTTATAAAAGCATTCAAAAACGTACGCATTTTACTTGATAAACAAACACAGTTGTTTACTTAAAGCTAACATGATAATCCCACCTTCTCATACGAAGAAGGTTTTTACGAGTTATCTCACGATTTCTAGACTGTCTTGGATCTCGGTAATAACATTCGTCAGCCTCCAAAAACTCTGTGTGCTCCAAAATGTCGCAGTAATCCAGAACACCAATAAAGGAAACATCGAAGGGACCTGATAAGCCGCTAAGTCATGGGCAGGCGACTTATTTGGCGATGCTAAGTCATGTCCGAGCAGCGGTAGGCGGCTAATTGCCCACACTTAATTAATTGGGGTCAGTTTAACCGCCGCCGCGCCGTGTCCCTGGTGTTGCTGAAAAGAAAACAGCTTCTTAGTCTTATGAGTCAGCCGTTTTTTTATATAATAAATGGCGTTACCGGCAGGTTATGCGGTATCTTATGCCCAATAAACTGTATTAATTTAACTCAGATCCATCTGTGTCGCAAGACCTAGCTTGTATCTCTAATAGGTATTTAGAGATATTTTTCGACCATAGATAAATTATTACTGGTAGAACTTCGTGGAGTTCCACCATAATTAAATCCGATCTTTTAGGATTTATACCACACCATTAATAACAATTTCATTCATCAAAGTAATAAAGACTTATATTATGTCCTCATTCTGTTAAAGATTACAACAGACTAACAAGATTTAATAGCTTTAGCAGCCCTTTGACTAAACCCTTCACGGTTGATGAGGGATTATCGCTATGATGGCTATGAATTATACATTAATTTAGGGGCCACTACTATCTAGAGCAATATAAACGTAACTCAATCATATAAACTGGTCTACCTTTGCCAAATAACTAACGTTTCTCTTGAGAGCCTTGACCTTTAGAAGCGAGTAGTTGAACAAATGTAGATAGGTATTATAATAGTTGTTAATTAATTTGTTAGTAGGTGTTTCTATTCTTCATTCTTACAACTGGGCACTGTTTTGTAGTTATTGTATCGTATAATATTTTTATAACCTATCGAACCATTGACTAAAGATAATTTGTAAAAAGCCCCCTCCATACTCGTAACCTTACCTCCAATCACGACACAGGTTGACGTGAAACCAGTCAACTACAGAATTATCCCGCGCCGCCATCTTTGCTAAGAACTGCTGAACTGTTCCCTTCAGTTTTATATCAGTCTATGACTTCACTCACGTAGAATCTACTAATAGACATACGAGGAATAGACTGAGCGATATCCGTCTGTGAAGTTAATACGGTCAGAAAATTGAGAGAGAGATAATGTGATCGTCCAGCCAGTTCAAATTCAAATTAAATTTATTGTACATTCAGGTGGTAAATATAAGTTACAGAATCAATTATGGACCCTGTCGGGCACAGCAACATTCTAGATACAGTCAGTGTCTAGGAGAGAGGAATTAAATAGCGCTCAATATTATTACAAATAAAAATATTTTCCCTATCTAGTAACATTATTACAAATAAAAATATTTTCCTTATCTATTAACATTTTAGTTGTTCGTTAATTTTCGTTGTTTCTTTTTATTCTAGAATTCTTATTGGTCTACGTCAGACACTTGCAGTGTCACCTTCGCCAGGCCATAGTGACCATAGTAAAAAGAGACTAGTATTTATTTATTTTATACTTCATGCACACATACGTACAGAGGCGGACTTAATCCCTTAGGCATTTTCTACCAGTCAACCTTTGGGTGATGCAGAGGCAAATAGTGGTAGGTGGAATATTGAAAGTGAATCATGACAAGATGGGTTTATTCAAATACAAAGATCCATACTATAAAATACAGTATTGGCACAGTCGCTTTGTTTATTTCTACAGATTAGTTAATTTTGTGTGACAGTTTTGCTCAGTCTATTTCTCGTTGCCAAGTGAAGAATGAACTGCCTTCTGTTGCTCTATAAATATATACTAGAAATATTCATACATCTTTATTTAAAGTGGCAAATTTAAAGTTTACTCGGCTGGCCGATCGTAAACTTCACCCAAGGGGACACGTTATGAATTATAATTTTAAGCTCATACATATGCCGTGACGGAGTAGTGCGACTGCGGAGGCAGGAAAACTCTATCATCTCGCGATATTGCTTCCCGAGGGGCTCGTAACACTGCGGGGTTTTATCAAGAAGGTTGAAGATGTAAAAAGCCACATAAAAATGAGATACATATAGATTTACTAGCTGTTGCCCGCGACTTCGTCTGCGAAGCATTAGTATTTCGAATAGCTTATTTTTTATATCGCAGCTTAATATTGTAGGTTTTCCATACAAACTTCTACCACTTTTTCTACGTATGATATATTTCTAAGTATGATTTCCGGGATAAAACAATCCTATGTCCTGCCCAGGGACTCAAAACATCTCCGAACCAAATTGCATCTAAATCGGTTTAGCGGTTTAAACGTGAAAAGGTAGACAAAGAGACAGACAGAGTTACTTTCAGATTTATAATATTAACTCCGCCCGCGACTTCGTTCGTGTGATGGCAACCAAAAATAAGCTGTTATTAAACCAAATAAAAATGTGGTTACGTAAATTTCTACGGTTTATAGGTTTGGGACAATTCGTTATTTGACTTAAAGAATAATACATTTTAGGTTACCGCTACAAAGTAAAATCCGCTCCTTAAAACTTAATATACCCTTTTGCTCTATTTTTTTTTGTTTATGTTAGTTAGATTGCTCAGTAAGATGCCTCATCACTTAACCCTATCGGGGGAAGGTAGTTTTAAAAAAATATTACGTAAATTTTGATTATTGACTTTATCTCCACGGAATGAGATTGTTCATACAACCAAATTTCCCCCTTTTCACCCCCTTAAAGGTTGACAGTTCAATGGCGACTGCAAACCGGTAAACGCAAATTAGTAAGTCCGACCTGGTCAAGTCTGCGGGAGTCCGGTGAATGCGAAACGCACAGGACCGATCAGTGTGGCGGCGCTTGGGGAAGGCCTATGTCTAGCAGTGGACGTTTTTTAGCTGAAATAATGATGATGGTGAAAGGTTCATTTTACGAAAATTCCTAATTCGTGCTCCCCTAGATCCCTACATCAAAAACAAACACAAATTCAAATTCAAAATTCAAATTCATTTATTGCTCAACACAGTACATAAAAATACACTTCCAGATGTCAGGTGAATGCGCAGTCAACCGTGTTCCACCAATTTAGGCATGCAAAATTATAGTAACAATAATAATTAAAGTAATACAATCCTATAAATTAGATTTAAATTACAATTTGAACGTATATGTCATAAACAAAAATAAAATAAAATCTAAATCGTATTCAATGTCATCAATTAAAAAAATTGCATATAATATCATAAATTAAAAAAATAGTATAACATGTCATAAATTTCAAATTAAAAACGTGTTCCATGTCAAAAATTAAAACATATCCATTATTATAAAATAAAAATACTATAAGATGTCATAAATTCAAAAAATCAGATGTATGCTATGTCATAGATAAATTTTTTACGTATACAATGTCATAAATTAATGTTAAAACTTTAAAACGTAAACAATGTTATAAATTAAAATTGATAAGTAGTGTCAGATTATACAATGTCTTAGTAATTAACATAATAATAAGTAAACAAATCGGACCCAAGTATCCACCCCAATCACACCACTTAAACAGATAAATTTCTGTCCGACAGGTACTCGTGTATTGTGTAGTATGTCTTGCTTAGCAGTAAATTATTCAATTGTTTTTTAAATAAATTGATGTCATTAATATTTAACAATGAATTTGGTAGTTTATTATAAATTTGTGGAGCCATTCCTGTGAAGTTTTTATGAAAGACTGCTTTTTTGTGTTGTCTATAGCTTATTTTATTTTTGTGTCGTGCGCTATGAAATTTTTCAAACAAGTGAAAGTTTGTTTTAACAAAGACCGCCACTTCGTATATGTACAGACATGGTACTGTTAAAATGCGAAAATACGTAAAGAACGGTTTACAGCTTTCCGTGCTTTGTATACCGCATATCGCCCTAATGCATCTTTTTTGCGCTCTAAATACCGTCTCCATATTCGTGGAGTTACCCCAATATATGATCCCGTAGCGTAACGTAGATGTAACATATGCATGGTACGCCGTGACCAAAACATTTTTATGTACCTCCTTTGCGAGATTACGTAAAGCATATGAATGCCGGCTCAGGCGTTTACAGACACTGTCAGTGTGAGTTTTCCACGACATATCTCTATCTAGCTCTAGTCCTAAAAATTTTGTACTGTTTGTATCTGAAATTATTTTGTCTTTATATTTTATGTCTGGTTTTTTATGATTTGTCATTTGCTCAAAAGTCATTATTTTCGTTTTATCAATATTTATTTTCAAATTATTCGCGCCCATCCATTCTACTAATACTTGCAGACAGTGGTTTATCTCTCTCTCAAGTGTCGTTGCATCATTGTTGCCACTAAAAACGATTGTGCTATCGTCGGCAAACAAAACCATAGGGTGATGTGTTTCTCTAGGCATGTCGTTAACGTATATAATAAATAATAAAGATCCCAAAATACAACCTTGGGGTACACCATAGTTATTGGGCCTCTGGCTCGATAAATACGTATGCTCGGTTTTTGAGGCAGAACATATTTTATCTATCCTCGTAACTTGTCTTCTGTCCGACAAGTACGATTCTAAAAGTTTCAGAGCATTGCCCCTAACTCCATATCTTTCCAACTTCTTTAACAATATAGTACGATCAACAAAATCAAATACCTTGCTCATGTCCATAAATAAAGCAGCTACTGGACTTCTATTATCAATACCCGTAATAATTTTATCGAAGAGATTAAAAATCGCCATGTTAATATTCTTTTTTCTCCTAAAACCGTACTGCTCATCAGCAAAAAGATTTTTCCGTTCGAAAAAAGAGTACAATGTGTTGTATATTACTTTCTCTATTATTTTGGAGAATATGGGCAGTAAGGCAATAGGTCTATAATTGGCTGGATCATGTTTGCTCCCTTTTTTATGTAGCGGTTTTATTACGGCCAATTTTAGCCGATCCGGAAACACACCCGATCCAGAAACACACACTTGTCCAGTATGATTCTTAACAAACTTTAACACCCACTTAATCCTATTTTGGGAGGAGGTTTCGAAAAAATATAATGACAACCTTATATTGTTTACTCAGGTTGGTATTTATGTCAACTCTCAAGTTTATTAACCCAATACATAAAATTCTTTAATTTTTAATTTTCTTTATTTTTTTCTTTATCACCTATAAATCGTATTTTGGAGGAAATTTCGAAAATCTAATAATATCAACCTTTATTGTTTGTTTAGGTTGGTATTTATGTCAAGTATCAAGTTTATTAACCCAATAAATAAGACTTTCCAAAAAAACTTTAATACCCCCTAAATCGATTTTTGAGTGTAGTTTCTAAAAAATTATAACGACAACCTTTATTGTTTACTTAAGTTTATATGTATGTCAAGTTTCAAGTTTATTAACTCAAGAAATAAGATTTTTCAAAAAACCATAACACCCCCTACATCGTCTTTTGGGTTTAGTTTAAAAAAACTAATAATTTTAACCTATTTTGTATTGGTGTATTAGTTTCCAAAAACAAATAATGTAAACCTTAATCATTTACTTAGATTACTATTTGTGTCATGTTTCAAGAATATTAGCCGAAGGAATTAGATTTTTCATACAAATTTTGTCCCCCCCTAAATCGACTTGTGGGGGTAGTTTCCAAAAATAAATAATGAAAACCTTTATCATTTACTTAGGTTACTATTTGTGTCAAGTTTCAAGAATATTAGCCGAAGGAATTAGATTTTTCATATAAATTTTGTCCCCCCCTAAATCGACTTGTGGGGGTAGTTTTCAAAAATAAATAATGTAAACCTTTATCATTTACGTAGGTTACTATTTGTGTAGAGTTTCAAGAATATTTTGTCCCCCTTTTTCTCCCCCTTAAGGGAAGAATTTCGTATTTTTCGGAGATTCTTATCGGATGCCTACGTCATACAAAAAACATACTCTCCAAGTTCCAGGTCTCTACAATCAGCGGTTTAGGCTGTGCGTTGATCCGTCAGTCAGTCATTCAGGACAAAGCATTTTATATGTATAGAAGATAATATGGAGTAGAAAACTGGTCGGGTATTTTGAGACGCATAATTTCGAGTGGACCAAAAATTACTTTAGTATGAAAACGAATGCTGCGTTAATAACACGACACAACACAAAAATCTAATACAGCGTAAATTACGTGACACTAAAACGTCACTCACAACTATGTTTACCTGAGACAAACGGTTCAGTTCGGTAGTTCCAAATCGATGTAGAGGTCCCCGTCCTAGTGCCATTTGATTCTTCAAAGAAACTTTGACACCCCTAAATCATCTTCTGGGGTTAATTCCGAAAAACTAATGATGCCAGCCTTTATTATTTTGCCAAAGGAATAATATTGTTATACAAATAAATGTCCTCCTTTTAACCCCTTAAAAAGTATTATTTCCAAAAATCCCTCCTAAGTACTCCCCTACATCATAAAAAGAAGCTATGTGCAGTAAAAGTAATCAAAAATCTTTACCACCCCGAAATCATATTTTAAGGGTAGTTTCGAAAAACTATTAATAAAAACCTTTTATTTTTATTTAGGTTGGTATTTATGTAAAGTTTCATGTTTATTGACCCAAGAAATCTGATTCTTCAAAAAATAACATCCCCTAAATCATCTTTCGGGGATAGTTTCGAAAAACTAACAATGAAAGCCTTTATTGTTTATTTAGATTGGTATTTATGTCAAGTTTCAAGTTTATTAACTGAAGTAATAAGATTTTTCAAAAAAACTTTAGCACCCCTAAACCGTCTTTTGGGGGTTGTTTAAAAAAAAAAATAGCAACCTTTATTATTCATTTAGGTTAGTATTTGTGGCAAGTTTCAAGTTTATTGACCTAAGAAATCAGATTTTCAAAAACACTGTAATACCTCCTAAATCGCCTTTGGGGGTAGTTGCAAAAACTAATAATGAGAACCTTTATTGTTTATTTAGAATGGTATTTATGTCAAGATTCATGTTTATTTACCCAGAAAATCAGATTCTTCAAATTAACATCACTTAAATCGTCTTATGGGGGTAGTTTCAAAAAATAATAATAGCAACCTTTATTATTCATTTAGGTTAGTATTTGTGGCAAGTTTCAAGATTATTCACCCAAGAAATCAGTTTTTCCGAAAACACTGTAATACCTCCTAAATCGTCTTCTAGTCTTCGTCTTTTAGGGTATCGTCTTCTAGGGGTTGTTGCAAAAAACTAATATTGACAACCTTTATTGTTTATTTAGAATGGTATTTATGTCAAGATTCATGTTTATTTACCCAGAAAATCAGATTCTTCAAATTAACATCACTTAAATCGTCTTATGGGGGTAGTTTCAAAAAATAATAATAGCAACCTTTATTATTCATTTAGGTTAGTATTTGTGGCAAGTTTCAAGTTTATTCACCCAAGAAATCAGTTTTTTCGAAAACACTGTAATACCTCCTAAATCGTCTTCTAGTCTTCGTCTTTTAGGGTATCGTCTTCTAGGGGTTGTTGCAAAAAACTAATATTGACAACCTTTATTGTTTATTTAATATGGTATTTGTGGCAAGTTTCAAGTTTATTCACCCAAGAAATCAGTTTTTTCGAAAACACTGTAATACCTCCTAAATCGTCTTCTAGTCTTCGTCTTTTAGGGTATCGTCTTCTAGGGGTTGTTGCAAAAAACTAATATTGACAACCTTTATTGTTTATTTAATATGGTATTTATGTCAAGTTTCATGTTTATTCACCCAAGAAATCAGATTCTTCAAAAAAATTAACATCCCCTAAATCATCTTTTGGGGGTAGTTTTGAAAAACTAACAATGAAAGCCCTTATTTTTTATTTAGATTGGTATATATGTCAAGTTTCAAGTTTATTAACTGAAGTAATAAGATTATTTAAAAAAACTATAGCACCCCTAAACCGTCTTTTGGGAGTAGTTTCAAAAAATAATAATAGCAGCCTTTATTATTCATTTAGGTAAGTATTTGTGGCAAGTTTCAAGTTTATTGACCAAAGAAATCAGATTTTTCCATACAAACTTCAACACCCCCTAAATCATTATTTGGGGGTAGTTTCAAAAAACTAAAAGTGTCAATCTTTATCATTTACTTAGAATACTATTTGTGCTAAGTTTCAAGAATTTTGGTCGAAGGAATAAGATTTTTCATACAAACTTTCAACCCCCTTTTTACCCCCTTAGGGGTAGAATTTCCAAAAATCCTTTCTTAGTGCACACTTACGTCACTTGAGGAACCGTTGTACCAAATTTCATGCTTCTAGGCTTAACAGTTTTGGCTGTGCGTTGATTGATCAGTCAGGCAGTCAGTCAGTCAGTCAGTCAGTCAGTCACCTTTCGCTTTTATAGATATAGATTCCGGATTATTTTTCTAACCCTTAATCGCGTTATGGAAAATTTCAAACTACACACATACACACACACATATGTTTAATTTTTGTTTTTGTTAGTTTGAAATTGGGACTTCCAAGTGCTGAAATATGGGTGCATACTTAGATATACCTCTATATGAGTAAATTTATACGATACTAGCTTCTGCCAGCGACTTCGCCCGCGTGAAAAGTGTTTCGTCATCCCAAGGGAACATTATACCGGGACAAAAAGTAGCCTGTGTGCTATTCCAGACTATAATCTATCTCTAGATCCGTTCAGCCATTCGAGCGTGATTGACTAACAAACATACATCCAAACTATCGCTTTTGTAATATTAGTAAGATTGCTTATACTTTAATGCCTCGTCTTGAACGTTTCAAGTCATCAAATATAGTATTATTATCATAGCAACTTCGCAAAATTTCGCGTTGTCTAAGATACAGACGGCTGTTGTCGTTTGTATGCTAAGCTGATGATCAACACAATATTTGAACGAGGCCGCTCAGCAAGATATGTCCTGGAATTATGCGTAGAGTCTGGCTATTATAATTATGCAGAACTCATAATTGGTATCCCCAAAAAGTTTTGTATGTTTTGACATCAGTACTTGAGCTGTCAGATAGCTTACGCTGTACATTGTTTTTCTCAAATCCAATTAGAAAAATGGTTTAACCTGTTAGAAGGAGTGCGGGAGTTATTATATTACATGTTATTTCAATTCAAAGATGTGAAGGAACAGTATGATGTCGATCTTAGCCAAAATCGACAGTGTTTACAAGTTATCGGAACGTTGACGTTTACGTGGATCTTGATATTTTGCATAATAGATTTTATTTAACTAAGGACATTTTTTCGAATAGTGATGCGCCTGTTCATGTTGTTTACAAGAAGATCGTGTCAAATTACGACATTATGAAGCAAAACAACAAACTTTGTGATTTTGCGTCAATCTCACACTGATAAAACGGTCACTCACAGTGACAAAACTGTATCAAGTCCACACTGCATCGTACTAAAGAGATTTTTACCAGCAATTAATTATAATATAAACAAAGTAACCTACCAAAAACAACTATCAAAATCATTTTTGGTGGTACAGACGTTACCTTCCCCAAATTATCGGTTGCCCACATTTTTTGAGTTATGCATTGTTATAATAGAAATAAAAATATTTATTTGTGATAGCTACACCTGCAACCCCTGCAACACCTGGCGTATCTTACTAATAGGGGCATGTATGTTAGAAGAATAAGATAACATAGCATCAAGCCTGTATTCGTAGATGTACCTATAATGCACCAACATATCGCCACTTATAAAGAATGAGAACCTAAGTAAGTAAGTAAAATCACACATCTATCCCACGCAAGATACCGATGTAGCGTGGGCCGAAAAAAACATCTTCTATTTTAAGCACCGAAGTATAAAACACGAATTTTAGTAGAAAAATATCGCGGATAGTAAAAATTTCACGTGAAGATTTTATGTAGCAGTCCGTCGGCTCGTTACTGGCGCTCTGCCTACCCTCTGCGCGACCTTTACGGTTATGTGCGACACAATGCCAGCTTTACGATCTCACACGATATCATATCTGTGTAGGAGAGGCATCGTCTCTGGGTGCTATTTCTTTAAAATCTGCTTTATACTTTCATTAAATTGAATGGAGATTGTCTTAAGATAATGGCAATGACAAACATAGTAAATAATCATAATCTCACACTCTGTACTCTATATAATCTTAGCAAGGATTCAATTGATCACTAAAAATATTTAAAACTCTTAGTAAACTCATTCCAATCATCTATAATTTATACTTTCAACATCCATTCAAACTCCACAAATAATGTTCCTTATCTCGCCGAAAAAGGTTACAACAACATGAACTTTCCACATAAACTCAGTTATTCAGCCGTCAAATATAATCTCTTTGATTTTCTTACATTTCTTCACATAAAACTTTTCTTGTCTGGCAACATTAAGGAAATACTACAAGACATATTCTTTGACATAGCGTATTCTTTATTTCTTGAGATTTTTTACCTTTTAAGTTTTGCTTGTCATTTTCATTTTGGGTAGATTTTCTGTGTCGTTATATCTGAGTGGGTATAACCATCAACAGTGAGATATATCAGTGTTGTCAGAGTGAAGTAAAACTCGAGCAGACTCGGTTACGGAGGAGTGCTTCGGGTATTAGAGTGAACGATAATGCTAATCTTACGCTGAAGCCGCGTGTCGCCCTACATCGGTAATGTGCTTGCGACGTATTCTCGGGATGGGAATAGGTTTTGCGGTATCAAACGGAATTATTTATCTGGAGAATTTATACTAGCAGAATGCAATTAAATTTTTACTCGACTACGGCAAAGCCAAAGGGAAGGGTTATTAAGAGCGTCGAGTATGTCAGTTATACCAGTGCGAAGGTTTATTTCTAAAGTTCGATGTGGCCATTGACATAAATTCTACCGAAAGAAAAGGACAAAAAAAATTTCAACTGCTGGTGAGTTAGAACTAAAGCCTGTAAGAGATCGCAGAGCGCGATAAGGCCGACTTTTGTATGTTTGTTTAATTTTAATGTTTATTTTTGTATTGTCTTATCTTGGTATACAATAAAGTATATAAATAAATAAATAAAGCTCGCTGCAGCGCTAAAATAGTTATATTGTCTAATCAAACTATTAAAACATGCAGCGCGAGATCGCTTTTAGAGTTTAGTTTACTCGCGATCGAAACGTCGTAAGCGCCATGAGATCCGTGGCGCTTACGCGTTTCGTTCAACATAGTTTAGAGTAAGGTGTACGGATTGCAGTACAGCTCAGTCGAATAGAGTGAGTGTTCGGATCGCCAAATCTAGTGTTTAGTACATTATATATCGTTGTATGTGTCACATTGAAGCTCGTAGGACTACTATAAACTCTTCTGAAATTACTGCAGAGTTCAATTTTCTTATCTTAAGTATGCAAAAGTAATCAAAATCATGCCCTCTTTCTTGCCTCGTTTTCTTTTTCTCCCTCGCCCATCCCCCATGACATTGAACAATAAAAGTGAGCGTCGAATCGGCGCCGGCGCTAAGTGTTACGACGTCGTAACGTCGCAAGCGACACAACTCGTCACTATCACACCTCTTTATTGACACTCAAACCTTGTTCCTGTGTTTAATGTTCATGGCAACACCTAACTATACATACAAGTAAAAAGCATCATGAAAGCAGTAAAAAAGCTAACAAGAAAATCTTCATAAAAGTCTTCATGTTGAAATGATCGAGTCTGGTATACTTTGTTGTTATAAACTTTTGAAATAATTCCTTCTAAAATAAAATAATAAATAGTTTTACTGCATTCGGTTGTATTAAGAAAATGATAGATGGTTCTGTAGAATCATAAACTTGAAGAGCATCTAAACTCCTTAAGGACTTATTAATATTTCCCTGCAACATATAGTACTTCAAAAATTTACAAGGTTAACAGCAAATTCCCTCGACAAGGCAGAGAGGTCTTAAATTGCTCAGATGGGCTGTTAGCGAGCGATCGAAGCGGTGCGTTCACGATGCGTTGAGCAAGAGTGGCATATACTGGGTTATGCAGCTAAGTGCCGCTCTGTAGCATGCGCCAGGTAATATTGTAGGGCGATGATAATAATGACATGGTTAATAATAGAGCATGTACTGAACCGGCAATCGTTTGTGTATCATATTATTGTGTTGTTTATGCTATGAAACCATTTTATTTAGTGCATACCGCTACTGCTGCTCGTGGGTTCCTGGATTCATTTGAGTACAGGCAAAAGTGTTATTGGGGTTTTCCACAGAACAGAAAAACCGCCTGGGTTTTCCATCTGGAATATCTCAGCAGCAGCCCGGCGCCTAGATTGGTTCCCGATGGATGGCAATAGGCTTACCCTCTATTACATGAGACTTTAAACATAACTTGCGAAATGTGGGTGTACTATATGCTCTGTCTAACCCCTTCTGGGAGTACAGACCTTTTTTTTTTGGGTGGGTTATCATTCAATAACTTCTCTCGCTCTGGGTAAAGCGGGAGGGCGTGCCAGACTTTTACTGGCTAAAAACCACCCGTGTTCGTTCAGTTGCTTGAGCCAGGGCCGCAGTAAATCTCTATCAAATGTATCCGGGACCCAGACAGGCATCGGCCCTAGCGGAACCCGTCAGTTTTGCTGACATCTCTTTGAGGCGCGCGTGGAACACTACGTACCGTCGACTCGGGCCTGGACCTTATCGGAGGGCGAGCTACCCATTACTTGCCATCCGCAAGCCCGCGTCTGGAGGAAGATGAGGACGCCGTGGCGCCTCTCAAACCACTCCTTAAAGAGGTGACCCGACGTTTCGCCTCCTCGCGCCACTCCCATAGGTGCGCGAGGAGGCGAATCTGTGTATTAATGCATAATATACCATCATCGCTTACAATCAGGTGAGATAGTGGTCAAGGGCGAGCCTACCAATAATAATAAAAAAATACCATTAGCAACAAGTTACTAAGTAATTGTACTCGAAATTTAATCGGGTATAATGGAAAACCTACCCGCAATAATGGAAAATTTCAACAAAACGTTCAATTTCCAATTAATTTAATTTACAAATCAATTGTAAGTCGATCCAGGCCAGCTTTGAGTAGGACAGAAATACATTGAATACTTTTATTAAAGCGAACGAATTGAAAGGGAGACGAACAATACAGCGCGCTCCTATTGACTCGCTCAGAACCTGTTGAAAGTTAAATGATAGCTCACTGGGTAAATAAATGACGCTGTTATGTGAACAATACTGTGTGGTATCTGAATTATTTATGATGTATTGTGAGTACATACACAACTTGTCATCAGTCCTAACCTGTAAACTATATGGCCAAGCATAAAATTAGTCAAGAAACTATATTATGACCACTTTAACCACAGTTTTGTTAACAGCATACCTAATTTTAGGGCAAGGACATTTTTATTTATGGTTTCATTTAATTTGGTTTTTGTCCTACAAACATTTCACGCTTAAAATTGAGATTGAAAACTTTGTGAAATGCTAGCGTACTTATCGTACAAAACTTTAGCTTAGTATTCGAGATTAGCTTCAACACACACTATGTGCCTTTTTGAGGCAGATGTGAATAATACCAAGAGAAGAAATAAATGCCTACGGAGTGGAAATATTAAAGGCTGCTGAACAGGTAATCCTCTCGTAACAGAAGTAGCTTTTTTGCTATACTTGTCCCTCAGGAACCGTGTATCAACTGAATAATAAGTAGCCTATGGCATTCAGCTAATAGTAAAGCTGTCGTAACTTTAAAAGAATGGGATCAGCAGTGCTACCAGAGATTTATCATCATCATTACAGCCGAAAGACATCCACTGCTGGACATAGGCCTCCCCCAGGAGTCGCCACATTGACCGATCCCGTGCGTCTCGCATCCAGCCTTCTTCCGGTTCGCGGTCGCCATACCAGAACTTTTCGACCCCATCGGCCATCCGTTCTGCGAGCAATGTGCCCTGCCCACTGCCACTTAAGTTTCGTTATTCTTCGGGCTATGTCGGTAACTTTGGTTCTCCTGCGGATATCCTCATTTCTGATGCGATATACCAGAGATTACCTGGTCATAATATTAGCTTTGATTTGATAACTAAAGTTTTTCAATATGAAAAATATTTTATTTTATAGAATGTTTCAAATACTAAACTTCGAGTTTCAACTGGTTCTAACTATACCACTATAGACCATAACTAGCCTATACCGTTAACTTGATCCCTCAGGCTACTTCTGTTCTCCAATTTCCTGATATGCCCAATTTCCGTTTGCTGCACAATCATATAAATATATCACAATCGAATATCTCTCTGTGTACCTGCGCTATATTATAACAGTGACATACAAACATACAGATGCAGCCGATCTATGAGCTGCTGCGACAAGTCAAGCTCCATCGAATGGAGGCTGTGTTTGTAGCATGTTTACGTAATAATAGGCAGGTAAATAGACGTAGGACCATCGGTTCGACTGTTGTTGTGTATACTTGATATCGACTCTGCTGGCTGGGTTGCGGCTTGAGCAATGTTTCTGTTTCTATGCCACTGGATACAAAAGTAGGAATATTGCTTGAGCTATTTCAAGGAATTTTATATCCGAAACATACTACCTATGTTGTGAGAACATTTAATATTATATCACTGTGGTGATCTCTATTATTAAAATAAACTATCAGAAAACTAAATAAGCCTTTACAATGAATGAATCCTCCGACAAACTGCCGATAAAATACGGGATCACGTCGCTTGAAGTATCTCCACGAGATCTCACTGCCAATATCTGCAGGTATTTTTTTTTATCTTGATTCTTACGAATAATATGTACTTGGTAGTACAATCGATTACTGCAGAGCTGCCTGGCCGCATCTGGCAGTGCGATCTTAGGCTAATGTATGTGATTGATGTAGCATTATCGTACAGAATCGTGTTAGAAACACAAAGCCAAAATAAAAGACAAAACCTACATAAAATTACCATTACTTTTATACACTGTACAAATACAATAACCCTCTCTCTGTCAAATTATTTACTATTACTCCCGCTATAAAATAACTCGAAACTAACCACTTAACATTTAGTGTACAACCTCCGGACCGTACGACCGCGGCCATTGGAGGAGGATCGCCAATCAAATGGGCCATTGTGTGAATACCAATCAGCATGGGAGGCTGCGAGCTCTGATAAGAGATAGTAGCAATATTAGGGAATCGTGTTAAGTGGCGATTTGAGTATTAATGTTAGGTATTATTGGGGTTGTGAGACCTTTTGTGCTGCTTTCAATGACAAGTTAGGCTTGTTATAGTTTGAAACTGATGAATTCGATTCGATTGAACTGATGTCGTACTCGTAATCTAATCTCACATCACACACACACACATCATCAGCCTATTAATGTTCCCACTGCTGGGACACAGGCCTCCTCTTTGTGAGAGGGAATGGGCCGTAATCCACCACGCGGGCCCAGTGCGGGTTGGTGGATGTCACATGCCTTCGAATTTTTGGTTCTAGGACATGCCGGTTCTCTGTAGAATCTAATCTAACTTGCTTATATTTACTGTCGCAATGAACTGCCCCTCCTGCCTCTCCCCTTTTCATTTAATTCGGTTGCTTGTTTCGACTTCGACTATTATTATTTAGGGTCGATTTTACCAATGTCAGATAATAATATGTCTTATCCGAAAATAAAGACGAATTTCACAGTTTTCATTATGATAAGGTGAAATCGGCCTTAAAGGTAGCTAATAGAGATAAATGAATTACACAGTAAACTAGATATTGTTACTTCGGCACAGTCACTATACGTGTATTTGTATTGTATCCACGTCACCGCCACATGTGCCCTTCTTCAATCTCCATTTGAGAATCGCACGCGACACATCTTTTAAACGGATCCGTAGCCGACGTAGTAAAAGCGTTGTATTGTGTCAGACTGGTGTTTTGTTAGTGTCGTCGTATAGCACTCGTACGATACTACTAGCTGGTGGGTCGTAAAATATCGTGGTGTCTGGAAATGCTGTCTTCAGGTTAAAATGCTTGTATTAAGCACCAAATTTTTTTCCCAAATAAACTATTATCGTTGTTTATTTTACCTTCACTAGAAAACTAAATCATAAAATTTGAACCAATGTGTTGTATGTTTTAATTGGCAAATCTTTTTGACTCTTTTTCCTACACCAAAATCGAGGACATTCAAACAGGAAAACTATTCTATATTCCGTTTTCCAAAAGTCATTATATCGGGAATTGCGTTTTGCTCCTATTTACACTGCATCCTGTTTCTTGGAAGCTCTCACCAAAATATCTTTAGAGCATACACGACAATGTCGTAGAGGTTTCGTAGCACAGTAGCCGCGTAGCCCGCTACACAAAGCTCACGCTACGAGACTGCGACGCTACGTCCGTAGCAGCTGACGTCACTACGTAGCGCTACGCCGAGACAGTTACGGAACAATGCGCTACAAAACGTAGCGGGTATGCTACGAATATTGTGCTACGAAACCATGTGTAGAACTATTTTGGTTATTAAAATCATATTTGCATGCAGTGTTCCTTGTGGCAGTATCAAATATGAAAATATATATTTTTTAGCTCCCATAGCCTATCCTACAGGAACCGTATATTTTAAGGCATAAAATGTAGCCTATGGCACTCTGTGATAAAGGATAAAATTTAGATAGGAATATTTTTTCTAAATGGAATCAATGATTTCGAAGAATACCAACAAACTGTACTCTTTGTAATATGAAGTTTAGCGGTCTATATTAAAATTATCATGAAATAATGTCCTACACAATAACCTGAAAGACATACAATTCACATCGGCAGTAATGAAAGCAGAACGACTTGTTTTAAGGCACATCAGTCGTAAAACATTATCTGAGCACCGGAACAGGGCACAGCCTCATAACGGCACATTACGGCTCTGTATGACGAAGTTAATCGCGCACGTTTGTCTCCGGAGCTTGTAAGCTACAGTTTAGTGGTTTCCGTACGTGACTTCGCTATTGAATCGAAGATGGCTCACTGCAAGATTATTCGTAGATAATGTGACATACAAAAAATCTGAAATTAAAGGCAATATCAATGTCTACAAAAAAAAACATTAAATCATTTTAGTAGAACTAAACTTTAGAAAACAACACGAAAAGATGAATAAGTTGTTTTTTGAGTTATTGATAAGTGAGTTAATAACTCAAAAAGTGCAGCCTGTGCTAAAATATAGAATCCCATGGTGATGATCAGATAACTTTACTAGCTTTTACGATGTTTGGCCCTTTACAGCGCACTAGTGAGATTGTATTTCACATGGGTCTATGCAATAGAAACGTCCACATAAATCTCGCCGGCATTGTTGGCACGTTGGTTGTATCAGACGCTGGTGGAATCTCGAACTAGTTCCAAACTCGCCGGTCATTTAAATGTTTACATTTATATTAACTTAGTTTCTTAGGACCTTGTAACTTTCTTTTGGTATAGGTTTTGTTTGGTATACGTTACTAGGCTAAGATAGTGAAAATTGAAATGCAAAATGAATCTAAATAAAACTCTACGAGCATCGTACAAAATACATTCAGCAAAGCCCATTTTATAAAACAAAATCATGTTATGAATGAACAACAACCTTTCTACTCGTATAAGGTCGCCGGTCGTCGCCGGACACACAACATGTCGCTGGCGTCGAAAATAATTAGAATTTTCCAATTTCATTCGTTAATTAAACTTTTGTCAAAAGGGAAATGTTGTGTATTGAGTCTTTTGTGAGACGTGGCGGGCGCGTGGTGGCTGCGGCGCGGGAGCGTGGCCACTGCTTGAATTACAGAGCTGCCAGTGACACTAACCAAGTTGAGCTTTGTTCATAAACTCCTATTTATAGTTTCAGCGTACATAGGTACGCCAAAAACTCTGCTAGTGGCGTTAGTTATATTTTGTTAATAATTTCACTTCATAGTTTATTTCAAACTAACTTTTAATTGCTGCTTAACTCGTGTGAAGATGGATAATAAGCTAGGTCATTAGGTCGGAATGTTTTGTGTGTGCATATTGCAAGAATTGATTTCTATTAAAATGATGTGTCATTGTTAAATTAATTGACAGTCAAGTATGATAAAATGCCTACATTGTGTATCGCCAAACGTTATGAACAGTTTTCAGGTTTTAACTTTTAACAGCTTTTAATAACTGACATTTTATGAAAGCAATTTAATTAAATATGGGAACGCTTCAGGAATCACTCACGCGTCGTATCTGTCGACAAACATCGGCGTGTGCCGTGGAATTATTAATAACTGTGTTTTATTATTACTCGTATTTGTTTTATATTGTATGTTTTGTTTTTTATTCGTGTGTATTAATAATTCTTCTACCCCAATACCCAATCGGCTGTCAACGGTATTGTGATTAACTACACATATCGACATGTCGTCAAACTAAAGTCTTAGTAATAGGGGGCGCGTGAATTGCCATTAACCGGCTCAAACCTATCTATAGCTGAATATACACGGCTGAAACATTTGGGCGTAAAAAAATACATGTTATTTTTAGACTTCTGGCTTAAAATATCTCCATCCCTACATCGTGGAACATTTTGGAGTCCCTTCATCTAATTTGCCTGTTCATATAGAACAAACACTTACTCTCCCTACGGTTGTTTCTCTCCGTGTAATCGCGTTACCTCCCGCTCGACGGTGCCAAGATACAGACATGTGGAATTTAATTATAGTTAATTAGGCACGTCCCTTCCCTCTCACTAATAAGATAACACGGACCCTCATCTGTGCGGCCGTTAGTCCTCTTCCTCTACATTTGTCCGGACATCGGTAGGGGTCAGGTTTGGCCAAATGAACTGGACGGTTACATGAGTTTGTTCCCTCCGAGATACATGATAAAACCAGGTGTTTCTAACGACCCCCAAGAGAAGTGAAGCCTTCTTTCAGGGGTTCATTGCTCCGAAATATATGTAATATGTACCTAAAAGGCAATAAAATATCGTGTCTGTACGACTATCAATGTTGCCCCCTATCTTCACTATCTAATACTTGGAGCAAACTTAAAGTCTCGGTCGCCCGATATTAGGAGCATGTTAATATCTGCCATGATCACGCCATGACGCCCGGCAGGGTGGGCAGGGAGGTAATAAGCGTCGCAGGCAGGCGGGTCACAATTTATGAGCTCAATAAGGACACAAGTGTCCTCTCCTTAAACATTGTTGTGCAAATGTACTTGCCTTTTTCGCTTAGTTTATTTTTGAGTGTTTTCTTTAGAATATGGTTCTGACAGTCTGCTTGGTTGGTAATTATGATGGTTATACTTCTTAGTTTATTTTCATGGTAGTGTATGTAATCATTACCTCCAACCTCATCAATTCCGTATGATCGTTAGAAACTTACGCTAAGGTACAAAATAAAAACTGTCTTCCGCAAAGAGTTAAGCAGAAGTGCGCCTATAGTTAACCAAGTAGTAAAAATAGTGTAATAGGGAACGAGTTTATTGGCTACTACCGGGCACAAGTTCTCGCTCAGGACTGCTTCTGACAAAATTCATATGGAAAAGTCAAAGCTATTGTACGATTATTAAGGAGAATGCTCATGAACTCCTCAAAAAAGGACCCAGTATAAATTGCTCATGCTCATAGTTAGTAAATAGAAACATTTTAACAAGATAAAGATATAGGTATATTTGTAGCTCCAGCATTCGGCAGAGCTCATCCAATCATCTATCTCTGGCAGTCCGTCCGCTCTATTAACTCCATTCAAATGATTTTATTTGTGCTCTCTGATTGGTGGCCTCCTTTCAAAGCGCACTGCAGTGAATACCCACGTAAACGATTCTGTTGCAGAATCAAACTGTTTGTATTCCAAGTTAACAGCTTTATTTCTAAAACTGTTCAAAGTTTTGTTTCATTTGTTGAAGCGGAATTTTTAATTGGAGGATTTTCTGAAGTTTGGTTTGTGACCGGTGTGCTCTGTTGTACTTTAGTTACATTTTACAAAAAAATATATCAAATTTGTATCTTTTATAAAGAGAATTTTATGTAGTGTAGTCAAATAAGAGCTCTAGAATGAACCTACAAAATCATTTGTGAATTCATATTTTATGATTTACGACATTTACATGAGAGACTCCAAGAAATAACCCGAGAGTCACAAATAAAAGAACATCTTAGCTTTACAGCGTCTTATCTTGTCTGACAATTTGTAAGTCAGGACGGAAAGCGTTTGTCATGTCAGTCCGCAGGGAATAATTTATCAGACGCCTTTCTTTCATTCCCGAGGCTCTAGATTACAATGGTTTAGTCCTACACTGAAATATTTCATCATCAATTACGCCTCAGATTCCTCAGCATCTATTTATTATCTTTATTAAGGTTTTCCCAAATACAAGAAGAAAAATTCAAAGAAGAAATATTTGCTTTGTCATGAAGCATACCTGTATTGTTAGGTAACGAAGTCACCCGGCCACGTCGCTGTAATCCAAAATCGATAATACAAAGTCGATTAGTATTCACTCCGGCCTGTCCGCCGTCCGGCCCGCCGACAAAACTAAACGAAAACGTGATTCAAATACATTCTTCATTTAATAAGACTTTTTACAATGGTTTTCAATTATCTTTATAGCCCTTTGCTAAGAATAGTTACAGCACTGATAACAACATTTGTGCCACATGTTAAATTTAGTCTTGTTATACTTTGTATAGATTATTTTACCGATTGGTTTGTAAATGTGTGAACATTGTAGGCCTTCTAGATTGTTAACATTTTATCTCGTTTTACTTTTTTTTAATCTTTTGTTTATTTATTATATAATCACTTCTTGTTTAAGTTTCTTACGACTTATTATCGGGCCTGCGTTGTCCCCCCATCTAAGTACTGCTGTAACATGGAAATATTGTAAAACCAAACAATTTTTTAAAAGAGTAACCATGGAGTTTCTTGCCGGTTCTTCTCCATAGGAATCGACCAACCCGAACCGTGCACATTGTCGACGTTTTATAAGTGCCCATGTAGGCCTATGTGAAATAAAAATTATTGATTTTGATTTTGATTTTGATTTTGATTCCTATTTCCAATTTATATTTAACGGAAAATTCAGTTCGAAGATCCTGCATCGCGCTATTGAAATTATCGGTACAGCGCCATCTGTGAACTGGATTGGGAAATTAACGTGAAATAATGGTTGCTGTCGAATGATAAACAAAGTGGTGTTGAATTAGGATCGCTTCATATTTTTTCAAGTAATTAATGTTTGATTTGGACTGGGACAACTGAAGGGACTTGGTCCATTCTAAGCATCGTATGTTACTCTTAAATAAGTTTCTGAACTTAGGTTATTTTCCTTCGATTACGGATTAGTGTCTTGCCAGATGCTTACTTTTACCTTCCGCCTACATTTGCAATAAGAAAATATATTTTGAATTTATTTTAAGTAGCTTTTATTTAATACCCATATTGTTATGACAGCTAATAAAAATTGTATCATCCCCTTTTTTTGGAGGGAGGGATTTAGAAAAATTATATAACCTATGTCACTCCCACAATTGAGACGAATCCAACGACATCTCATATGTCATAATCCGTCAAGTCATTTGGGTTTTAGAGCGTACTACAGAAATGGACATACATACATATATAATTACATACATACATATATACGCTCGAAAAACATTACCCTCCGGGAGTTGGGTAAAACTTTTCATGCACCAAACATGTAAAATTTGCAGTAGCTTGCAGTGTCGCGCCGTTTGCTATACCGTACTAGAGCGCCAGCGGAACTACGCGACGGTAAGTTGGCCTACTTTGTCGCGCAGTGCCGCTACGCATAGTTCCGCTGCCGCTTAGTAGTGCGTTATTTCTCATACAAAGTATATTTGGTCGTGTCGCGTCGTGCGTTACGCCTAGTGCGGTCTGACCATAACACTATTTATTTTGAGAACTTTAAGCTGGCATTCAAGGTACCTATTTAGATATCTAATTGTAATAAAAATAAACTACAAAGTGAAATATAACTTTATTTTTGGAAGTCGGTGTCTTTGGTAGGTACAATTATTTTTTTGCGTTATGGACACCGACTTCCAAAAATAAAGTTATTTTCAGTTTGTAGTTTTTTTATTTGGAAGTCTCGGTAGTATTTTTATGTAAAAAGTTTTTTTTTACTTTTCACTTTTTAGTTGTACCTACCTAATAGTTATGTTTAAGTTAAGCTGTTTAGTAAGGTACCTATAGCGCCAGAATAGATTACCCGAATATCATGAAACTTGAACATAACCGATAAAATGAGAGATCTGCGTACGTGCGTACTGCGGCGTGATGTTATTTTATGAAATGGTATAAACAATAAGCAGACATGCGATTGCAGCGATCCCGAGAGTTTAGCCGTTATTTATTGAAGAGTTCTGTTGTATATCTTCGAAGTTCTTTATCAGATCTTCACCAAATTAAAATGGGACCAATTCCGAAACATATTTTTCAAACAAAAAAATAATTTTCAGAATCGTGGATTGTGGACACAATTGACGGAGATATCGAATAAACAGAATGTCGAACATAGAACCTCCTCCTTTTTACGAAGTCGGTTAACAAAACAATACGTTCAAAGTAGATCATATTTCTGATTGCCAACAATTTAATGTCAAAGAACACAAAAACTGGGCACTGTTTACTAATATCAGTTGTTGGAAAAGCTTTATCTTTCCTTTAATCGAAGTATCTCCGGCCACCGAAGCGCGCGACCGTGATGCTCCGTCGCCATTGGTCCATTGTTCAATCTGATATTAATAAAGTAAACAATATACTGTCCCGGTTTACAGCGGAGTTCACAAACTAGTCCAGTTATCACTATTTTTAACCCCCGCCGGAAAAAGAAGGGGTGTTATAAGTTTCACGTGTGTTGCTCTGTATCTGTGTGTCTGTCTGTGTCATCATAGCGCCTAAACGGATGAACCAATTTCGATTTAGTTTTTTTTGTTTGAAAGGTAATTTTGTCAAGAGTGTTCTTAGCTATGTTTGAATAAAATCGGGGTGTTTTCGCAAGATAAATGCGTCGGGGGTTTTTTAAATTGTGAAATTTTACGAAAAAACTACTAAAATAATTAAAACACAAGTAGTTTTAATTATTTTAGTAGTTTCGTATTTTGTGAGACGTGCTTTGCTAAAATAGAGACGGAATTTAATTGCTTATGTTTAGTAAGGAATCTATTTAGTTTTAATTAATTCTGTACAGAATTATGTTATTACTGGCCTTTGGTATATGAAATGGTATAAAGTTATAACTAATGTTACATAACTTTGATTGAACTTGAACTTTGCACATACAACGTAAGTTGTTCAGTTAAAGATCTTCAAGTTGGGCTACAGTCGCTAGTCGCTACCGAGCCGTGTGTACAGCTCGTAAAGTCGCGCGTCGCCGTCGCCGCTCCGTTCCAAATCTTAATGTTCACTTAAACGACAACCTAGAGACGGGAGCCTTCCCAATTTTGTTGGCAATTGTTTCTCACAGCTGTTCACGAAGAAACAGCTCACAACAAAAGTCACTGTTGTAATATGCAACGATCACACAACTATGTATTTCGGAGCTAACAGTATCTCGCCGCAGTGAACACTAAGTTAATTGGAGAACTTGTCGTGAGGGCCTGTTCGCCGCCACCATTATTGTAAACGCTAACTTCACAGACAATAAAGGTCGTTATAACACGCCCTCAGGCCGCGCCAACCCTATTACTTCGCGTCGAGCTCGCAATTCAAATAACGCGCACTCATTGGTGCTTGGTAAAGAACTTCCGCCAATGGCGTTACTGTAACAATTAAAACGCCTAGGGTTGTCACCCGACACCATTGTTTGGTACCATGCCATGTTTTAAAATACTATGACGTTTTAATGATATCCGTCCGCAGCAGACGAAGGGACCCACAAAGTGTATTATGAAATATAATATGTATAAATCACGCGGGAATCGCAAATGAATAGGCTCGTTTGTTCGTAGATTCTTATAATAATATAAATTATGGCGAAAAAAGAGCGAAGACGAAGTGGGCGCTCGACGATAATAAAAGATCCTTGTGATGCTCTTTGAAGCGGAAAATTACGTAACTGTGTAGTATTTGAATTCATTAGCTTTTGCCGAAATTATAACCTTTTTATCTGAATACGTTTACTTTGCAACTGTAAGATAACTTTTATTTCAAACACAACCTTTAACAGAACGTCTTTAATTCGGTGACAGTATCCTGCAGTAGGCTTCATTCTAATCACACGAACTGTTTGAATTCTATTGACCTGATTCCGCAAATAAGCGTGAATGAGCGAGACAATGACGAGGGTGTCGGCGTGAGCACCTACCCACTGCCACGCGGCGTGAACAATCACGCTTGCCGGACACGCGGCATGATGGCAGTGACGCCGGAGTACCCTCGGAACCCCCTTTATGTCGCTTATCGCAAGTATCATCGCGCCGTCGCCGTCGCGCAACAGTTGCCGAGCGACACCCGCCGCCGCCGCCGGTACCCTGACATCTATTGTGTATTGTGGACAGTGGCCCGATGTTTATAGGTTATTGAAAAATGGAATTTATTATTTGCTGGGCGTATTTTAATGTTTGGATTTATGTTTCATGTTGAAGAAGACTAGCCTAAAACTGTTTTTATTAACAATTATTTCTAACACACAAACACAATAAATTTGTTCTAAAATATAGAGATTTAAACTGGTAGTCTACCAAATCTCAACTTTTTATTGCATAAAATAAAATCTAATTAAAAGAGTAAAGCTTTTCTATAAGCATCATATTTCCTGTTTAGATCCTTATACATAGACGCTCAGTATTCCGGGCAGTTTAGCCGACTGTCCGGCGCTCAGTCCGGCAGCCGGCAGCCGGCGCCGGGACGGCGGGATATTAATCTAATATCCGGCTTCAGTTCGCGCCGCGATGCCCCGCGGCGGTAGTGCACACGACGTGCGATAAAGCTAGCAAACAGACCTTTGCAGCGTGAGTTTGTCTTGTATGGATGAGCACATTTCCAGTGTTTGAATATTTTTTTTAATGTTTTAACAATAATAACAATTCTTTCTTATTCTTATTATTTATTGTACACAAAAACAGAAAGACACAGATACAATAGGACAGCTTATGTACAAAGGCGAGCTTAACCCATAATTGGGTTCTCTTACAGCAAACCTCAATTGCATTAAGAAATTTGCATATGAGGACAGTACATCCAATTCTTTCATCAAATCACAGTATTAACTTACCTTCAAATAAAACTCCGAGTTTTCCCATGGTTATAGGCAGAAACTACATAACGCCGCCTTCTATGATCCTTACATATTCTTTTCTTCTTAGTCTTGCTTTTTGATACTACATATATCAAACACAATTAATAAACCCAATTTCTTTCTTTCCCCAATCAGTGCATAGGCTATCTTACTCTTTCAATAGCGTCATCAGCTGTGTCACGCGAAGTATTTTAAGCGCCAATCATAAAACACGCTGAAAGGCTTCGAGAAATAACTCCCGCCAACATTTAGAGCATCATTATATGACGCGTCGTAAAACTGCCGAGTATGGATATTGAGAAATCAAATATGCTTTTAATATAAGCTGAGGGAACTGAACACAATACGTCTTGGTTTTATGCAAGGGGCAGATTGCTGACTTACTAATTTTGAACTCGTAGCACTAACTACGAATGAAAATGAAGAAAGCGCTTTTTAATATTGGCCTGGTGCAATTTTATTACAACTTACGTTCCTTAACAAAAGCACTAGCGTATAGGTCGCTGCTACGCTTTTCTACACTATCGTAACCAATGTGCTACGGTGCCGTAATAAGTGCTACGCCTTCGAAAGTCGTAGCCAATCTGCTACGCCGCGCGCCGGCTTCACAACCGTAACCAATTTGCTACGCGTCGTTGGTTGTAGATTTGAACGTGTTGTTTTTGTTTGTGCTCGATTACAGCATGTCCTACAATACACCAGCCAGCTATTACGTAAAGCAGAATATCAATAAAGCTACAAATTCGTAGCGTTACATATTCGTGGACGCTATAAAGTGCAGATTAATATGGAGCAGTAAAAGCCGGGCAATCTGTACGCGCCGCAATATCCATTAGCGTGTGGGCGACGGATTGCTACGCGGTACTACTATACTACTAAATGTACTAACTTATATTATAGGCAGATCGGGTATTCTTACGAAGAGGTATAAATCAAGATTACTGCCGACGATGTTTGCCAATAAATATTGTTTGCATCTCAGCATCGCTATCTATCAATATGAGGGTGGGGGTCATCTGTGTTCAGTGAAAGCACTATTTGGCAACAATGACATATAAAGTGCATCAGCACCTACATAGATATTATGATACTACTTAGATATAATATATCCTGCTGCCACTGAAAATAAAACGTTCACCCCTAGTAAACAATAAAGAGTAAATAGAAATGCAATTTTAAAGTGCCCCAAGGTAAGATTTGTATCAATATACATAGAGGGGAATATTGCATTCCTGGCCTTTTTCAATCTACTGTGTCGACTTTTTAGTCTATAAACTATATAAATAACTTTCAGTAAAAAGAAGGTTATTTTTCACTTTGCGGAATTTTTTTTTTTGGAAGTCGGTTTGTTTCTTTGTTAAAAGTTTTTTTATTTCTCTCTTTTTAGTTTTGATAGGTACCTCCAATTGCTATAAAAATCATATATAGCCTAATCATATATAATCATATAAAAGCAAGTTATTTTTCACTATGCAGTGTTTTTTTTTGGAAATCGGTTTGTTTTTTTAATGATTCCACTTCTCTCTGTGTGAGGGAATGGACCGTGATCCTCCCCGCAGGCCCGGTCTGGGTTGGTGGATGTCACATGTCTTCGAATTTTTGGTTCTAGGACATGCCGGTTTCCTCACGATATTTTCCTTCACCGTTCTGATAGCAGTGGTGATGAGATAATTTTTACAAAATAAAGTGCCTGCCTGGGTTCGAACCGACGACCTACAACTTGTAAGTCGCGGCCGTTACCAGTGGGCCACCACTCTTCAAATATACATAAACTGAGTCAAAATAATAACGCCATGAAACTCAATTCTTGACAAGTTTCGCAATTACTACACAAAACTTTTGAATTACTGATCCCCTTATTTTTCTCTCCCTTCGAGTCTCATTCAGTACCTGAATTGGTATCAGAAATACGAATAAGTAATTCAGTTCACTGGAAGCATTGAGGAGGCAGGTGGCCTCTTGAAATGAGCGTCGTATTCAGGGTGAATGCGGCAATTAAGCGTATGGAATTTTACTTCCAATAAATAATATTTCTGAGTAGGCAGGTAGGTGTTGATTGCCAATATTCATGTTCATGGTCTTTATGTGAAAGTATTACGAATACTCAGCTATCGTCAAACGTACAGAGGCGGACTTAATTCTATTGTTTGGGTTCTGGATGAAAAAAACATTAATTATTTTCTGTAAGTAAATAAAAATCACGACGAAATTCTTTTCCCTAGGCTTTCATAGAAACTGAAATAGTACTTAAACAATATCTATCTGCCTGGCCCTTTATTCCGGTTCAACGTGTACTGTGCATGACCGCAGTGCTCATCGGAGCGAGGCAAGAAGCACTGGCACGTACGTGTACATACGAAGTTATCGTTATAAACGCTACAAATTCCTGCACCTGCAACTATTGCGCTTTAATTAAACTAGAATCATCTATTTTCTATTCTCGCTTCAATGAACCAGGTTATTCTTCTATGTCCGATGTGGTTGGCGCACAATCGTAGATATACAAATTAGAGTGCAGGTTCAAAGCGGCCGCGACTTTGTTCCGCCTGGTTCCCGCTGAAACCACTCTAATCTCGCTCCCGTTCCCCTGCCCGGCTGATAGGGAGGGCGAGGGAGGGAGGGTGACGCCACACGGTCGCAACAAGTGGCGCCGCGACTCCGCGTTCCCGTGCCCACGTGCCCAGTCAATGTAGTGACACGATACAGATCGACATTGATTCCCGTTTGCTTTGAAGACAACAACACTTGGGTTTTAATGAAGAAGCTTCAAAAGGAATTATATTTGATTTTTCTTAAAAAGCGGTGGATAAAACTCCATACTTTTACTTAGGTACTTTGATGTTAGCTTCCAGTAGTAATCTATGGATGGGGCTCAACACGGAAAGACAACTGTTTGTCCTTAAAAACTTAATGCAAGTTCAGGATTCCTGTTCTGAAATAATACGCCACTCTACTGTGTCGTAGTACTCGGCGAACTCGGCTACACGTGTCACGTCGATGCTCACTACCCGCGCTGCTCGCCCTCTCCCCGACCTGTGTGACACAGATCTGACAGCTAACACATGTTCCTATCTCATGCGAGTACGATTTTCAATACTTTGACCCTCGATGGAACCGATATCGATACTTGAGAAGTTTTTTGCGAAGCTTTTAATGTGACTACCATCAATATGGATTGATGGTAGTCACATTATACAAAAATAACAAGACCCAAATCATAAGTACTGTTGTTTTTACAATCGTAACACTGCTTGTAATAAAAACTTTTTTGCAAAAAAATACTACCGACTTCCAAATGAAAAACTACAAAGTGAAAAATAACTTTATTTTTGGAAGTCGGTGTCTTTCGTAGATACCAATTATTTGGGATATGGACACCGACTTCCAAAAATAAAGTTATTTTTCACTTTGTAGTTTTTCATTTGGAAGTCGGTAGTATTTTTTTGCAAAAAAGTTTTTTATTTTTCCCTTTTTAGTTAATAGGCAAGTTGTTTAGTAAGTACCTATTACGCCAGAACAGATTAAAACATGAAACTTGAACATAACCGGTGAAATTAGAGTTCTGCGTACCCCTTTCAGTATACTGGCGTGATGTTATGTTATGAAATGGTATAAACAATAAACAGACATGCGATTGAAGCAATCTCGAATGATTTGCCTTTATTTATTGAAGAGTTCTGTTGTATATCTTCGAAGTTCTTTATCAGATCTTTAACAAATTAAAATGGGACCAATTTCGGAATATGTTCTTTCAAACAAAAAAAGAATTTTCAAAATCGGTCCACAATTGGCGGAGATATCGGTGAACATACATAAAAAAAAAAAACATACAAGAAGTCGAACATAGAACCTCCTCCTTTTTGGTAAGTCGGTTAAAAATATATTTCAGGTGTAATAAAACAAAAAACATCCGAGTTTTCGATTTTTCGCAAAAGGGATAGATTGAATAAGTGTCGGATTTCTCAAGCGGAAACAACACTTTGATAGGCTCTCGGAAAAATTTAATAAAGATTGAAGCTCTACCTGGAATATCAAGGGTAGTATTTCGAATGGAAGTTTATTTATATATGTACCCTCTTACAAATAAACGCAGAATAAAGTTATACCAGGTATAAACCTATGAAAATGTATGGGTATACCTTTGTTATACCTGGTATAACTTTATTCCGTGTTTATTAGTAAGAGGGTAAATCTTTTTGCTCAAGTAAAAATCATCCTACAAAAACAAAAAGTATTTTTTTCAAACTTTGTTTTCTTGTTCAAGCAACTTCGTGATATTTTTATAGTTACCAACATCTACGCAAGCCTATTTTATGTAGGTAACTGAAGATTAGCAAAAGGGATAAGCTACAATAATTCATCGTAAATCTTCCGTGAGAGCTCCACGGCTAAAACGAATATTTCTTTGTTTCAGAACGAGGCAGAACCACCCCGGCGCGGTGGTGGAAATTAGTGATAATCCCTTGGACGCCAGCAAGGTAGGAATTACTCTAATTCAACTTTATAAATGCTCGAAAATATTAGTTGACGAAATTGTTTCCTTTCTGACACCGCTCCCGTTATCAGGCGTTCCGCATTTAACGTCAAATTCTGAGAATTGAGTGCATTGCTTGTTTTACTGTTTTGCTTGGGGCTTTATTTATTTTGATAATTTGCTCCTCAAAAGCGGCCGCATCAACCCGGTACCCCTCCCCGCGCATTAAAATACATTAAAAAAGGGGATACCTATCTAACTAGTTAGTAGACGACGCTGGCCGAAATGTTTTCACAGTTAAGCTAAAAAAATAAGTAACAATCCCTTTCGGCTTCGCCGCAGTCGGGTAAAGAGCCTTGAAATGTAAAATATTGCATCTTCTAGCTGCTGATAGCATACGAGTCGGGGCTGGTGGTGGTGTGGGACCTGCGAGCGCGCGCAGCCGAGTGGCGTGGCGCGCTGGGCGTGGGCGGCGTAGGCGAGGCCGTGCGCGCGGCGGCGTGGCAGCACGACGGCAAGCTCATGACCGCGCACGCGGACGGCGCGCTCGCCACCTGGAGCACGCGCGCGCCCAGGCCTTCCTCGCTCTCCTACCCACACGGTCAGTAGAAAAAACTTTGAGTCACCCAAGTGATTATGAAAAGGCGAAACTAGATTGCGCTCTACGGCCATCATGTAGTTTATTTTCCTGTAAAGCAATCCTATACAAATGGCAAAATGGACAAATGCATATGACAGACGATGTGATCAACCGACTTGATCGACTTTTCAGATTGTCCTATGTTCTCCTATAGTTTAAACGGTCAACTGTCCAGGTTGGCCGGCCGCCGGGGCGCTGTCGGATGACGTTCCCGGGGGCCATTTTTTGCGATCGCCCGGTCTCAGTAAAACGCCGATTTCTCGGTACTTTTGTATGGGGACCATGTATAAATGTTATGTTGTTAGAATTGTGATAAAATAAGCTATCTGATTTCATAGGGATTTACCCAGTTTTACCTTGTAATATATTTGATATATTATATATATTATATTATACTATCGTCTATTAAAGTACCGATTTAAACCCTGATCCTTTGAGAATATCCTTACCCGTGACGTATTTCGGTCTAAACTTGTACTGACAGGTATTTTTCCGATTCGGTCGGGTGGACAGATAACGCACAGGATGCTTTTTTCCAATTCGGACGGGTGGACAGGTGTGCTGCATGACAGTGTTATCCGAAATACGATCATCGATTACGTTTTTAGGCGACTAATGTTTACTGGTTGGCACCGCAACAACTAGTTTGCGGTAACCTCAACATAAAACTTGGTAACTACCAGGACTAACTATATCGTTTGTATATTTACAGCGAAAGCGAACAAAGACGGCAAACTAGAACCTTGTAAACCTATACTCAGACTGGAATGGAAGACCTCGAGAACAGGGTGAGTCACGTTTTATTGCTTCATTCATTGACACAGGCTGAAAGAACTGAAACACTAATACTAAAACTGGAAAATTTGTTAATTAACTGGGCTCCTCCGTACGCAGCAAACTTTATAATATCCACAATTGTTATAAACTATTCTTACACATATAAGCCCTCTGGTAGGTGTATGAAGTAGTTAGTGCTCAATTAATTATTCAGGATGTTGGGCTGAAAGCGAAGTTTTTAAGCAATCCAATCCAATTAAGGTTACCAATAGTTGTGAAATATACAATAAGATCGCCAGTTGACCGTCCCCGGTGACAGCCGTATTAACGGTCACTGAGGAGATCATTGACTGACTCTTTTCGCGCCTCAGCGTGGGCGCATTCTGCATTATACCAAGATCGAGATTTGTGACCGACCAGGATATCGGAGAATGGAATAAAATACTTCATTACCTGCCGAATCGCGTCCGCAACCACGCCCGCACAGCACAAGGGGTCACCCGAGGAGAAGCACACAGTACAGTACATGCCGCCAAGGAGAAGACGCAAAAAAGTGTCGCATACTTTCCCAGTCTGCTGACTCGTATCGTTATACTCGTCTCGTGCCTCTAGGATTCTCATCTGAGGGAGAGTAGGTCGATACGGATTTCATCAGACAGTGGTGATACGTTGCCAGCGGGGCAGAAACCGATACTGAATGATCTCCGGATCAGTTGTCAGCAGAAGGTCTAAGCAATTGGGTGTATGGCCATCAACATCCGGTACCCACGTTGCAACATTCATCACCTGGGTTAGATCAAACTTGCGCGCCTCTAACCCGGCATCGTCAGTTTTCCGGTACGGGTACAACCACTCCTTATGATGGGCATTAAAGTCCCCCAGAAAAAAAAAACTTCGCTGTTGGGTACCGTTGCTGGGCCATATCAGCCGACTCCACGAGGCAATTAAAGAGCGCTGTTGTCTCCTGGTAACCGACGTGCGATCGGTAGACACCGATGTAGAGAAATTTCTCCACGAAGATGTCCAAAAGTAGCCATATGGCAGAAAAACCCGATTTCTCAAAGCAACGGAGACGACGACAACATATGTCATCGCGGACGTACACACAGACCCCAGCTTGCTTCTTGAACTTGTGTTCAAGAAAGTAGTTGAGGGAACCCTAAAGCCAATTTGGGCGCACGGTTGGCGCAGTGGTTGAGCGATTGACTGCTGCGCTGCGTGTCGTGGGTTCGATTCCCGCACGGAACAAATATTTGTATGACCTACAGATAGTTGTTCCGGCTCTGGGTGTTTGTGTATGTGAGTTTATATGTTTGTAAACGCACCCACGATACAGGAAGAAATTCCTAGTGTGGGGCAACGTTTTTTTTAAAAAAAAAAAAAAAAAAAAAAAAAAAAAAAAAAATAGTTTCTGGGCACAAGAAGAGTGTAATAATGTTCTAACTTCATTACATCTATACCAATATTATAAAGAGGAAAGACTTTTTTTGTTTGTTTGTACCGAATAGGCTCCGAAATTACTGGACCGATTTTAAAAATTGTTTCACCTATGGAAAGCTATATTATTCCCGAGTAACATAGGCATTAATTTTAACGGGAGCGAAGCCGCGGGGGTCAGCTAGTAATATTATAAAACAACGTCCCGTCCGTCCCGCCGCGTCCGTTCGCGATAAACTCAAAAACGACTGAACGGATTTTCACCAATAGACAGAGTGATTAAAGAGGAAGATTTAGGTGTATATATTGTTAAGGTTTTGTTTCTGCCCGACACTTACGCGGGCGAAGCCGCTGGGAATAGCTATTATATAATAAAACTTTTTTTTTTTAAGTAATAAAAGTAACTACAGTAACACCTTTTCCAACCCAATAACCCTCAGATACAGTTAATGTAAACAAAAGCGAAATCTTAAAAAATCACGTTAACTTGATATCAAAGTGACATCGCGTCGGCTGTCGTCGCTCGTTCCCGTCGCGGCCAATGAATCGGAAAGCGACAAACATTACGGCCACTGGTTGCTTAATCCCCTCCATCCTCCATGCTACAGCACTCACTGCGCATTACTAAGTCTCTTTATCGAGCTATAAACTTTTAATACTGACATCCGAACAGTTAATCTCATTCGGATGAACAATACAGCTTAATGTGGACGACAGTAAGCTGCATCGTACTCCCAACAATAGGAAAAAACGTAAACATTATCTGGTTTGATCAGCTTTTTATTGAGTGGTTGCCAGAACTATAAAATACAATGTAATGGATAGACGTTCGGATAATAATAAATTGACAAAAAAACAACAGTTCCAAGCCATGCCATAAATAGGCAAACCAAAGGTACTTAACCTGAGGGAGTGATCAAGCGGCAACTATTATATTATATTGCTGTTTTTCTAATAGAAATCCAGACTATTCTATAAACAATAATATTGTAGACTATATTTTCTGCTGGAATTGACTCCAACTCCCGGGTGTTTCAGGGAAAGCCTGGTGATCTTCAGCGGCGGGCTGCCCACAGACAAGGCGGGGAGAACGCATAGCATTACAGTGCTCAACGGCAAGTCCACCACCGTGCTGGAGATGGAGCACAGCGTGGTGGACTTTGTCACGCTCTGTGAGACGCCACATACAGCTGGTAAGTCTCTATTTCATAGTCATCATCATCCTCCTACCTTCACTTCGATTTGTTTGAGGTTCCATATATATCTACTACTACTTCATAGTATTATTATGGTTGGTTCGAGTTGACTACTAGACATAGGTCACTCAAATAGATAATCGTCAACCCTCATCGTTTTCTGGTCTGTAACTGTCTCACTAGTCAGTTTGATCTCAGAAGACAGATCGTTAAATATCAAATTTACTTGAAACTCTAACAATAATACTTATTATCGATTAAACCTAGTGTTCGGACTTCCTTCACAGGTGAAAAGGATTTCTCCACAACCTGAACCTTCTCTCTCAAAAACTTCTTCACTAACAACAATAAAACAGTGTCACTGTTGTTTGCAGACTACCAGGAGCCGTACGCGATAGTGGTGCTGCTGCAGAACGACCTCGTGGTGATCGACCTGCAGTCGCCCGGCTACCCGTGCTTCGAGAACCCCTACCCCATGGACATCCACGAGTCGCCCGTCACCTGCTGCTCCTACTTCGCTGACTGTCCCTCTGACCTGGTAAATGCTCAAATGTAGTCAACTTATCGGGCTTTATTGCTGCGGTTGTTGCCTGTTCGCCCGCCGCTATTGAGGCAATCCTGGTTAGACTACATTAAAGCCAAAACTCTGTTCTAAAATTTAATAAAAAAATTGGGTTCCCCATTCCAAAAGAATGAGCAGAAGAAATTGTACGGATAATCATTTAAATATAGTCCGCATAGAAATATACCTGAAATGGCGTGCACGCAATGTGGACACTTTATAAAAATCTTTTTTTATATTTTTCACTTTTTAGTTGTACCTACCTAACAGGCAAGTTGTTTAGTAAGGTACCTATAACACCAGAATAGATTAGCCGAATATCATGAAACTTGGACATAAACGGTGAAATGAGAGATCTGCGTACCCCTTAAGAGCGCACTGGCGTGATGTTATGTTATGAAATGGTATAAACAATAAACTGACATGTAATTGCAGCAATCCCGGGAACAATTTCGTAACATACTTTTTCAAACATAAACGTATTTTTAAATACGGCCCAAAATTGACGGACATATGCTTGAGCATAAACAAACAAAAAAAAACAAACATAATGTCGAAAATAGAACCTCCTCCTTTTTGGTAAGTCGGTTAATAAAACACACACAAGTGGTATTCATAACTTTCTTGGTGCTGTCGGTTCTAATGGCGGGATGAGGTTTTATTTTGTTAAAATGTTTATTATAAATATGTGATATCCCTGCTACCAGATCCCAGCGTTCTACTCGGTGGGGCGGCAGGGCAACAAGAAGCCGACGGGCTTCAGCGAGAAGCTGTGGCCCATCAACGGCGGCGAGTGGGAGCCCGCCTCCTGCTCCTATAACGAAATTATTCTGACTGGGTATGTTTGATATTAATGTTGGTACCAAGTAAGCAGATGCGTGTGTTTCATATACGAGTAGGTAGCTTGAGATGTCAAGTCTAACCAATCTCTTTTGAAGTAGTTCTGTGTCACAACACTGCGGTAACCTATTACATGCTGTTACAACTCGGTTAGGCAGGAATTGCTTCAAAGGCTTTAGGCCTTTGGTGTAAAGGCCTATCTTAAGAATCCTAAAATATTAGTCAGTAGAAAGTTGGAAGAATATTTGTGACATCCAATACTTCAACGCAGTTATCCCACAAAAATCTTTCAACCAGAAAGAACAGTCTGGGTTTTCACAAAATTTTGCGGCATCAAATTTTGCGAAGGAGGGGAGACTATTCATTGTTATTTTTTTCTAAATGTTATGAAATTTTGTTAAAAATATTTTACTCATTTTTCAGACATGCAGACGGCAGTGTTAAATTTTGGGACGCTAGTGCAGGGACCTTACAAATTTTGTACAAATTAAAATGTTCTAAAGGTTAGTAAAAATATTAAACGTTAAACACAACATTCTTTAACATTTCACCTTTTTCAATACATAACTGTGAATTATATTTGGCCTTTTTTTCATTATTAAAGGACGATGAGTGAAAACGTCTCCCCAATTGTTACACCGACCAACAGATTTCAAATGTATCTCAGTCCAAACATCTTAGTAAGGTGATAATTTTTTACTATGGCGACATCTCTCAAAAATGCGGGCTATTCTGAGATGATTTTCTAAGAATATCCCACACGTTTGTTTTAATATTATAGTTATTTTAGGCATAAAATAACAGTTTGTGTTTCATAGTATTATTATAATTACAAAATATCATATTTATTATTGTATAATGGAGTCCTACATCGATGAAAAACATTAATGTAAAATCTTATTGGTACGTATAAAATATAGTACCTAGGCGACCGAGCTTTGCTCGGGTGAAAATAGAGGAAAATGGTTTTCTAAAAATGAAACCTAGCTAGATACCGACCATACTACTATCGGCACAATTCATATCCCACATGTCGTTAACCTCGAGAGCCAGATCAAGATACATACTTACTTTTCTTATCTCTCTCAGACTTCACGAGGTTCTCGGCATGGGGGACCGCTATATCAACAATCATTGCGCGACGTTCTAGTCTGTCTATGTCAGGCTTATTGGCAACAATAATCCTGTCAGAGAATAGACCGATAACAATACAACGTGACGTACCTATATTATTACTTTATCGGTACTACCGATTTCACAAGATTGTATTTAAAAACAAGTTGCTGATGGATAATACTGGCTAGGGTCTCGGTTCTTACGCTTACGGTTGGTACGCCTACCAGGGGCCGAAGCCAACTCGCAGAGGCCTTGTTAGACATTTAACGAGAAATGTGACACTAACGGACAATTATCCCTTTATGCACAACGCAAGTGCACCCAAGGACAATCCCCGGCTGGTGCCTAAAACTATAGAAGGACTATAGGCAGTGCCTGACCACTGTTGATCTACACGGCTATAAAATAGCAGGGGATGACCTGCACATTCAATTAATGCCCCCCTCGCCCCCCCTCATAAAATATCGCTAGCACTTTAGTGACGCAGTGCCAACGGGGTAACATATACGGAGGTGCTTGAAGAGAGGAGAGATATACCACTCCTCAAGCACCTCCGTATCAATCGTAATCATAGGAAGTACGGTCAAGATCCCTACCAGCATTTATCTAGATAGTCAAGCGAGCCAATTCAGGCAAGAGAGAGGTGGGGAGGTCTGTTCCTCGTTAGTGTTCACTCCGACCGGCCAATAAAGGTAAGCCGGCGATGAGGAACAAGACTTCTCCCGGGAGAACGGGTCCTTGGGGTCGGCACTGCCCACCAGCTCGCCACAAAGCTGCCCAGTGGATTGTATTTATTTATTTATTTATAAAACTTTATGCACAAGTACAAAGGCGGACTTAATGCCTTGGGCATTTTGTACCAGTCGACCTTAGGGTGGTGCAGAGATAAAATATGGCAGGTGCAACTTAATGAAAAAACAAATAGAGAAAAGAAATATAAATAAAACAATTTAATATATATATAAATATATACTTAGATACATACACATACATAAAAATAATTTTAATGGGAGACCGAATCCAACAAATTAACTCTGTGTTGATTCTGCAAACTTCTTGCGAATGTGCTCGCGTGCCTTCAATTTGAAAGACAACCGACTGGTTGCCATCCTGATGTTCTGAGGGAGCGCATTCCAAAGGGAAATCGCCTGGACAAAGAAGGAGGAATGGATAAACCCAGAGCGGTGCGAGGGACATTGTAGAAGACGATTATTGGCGGAGCGAAGATTTTTACTATGGGCAGAACAAAGGAATTGGACATGTGAAGTCAGATAGAAGGAGAAGTGGGTTTATCCATAAAAGATAACAGGGTAGTCAAGGCCCTCAGCATTCTACGCTGACGAATCGGTAACCATTTTAAAAGTGATCGATGTGCAGATACATGATCATACTTACGGAGGTTGAAGACAAATCGAATGCAGTTATTTAGAAGGCGGTCAAGTTTGTTGAATAGATCTGCATTCAGGTCATAGTAGCACACATCACCATAGTCAATTATGGGCAAGATAAGGGACTGTACAAGCATGGCCATTATGTGAGCTGGGAGAAGATTCTTCAGTCGATAACGCGAACGCAACGTTCCGGTGACCCTTCGGCTGACACTCGTTACCTGCTTGCGCCAGTCAAGGCAAGTGTCGACGAGCAGACCAAGATCTTTAACCTCGGAGCTAAACGGGATTGCTATGTTGTTAAATATTATGGGCGGAACAGTTAAACCATCAAGCTTTCTCAAGCTAAACGGGCTCCCAACTATGATAGCCTGACACTTTGCAGGGTTAACCGCCACTCCGAATCGGTCTGACCAACTTTTAATCGCAATCAAATCCTGGTTAAGCCCCTTGATCGCATCCGATAAGTTGTCAACATCTGCCTGACAGTAGAGCTGTAGATCGTCAGCGTAAAGATGATACGCACACTGAAGTTCGGTGGTTATAAGATTTATGAAAATGGAGAACAGAAGAGGAGATAAAATACCGCCTTGAGGGACGGCAGCTTCAAGGTCGCACCTCCCCGAAGAAGAGTCTCCAGCACAAACTGACTGCTGACGCCCCCGAAGATAAGAGGAAAACCATTCCTGTACCTCGTGAGAGACCATAAGATAAGAAAGGATAGATAAAAGGACATCGTGACTGACGGTATTGAAAGCATTGGAGAAGTCGATTAATACTAAAGCAGTAACCTTAGTGTCCTCCATTCCCCGCCTTATATCGTCAGTCACTTTAAGGAGAGCTGACATGGTACTGTGCCCGGGCCTGAAACCGGATTGAAACGGGCTAATAAGGGAGTTGTGGTAAATAAAGTAGGAGAGCTGTTTATGAACACAAGCCTCGAGCACTTTGGACAGAAATGGAAGGATGGAAATTGGGCGAAAGTGACTGGAAAGTGTGGGATTGGGGATCTTAGGCAGGGCTCGAACATGGGCTTTACGCCACAAGGAAGGGAAAACACCGGAGAAGTGTGAAAAGTTAACTATGTGGGAGATAGCAGGAAGAAGCTGATCCAGAGCTGACACGATCATATGACGACTGATGTTATCACAGCCCACAGCTTTGGATCTAATAGACAGGATAATCTTTTTGATCTCTTCCGGGTCGGCTGGTGTGAAGACAAAGGGGGCAATATTGGGACGCGTCAGACCAGCAAGGTAGTCCATAGTTTGACGTTTGTTTAGACTATCTAGCATAGGGACAGTGGAGAAAAACCGGTTTAGATCGTCCAAGCCAATTGTGTTAGGAAGTTCTGAATTCCGCGACTTGCCGATACCAAGGGTTCCAAGGAACTTCCAGATATCGGCAGAAGAAGAAGAAGAAATATTATTAAGAATGTGGCGGCGTTTAGCGTTACGTATCATCAGGTTACATCGATTCCTAGCAGTCTTGAACAAGGTCCAATTGTCATCCGAGCGATCCTTTTTAAATACTCGAAACGCGCGGTCCCTCCGTCGCATTGCCATTCGGATTCCCCTATTCATCCAGGGGGCAGGTGGACGTTTCAGCTTTACTCTCCTGATAGGAGCATGAGTATCATACAGTTTGGTCACAGTGTTGTTGAAAACAAAAACTTTATCATCAACTGTAGCAGCCTCATGTAGGCGTTTCCAGTCAATATTCGAAGCATCTTTTTGAAGTAGCTCACTATCCATACGTGCAAAGGCACACCTATACTGGAACGTAGGTTTGGGTTTAGGAGGTTTAAGAACATAGGATAGGTAAATAAGGTCGTGATGGGAAAAACCAGGGCCATCATGTTGGCCATGCGAGGAAACTAGGGAAGGATTAGAGGTGAGGATCAAGTCAAGCCAGGTATCATCACCGACTTTATTATGATGAGTGGGTTGGAGAGGCAATACATGAAGACTAGCTGACTCGACAATATGCAGGAGTTTACGGGACCGAGGGGAGTTGGGGGAAAGGAGGTTGGTGTTAAAATCGCCCATGATGATGTGATGAGCATACTCAGAACCCAAAGATTCAATTACCGATTCGCTTTCGGTGAAATAATCAAGGGAAGGGGGACAGTAAACAACACCTAAAACGGTTTTAGCTCCTTTGACGCAAACCTCTAGAAAAAGAAACTCAGCGGACACATTAGAAGCAGAAGAACAAATAATTTTATAAGGGATATCTCCGCGAAGGTATATTGCTACACCACCCCCTCTCCTCCCAATCCGATCATTCCGAAGAAGAACGAAACCAGGAAGAGAGTAGGTGGTAGATGGAAGTGCAGGTTTGAGCCAGGTCTCAGAAATCAGGACGGCATGAACGTTATTGTTGGCAAATGTGTCGTATAGTTCGCTATGGTGACTTGGAACACTTTGGGCGTTAATGTGGCAAACGTTAAACAGCCGGCCAGAATTTGGGCTGAACCCTTGACGCAATAGATCACCAAGGGTGTCCGTAAGGGAGCAAAAACTAACATCGCAGGAAGAGGCAGTTGATTCGTTGGCAGAATAAAACGATTCGCTGTCTGACAACATCATAATAATAAGTAAATAATAAAATAAAATATATATAAAAATTAAATAGAACTCACACAAACAAAAATACTATATGAAAGGCTGGCACTTGCATCTCTGCACCTCCCGCCAGCTAACATCATCATTTAAAATAAATTTATCCGAAAACAAAACTTCAAAAAAATAGAAATAGTACCTTTATGCGTTGATTTGACGGTAGACAAACAACAGATTATGGTTTGACGTTTTGCGGTATTAAGTAAAGAAAAAAAAAGAAAAATATTGAGGGTAAATGGTAAACACAACAAAGCAAACTTGAGTTACAGTTAGATAAACAAAACAAACTAGGCAGCAAAGTTATAAGAGGAAAAGTGATAGATTGGTACACAAAATAGCAACAAGATTGCCACGGTAAGTACAATTTTACTTTTTATTGCGTATTATGAATAAATACAATAAGTAGCTAAATACCATCATTAACGCGTCTTGTTTCGCAGGTTATCGCCTCCCTGGACCTTAGAATACTTCGCCAGCAGTGGACTCAGTTCGTCGACTGAAGTTAACTTGTGTTTACTCCCGTCGGGGGCCTTAACCACAATAACACCGTCCTGAGTCCAACAAGATCGCATCCCGAAGTGGAGCCGCGCCTTCCCAAAGATGGTTTGCCGGGTCCTTGTCAAGAACTCCTTGACTGAGATGGAGGAACACTTTAAGCGGGACTTTGCTCTCCAGACCGCTGATCTATCGTCATAGTCTGAAAATCTCACCAGGATTAATAATAATAATAATAATAATAAATTTATTTCTCAAAAAACAGCCGGCCAGAAGAAGATTGGCCGATGATGGTCTTTATTGGCTACGCCGAGTCTATGACAGGTCTTAATGGAAGATGCAGTCAATGGCTTTGGAGCCAGCTTCTTATTTATAATGTCCAGGATGACTGTACTGCTGACCTCACCATCAACCTCTGCAATGCCTTGGAAAATCAGCGCCTTCCGCCTATGTCTGGTCTCCAACCCATCAACTTGTCTGGCACACTCGCTAATCTGTCTTCGGAGCAGGCTTAGCATGCTGAAGATTAGCTCTCTGAAGGTGCGAAACTCGTCAGCAACCCTCGCCACAGTATCCTTGGTAGGGCCCGCGCACTGGATTTGAGCTTCCAATTCTCCCATCTTCCGGATAAAGCTGTCCTCAAGGCTATTTTGTGCTGATGCAATCTCGTCGAGTTGAGACATTGTGATCCTCTGCGACTAGTTCCCAGTGAAAGTGGTGTTAGTGAAAGTGCAGATGATGTGCTGGCAGGTGGTGCAAAAATGATTGCTAGGAGTCACGTAAATGTGCTACAAACGTGAGTACAGCGTGAGTGTGTAAAGCAGTGATTAATTGAATAAATCAGGCACTTTAATTATGTGTTTCTATTTTTAATACAAAATTATTAAATTTGCTTAGAAAATACGTCTATTGTTATTTTACACCTACCCGCGAGTCGTAGTTGTATCTCTCTTAGTCTGGCCCCCCTCCCTAGGAATGTTGCTGCAAAGTAGAATCTACTGTTACCGACCTAGGGTTCATTTGAGCAAACCCCACCACGACGTCAAAGTAGACAACGTATACCGTGGTGGGGTTTATATGTATTACATGACATATTTATATATAAAACGTTCAGTGTAAGTATATACGCTTCATAATATTGTTATTTATTTTTTATAACATGTTAGTAGCGAATTAGAAATAATACATAAAGGATTTATTATTTAATTGTATTTCTAACCCCATGAATTTTGAAGTTAAAACTGGTTGCTAGTGTTTTAATAGATCCTCATGGACCTACTAACACACACAAAAGGTCGGTTGGAAGGGACGCGACGGGTCTCGTACCAATTTGGTCATCATCCTTTGATCATCGTCCTCTATGCCGTTGTGCAATAACATAAACTAAAGACTATTCTGAAAAATGAACTGCGCTCACACGTCCACGTGACCACCTCCTTGCTTACCATATGTGTCGTTCCAGTATTCGAGCGGCGCGCGGGCGGCTCGTGCTACGAGGAGGACAGTCCGCTGGCCATCCAGCAGATAGCGCTGTGCGCGGAGTCGCGGCGCCTGGCTGTGGCGCTGCCGCACGGCCACGTGGTGCTCTTCAAGTTCCGCAAGAGCGAGACGCACGGGGAGACACATGTAAGTGTTGCAGTATGAGACAGTCGCGGCGCCTGGCTGTGGCGCTGCCGCACGGCCACGTGGTGCTCTTCAAGTTCCGCAAGAGCGAGACGCACGGGGAGACACATGTAAGTGTTGCAGTATGAGACAGTCGCGGCGCCTGGCTGTGGCGCTGCCGCACGGCCACGTGGTGCTCTTCAAGTTCCGCAAGAGCGAGACGCACGGGGAGACACATGTAAGTGTTGCAGTATGAGACAGTCGCGGCGCCTGGCTGTGGCGCTGCCGCACGGCCACGTGGTGCTCTTCAAGTTCCGCAAGAGCGAGACGCACGGGGAGACACATGTAAGTGTTGCAGTATGAGACAGTCGCGGCGCCTGGCTGTGGCGCTGCCGCACGGCCACGTGGTGCTCTTCAAGTTCCGCAAGAGCGAGACGCACGGGGAGACACATGTAAGTGTTGCAGTATGAGACAGTCGCGGCGCCTGGCTGTGGCGCTGCCGCACGGCCACGTGGTGCTCTTCAAGTTCCGCAAGAGCGAGACGCACGGGGAGACACATGTAAGTGTTGCAGTATGAGACAGTCGCGGCGCCTGGCTGTGGCGCTGCCGCACGGCCACGTGGTGCTCTTCAAGTTCCGCAAGAGCGAGACGCACGGGGAGACACATGTAAGTGTTGCAGTATGAGACAGTCGCGGCGCCTGGCTGTGGCGCTGCCGCACGGCCACGTGGTGCTCTTCAAGTTCCGCAAGAGCGAGACGCACGGGGAGACACATGTAAGTGTTGCAGTATGAGACAGTCGCGGCGCCTGGCTGTGGCGCTGCCGCACGGCCACGTGGTGCTCTTCAAGTTCCGCAAGAGCGAGACGCACGGGGAGACACATGTAAGTGTTGCAGTATGAGACAGTCGCGGCGCCTGGCTGTGGCGCTGCCGCACGGCCACGTGGTGCTCTTCAAGTTCCGCAAGAGCGAGACGCACGGGGAGACACATGTAAGTGTTGCAGTATGAGACAGTCGCGGCGCCTGGCTGTGGCGCTGCCGCACGGCCACGTGGTGCTCTTCAAGTTCCGCAAGAGCGAGACGCACGGGGAGACACATGTAAGTGTTGCAGTATGAGACAGTCGCGGCGCCTGGCTGTGGCGCTGCCGCACGGCCACGTGGTGCTCTTCAAGTTCCGCAAGAGCGAGACGCACGGGGAGACACATGTAAGTGTTGCAGTATGAGACAGTCGCGGCGCCTGGCTGTGGCGCTGCCGCACGGCCACGTGGTGCTCTTCAAGTTCCGCAAGAGCGAGACGCACGGGGAGACACATGTAAGTGTTGCAGTATGAGACAGTCGCGGCGCCTGGCTGTGGCGCTGCCGCACGGCCACGTGGTGCTCTTCAAGTTCCGCAAGAGCGAGACGCACGGGGAGACACATGTAAGTGTTGCAGTATGAGACAGTCGCGGCGCCTGGCTGTGGCGCTGCCGCACGGCCACGTGGTGCTCTTCAAGTTCCGCAAGAGCGAGACGCACGGGGAGACACATGTAAGTGTTGCAGTATGAGACAGTCGCGGCGCCTGGCTGTGGCGCTGCCGCACGGCCACGTGGTGCTCTTCAAGTTCCGCAAGAGCGAGACGCACGGGGAGACACATGTAAGTGTTGCAGTATGAGACAGTCGCGGCGCCTGGCTGTGGCGCTGCCGCACGGCCACGTGGTGCTCTTCAAGTTCCGCAAGAGCGAGACGCACGGGGAGACACATGTAAGTGTTGCAGTATGAGACAGTCGCGGCGCCTGGCTGTGGCGCTGCCGCACGGCCACGTGGTGCTCTTCAAGTTCCGCAAGAGCGAGACGCACGGGGAGACACATGTAAGTGTTGCAGTATGAGACAGTCGCGGCGCCTGGCTGTGGCGCTGCCGCACGGCCACGTGGTGCTCTTCAAGTTCCGCAAGAGCGAGACGCACGGGGAGACACATGTAAGTGTTGCAGTATGAGACAGTCGCGGCGCCTGGCTGTGGCGCTGCCGCACGGCCACGTGGTGCTCTTCAAGTTCCGCAAGAGCGAGACGCACGGGGAGACACATGTTAGGGCATTCCAAGGGAAAATGTTTATTTGACACAGAGAAATAACACTATTTTTTAATTAATCTTAAGAAAAGTAATATTTTTTTTTAACCATTTGTACAAAACCATAGAGCAACACGGACCACCGGCGGACCGGAGGGGAGTAGCCATACGCAGGCATTCCCCTCTGTCAAAGTACAAGTCCACGCGGTCCTATGCGTACAATAAAACTAGTTGCAGCCGCACTGCTCAGTAGACTAAATCTAGTTGCGAGACTGAATCGACGTCCTAAAAAAATGCCGGATTGTTCTGTTTTTTGCTGCAAAAAGAGATCTGCCACGTCAAATTTACAAAAAGATGGCGTTATCTTTCATATGTAAGCAATTTTTTATCACATTATTACTATTTACTTCTACAAAACTTAAAAATTTCAATATTATCGGTCGGTGACGTTTCGGATTTGTTTACCAACACAGGCCGCTCGCCCTCATACAATATGCGGATCGGTCGAGAAACTGATCCGAGTCTGTTTCCGAGTAGTCGCCTGTCACCGAGCGATAGTGATGTTACCGGTTTGTTTGTAGATAGTTATCGATAAAAATGGTCAAGGCAAAGGACTCTATATCCTTACAGAGACATTTTTGAGATTGAGTTTTCTGATTTATTTATTGTAAGATTTATTTTAGAATACAGCGATGCTCCCAAGCAATAAGTCGGTAATCGAAAAATCCAAATTTTACAGGAGAAAAGATTTACTGTTTTTGTCGAATATCTTTTCAGTCAGTGGGAATATTCAAGTCATTGATGTATCAAATGAAAGCTATTTTTTTGTGAAGTGTAACTGTGCTATTAATATGAAATTCTTTACATTCAAAACCTTACAATTTCAGAAAATAAATAATACCTGAAACTATATTGTTCAAATATTACAGTAATAGTACTTACAGAGTTATTGCAGTAAATTTGTCAAACAATTTATTTCGTATCTTCATATTATGGACTTTTACAAAGTTAATTTTTATCGTAGAGATGATGCATAATGTGCTATTACGCAGTTATTGTGGTAATATTAAATAATTGTAGAAACAGTGTTGATGTATATCAATACTATTTACGGGAAAATTTTGAATAACAGTGTTATTGTTATCACCCAGTACCTTTAAATTTTTTTGAAGCGTGGAAATGTAATATTTTGAAGGTTGAAACTAAAAACACACTGTTCAATTACGTAACAAAGTTTTATTACTCATAATATTATAAAGAGGAAAGATTTGTTATTTATAAATTCGCTCGAGAAACATAATCAATAATAACAATCCAAAAAAAGTAAATGAAATAAAACACATCCTGCAAACAAATTTGGTTTACATAATTTTCATTATCACAGTATTAATCATCTTCAGAGAAGTTTTCGTTCCTGGATTCAGAACAGGACAAAGAGTCATAGAAAGGATGGTAAAACCGTGGAATAGCTCCACTTTTACACAAACTTAAAAGGTCTGTATGTAAAGGTTTGCTTACTGTAATAGGTTGGTGGTAAGCACGTTGCAACTGCACGTTATCTAGATGTACAGCTGCATCTGCGCTATTCTGTTGTGTACGCTTACGTCCTCTTCGTCTACCGAAGGCAGAGTGAGTGTTGTTTAAATCAAGCTCTGAATAAGTGTCTTCAAAATTATATTTGAAAAACAACTTATTTGCTTGTGAATCAGACACACTCACCTCCATCACGTCTGCCCAATGGATCACATTTCCGTCTTTATCACACCGCCAATGCTTATCTTCTACAAGTGGTTTTAAATCGTAAACTTGAGATTGCTCTAATTCTATGACACGATATTTTTCGCCAGTAATCTTTGAATTTAAAATAACGCTGTAAATTTGATCAGGGGTATATAAAACTTTGTTTTTTAGATTTTTTTCGATGCATGCATGCATGGAATCTCCCTCATTTTGACTATGCCCAGTTTCAAAAAAACGATGGGTTATGGAAATTCCAAGAAGTTTGGCAGCATAAATATATAGGGCGAAAATGTAACGATTTTTGTTTTGCCCATAACAGCCGTCTGAATACAGTGAAAACTTTGTTATACCTCTCTCGCGTTCAGTTTTTAAAAAAATTAACAAAGCGCTTCCTATTTCCGTACTGCCTCTTTTGGCTATTTGAAAATGCCATACATAACAATATCCTATTTTTCGTATGGCGTCAAACACGGTGAAATTGTAACATGGATACTTTCTTTTATAATAAAACGTGCTCACTTCGGATTGAGGTACACTCAAAACTTTTTGCAAGTCAAATATTGCTACTGTAGTATTATCTTTGTCAGCTGTCTCTATTTCTTCTTTTTTTAATAATCTTACCTTTTCTTTTCTCTGTAAATGAAGTCTTTGTTTTTCCTCTAGAGTGGGTTTCGTAGTATTGTCTGATTTTTCATATAAGGAGCACGAAGGGCACTGGTCTTTTTTGGGTTTGAAAAATGAGTAGTTATACTGGGAACTAAAAACTGATTCATATTGTCGTTTTGTTGCCATTACAACATCAGTGTAATCTTGATGTGTAAACCACTCAGTATAAAAGCGATACATTTTTGAAATATTCAAATTCTCTGAAAGATATTCTCTGGTTGAATTCATCCTCGTATAGTGCGACTCCACTTTAGGAAATATATCAATGTGTGCTTTAATAGTTGCTTCAGTCATATTATTCATTTTGTTAGGTCTATTATTATGCTTTCCTCTTATATCTTTAAGTCCCTCATCAGCTTTCATTACTTTATCCAATGCTGTATAAACCATTTGTTCTCCAATTCGCAATGTATTCAAAAAAAATATCTTACAAACAGCAATGTTTTCATTATTTGAAGTGAAAGAATAGTTTAAAGTTTGCGTGCGGTTATTTTTACGATCTAAAGTCATTTTTTTTATACTTTTAGTATGGACATGCCTGCTGATATACAACCATTGTTGTTCGCGATCACCAAGACCATAAAATTGGTCAAATATAATTTGTCTTTCACAAGAACTGAATTTTTGGTTACAACCCTTTTTACACGCACATGGAGAGCCTATAGTTTTATTAGGATATTTCTTTTTTGAATTGCAACCTTCGTAGGCTTTACCAGAATTTTTAAGGATTTTATTTTTTTTAGAACGCCACTCACTACTATGCTGTTTGCGTTTCCGAGTTTTTTGAATTCCCGACGTAGAAGGTTGATTTTGTATATTTGATTCATTAATGTTGTTATCTATGTGTTCATTATCAATTGTTAAATTATGTATAACCTCAATTCTGTCTTCATGATCACTTACAACTTCCTCAGCATGCGAGCAATCGTTTGTAGTTCTTTCGGTCAATGTTATAGTATCGTGATCATTTTCTAAATTTTCTTCTGGTTTCAAAGTTTCATCTTTATCATTTTGACTATTTATGTCCGTTATTAAATTTAGACTGTCTTCACGATCACTAACAACTTCCTCAGCATGCGAGTAATCATTTGAAATTCTACTGGTCAATGTTGTTACATCATGAGTATTTTCTAAAATTTCTTCTGGTTCTAAAGTTTTGTCTGTATCTTCTTGGCTTGTTATTGTCCTTATTACGCTTGGATCTGATAGGTTTTCTATTTCAATAGTTGGTTCAAATAAAACCGAGGATGCTTTGTATACTTCTGATGAAGAAGCCACAAAGTTAGCGTTATTTAAATAGAGCGATAAATTTGAAATTGTTGATGGAGTGCTAATATTTCCTGGATTTGCTATCATTTTATTAATACATACAGAGTCTCCGCTTATACTTGAAACGCTGCTGAATGGACTATTGAATGTGTTTCTCTGTGGACTCGGAACATATTCGGAGCAGTCTGGTGAAAAATCTTCATTGGATGATTCCTGATCAGCATCAACGTATTGTTTTTTCGGTACATCTGTAATCAATAAGATTACCTGAGTATTTTTATTATTTAATTAATCTTAGAGATTAACCATTACCACCTCGTGCACTGCAAAAATAGTACCTACAGTTGTAGTAAGGAATATTTTAAGAAAAGTACCTACCTCGTAACTCATAGTATCTTGGCAAAGCTAGGTTGGAAGAAATTTCTTTAACACAGGATTCGGGATTATCAATAGTATTACAATCTGTATCTGAAATGATAAAAAAATGTGTTATGGTAGGTATTCATTATTATATTACAGGTATTTTAAAATCAAACGGAGCAAGTTTCAAACATGTCACAAACTGTACCTATAATATTAGTAATTATTAAGTAGGTATAATAACAAATCTACAAACCATTTGACACTGCTTGGACGTCAGACACTGTATTGGTAGATACTTTCGTAGTTATTTCCGGACAAAAACGATTTGTTTCTAACTCTTCATCAGCGCCTGTTACACAATAAACAAAAACGTTACAAAAACAAAACAACTATAACTGAGTGGTACCACTGAGTTATAAGTTATAATAATGTAGTACTTACTTTTAATAATTGTGTTATCATTATCAACCATTAGAAGCATTCGTTTCACACGTTGATTTTTCAAGAGTCTGTGTTTTTTAATATCCATAATTGAATATCACTTAACAACTTTACAAAATTAATCCTTTGGTTTATAACTGAAACGTAATTATCAGTAAAGAGTTCTAAAAAATAATAAAAAGGTCACACTTCCGCAACGACTAAGATGCAACTGTTTACGTAAACAAACATTGCTTATGGGCCGATGGACAAGATCACGTGTTGGGGGCGGGGCATTAGTACATTACAGCAGAATCCAGTAAGTAAGCCTTCCTGGCCGAGTATGAGTTAACCGGACCGAACCGCAGGTGAGGTCCGGTTATATACGAGGCCAGGATGGCTTTCTTACTGGTTGAGGTTTGTATAATGCTTTTCTCAAAAATGAAAGAAAGTTTAACAACAAATTCGTTTAATTAATATTGAAGGTTACATTCATATTAGGGCAATTACTGATAGATATTGTGATCGATTTACCGGGGGCATTTATATTTGTTTGTTGTACATCTTGATTAACGGACTCTTGGCTGGCAGTAAATGTCTGTGAGACATTAATTTGGTTGTTTGGGAAGGTGGATGCTTGCGATGATGTTACGGGCAGGGGAATAGTGGTCGGTTCTTGGCGAGAGGTAGATGGCTGCGGAGCCAGGCTTAGCTGCTGTTGACGCGATGTAGACGGCTGCGGGGAGGTGGAAGATGATGTGTTTTGAGTATTCAATTTAATTTTTTTATTTATATTGCTTGTAATTTCACTTTTATTTTCTAATGACTCTTCTATGTATCCTTCTGCAACTCGGTCCGATTTCCACCCCCCGTGTCGTTTTATTGTCGTGAGATTGGCTCCAGAGTCAGCAAGAAGGGTAGCAGACGACCTCCGGAAACAATGGCCAGTATAGCTCTCTGGATTTGGTAAATTCAAATATTCTGCTATTTGTTTAGGTATTGCGGCAATCTTATGACGACCGATGTTTTGCCGCAAGCATGTCCCGTTTCTATAATTGATAAAAAAATTATCACTTTTCATATTTTCAGGGCGCAGGTCATGATATTTCCTTACAATATGAGCTGACTCCTTGTGTATAACAAAAGAGCGATCAATTTTTGTTTTTGTTTCTCGTACTTTTACCGAAATTATTTCATTATGGTATTCCACGTCACTGTTTTTAATATTACAGAGCTCCATACATCGGCAGGCGCCATTAATTCCCATTATAGTAATAACCTAAAAACAAAAAAAAAACTATTTAAATCGAGAATATAAAAATAAGTTTATGTTATTTGGAACCAGATTTAATAGCATATTTATATTATTGCAACCGACTAACAGACCACTTACTCGTACATCACAACAAGTTAAATTAAATAAGTAAACAAAATAAATATTACCTTCACTGCTAAATAAACTTCATCGGGTGCTTCATTTATAAACTTCTGTATGTTTTGGCTGGTAAATACATTCGATTTTTTTCCTTTGTAGCCAGTCGATTGTCTTTTCAACCAAGTTATTAAATTGGAATAATTCTTAATGTTTACATCGTGTTTATTTTGCACTACACATCGAAGCATAGAATACACAGCCCATAAACTTGTCGGCTGCATTGTTTGGCGAAGAAAGCTGAAATATGCCAAGAATACATTTTCAGACCAACTGTTGGCTTGTTTTTCTGCCTTCCACTTCATAAATTTTTCATAATTTTTCATGTATCGCTCCTTGGATTTTGGCGGAAGTAAATTTTCTTTTGCTAATTTGGCCTCAGCTTTTAAATCAGGAGGAGTGCCATCTATTTCCGAATCAGATTCGCTTGAATTCATTTTTTGGGATTATTTAAATTCACGCGGTAAATTAAAACACAATTGTCGCAATTGAATGTGAAATCCCGCCAGTCGTTGTTTTTTTTACTACAAAGTTTGCGTTTAGTTTTAAACATTGTTCTATTTTTACATTACATGAATGTTTTAGTAAAAAATGTAAATTATTGTTTTTGAAACTCCATGTTAATTTTAGAATGGAAAGTTTTAATCCAACATGATTTATAAACTGAAATGACTAAATACAAACATAAAATCCCACACTATACTTCTACAACATTACTAAGTACAAAACGCAACGTGCATACTTTTTCTGCGTCGCGTTATGTGTCACAGACCCATAAAAAAAAAAAAAAAAAAAGTGTCACAGACAATAAAATGGATGTTTAAGGCTCCAAAATATATTATGTATCTCATAAAATGTCATACCAAAAAGAGATAGATATATATTTGGAGCCTCCCTCTAACCATGTTATAATGGCTAAACTCTAATCTGTGTCTGGTACTATGTTTTTTTTTTCTAAGCAGATCTAAAGAGGATGACCTAAACCGTGCGAAGCCATAAAAAAAAAAAGGGATGAAGGATGACCAAGTGTCCAGTAAGTAAATTACATACTTACTTACTGGACAGTAGGAGATTCCAAATTTAAAATCTCGCTTCTTACCGGACAGTTGTGAATAGTCTCCGGTAGAGTTCACTTTCTGGATACTTTTTAGAGATGTTATGTCAACATTACATACCATTTTTGAGAAATAGTACATTACAGCAGAATCCAGTAAGTAAGCCTTCCTGGCCGAGTATGAGTTAACCGGACCGAACCGCAGGTGAGGTCCGGTTATATACGAGGCCAGGATGGCTTTCTTACTGGTTGAGGTTTGTATAATGCTTTTCTCAAAAATGAAAGAAAGTTTAACAACAAATTCGTTTAATTAATATTGAAGGTTACATTCATATTAGGGCAATTACTGATAGATATTGTGATCGATTTACCGGGGGCATTTATATTTGTTTGTTGTACATCTTGATTAACGGACTCTTGGCTGGCAGTAAATGTCTGTGAGACATTAATTTGGTTGTTTGGGAAGGTGGATGCTTGCGATGATGTTACGGGCAGGGGAATAGTGGTCGGTTCTTGGCGAGAGGTAGATGGCTGCGGAGCCAGGCTTAGCTGCTGTTGACGCGATGTAGACGGCTGCGGGGAGGTGGAAATGTGTTTTGAGTATTCAATTTAATTTTTTTATTTATATTGCTTGTAATTTCACTTTTATTTTCTAATGACTCTTCTATGTATCCTTCTGCAACTCGGTCCGATTTCCACCCCCCGTGTCGTTTTATTGTCGTGAGATTGGCTCCAGAGTCAGCAAGAAGGGTAGCAGACGACCTCCGGAAACAATGGCCAGTATAGCTCTCTGGATTTGGTAAATTCAAATATTCTGCTATTTGTTTAGGTATTGCGGCAATCTTATGACGACCGATGTTTTGCCGCAAGCATGTCCCGTTTCTATAATTGATAAAAAAATTATCACTTTTCATATTTTCAGGGCGCAGGTCATGATATTTCCTTACAATATGAGCTGACTCCTTGTGTATAACAAAAGAGCGATCAATTTTTGTTTTTGTTTCTCGTACTTTTACCGAAATTATTTCATTATGGTATTCCACGTCACTGTTTTTAATATTACAGAGCTCCATACATCGGCAGGCGCCATTAATTCCCATTATAGTAATAACCTAAAAACAAAAAAAAAACTATTTAAATCGAGAATATAAAAATAAGTTTATGTTATTTGGAACCAGATTTAATAGCATATTTATATTATTGCAACCGACTAACAGACCACTTACTCGTACATCACAACAAGTTAAATTAAATAAGTAAACAAAATAAATATTACCTTCACTGCTAAATAAACTTCATCGGGTGCTTCATTTATAAACTTCTGTATGTTTTGGCTGGTAAATACATTCGATTTTTTTCCTTTGTAGCCAGTCGATTGTCTTTTCAACCAAGTTATTAAATTGGAATAATTCTTAATGTTTACATCGTGTTTATTTTGCACTACACATCGAAGCATAGAATACACAGCCCATAAACTTGTCGGCTGCATTGTTTGGCGAAGAAAGCTGAAATATGCCAAGAATACATTTTCAGACCAACTGTTGGCTTGTTTTTCTGCCTTCCACTTCATAAATTTTTCATAATTTTTCATGTATCGCTCCTTGGATTTTGGCGGAAGTAAATTTTCTTTTGCTAATTTGGCCTCAGCTTTTAAATCAGGAGGAGTGCCATCTATTTCCGAATCAGATTCGCTTGAATTCATTTTTTGGGATTATTTAAATTCACGCGGTAAATTAAAACACAATTGTCGCAATTGAATGTGAAATCCCGCCAGTCGTTGTTTTTTTTACTACAAAGTTTGCGTTTAGTTTTAAACATTGTTCTATTTTTACATTACATGAATGTTTTAGTAAAAAATGTAAATTATTGTTTTTGAAACTCCATGTTAATTTTAGAATGGAAAGTTTTAATCCAACATGATTTATAAACTGAAATGACTAAATACAAACATAAAATCCCACACTATACTTCTACAACATTACTAAGTACAAAACGCAACGTGCATACTTTTTCTGCGTCGCGTTATGTGTCACAGACCCATAAAAAAAAAAAAAAAAAAAGTGTCACAGACAATAAAATGGATGTTTAAGGCTCCAAAATATATTATGTATCTCATAAAATGTCATACCAAAAAGAGATAGATATATATTTGGAGCCTCCCTCTAACCATGTTATAATGGCTAAACTCTAATCTGTGTCTGGTACTATGTTTTTTTTTTCTAAGCAGATCTAAAGAGGATGACCTAAACCGTGCGAAGCCATAAAAAAAAAAAGGGATGAAGGATGACCAAGTGTCCAGTAAGTAAATTACATACTTACTTACTGGACAGTAGGAGATTCCAAATTTAAAATCTCGCTTCTTACCGGACAGTTGTGAATAGTCTCCGGTAGAGTTCACTTTCTGGATACTTTTTAGAGATGTTATGTCAACATTACATACCATTTTTGAGAAAATGTCTATTACTGTTTGACTGCTATTAAAAGAAAGAGATAAATGCGCTTTGCAAACTATCGCGCGGCTAGATGAAAACGGTAATGTCTAGAAAAGAGATAAAACTATTGAAATTTGGAAGAAGTAAACCGTATTGAAATGTTGCGTATATTAATGAACCAATATTAAACTTTAAAAACATGGTTAGTGTATATTACGGAATACGTATATTTCGATTAGTTCGACAAAAACCCCGTGTTTGAGTTTACCAAAAAACTTATGAAGATTATTTACGCCAATAATCCGGTAAGAGCTACTTACCAAAATAAAATATAAAATATTTCTTTGTACCGACCTATAACAGTATTTTTGCCGACATCATTTTGTTTGTAAATTTCCCAACAATAAAAACGTGTGTCATGATATCTTTGTAAATTATCGTTAGAAAAAAACAAAAAAAATTGCTAAGGTGTAATCCAGTCCGTAAATGCCAAATTTGCTATAACAGCAAGAAGTCCATAATAGTACATTACCGACTTATTGCTTGGGAGCATCGACAGACACCACCACATGACAGTCCGAATGGTGATAGACGATTCGGGTACGTTGATTATGGTTTTGATTTATTAACAAATAATAGAGATGAAGCAACAGATGTCCTAGTATTTCTATTAGTAGGCATTAATACTCCATGGAAAGTCCCAATCGGATATTTTTTTGTTAAAGGCACAAGTGCTAAGTTAAAAGCTCAGCTTGTACCTAAAGCCTTTGAATTAGTACATGAAACTGGAGTGGAAATAAAAGCATTACCGTGTGAAGGCGCAAAAGCAAATATAGCGATGGCCACAGAACTACGTTGCTGCTTAGTTGCAAATAAATTGCAAAATACCATATTAGAAAAAAAAAATGATTTACCACGATACACAGGTTTTTGGGCATTTTGATCTGTATTGAGAGTACCAATTCTATCTTCCAAGATATAATACAAAACCAACAAAATGGCCTGAAATATATGCCACTCCACAGGATAAGTCAAGATCACATCGAACTCTTTTTTCGATTGTAAGAAGTAATGGTGGTTGTTGCGATAATCCCTCAAGCTCTCAGTTTGAAGCCATTTTATAAAAAAATCTTGTTAATACAGAATTAACACAAACTGGAAGCGGCACAAACTGCATTCCATTGGAAAAAAAATCGATACTAAATTGCACATCAAGAAGAGAAGTCAATTTTACCAATTTTACTAACGATTTAATTGATGAGATTAAAGCTCTAACTTTTTTATCCCCTTTTGCCGAGAAAGTTGTAGAATACATAGCTGGATTTTTTATTTCCTCGACATCAAAAAAAAAATGCAATACGTGCATAAAAGGTTTGCTTGGGCCGATTGATGAAAAAAGTTTAATACACCAAAAAGCAGAGGACAGTTACTTTCTGCTTCAAAATCGGTAATACTTTTATGGCCGGATTTGTGAAAAAGAAATAAGACGACGTTTAAGTGACGACAATAAACCTACACGATCTTGTACTACACATGAAATCGTGACATATGCCTTAAAAAAGTTTATTGGCAAAGACTTGTTTTCCTCTATCAGTTACCATTTACACAAAAATGATTTTACAAATCATAATTTGGAACTGGCAAGATTAATAATGGAAAAATATACTGCAAGAATTTCGTTCTTAATGAAAAAAGCAGACCCACAAAAATGTATTCGTCATATTTATACAAAAATAATCTATTTAAAAAACCAGTGATGATAATTATTGTAGTTCATAATAAATAAAGTCAATCTTTATAACACTAACTAACTTTGTATCACTTTTTAAACCGTATATCCCGAACCGAGTTCTTGAATTTATCGATAATGCGTATCGACAGTAGTTACAACCACGGCTGTAAGCAACTCGTCAGTGTAGTTGCGTCATCTCATTATACTGTCATGACACAGAATGTATCCATGTGTGTGTAAAATTGTTAGAGTATTTATTAATTTGTATGTGTGAGTTTCGTAGTAACAGACGATTATTTTTGTGTGAGAATTTGTTAAAGTGTGGGTAGAGCAGATTTCCCTCCGCAAAAAATGACAGACAGTTTTGTTTCGGGGAAAAACGCTATGGCTACTCCCCTCCGGTCCGCCGGTGGTCCGTGTTGCTCTATGTACAAAACGTATAGTTTAAACCATTTTATGATTCTTGGTATCTGACTCTTATCTACTGTTTCAGGTTTTAGAAATACCAATGATAACAGACACGTTAGAAGAGGAGGGCTCACCTGAGGCGGAGGGGGGGCGCTCCATGTCGTTCAGCAGAGCGGGAGACGCGGCCGAAGGCGAAAGCAGAAGAGTAAGTTTAATATAATATATAACTATTGAAAAAACAAAAATCAAAATCAAAAATATTTATTTCAACTAGGCTAGTAAAACAGTAAAAATTTACAAGTAAATTGAAATCAAATTATGAAAAAGTAAAGATCAATTGATATACCTTGCCATTTTGCTACAACATGTTAATTTTCCGTTTTGTTATAATTTATTTTCAAGACACTTGCTCGTAAAGTCGTAATGTGAGTCTTATTACATCGCTTTTAGGGCCATAAACCGAGCATACACGTGCGTAATAACATTACACACTAGTGCGTAATAGAATTATCACTACAAAGTTAAATTAGACCTTTTTGCAAGTTACATGCAACTATGCAAGTAAACAGAGCATTTTCAATTTAACCGGGTAATTCAATTTAACAGTATTTTTTGTAACAACAAAGAGGTTTTATGCCGCTGAAAATACATATACATTTTTGGAATAAATAATAATATAATCCTTAATTAAGTCTAACAAACATTGATTATTATCAAATTAATCATAATTCACAATAATTTGTTATAAAATATTAAAATATTTGCATTTAATCACTTAAAATTATAATTTTAAAGTAGGCTGTGCCTTGCATTAAGCGCGTGAAAATAAAAAGCGTGCGTGCATTGATGTATTAAAAAGAGGAAGATACGTTACGCGCTAACATGGCGATCAGAAAACCTGGGCTCGGCGCACGACTACATGCACCGAAACTCACACATCTGTGTTCAGAGTCATCACCAGTCCCAAACCTACAGTTACCAATAGAAAAAGACAGAGATATGAGACGGCGCTGTAGTGCAAGCGAAATCGCGTTAGCCGCCGAATGTTGTCTGAATCACCGAATGTTTACTATTATGAATGAAATGACATTGCAATATGTGCGTATCGTGTCTCTCACGCATGTTTGTAATATCTATCTCGGTCTCACAAATATGGCGAAGCAAACATTAAATATTATTGTAATTTTCAACAAATTAACCTTTTTAGCTGTACTTACGAGTGGTTAGTGATCTCGTGTGACTTATTTTTCTTCCTGGTATTATTTAAACATTGTTTAGCTACACAAGAAGTCATTTTGATGCGTATTTATTGCAAAAAAAAAACATAAAAACACTGAAATTAATGAGCTGTGTGATCAACAATGTGCCGTGCGCGACTGAGTACCCGCTACGGGCATTCACTTAGATTAGTAGGACCAAGCGCTGTGAGCAGTCCCGTATCTTCCTCTTTTTAATACATCAATGCGTGCGTGCCATTGCCCATCTCTGACTAGTATATAGTTATCTGTGTTTCCTATAATTTTCATATTTTGTTTAATTTTATCGTATTTGTCACTGTGGTAAATTATTTTAGAAATTTTAAGTTTTCTTGCAAGAAGATGAACATTATTGATAGAGTTAACCCCGCCAGAAATACTAAATGAGCTGCCTACGATAGTTTCCTACAATGGAAGAGCAAGGTGAAAATGTGTTTTTGGCGTATTTCTCTGAACTCGCCAATACATAAAAGCCCAACTCCCTGTGGTGCATCTATTCCTGGTGGTGCTAGATGGTGCTACATGTTGTATATATCAAAACGTACTGTAACTACTGATGGCTCAAACGGATATACTGGTCGGAAATCTAATGTTTTATCACCAATTGACTTTGAAAATTTTTTGAAAGAGGCTCCGGATAGTCAGAGCCTAGCAACAAAGGTACGTTGAATATTATTAATCTAAACGTATCTATCTATCCGCATGACCTACGGATGTCAGACATGGAGTTGTACAAAGAAAAATATCAAATCACTAGAAACTTGTCAACACCGAATGGAAAGAAGCATACTAAACATAAAATCAAAAGACAAAATTAGGTTAAAAACAATCAGACAAACAAACCACGATTATAGATATAAAATACCAAATCAAACAACTGAAATGGAAATGGGCAGGACACCTAACAAGAAGTAAGACAGAAAAGTAGACGAACGAAGTGACGGAATGGTGCCCTAGATATAAAAAGAGAAGAAAAGGCAGACAGCATCTAAGATGGGAGGATGATATCAAGGAGGTAGCAGGACCATGCTGGATGAGGATAGCAAGAGATAGATCGTTGTGGAGAACACTTGGGGAGGCCTATGCCAAAGCCCAACTCCCTGTGGTGCATCTATTCCTGGTGGTGCTAGATGGTGCTACATGTTGTATATATCAAAACGTACTGTAACTACTGATGGCTCAAACGGATATACTGGTCGGAAATCTAATGTTTTATCACCAATTGACTTTGAAAATTTTTTAAAAGAGGCTCCGGATAGTCAGAGCCTAGCAACAAAGGTACGTTGAATATTATTAATCTAAACGTATCTATCTATCCGCATGACCTACGGATGTCAGACATGGAGTTGTACAAAGAAAAATATCAAATCACTAGAAACTTGTCAACACCGAATGGAAAGAAGCATACTAAACATAAAATCAAAAGACAAAATTAGGTTAAAAACAATCAGACAAACAAACCACGATTATAGATATAAAATACCAAATCAAACAACTGAAATGGAAATGGGCAGGACACCTAACAAGAAGTAAGACAGAAAAGTAGACGAACGAAGTGACGGAATGGTGCCCTAGATATAAAAAGAGAAGAAAAGGCAGACAGCATCTAAGATGGGAGGATGATATCAAGGAGGTAGCAGGACCATGCTGGATGAGGATAGCAAGAGATAGATCGTTGTGGAGAACACTTGGGGAGGCCTATGCCAAAGAGCAAGACAATCACGAAACCGGTGTCTAATACAAAAAAAAAACATTTAATTACGTTGCTTTCATAAACCACCATGTTTAATATTAGTAGTACATAAGTAGTTATAAGATGAAATGTAACATAGAAGATTGTTAATAAAGGCTTTTATTATTATATCTATCTAAATAATTGCGTAACCTGAGCATAACTTCTTAAAAACTTATTAATTGATTTCGTTGCCTTAATAATCGGTGTTATTGGTGCGTGTACACGACAAGAACTTCATAATATTACAACAAAGTATGTAGAAACCCGTATGCCTTTGTCGCCGACATTTCCCTAAGAAGAAAACGAAAGTATCTACTAAAGAAGTGGCAAGCACCAATGTAACACAAACTGTGACATTGCCATCCAAATTGTTTTCTGACTCCTAAGTCACAGGAATATACACCTAGTTTAGGAGTCAGAGTATCTAAAATGACCTAATGTTTAAAGCCTTTTATATTTTTAACTACTAATTATATTATTATAAATCAATCCAATATCGCTTTGAAAATTGTTCGTTCACCAATTGATTTAATAATTAAACGATATAAGCAATACAAATTGGTTTTCCTCGCAAATGTGTTGAAAAACGTCGAATGAAACTCGTGAGCTCTGCTCATTACACGGTCGGCTAAATTACGCCTTCGCCTAGGGCTGGGGCTGCAACCCACAGCCTCGCGTGTAATGAGTAACTTAGCTCACTTGTATCCTAATTTACTATTTTCAACCAGCCCGTTTTAACCTAACCTTTTAACCTAACCTAATTTATTAAATAACTAGTTGACCCGGCAAACTTTGTTTTGCCATAAAAACACCACACATTTATCTACCCTACCTACCCTACCCTACCCTACCCGACCCCACACTACCCTACCCTACCCTACACTACCCTACCCTACCCTACCCGACCCTACACTACCCTACCCTACACTACCCTACCCTACCCTACCCTACACTACCCTATCCTACACTACTCTACCCAACACTACCCTACACTACCCTACCCTACCCTACCCTACGCTACCCTACCCTACCTACCTACACTACACTACTCTACCTACCTACCCTACCCTACCCTACCCTACCCTACCCTACCTACCTACCTACACTACACTACTCTACCTACCTACCCTACCTACCTACCCTACCCTACCCTACCTACCTACCTACACTACACTACTCTACCTACCTACCCTACCTACCTACCATACCCTACCCTACCCGACCCTACACTACCCTACCCTACCCTACACTACCCTACCCTACGCTACACTACCCTATCCTACACTACTCTACCCAACACTACCCTACACTACCCTACCCTACACTACCCTACCCTACCCTACCCTACGCTACCCTACCCTACCCTACCCTACCTACCTACCTACCTACACTACACTACTCTACCTACCTACCCTATCCAACAAAACATATATTTTTTTTTTTTTTTTTTGCTTTTAAACCTTCCCTGTATTCTGTCGAACATAACAAAAAAAGAATTATTCAAATCGGTCCAGCCGTTCTCGAGTTTTAGCGAGACTAACGAACAGCAATTGATTTTTAGGGTACCGTAGCCAAATGGCAAAAAACGGAACCCTTATAGATTCGTCATGTCTGTCTGTCTGTCTGTCCGTCCGTATGTCACAGCCACTTTTCGCCGAAACTATAAGAACTATGCTGTTGAAACTTGGTAAGTAGATGTATTCTGTGAACCGCATTAAGATTTTCACACAAAAATAAAAATAAAACAATAAATTTTGGGGGTTCCCATACTTGAAACTAAAACTAAAAATATTTTTTTTCATCAAACCCAAACGTGTGGGGTATCTATGGATAGGTCTTCTAAAATGATATTGAGGTTTCTAATATCATTTTTTTCTAAACTGAATAGTTTGCGCATGAGATTCTTCCAAAGTGGTAAAATGTGTCCCCCCCCCTGTAACTTCTAAAATAAGAGAATGATAAAACTAAAAAAAATATATGATGTACATTATTATGTAAACTGCCAGCGAAAATTGGTTTGAACGAGATGTAGTCAGTAGTTTTTTTTTTAATACGTCATAAATCGTAAACCGCAATTTACCAAGTACGGAACCCTACGTGCGCGAGTCCGACTCGCACTTGGCCGGTTTTTATATATATAGATTCGCCTCTATGGAAAGGGAAGAATCTTTGCGCGAAGGAAGAATTTATCGCAGTCGTCCTGCGTTAAATTTCGTTGTTTCTTCTCCTTTCTACGGGTAAGTTGGATCGTTGTACGTTTAGGTTTAACAAACAAACAATTTTTTGTTTGTCAATGCGCAGAAAGTACTAGAACTAGAAACCTATAAAAACGATTGGAAAATGTCGTTAGTAGGTATATTGATTAATTGCTGAGCTAGTCGTGTACTATGTGCTATGCTGTTTCAGTCGGGCGTGTGGTCGGGCGGCGCCACGGGCACGGCGGGCGCGGTGCGCGTGCGCGGCGCCGACGGCACGGGCGGCGCGCGGCGGGCCGCCGGCTTCCAGCCCACGCTGGTGGCGCTGCAGCAGGGCGCGCCGCACCCCATCGCGGCGCTCACCATCAACTCCTCATACGGCCTGTCAGTACTACCATAACCTCTGTTCGAAACGAATCATCATGCCCATTTCAGCCGAAAGACGTCCACTGCTGAATGGAAAACTTTCCCAAGCGTCGTCACATCGACCGCTCCTGTGCGTCTCACATCAAGCAGCCTTAGTCAGGTTATCGGTCCTCTTTAGCTGGTGGGCACCCGGCAGGGTCTCCCGCAGCCTAATTGCGTAAGTAAATTCGGCAACGGAAACAATCTGGTTCTTTCCCAAAAACACACACATACACAAAAAGTTGAATATTCAACTTTTTGTGTATGTGTGTGTTTTTGGGAAAGAACCAGATTGTTTCCTTTGCCGAATTCACTTACACAATTAGGCTGCCGGCCGCCGATCCAGAACTATTCGGCTAATCAACCATCCGTTCTGCAAGCAATGTTGTTCTTTTGCATATTTCTTTGATGTCGTTTAAAAAGATTAATAACTCCTAGTAATACAGAACCTACATATTGTGTAATTTTTAAAGCTTAGAATAGTGTTATATACGCTTGCTAGCCGACCCGGCAAATTTTGTTTACCATAAAAACACCAAACATTCATCTACCCTACTACCCTACCCTACCCTACCCTACCCTACCTACCCTACCTTCCCTACCCTAAACTACCCTACCCTACCCTACCCTACCCTACCTACCCTACCCTACCTTACCCTACCAACCCTACCCTACCTACCCGTACCCTACCCTATCTACCTACCTACCCTACCCTACCCTACCTACCTACCCTACTCTACCCTACCCTACCCTACCCTACCCTACCTACCTACCCTACCCTACCCTACCCTACCCTACCCTACCTTATCTACCTACCCTACCCTACCTATGTCCTGTGTATACCTATCCTATGTCCGTCTCCTGGTTCTAAGGTACCTCCCCACCATTTTTTTCCAAATCAATTCAGCCGTTCTTGAGTTATAAATAGTGTAACTAACACGTGTAAGCTATTCTATCTTTCAAATTGGATCAAACTGCACACGGTGTGCAAATTCAATTTAAAATCGGTCGATGGACTCCTAAACTACTTTAGGAGTCCATTGCGGACTAACAACGTGACACGTGATTTATATATATTAAGAATGTCAGTCACGAACGCCAGGGTCATTTAAAAATGTTTACGTTGTATGTACGGTTACGAATTAATTCTTATTTACTGACCGTCGATACCACTGTCAAAAGTGCAGTCACACTCTACCAAAACAGAAAATGCATTTTTAGTTGGCAGCAGAATTTCAACATTTTGCGGTTAGTAGGAATAATCTATATTTTAATTTCTATGGAAAATATTAAATCATTTGTGGATAATTTAACTTCTTCTACAAAAGCTAGTCATTTGAGTTTTGGGAGAGTATGACTGCACTTTTGATCCTTGACTGTACGTTCATACTATCGCGAACTTATCTATACGCATGATCAACCTTGTCCACCTAACGCAATTTCAAGAATTCATTCCTATTTATAAATTTTATTGGCCCCAACGTGCTACCTTATGGGACACCCATAACGCAACTTTCAAATCGTCTTAATATTTACATTAAAACAGCAAGCTACAATTTCATATGTTATAAACGCTATTTTCTATTGTTTTTTGAACTAAGTAACCTTCTGTAATCACTTTGGATCTTAAATAACAATAGCTTAATAAATCAAAGGATTTATGGAAATCAGAGACATAAAATGTATCAGAAGTTTAGACTACGTGAATTTGGTCACGTGCTTGTTACGTCTGTCTGTGTGTTCTGATTTCTCTCCGGTCTTGTGTGATTTTCGTTCCATCGGATCTTGGAAAGACACAGGTACACTCGATTGAGTGCACCTGTGTCTGTGCACATTCACAAGTACACATTGGCCATGGCCCGGCAGCATGGCGTGGGGCGGCGAGCGCGGCGTGGTGGTGGTGGACATGTCGCGGCGCGCGCTGCTGGCCGCGCACGCGCCCGCCGCGCTGTACCACGCGCCCGCGCGCGCCGAGCGCCAGCGCTCCCCCAGCCTGGACCAGGTACGGGGAACACATGCACCACTGACTACTTGTGTTTATATGCGACGCCCGCGTATGAACTTGTTTATTTTCACAATATTTTAAAAACAAACTTTAGAAAAACAGCCTCGTCAGGATCTTACAATATGTATGCGGCGTCATCTATGAATAAAACTAGTCAGGTAATTATAAAGCTTGTAAAATGTTGCCATGTTTATTCGTAGTGATATTTTACAAGCTGAATTGTAATATGATAGCGTTGAAGTCGTTCAAACTAAAGCGGTTAGTAATGAACATTCAAAAACATATTAGAAGAAGCACGACGCGTCACGCGAATAGTCAGCAAAACTAACCGATGGCGATGATACTTACGAGATGGCGTTGTTCACGAGAAGTCGACACGATGAGCGTTAGAGAACGGAGGAGACACCGCAGCAATTACGGTTTACTTCACATTATTTTTGATTTGCTTTTTTATTTACTTACGTATGATTTGCTCTGGCGAGCGCCCGCCACACCCCTTTACTTTTATTATTTTCTATAATTTTGTAATTTAATTTGAACTAATTTAGCAGTAGCGCCACTCCCGGCTTGTCCCAGTAGTAACATGGCATGGCATCGTTAGACATTCTTTACACTCGGCCTGTCTTTCTCTTCTATCGCATATCTAATATTATATAGAGTATTTTACATGTCAAGTTTACAGATTGTCCGCGATACATTTCCGTAGGCGAGTACGATCGTACCTCACTGTACCGCTAGTCTGTAATGTCGTCGACGTAGCTCACACTCGCACCGAGTAGCGATCCGTCGTCACCGCTCACGGCATCCATCCCGCACGGTCACAGTGTCGTGGTGCGCCACTTTACTTCACATTTATATTTTTTCCCATCCCTCGACTGTAAGCTGGAGGAGAGCGCCATGCGACCGTCCCCCGCCGCCAGCCCCCACGACCCGTGCGTGGACGAGCCGCCGCTGGCACAGCCCGCACCGCTCGGAGCACCCGCACTGCCGCCCGGAGAGCCCGCACAGCCGGCCCAGCCCGCGCCGGCCGCTCCCTCTCCCGCACCTGACGATAAGGCTAAACTAGACCCCAGAAGAAAATCCACATCCTGGAAAACTTTCAACTTGAAACGACAACTCTCTAAAGTGGATCTCAAGTTCAAGGCGGCATTCGCGACACCCACTGAAAACAGTCAGGAAGAGGTGGCCGCAGAGAGAAGTAACTCTCAGTTTTACTGCGAAGCGCCCGAGCGGACAGACGGGTCCACGCCCACGCCCACGGCCACGCCGGCGCCAATGTCGCCCGGGGCGGTGCCCGAGCCCGGCGCCGAGTCGCCGTCCAGCGAGGAGACCAAGCCGTCGGCGTCGGACGCGGAGGAGACGGAGGACGGCTCGCCCGGCGCGCTGCGCAGCTCCGACGTGTTCGAGCGCATGCACCGCGAGCTGGTGGAGCGGCGCGGCACCGACGTGTACGAGCGCATGCACCGCGAGCTGCAGGAGCGCTGGCAGGCGCAGGACGCGGCGCCGCGGCCCGACGCGCTGGCGCTGGAGCCGGGCCCGGCGCGCCCGCCGCGGCGCCGGCGCCCCGAGCGCGACGCCCGCCTGCTGTCCGTGCCCAACATCAAGTACCGCGAGCGGCGCGCGCCGGCGCCGGCGCCGGGCTCGCTGGGCGGGCTCATGCGCCGCTTCAGTAAGTATTGCGTCACCCCGCCTCACCCACACACATCGCTACATCGCTACATCGCTAGCGGTCACGTCTCCGTCGCGTAGCACCTAGACGTTCTTCGCTGTTGTTAGAGTAGTTAGGTCCTCGACATGAATGGTAATGGTTTGCGATTTTTGATCTAATACACTGGTACCGTAGCCCCTTTTTCGTTCGGGACATAGATTTTTTGACTAACTAGAGGTGATGGTAGTTAGATGTACTGAAAACTTTGAACTAATTTGTAACATCAATATTATAATTTGAACTGAGAACCTAACGGTCACTAACGATTCGTCTGTAGAGTTGAAACGGTAAGAGATTGCGAGGTATGACATTAACATGCTTTGTGCTTCTTGTGATATTTGGCTTTTTATATGATTTGGTTTATAAACTATGTATAATGTATATGATAAGTAAGATTATATTATGTAAGACTCGTTATATATGTATCCGCAGTGTACACCACTTGTACAAAGGCCGCACGGTGTTCTGTGCTGCTCGTGTGTACCTACTATCGCATAAGTACGTACTATGTAAGACAGCACGGTGGTGATTGATGTGTATATTTCTTTTATTTCCAAGGAAAAGGACTCGTCCGACGAAGACTCTAACTGCCTTAAATATCTATTCGCTGATTTCCTCGGTAATTAAACAAATAATTAATAGTTGAAATGATTGCATCAAACCGTAGGTGATCTCTGTGTTGTCGATGTCCTGAGATGATGATGTTCAGTGCTAATGGTACGAGCTGAGTAGTCGGTATAGATGGCACCACTCTCGCTTGTAGTTCACATCAGTTAGCCGCCATCTCGACGTCCCGTATGCGCTCGCTCATGGCCCGACTGTCCCCAGGGCAGTTAGTAGCGCGCCTGTGTCCGCCCCGGGAGCCGCCGCCGCACGAGCAGCGCGTCGCGCCGCCGCTAGGTATGCTACACACGACTAACAGCCGCGTCACTAAACTACGACTAATACTAGTATGTCTGGCACAGAGATCACGGTTGTTCTAACATCGGGTCGCGAGCTCGCGTCGTCATAACAGAGAGGGTCTTCTGTGTTCATGTTGTGTATACGGTGGAGGCAGGTCTATCGCGCCCTGCGGTATCGATCACACGGCCTGCGCACGACCGGTCTTGTGATCGATGCGGCGGGGCCGCTGGTGGTGGGCACTGGCAGGGCAGTCCGCACGCAGCAGGCAGGGTCGCTAGGAGTGTGTGTGTTGTAGATGAACGGGCCGGGCGGCGGGGGCGGCGGGGCCGGGGGCGGCGCGCCCGCGGGCGGCGGCGGGCCGGCGGGGGCGGCGGGGCCGGCCAGCGTGCGCGTGCGCCGCTCGCGCTCGCAAGGTACCCGCAAACTGCACAAGTGCCTGTCCACGGCGTCCGACGTGTACGCCGTGCCCCCCGCCCCGCAGCACTCGCTGCTGACGACGCGCCAGTATTGCAGTTTTGGTAGTACAGTCACCTTGTACCGAGTCCACTCGGCTAAGTCTCTTTCCGTTCTGAGGCAGTCGCAGTTTCTTCCTTTTGGTTTTTATTTTCTGTTCGTTATGGTTTATATTCTCGCCGCGGACGAGTGCTCGCTTGGGCCGGCGCGCGCGCTGCGTGAGGGCGGCTCTCCTCTCCCACGCATCGTGCGGAGCATCGAGAGCTTGACTGGATTACGATATTGCATTTTGGCTGATAATTCTCGCTCAGCACAACTTTAATAACTGAAGCTATGCTTTGTCTGTGAACTATCTAAATTGTTAATGAAAGCTCTTCTGTCACTAGTCGTCGCCGTCAAGCGCGCTCAGAGGTCTGGTAACTCTCACTCTTACCCCTTCGTTATGTTTTGTTTTAACTTTTATTTTTTTGTTTTTCACACTCACTGATATACTTCTTTCCATAACTGAATACTCAAACATGTTGAGTTGCTGTGAGTTTGAAGGTAGCTCGTATTAATTGCATAGTCCTTTACGAAAACTGAAACGGATGACAGTCGTTTGTATTTTATTTAAACGAAAATGATTGGCTAACATTCAAGCTCACATCAATTTTGTTAAAATTTTGGCCTTTTCATGCCATAACCTTACATACATTAAAATTGATATGGTACTAATTAATCATAATGCTATAAATTATAACTGGACATAAGATGCTGAACACCAAGCCACAGTCTCGTAGAGATGGAACTTTTAACATTTTGTTCGGCCCCTTATTATTTCTATGAGCATGTGTTCAACTGTTGAGTTACTTCCATATTTATTTATTTGAAAAATTTCCAATTTCAGATCGGAATCATTTAATAGGTAACCATTGGAATATTCCTCACCTATTTTAAGTTATAATTTGGTTCTCTAGTTGTTATATCCGAGTAGTTTATCCTTCGTTGTCATTCCAAGTCCGAGCTAGAATGAGTTCCTCATGTTTGATGGTGTTTCATGTATGTCCATGTCGGCTTGAGAGCTCCTCTCGCTGTACAGATGTAAAGCGGCGCGCGCAGCGCTGGCGGCGTGACGTCACGCGCGCCAGCGCTGCGCGCGCCGGCCCTGTGATCGTGCTTGTAACATATTGTGGTTTTGTTTGTCGGTACAGAACCAACTGTTCCGCAGACTCTCGCATCTATGGAGTACTTACACATTATGCAACCCAATGGTATCCAATACAACATTTGCATCGTTTCTTTTGTTCTTAAGTTTTGGTATGGTGTTCGTTTATTTCTGCTTGTGTGCGTCGGCGCACGTAGCTGTCCTCTAGTGCGACGTGGCTGTGACTGTCTTGTAATGTACCCACACACACTATTGGTCTGCGCACTCTTGTACGAAACTCTTTCGACTGGCATGACTCATAGTTGTACTACTAAAAGGTGACTTACTACTCAAAACTATTTAATCTATCACTGTTATTGTTACGATGAACGAGACCTACTATACTATACTATATATGTTATATGTGCATACTATAAGCGAGGCTTTCCATATTGTATGAGACACACGATCGATATTATCATTTCTATTGTTTCCTGTATTTAGTTCGATGGTCGGTTCTTAATCTCACGAGCGATCACGTTATGTATTTATTTGCCTTCGTCTGCGAGCGGTCGCCAGCTCGGTGCTCGGCAGGAGCCGCTCGGTTCCTCCGCGGACCGAGTGCCTGACGCGACTTCACACTCTCTACTTTATATACTTCTAACGCTGTTGAGTACATGAATGTTATTTCTTTTCTAGCCCGACCACAAAGCAAAAAGTTTATATGGCTCGTTTTTGGCTGCCTCTATATTCGGCTGTCATTATGTCTATGTATGCTTACGGTATTATCTTACAATCAGTGCAGTAGCTGCATGCGCACGCCCGCCCCGCACGTAGCCGCTAGCGCGTTGTGTGTCCGTCCGGCGGACTAGTGCTGGACCTGGTCTCATCCTCATTCCATCACTCATCACCCTGTGTTGCTGTTTGTGTACATGTTGTGTTCCGTAGCGTTAGGCTCGCTTCTCATCGGCTATGTCCATCGTTAGAGCTGTTTATCGATGTGCTCGCTAAGTTAAGCTACCTAACTCTACGACTACTGATGTCTCGAGGGGTGATCGGTGTTTTGACCGCTGCCTCACTTGCGCCGTGTTCTGCCTTGTGTTAACCATTTCATGTCCCGGGTCAGAACACTAACCATCGAGCGACTAACGACAATATCTAACATTATTCGACATAAACAAGACGTTGTGCAAATAAGCTGAGATTGGACGGGCATGCAATCGCCTCACGATCCTTCTGACGCATGTTTATGACTCCTTCTCTTTATCTTGTATATCTTATGCACTGGTATATGGCACTTGACTGATAATTTCAGCTAATTTCACAACAGCACTGATAACACTGAGTCCGTGAGCTGAGCTCGCTTTAGTCTGCAACCTTACCTACTGTAGACTAGTGCACATTGCGGTGGTGATGAGGGACACAACTTGCTCTAGTTTTTTTTTTTCGAATATTCTGACCCCTAACAGAACAAATAAGAGAAGCTGCGGAGAGCAGACTTGCAACTGTTCCGCCAAGTGTTTAGTCTCATACTTTCTTAATATTGTAGCTAAAACCCAAATATTCTGATACTTACACAAAAAAAAAACAACACAATGGTAAAAAATAAAGTAGTGAGAATTCTAAAAATAAGAAATCATTGTTTAGTGTGGCTAAAGACATCTGCTTCCGTTAGTGATAACAATGCGACTTGCATTGCGCTCAAAGCTTGTCTTTTGGACTCGTCCAGTCCACATTAGTTAGCCCCGTAGCGAGCCTGGTAGTCCCTCACCGCCGCCGCCCGCCGCCCGACGCGCGTGCGCGGCGGTGGCAGTAACCGAGTGTGTGTATGTTGCCAACCGGCCGGTCAGACAAGCTGGACAGCTCGTTCTCGCGCTCCCGCTCCAGCTCCATGTCCAGCCTCGAGAACATCTCGCAGGAAGGCATCCAGTGCCTCGCCTTTGCTGACAGCTACACCAAAAAGTCTGGTGAGTTTATAATATTTTTCTTAGTACGATACACATTTGGTTACTTATTTTAGAGCCTGGATATAGGAGCGAGCGAGTTGCCTATTTGCCATCAACCGGGCAAAATCCTCCTCTCTGAATCCAAAACTATTAAACAAAAAATATAGATTTCTAAGCTATTCAGGGTTCATAATTACGTTTAGCTGTTAAGTCGAATGAGATTGATCGTTATTTAATTTTGTTTGATGTTGGCAGACCCGACGGCGCTGATGCCGACGCTCTGGATCGGCACGACGCTCGGCTCGGTGCTCACCATGATGATCAGCCTGCCGGAGGCGGAGCACCGGCACACGCAGCCGGTGGTGGTCGCCACCAGCGGTACGTACGCGCGTTCTACTAACCAGTTACATCCAGTACTTTGGCTTTACACCTTCTAATCATCGCTACTGTAATGGTCCCTAGCGAATAGTTCCGCTACCGCTTTCAAAGGTTTAAGCTTGTTGTTGATAAATTTAAAGACATGTTTGTATGTTTGCAGGTGGTCCGTTATTTAGGTTAAAGGGTTCAATCCTGACAATGTCATTTCTTGACTGCAATGGTGCTTTAATACCTTACTCCTACGAAAGTTGGAGAGACGATAGTAAAGATGTGAGTATGCGTAATATCCTGTGGTCAGCAAGAACAAAACGGTTCTCTTGAACTCATGATACCTCTATGTAGCAGGTGAGAGACAGACGCGAGCGCACGCCCACCAAGCAGAGCTCGTCCAGCAGCGGCAGCCGCATGAGCCCCACGCCCGGCGCCGACGCCGCCGGCGACCGCCAGTTCGTGGTCGTGGCCTCGGAGAAGCAGGCGCGCGTGGTGGCGCTTCCCAGCCAGAACTGCGTCTACAGGCAGCAGATCGTGGAGACTGACTTCGTCGTAAAGGCTGAGACTGTTAGCTTGAAAGGTAATCCAATCCATATTTCACAAAATAAAATTGGGATGCACCGGAACTGCATATCTACATAAGTTTTATCAGACAGTAAAGTGGCACCGTGTAATTTACAGATAGCGTGTGCCTGGTGAACTACCTGTCGACGGGGCACCTGGTGGCGTACAGCCTGCCGTCGCTGCGGCCGCTGGTGGACGTGGACTTCCTGCCGCTGTCGGAGCTCGGGTGAGGCCGCCAGCTCGCTAGCTAGCTCCCGCCGTGCCCGCTCAGCCGCGAGCTGAGCGGGCACGCCCGTCCCTCGTGCGGCCGGTGCACACAGATCACTATTAGACGATTTCTCTGCACCAAACGAAGGCACTAAATGATAAACGGCTTATTTTATAATATAGAACCTTTTATCATTAGCTTCGCAGTTTATCATGTTGAATGCTATTTTGGGCTACCGGAGATTTGTTATTTTTACGGTTTTTGCATTCATTCTTCATCAGAGATTTTAGTTGTACGGATCATTCGCTATTTTATCATTTGGGAGCCTACCGACAGACTTCCTGTACAGTAACGATCGATGTTAGAAAGTAGCCTCGCCTGGCGCACGGTGCGCTTCGCTCCCCGCACGGCTCGCACGAGCCCGCACGAGCCCGCACGGCTCGCACGGACCCGCACGAGCCCGCACGAGCGTGCCGCGTGCCACGCGAGCACGGTGTCTCTCGAGTGCGCGAGCACTCAGCTACTAGACGTACAAAGTCGCGCTATTTCTCATCACGATGTAGACAAAATTTTGCAATTCTGTCGAGCACCACCTGTGCTTCCGATATTTGGCACTCTTTCTATTTTTCAGTTTGAAAGTAAACGATCGGACATCGCCCTAACACGACACACGTTTATACAATGCGCCGTCATAGCGACCCTATGTTTATGAGGACACCGTATATCACTTTCTAACTGCTCAACTATATTTATTTTGGTGCTGCAAATGTATATGGATGTAAATACACACTGGTTACCCGACACTGAACGGAACGAACACCCGAACGACACGGAATGCAACCGACACCCCGCGCTAGCCCTCCGACCATGTTACGATAGTGTGTACCGCCCTGCATCTCTTACATCTGTCTAACTTTTCACCCTTAGAACGATGATGGATTTACTAATCGGCGCGTGCCTCGGCTCTGTCTCACCGTCCCAGGCGCTGCCGGTCTGTGCAGTGTGCAGCTGTCGTACGTACGCACCGGAACAGACCGGCAGCGCCGGAGCACAGAGCCGAGGGGCGCGCCGGAGCGAGTCACCGCGCTCACTGCTGTCTGTGTTCCTGGTAGCTTCCAGACACAGTCCAAACAGAGGGGTATCGTAGACCCAATGCTGTCCATATGGGGCCAGCAGCTCATTGTTAACGAGGACACCGACCAGTAAGTCGCCGTCCATGCAGATGACATGCGTTAGCCACGTACCGTCACTTGTCATGTGGAGTCGCTCACTCCGGCCTCTGTTGCGTACCTAGACATGTTCATGTAACGTTGACAGTTGCTTCGTACCCTCATCTCCCCGCGCCCATAGTCTGCCCCCGCCCCCCCGCCCCCCGCCCGACCCGCCTGTTATGTTTCATTGACGTTTCCACTCGGCTCAGGGCAAATCATTATGCGCTCCCGACTCAACCTCGTGTGAAAATTGGCGTTCAAATGTCTTCAAACATAATTGAAAACCGAAAACAGACAAAATCTTCCGATACCGGATGTCGTTTAATATTCAAATATCTAAAATAGAAATGATAAGAAAATAATCTAAATTAAATGAGCTAACAGGGAGGTACCTGAAGGGTTTACCGCTTAGGACACACATACAAAGGTGTCGTTTCCACCTTCAACATAGGGAGCGTCGCTCGGAATGATTTGCCCGCCGGGAGCTGCCCGCGTCCTGCACTGTGCTTCACTAGTGCTCGCAGACCTGCCCTGACACACACACACACTCGTGTACAGTGACAACACGCACTCACGTGCACTACATGTAACTCTCTCTGTGCGATCTCTCCTACTTCCTCGCTGGGCTGCTACTCTGCTACGTGTTGTTCTTCCTCGTTCTTCGCTTGCAGCATGCCGGCTTCTGAATGTTTTATTTCCTCATTTAAATGTTTATCCTATTATTATTAGTCGCGATAGTACTCGTTAGATACGCTTACATATATGTTAGACTAAAGTTTGTCCAATAGACTCCGACACTGGACCGCGAGGATGCATCAGGTGAGACGTTTCAATTGATAGAACAATTATTCTTTCCCCCACTTTCTGAACTTCGCTCTTGTTCTATGAGTCTCCTTTCTCTTTCTTCTTGAACTATGAACAATATAAACCTCACAAGTGAACAGTAGCGTGTGCGTTAAGGCGACTTGTAAAACGTCCGATGTATGTGGTATTTCAGGATAGCGAAGACGTTTTGCTTCAGCAACAGGGGTCACGGACTGTACCTCGCTTCACCCACTGAAGTACAAAAGTTTACCATCGACGCTGAGTTCTGGTCAGTATATTTGAATTGTTGAATCAATGATTGCGCCGTCAGTTCAGGGGCTGTTGCTAGCTAACTCGTTTGTCGTGTGGTACAGCCAGCAGCTGAATGAGATGATCGGCGAATTGTTCCTGCCGCGCGACATGCCGGAGCCCCCCAAGGAGAGCTTCTTCCGAGGATTGTTCGGCGGCGGTGCCCGACCACTCGACAGGGAAGAATTATGTGAGTGGCATATATATTTGTTTAGTCCTAGCTAAACTTGTGCACCTAAATGTGAGGTTAATTTCTTTAGAGAAGTATCAACTTGTGGTATGGAGTATATGTGTGTGTTCGGTGTGCTGCAGTCGGGGAGAGCAGCGGCAAGCCCCTGCGCACGGTGGCCAAGCACATCCCGGGCGGCTCGGCGGCGCAGCTGGAGCAGCTGGGCACGCGCGCCAGCACGGCGGCCGGCGAGATCTCCAAGGCGCACATGCTGGTGGTGGAGCGCGGCGACAAGCTGTCGCGCCTGGAGGACAACACCGAGCGCATGCACAACCAGGCCGCCGAGTTCTCCTCCTCCGCCCACCAGCTCATGCTCAAGTACAAGGACAAGAAGTGGTACCAGCTGTGAGCGCCGGTCATAGGTTAAGTCTTACACTTCGGCTTCTCAAGGCGGGACTTTGAAACATGTATGAGGAATTTCTATGTAAGAACGTACCAAAAACGAATTGTCCCCGAGAACAAACTCGTGCCCGTCGTATTTGGTACGGTTACTAGACTCCATCAGGGGTCCTGGCTGTCGTTGACGAATGCCACAGAGTGCTTTATTCTGAGATTTTTAATAGCGTGACTTTAATGCGTCCGTCAGGCGTCAGCACATTGTCGCAGTCGGCAGGTGCCGCCCGCTAGAGCTTAGCTACCATGTAGACGTCTTATGAACCTTACCATAGACTCTTATAGGCGTGACTCGATATCAATGAACGCACAAAGTATCGATACTCTCGAGCATAGTCGGATTCGGTCAGTAGTGTCCCGCTTCCTACGAGCACACGCTGAATCGTTCAATTATTGTGTGCCTATGGCGCGGCGCCCCGGAGCCCGGAGCCCGGGAGCCCGAGGCGGGAGGGGGCGCCCACGTGTACATAGCGCGCTCGCTCGGTCACGCGATGTGATAATGTAAATAAATCGAAAGCATTATTATAAAGTAATTTACTTAAAACTCTTTTTATACAAGTTATACAATAGTGTCGCGTCGGACTACGATGGTCTCCTTGTGTCTTCTTTCACGGTTAGGATTCAATAGAGCGCCACACGAGTGTGTGTAGTACCAGCAGAGCAGCATGTCGCGCAGCTCGCGCTGGTGTGGCGCAGCTCGCGCTGGTGTGGCGCAGCTCGCGCTGGTGTGGCGCTGCTCGCGCTGGTGTGGCGCAGCTCGCGCTGGTGTGGCGACTCCTATACTCGACTATACTTCTCGTTTCCAGCGTGGTAGGCTGCATTTATGTTACGTACGTATACATAGATATACGATTATGTTAGTATTTGCGTAACACATGAGATTATTTGAATGTTGCTATTAAAATACATGTAGATGTACATTTTATAGATACAAAGTAAACTCTAATTTAATATGTAAGGATAGTCGACGATGTTGATCTGTATAAAGTATTAAGTAAATAATATAAAGAAAGAATAATATATAAAGATTGGAAATTTAAGCATTGGATGACAATAATTTTTGTTACTTCTCACTGGAGATTTCTTTGACACACAATGTGTAGTTTAGTTTCTCTTCTGAACACCTCCCGCTTGTGTTGCCAGTTCGTTGTGTTCGCAGTGTGCACACCCACACCGCCAGACGATGTGTTTATTACGTATTTACTCTATATTAATTGTTAGTGTCGACACGTTTGCATTCGGCCGTTCGCCGTCGACGTAGCGGTCGGCGCCATTTCCTTTAGTTGGTGTTCGCTACTTATTGTATATTGTAACACAATGATAGCAATACTACGTGCGGGTTGCCAGCCTAAAGTAAACCAGACCAATCGGTGTCGTGTCGGTGTTGCTAGCTAAAATAAAAAGTAAAATAAAGCGATAACTATTATGTGTAAACTAATGACTAAAGCTCCCTTGTATATCGCTGGTATTATGTAAGTGCGCGGCCGTGGCGAGGGACTCGCTCCACGATCGAGTTATGTATAAATATGTATCAGTTCGTGTTCTTGCTGGACTAGAGATTGTATGGAATTGGACGAATTAAGAAGAATTGTTAGCACTTGTGTAGTGTTGCTGGGACTTTGTATGTAGCTACTGAGGGTAACTGTTAACTAAACTATTTTTTTTGTGAGGCGTAGTGCGCGTGGGTGCGAGTCTCGTCGTCTCATTTAAATAAATAAGTAGTGTAGTGGATATCGGTGTATCGCATGGCAATAAAAGTTTTCTATGTCGTCACCGCATCTAGCTGTTACGTTGCATAGTTATGTTTCCTCACTCGTAGCTTGGTCGTGGTGTAACATGTCACACGTTGCATGCTACATGTTTTAGTTCGACTGTTACATTATCAGCACGTTACAAAGTGAATGCTGCAATATTTTCCTTCAGATACTAATCGTATGTATACGTCGAGTGTCGTTCGGTCGCCTTACTTAGCTTGACAATGTTATACCTTAGACATGCTAGTTCAGTTAATCGTATTATTAGTTAGCGAGTACACTTCAGCCGAGTGCGATATCGGATGCCAAACTTTGTACTGTTCTCATGCTATGTGTTAAATAAATATTATAATTGTTACACAACTTGTAATCATGTTCTGATGAGTTTATGTAAAATAGTTCTGTCTCCGGGAGACGCTGCGCGACGCGTGCCCGCGTGCTGCGTGCCGCGTGCCCGCGTGCCCGCAAGCTGCGTGCCCGCGTGCCCGTAGGTCACTAGATGAGCGCGGCGCAACGTCTATCTCACTGCGACAGCTTAGCGTTAATATTACGTCTCGAACAAACAAATTATTAACTAATGCTGTTCCAATAAAATATCACTTTTTAACCAGATTATTTTGTTAAGTAGGGTAGTCACTAACGTGTTTTATTCAAAAAATATTTTCATAGCAAAGTTTACCAAATTTTATAAATGAATCAGTAGAATTGGGTTCAGCGAATTTTAACGTTCACGTTACATAGATTTGGGTGGAGATGGGAGACTAGCTTGCACGAACATCGCCGTGCTGTAGTCGAGTGGCATATCAGTGGAATATATCAGTGCGTGACGAGGTCGCGGGATCTGTCTTATTGCAAGATCGTATAGTTTTGAGACGCCGCTTACTACATTTTCTAATGCCCTATATCAAGTAGATTTTTCGTTTCAATCTCGATAATAAGTAAGGTAAGAGTTGAAGTATTTTTTCGCCGCATCACGTCACTCTGTGCATAGCATCCATAATTACGTATAGAGTTATCGTTAGCCAACTATTATTATTACATAGTTCACATAGAAATTACTTTTATCAGATTAGTTAGAAATTGAAACGGAGTTTCGTTGTTGATGCAAGTTTATTTGCATAGTATTTATCTCGCTGCAGCACAGCGCCGCACAGCCTGCTCTCGCGCTCAGCGGGCTCCTGTTGGTGGATGTACGGTCTGTGCAGTCTGTGCGGTCTGTGCAGTTTGTGCGGTCTGTGCAGTTTGTGCGGTCTGCGCGGTCTGTGCAGTTTGTGCGGTCTGTGCAGTTTGTGCGGTCTGTGCAGTTTGTGCGGTCTGTGCGGCGCTGTGCGAGTGCGACTGTCCGCCATAGCGCGTCTAGTCCTTGTTGATGTCACTTCGTGTTACTTACGTACCTCATGCTCCGTGCAATATTCTATTTAACTATGATGTAATAATGTAAATGGACAAGTTAAGTTTTCTCAATTCTATTAATTGTTAATTATAGTTGAAGTACTTACGCCACGTTGTATGTAGTAGATGAACGGCGCATGTCGTGTCGGTCGAGCCGCGCGTCTGACGTCACTGTCGACCTTCTGCGTAACGCACGACAGTTCCATTACACACGCTGACGATTCATTTGGAAATTATGGGACTAAATTATAAATATAAGTATTTGTAAATAAGTAATTAAAAAAACAAAAATCTTGTGGCAAATTATTACTTGTTATGTAACGACGTGTAAGATTAATTTCAATATTATTTTGTATGATTAGACGAGTGTCTCTTTTCTAATCGTTTAGAAACGAGGGTTATAAAGAACTATAATAACTATACATATTGTATATAAAGGATGCTGTTGAATTATATTGATTATTTAGTTTGGTAGATGATTATTATAGTCATTATATATAAATAAATTATGAAAATAAAATTATATCAAAGTATTATTGTTGTTTTATTTTCTAAGCATGTCAAATGAATACAATATACCTGCCTACACCTGTCGCTCGTTACATTTCATAATAGACTCAGAAAGTCAACATAATACCTCAGTAGTATCGCTCAAAGGAGTACGAGCGGTGAGTCGTGGCCCGTCTGAAGTTAGCGCCATTGGTTGTCCAGGAACATACTTTACGAACCAAATGTCTGTTTTCTTGACGAGTGTACATGCGCGAAAGTTCGCTAAGCCTGTGTTCAGACGGGCCACGACTCATCGGCCTACCTACTACCTACTTATCAAAAAGGTAACTATAAAACTGGCCCATAACTGGCGGAATGAAAGAGAACTTAAAAAAGAATTACTTCTTCAAAGCTCGATATTTTACTGGCTTACCTACGTTGCACACATCAATAGCGTCCACGTCACGTCAAGAAATAAAGGCAAGAAAAATTCGAGGCACACCGACCTCATACCAGTCGTGGCACACGTCACTCCAGTCAAGACTGGCGCGTCTCGGTCATACAAACAGTGACTGATCGGCGACGTGACTATCGACAGCGCCTTTTTGTTTCGTACAGGATCGGCCTAGCCCCATGGAGTACCGGGGCTTTTCCCGGTCCAATCTGCCAGCCGGACCGCCCCGGGCCACAGTGCATGACCGGACCGCGGAGCGACCAAAAGTCCAAAGTGCAGGTGTATGGGTACTTGGGTCACTCCAGCATGTGTGTCATAGTCTGCAAAGGCGCACTGCACTCACACTGGGTTTTAGTATTAGACGGGTCTATTAAACCCCATTTCGCCAAATTGTGTTTGCAGCGGCCTCCCTGGGTGCGCAATCGATTGAGTGCTTTTCGTACCACTTGCTCAAAAAAGTGACATTCTATGCCACAAAAAGCGAACATAAAAATAGTCATTTTTAATCTGTTAAAAACAGGGAAAGAAAATTGTACTGAATTTCATTCATCCTCTAGGGGGAGAATGTGATTTAAATTTGGAATACTTACCGAAATTTATACTGAACTACATCTGTGTTTACATCATTGAGTTTGTATATAAAGCATTATACATCTTTTTGAATTGAAAAAGGAATACGCATTTATTATGCAGTTATGATTATTAAATAAAATTACGAAAACCGACGAGGCCGTATGAGCTTGATGCCTTTGCTTTTCCGACAAAAAAATATTAGTCTAGGAATGTTATTGTATGTTATGTATTTGTTTTCTTCAAATACATAAACGTTAAGTTTATTTTACTTTTAATTGACTATTTTTTATAATAAATGCTTATCTCATATTATTATTGTGTTAATTTTTCGCAAATGGTACGAAAAGTAGAGTATTTTCCTCGGTGATAAAGCTGTCTTAGTCTTGGGTGAACTTAAATCCCTCGCTACACTCAGGACTCGTCTTAAATCCCTCGCTTCGCTCGTGATTTAAGTTTTTAACACCCTCGCTGCGCTCGGGAGTAAACCTCGAGTCCTTTGTTACGCTCGCGATTTAAATCGTCGCCCGCGACAGAAGACACTGCTTGATCCCCTTGGTTAATAATCTACTATTTCGTAAAGACCACTGCAGTTCATGTCCTGATGTCACGTGTTCGTGGGGTTTTAAGAAATCTAGTGGTTTTGGGTAAAGTTCTTGCTTCTCATTGTAGGTGGTGATTCTTGGTTGGCCCATGTGCAGCGTAGAGAACTCTGCCGAATCTTAAGTCTATTTCTATGCCACAAAAAGCGAACATAAAAATAGTCATTTTTAATCTGTTAAAAACAGGGAAAGGAAATTGTACTGAATTTCATTCATCCTCTAGGGGGAGAATGTGATTTAAATTTGGAATACTTACCGAAATTTATACTGAACTACATCTGTGTTTACACCATTGAGTTTGTATATAAAGCATTATACATCTTTTTGAATTGAAAAAGGAATACGCATTTATTATGCAGTTATGATTATTAAATAAAATTACGAAAACCGACGAGGCCGTATGAGCTTGATGCCTTTGCTTTTCCGACAAAAAAATATTAGTCTAGGAATGTTATTGTATGTTATGTATTTGTTTTCTTCAAATACATAAATGTTAAGTTTATTTTACTTTTAATTGACTATTTTTTATAATAAATGCTTATCTCATACTATTATTGTGTTAATTTTTCGCAAATGGTACGAAAAGTAGAGTATTTTCCTCGGTGATAAAGCTGTCTTAGTCTTGGGTGAACTTAAATCCCTCGCTACACTCAGGACTCGTCTTAAATCCCTCGCTTCGCTCGTGATTTAAGTTTTTAGCACCCTCGCTGCGCTCGGGAGTAAACCTCGAGTCCTTCGTTACGCTCGCGATTTAAATCGTCGCCCGCGACAGAAGACACTGCTTGATCCCCTTGGTTAATAATCTACTATTTCATATAGACCACTGCAGTTCATGTCCTGATGTCACGTGTTCGTGGGGTTTTAAGAAATCTAGTGGTTTTGGGTAAAGTTCTTGCTTCTCATTGTAGGTGGTGATTCTTGGTTGGCCCATGTGCAGCGTAGAGAACTCTGCCGAATCTTAAGTCTATCCGGCAATTGTGTAAGTGAATTCGGCAAAAGAAACAATCTGTTTCTTTCCCAAAAACGACTTTGCGCAATACAATAAGTCGATTTTGGGAAAGAAACAGATTGTTTCCTTTGCCGAATTCACTTACACAATTAGGCTGCGGGACTGTTGTGTGTTCGTAGAGGGGATGTTGGGAATCGTTTCCGTGATTTTCCTCGAGCGCGCGAGCGACTCCCCTTAGTACTAAAGCTTGTTGACGGGGTCGGTTTAAACATCCCGATATAATACGACACGTCTCGTTGAAGGCGATGTCGACTTGCTTTGCGTTTGCAGATCGGTGCCATACTGGACACGCGAATTCTCCAGCAGACAGGCACAGGGAAATGCCGATTGCGTGAAGGACATTGGCAGCCTAATCGTGTAAGTAAATTCAGCTATGGAAACAATCTGTTTGTTTCCCAAATACGATTTTCGCCATACGAAAAGTCGTTTATGGGAAAGAAACAGATTGTTTCCTTTGCCGAATTCACTTACACAATTAGGCTGCGGGTGCAGCTCCCCAGTTGGTAGCAAGAAGTCTACGGAGCAGGTCGTTTCGTGAACCGACCTTCTGCTTTGTGTTATAGCAGTGCACATCAAAGGTTATTCAGTGCAACGTCTAGGTACTTAGGGTTCTTCCAGTTTTCTACATCAGTTCCTCGCCACGTGATGTTAAGTTTCCTATTTACGAGACTATTGCGGAGATGGAAGGCGCATGATTGCGTTTTGAATAGGTTCGGGCGAAGAGCATTACATGTTGACTCAAGTGCAAGTGTTAATTTATTTTCGAACCCCGTGAAAGTAGATGGTTGGGCTGCCAATGCTAGGTCTTCCGCAAACAGGAAGCGTTAAATTCGTTGTGCTGCGTCATTGGTATAAACATTAAACACATTGCCTTGACTATTTTTGTCGGCGTCATCTGCATTCTGCTGTTTTGGATCGGAATTACACCTGGATGGAAGCGACGGTTGGTCGACGGTCGCTCAGTATATTGACAAACCTCTGAGGCCTTAGTGCGAGTTTTTACTCACGGTCAATCGCGTTAACGTAAACGTCAATTTGTATTGAAACTGGATAAGCGCCGTCTGGGGACGGTAAGCAGAAACCTCTTTTTTTGTATACATTTTGACATAAGAGATCGTTTACGTAACACGGGTGAGCGTGAGTCACGCGTGAGTAACTCGTAACTCTGTCAGTAAAAGATTTAAGTTTTTCAAATCATTCCTATATGCATAGAGGGATTAGTTATACCTTACAACAAAAGTTCAACAACTAAGTATTATGCTGCGGCAGCTAGGCAGTAATTGTATTTTTACTTTGCGATACCTAAATTTAAAATTTAAGTTTATAATTTTGTGCCAACATATTCGTAATAATAAACTCTGCCACCATACAAAAGTTTTAATACTTACGTGCTAACAATTTGGGTATTCCGGGGCGTGGTGTAGGTATGTTCTTTGAACTATATAATTAACGGAATGAAGAAGAACAGTTGACAATCGACATCTCTGAGGTTTTGAGCCCCGCCCACTACCATCGATAGCTTAAGGCCACACTTAAATTGGAGAACTAGTATTTGAAAATTAAATATACAAGACCGACCCCAGAGGCCCTCCGTTCCTCCGTTGGCTTTTACAAAAATATTACCGCGCAAGTTCTTGTTTCAAACTGGGAGCTAGCATCTGACAACAGAACGTTCACCTCCCATATTATATTACTAGCTGACCCGGCAAACTTTGTTTTGCCATAAAAAGACCAAACATTTATCTACCCTACCCTACCCAACCCTACCCTACACTACCCTACCCTACCCTACCCTACCCAACCCTACCCTACCTACCCTACCCTACCTACCCTACCCTACCTACCATACCCTACCCTACCCTACCCTACCCTACCCTACCCTAAATACCTACCCTACCCATTAAAAAAAAAATATATATCCTATCTCTCAAGTTGGATCGAACTGCACATGGTGTGCGAATTTTATTATAATCGGTTAAGTGGTTTAGGAGTCCATTTTTATATATATTAAGATTTTACTCTTTGACGTTCACTGTTATTTTGGCTATGAATGCAACCTTATTGCTATTGAAAATAAAGATCACTACAATAGGCGATCTGACATGTGTCATACGAGCATTTGCCGCTTAGTTAAAGAGGTATATCTAAGCATTGCCGTGTGAATTGAATAAATATTAAAATTATGTCTGGTACTATACGACTGCCCCAAGAAATCAGTACATGACTTTTATTTTATTATGGTTTTATACCCAGATAATCATAATTAAAGTATTTATTTGTAATTTGGTGCTTTAATTAATTTTTTTTTTTTTCATTATTTACGATAATATAAGAAAGTTCCTTCAAATTCTAAAAACACATTAAACGAGCAAATATCCGGCATTTACTAGATATTGGGTTGTCTTATTTAGAGATATATAAAATATTCAATAGATTTAGGACACTATTAATATCATTTGTGTATACTAATAAAAAACTTTTTTGCAAAAAAATACTACCGACTTCCAAATGAAAAACTACAAAGTGAAAAATAACTTAACTTTTGGAAATCGGTGTCTTTCGTAGGAACCATTTTTTTGCGATATGGACACCGACTTCCAAAAGTTAAGTTATTTTTCACTTTGTAGTTTTTCATTTGGAAGTCGGTAGTATTTTTTTGCAAAAAAGTTTTTTATTTTTCCCTTTTTAGTTTTACCTACCTAATAGCAAGTTGTTTATTAAGGTCCCTATAACTCCAGAATAGATTAACTGAATAACATGAAACTTGAACATAACCGGTGAAATGAGAGATCTGCGTACCCCTTTAGAGCGTACTGGCGTGATGTTATGTTATGAAATGGTATAAACAACAAACAGACATGCGATTGCAGCTATCCCGAGAGTTTTGCCGTTATTTATTGAAGAGTTCTGTTGTGTATCTCCGAAGTTCTTCATCAGACGTTCACCAAATTAAAATGGGACCAATTTCGAAACATACTCTTTCAAACAAAAAAAGAATTTTCAAAATCGGTTTACAATTGACGGAGATATCGGTGAAAATACATAAAAAAAAAAAAAAAAAAAAACATACAAGAAGTCGAACATAGAACCTCCTCCTTTTTTGTAAGTCGGTTAAAAATACAGTTCAAACCTATGCCTCGTTCAGTACACTCTTAAAATTGTTTTTTTATCTTTTAGTTATCTAACACAAGACGACTTTCCATACTCTAATTCATATTTTTTTGCGCTATCCTGGTAATAAAGGCATTTATTAGGTTTTCATGTACAGCAGCCGTGCGGTAAGGTCACGTGGTGCCGATTTTTGTATTTAATAGAGTTTGACAAGTAAAATTTAAAAACCCCCGACACATTCATCTTGCGAAAACACCTCGATTCAAACAGTAAAACGCCCATAACTTCTGAACGGCTGAACCGATTATATTCAGACATAGCTAAGAACACACGACAAAATCACCTTTCAAACAAAAAAAAACTAAATCAAAATCGGTTCATCCGTTTAGGCGCTATGATGCCACAGACAGACACACAGATACACAGCATCACACGTGAAACTTATAACACCCCTCTTTTTCTGGCGGGGGTTAAAAACAAATAGACAGGGCACATAAAACGAGATCATGTAAAATGTATAAACCTATAAAAAAAATGGTTCTATGTATCACAAGGGAACGGCTTAACTGATTTGACAGTTTTTACCTGACTGCAAGGAAAGGGATAAGTTTTTCGCGCGTATCATGTATGTGTGTATCTAGTATACTTAATGGCACAAGTAAGCCTTTCAAATAAAAAAGAATTTTGTTAATAACTTACACACAGCTTATTTTATTTCCCTTAGGTACTGAAAAAAAACGAAACAAGAAAAACGATCCTGTTTGTGATACTGGTGTGATAATCGGTAAGGTTGAAAAACCCTTTTACAATGCATGTCCTCGAAAAGAGCGGTTTACCAAGCAGCCAAACTGTGCGGAAAGTGTCACTTTTTACCCAACTGCCGAAGGAGGGTAATGTGTTTATCAGTCTATGTATGTATGTAAGTATGTATGTATGTATGTATGTATGTCTGTTCCTTTAAGGCGTTCCAGAGATCAAACGCGTAGGCCGATTTTGATGATTCATACGTCAATCGATGCGTCTTAACCCTGCGAGTGTCATAGGTTACATTAAAATTTGACAATAGAAAAATGGCGCATTTTGGGTACCATATTGTAGGGGCCCAAATTTTTTTTTTTCTTCCGAACCCATCATGTTGGGTATCAAATAAAGGGTTTTAAGAGGTGATTTCAAATATATATAACACTTATTTGTTTAAATGTATCTTATTCGAAAAAAAAACTAACTGAAAAGTTATAAATAAAAAAACTTAATTCAAAATATCAAAAAACCCGACTGCTTCAAAAGCGAACTAAAAAGTCCTAAACAAGGAAAAAATCATGCTGTGCAGGCGGAGGATACACCAGATTTTGGTCAGCCAGCCCGCGAATATGTATCCTCCGACTGCACAGCATGATTTTTTCCTTGTTTACGACTTTTTAGTTCGCTTTTGAAGCAGTCGGGTTTTTTGATTTTTTGAATTAAGTTTTTTTCACTAGTGCTTTTTACTTTCCTGTATTTTTTTAATTTTTAACTCCAACGTCAGCCCGATGCATAGAGTTTTTATTATTTGAGAAAAGTTTTAAAAATTAGTTATGTACAGATTATAATTCATATAAAAGGTAAAAAAAAACTAATACTTCATTTTAGGCGTTGTTTTTAATTACTCTAGATTAAGATTTTGATCAATAAATTTAATTTTAAATATTCATTAAATATGTTTGGCAGAACGTATATTTTGCTCGTGCCTTATTGCGTTACGATGTGACAGGTATTCGCACATGCGCAGTAGATATGTCCGAGGAACTATTAGTTAATCTGTGGATATGCTGAACGCGCTTGAATAAGCCCGCCATTTTATTAATTTAATTTTATTAATTTATTTATTTCCTCGCACAATGCATAGTAAAATGTTGTATGATACACGTACGTAAGATGATTTCCGACTCGTGTCGATTTATCCACTCACTCGCTTCGCTCGCTCGTGAATAAAAATGCCACTCATCGGAAATCACCTACCTTCCGCACTTGTAGCATAAATAACTATAGTATAACTAGGACAGCACTAGTTAGGAATAAATGGTGTGGAAAAATTAGTGGTGTGACAAACGAGAAAAAAAAACCTGTTTGTCATACTGGTGTGATAATCTGGTGTGACTACGAGTCAGCAACGAATCCTTGGAGCCATTTCTGCAGCACTGGTGCCACGATGGAACTCGTACCCATAAATAACACGATATTTCAAATTTTCCATTTTGCAAACTGACTGGTGCAAAGAAAAAACCAAAAGAGGAAAAATCAAATTAATTACGGTTTTCCAAACACATGCATGAGTAAATATGTGTTTTATTTTGAAATTGGAATTCCAAACCAAAGAGGAGATATTTGAGATCAAAGTGGCCAGCACGACAAAACGCCAATTTCATAGATAAGGAACTAATATTAAGTGTCGTATGCCACTGATAAGTCCACAAAGACAACCCCTGTGCCTTTATTGGCCTCGTAACCATCCTCTATAAACAGAGTTAAACTGAGTACTTGACCGGAACAGGGATAAGCTTTAGCTCCAATGCTTCAGTACGGAAAGCGATTCTGCAACAACCGTTCAAACAACTTATAGGTGTGGCATAGCAAGCCGGTAACTTTTTAGGTCATTAAGGTTTTCCCGGTTGCTCAACAAGTTGCTGATAATTCTAGATTCAGCAGAATTACATGATTTATCAACGTCAAGTGAAATATTTGCTGAAAATATTCTGGATTGGAGAGCGCCTCTTATCGGCAAGCGTAGCGTGGCGTGCCCGGCCCAGCTAGTTGGAGCGACGACCTAACAGTTCGCTGCCACAGACTGGATGCGGCAGTCGGGGGGCAGCTTGGATGTCCAGTATGTGTGATGTGCTATTTATTTATTTAAGTATACATGTGTAACATTACAGGTCACACCTAAGGCGTTACACAATGAGATAAAAAATATACAAATGAAAAACACGATATAACAAAAAAAACATGAAGAAAAATACAAAAAAGAAAAAACTTACAAAAGTAAAAAAAAAAAAATGTACAAAGAATACATAATACAATTATTCACTAATCTAAATTTCATCCATCTTCTCACAAAAACTTAAAAATTCACGACACACATCTATCCATCGCCCAGCAAACAGGTCACACTCCGGTTGTACGAGCTACGCTGTACATTGACCCTAACTAATACGTCCTACTTACAGTGAAACGTTGCAGTTTGTTTAGCCCAACATTAATTGTACATTATTACATTATAATATGTTATTTTTAGTAGCAATAAAACCTTTATATCAATCGGTTGTTTACTCATTCATCATAACAGTTCAACATAACATTTTCACTGTTGGGAGTTACGCCCCAACATATGGTCCTTCGAGCAATTTAGTGTTGTGTAATTTACATCTTTTACGGTCGCGAATCGGTTGGACTGGTCTCTCAGAAGCGAGTCGCCCCAGTAACCAATTGAGAAGGCGCATACCGCAGAGGAGAAGGTTGCACAATACGAAGAACCAAGAGTGTGGAGCAACAGTCAACGCTCGAAACAGAAGAGTTCATTTGAAGTCAACAAGAAAAACAACAAAACATCATGTCGGCAGCTGAGTTCTACCAGAAGCAGAACGAACTCTACGACGGCATAAAGAAGATCGGTATAAATATCAAGAAGGATGGTTGGGACAGAAAGAACGCTGACTACTTCAAACGCCGTAAGGCAATGCTGGAAAACTTGTGGTCAGAATTTCAGTTCAATCACGACCGCCGGCCCACGGAACAAAGTGTAAGTCATCCGTACTTTAGTAATGACTGCTATAACATAACTCTGCAGTGCTACAATGAAGTAAAGGAGCTTATTCTGCAACAACACCAACAACTTACGACTCTCACTCGTTCTCCGAGGGAGCAGTCGGTACAACCAAAAACATTGGGAAGTGCCAACCAACAAACAGGGGAAGGTACTTCGGAACAAACAAAACAGGAACAAGAAGCCCAGGAGAGTGAGGCAGAACAAGCTGGCAATCAAGACGAACAAAACAGAGAACCATCTCCTCCTCCTCCTCGGCAAGATCAACAAAACACCGCGAAAAAGGACACGGGATCCAATAGCAAGCTGGACGATATGATGCGCAAACAGACCGCTAACTTCAAAGCCTTCATGAGAGCAGTCGCGAACATACACGTGGAGTTCCTGTCTGAAAAATGGGAGTTTCAAGACGCTCTGCAAACACTGCAAACACGCTGGTCAGCTATTGATAACCTTCACTGGGAGATAGAGTATGAAACCAACGGAGAGAAGAATGCAGTGTATGAAGAACGCTACACCAGGTATGAAAACCAGTTCCAGGAACTAAAAAAGGCTTTGAATACCAAAATGTGGTCCGGCACTCATCGGGAGAAAACAACACCGAAATTAGAGATACCAGTCTTCAATGGTAACTACAACCAGTGGATCCCATTTAAAGACCTTTTTACGGAAGCAATACATAACAACAATTCCCTCTCATCTGCTCAGAAGATGCAGTTTCTGAAGAGTAAGGTGCAAGGAGAAGCGGAACGCTTGATTCAACATCTACAGATAAGTTCGGATAACTACCTGGTGTGTTGGGATATCCTCAATCACCGATATAATAATGAAAAACTTATATTCACATCGCACATCAACATGCTGTTCAATTTACCAAACATGCAACAACAGACAGTGGCCCAAATAAAGAAAATCCATGACGTCAGCATAGAATGCCTACATGCGATAAAGAATTTAGGAGTGAATATCGACACCTGGGATCCGATAATTGTACATATATTATCGCAAAAATTGGACGCTGACACACACTCAGAGTACAACGACTCGCTGAAGAACTGCCGAAAGCTGCCAATACTGAAAGATCTGCTAGATTTCCTAGAAGGGAAGTTTACATCATTGGAAGCATCGCGCCGCAAACAAGAAAACAATCAAAAACCAAATACCTCATCGAGTCAACATCAAAATACTTTGTACTCTAAAAAACAATACAGCAGTAATCAAGCAACTAGCAACAAGAAAATTACGAAATCGTTCCATGCGTCAACATTCCGATGCCCCCTTTGCGATGACGAACATGGCATGTACAATTGTGCAAGGTTTTTAGAAATGCCGAATCACTTAAAACTTAGCACAGTAAATAAAATGAACATTTGTGTAAATTGTCTGTTCAGCCATAACGGAAAGAAATGTACGTCAGCTTACCGATGTCGCAAGTGCTCGGGTCAACATAATACATTGCTACACGATGCATGTATTACGAACAAAACGGAAAAACAAACAAATTCTTCCCATGTATCAAAGGATGATGATACTTCGGAGATACTACTAGCAACAGCTGTAGTAAACATAGAAACAGCCGATGGGACCCTAATCAAGTTGCGAGCCCTCATCGATCAAGGTTCTCAGATATCTTTGATCACCGAACATGCTGCTCAACTTCTAGGAGTTAAGCGCGAGAGATGCAAAGGAGTCATCTTTGGAGTTGGACAGAAGGAAAACCACTGCAAAGGAATGACAACAATTACTTGCAGTTCTGTCTACAACGACTTCAAGTTCCAAACGACTGTCATCATTATGAATAACTTGATTAAGAACCTGCCGAATAAGACCTTTGCAAAACCATCTTGGTCCCACATACAGAACATCCATTTAGCAGATCCGGAGTTCCATAACAGCCGTCAGGTGGATTTACTATTTGGAGCAGACATTTATTCGCAAATCATGCTAGGAGGCATAATAAAGGGCGATGACACCACTCAACCTATCGCACAACAAACCTACCTAGGTTGGCTTCTATGCGGAAATGTCAAAACTTTCCACTGCAATGTGGTCATAAACAATCTTGAAGATATCAAACAGTTCTGGGAAACCGAAGACATCACCGATCAATCCAATTTATCGGTGGAAAATGAAACATGCATTGAATACTACACCAACACTACGCAACGCCTGGAGAATGGGAAATACGAAGTCAGACTGCCGATGAAGAAAGAACTTGAGAGCAGACTGGGTTCGTCCAAACCAATGGCTGTAGCCCAATTCAAAACTTTAGAAAGAAAGTTGGAAAAACAAACACACCTGGCAAAGGCCTATAAAGACTTCATGGCTGAATATATTGATCTAGGTCATATGAAGCAATCAACAGTTAGCAACAAAACACTCGAGTGTTACTTACCTCACCACGGCGTGCAACGCGCTGAATCAACAACAACAAAGTACAGAGTGGTGTTCAATGCGTCAGCAAAAACGTCAACGGGATGCAGTTTGAACGACCTCATGTACAAAGGTCCCAATCTTCAACAGGACCTACAAACATTACTGATGAAATGGAGGCAATACAAATATGCGTTTACAGCGGACATTGAGAAGATGTTTCGTGCTATTTGGGTAGCCCCAGAAGACCAACAACTGCAACAAATTGTATGGCGAGAATCACTGGGACAACCTATTCGCTCATACCAATTAACAACCGTAACATACGGAACCAAGGCAGCGCCGTTCCTAGCTATGATGACGCTCAGGAGATTGGCGGCAGATGAACATGAACAGTTCCCGGAGGCTTCAAAGGTGCTGGAAGAATCATTCTACATGGATGACCTCGTTCACGGGACACATACAATCGAACAAGGAAAGCAATTGATCGCGGATCTGAAACAGTTACTGAAAAATGGAGGGTTTAACCTCAGAAAATGGTCAGCAAACAATCAAGAACTTTTGGAAGATATCTCCGAACAACACAACGATAAGATTGTCTTCAACTTCAAAACAGAAAATACACAAAAAACGTTAGGCCTGTGCTGGAATTCAAGAGAGGACAAATTCACCTTTCAATGCACAATTTCTGACGTAAACAAGAAACAAACAAAACGAAGCCTACTTGCCGAAATATCCAAACTATTTGACCCACTCGGCTGGCTGGCCCCCGTGTCAACAAAATTGAAATTATTATTTCAAAAACTGTGGGATGGCAACTTACATTGGGACGACGAAGTGTCCGATAACATACATGTGGAGTGGTGCAAGATACAAGCCGATATAAGAGCGATAAACGAATGCGAAATACCTAGATGGCTTAAGTGTGGCGGAAAGCAGACAATGGAGCTACATGGGTTTAGCGACGCCTCCCTGGATGCCTATGCCTGCGTCATCTATGCACGAGTCCAGTCATCAACAATACTGGTCGCTGCAAAGTCAAAGATTGTACCACACCGAAAATCAACAACATTGCCTAGACTGGAATTGAATGGAGCGCACCTTCTATCACAACTAATGCGCAAAGTCAAACATTCATTGAATCAATATGAAGTACACGTCTACGGCTGGACTGATTCCATGGTGGTCCTGGGTTGGTTACAAGGAGACCCATCCCGCTGGAAAGCATACGTAGAAAACAGAGTACGAAGTATTACTGACGTCATACCACGATCATCGTGGAACTACGTTAATACAAAGGAAAATCCCGCTGACGCCGCAAGCAGAGGCCAATACGCTAGTCAGCTGAAAGAAAATCAATTATGGTGGCATGGACCTACATGGCTACCATTGCTTAAAACAAAGAACATAGAAAAACACAATTATAACACGGACCAAGAAGAAAAAACAGTCCGGAAACAAGCCAATGTATCCCAACATTCTCAACACATCATAGAAAATACGAGCATTGTGGAAACATTATTGCAAAATCACAGCTCTATCGAACATATTATTCGCATTGTCGCATGGATACTCAGAGCATTGAACCCGAAAAGGCGACAGCTACCGAGATATCTGACGTTGCACGAATTGAATAACGCAATAAAGGTGCTCATAAAACAAACTCAACAAAAATCATTTGACACAGATCTTTGTCATTTAAAGAAAAATAACAGGGTGCAGGCTAACAGTAAAATAAAAGACCTCACTCCGTTCATTGATCATCAAGACATCCTCCGAGTGGGAGGAAGATTGAAAAACGCATCGCTAACCGAAAACATGAAACATCCGATGATCATTCCACACGACAGTCGATTGACACATCTTCTCATCGACCAAGCTCATCGAATGACGTTTCACGGCGGCCCGAGACTCACTCTATCACACCTACGGGAGAAGTACTGGATCGTCGGTGGGAACCGAACAACCAAGATGCAAATCAGAAAATGCGTGACGTGCCGCAAGAACAACCCAACAAAAGAACACCAACTGATGGGTAATCTACCAAGCGCAAGAGCAAATCAAGCGCCGCCCTTTTACCATACTGGGGTAGATTACACTGGATTTGTGGACGTCAAAATGAACAAAGGCCGAGGAGCAAGAACAACAAAGGGCTACATAGCAGTCTTTATATGCATGGTGACCAAAGCTGTGCATATCGAACTGGTGTCAGACCTCACCAGTTCAGCATTTTTGGCAGCCCTCAACAGAATGGCAGCAAGAAGAGGCGCCCCTCGTCACTTATACAGCGACAACGGGACAAACTTTGTCGGAGCAAACCGACAACTCGTAGAACAATACGAGGAAATTGAACAAACATACAAAAGCATCCAACTACAACAGGAAATCGCGGAGATGACAATTGAGTGGCATTTTAATGCCCCCGCTTGGCCATCAGCGGGAGGTTTGTGGGAACGAGCAGTCAGAAGCCTAAAACACCACTTGAAACGAGTAGTAGGAGAACAAAAACTAACATTTGAAGAGTTTTCCACAATCCTAACAAAACTGGAAGCCTGCTTGAACTCCAGACCTCTGTGTCCACTAAGTGAAAACACAGACGATCTAGACTGTCTGACGCCAGCACACTTTTTATCGGGTAGATCGGGGCTGACAGTCATAGAAACTATGGAAGATGCAAGAACAAGATGGGAACTAACAAGAAAGATCTTCGCAGAAATCTGGAAACGATGGAGGAACGAATATTTGTGCCAGCTATCAGCCAGATCAAAGTGGCAGGAACCACGGAAAAATCTGAAGATAGGCGATCTGGTGGTAATCCATGAAGATCATGTACCAGCCGGGAAATGGCTCATGGGGAGAATAACAGAACTTCACCCTGGGAATGATGGATACGTTCGGGTCGTTAGCCTAAAAACAAGAAATGGGCATATGAAGAGGCCTGTCACAAAACTATCCGTCTTGCCTATCAACAGTGACGAAAATGTCGAACAACAAAACACAACAAAAACAAATGAAAATGAGTCATACCTACAGGCTAACAGCGAGTCGCAAAGTTCACGACGATGCAAAACAACAAACAGAAAAATAAACTTCATCGGATTGGTCATGGCACTGCTGTATTTGCTAAATCCCGTCGCGGCCGCTAACACAACAAACATCGTCGAGCTTCAACAAGGCCTTTACTTTGACAAAGTAACCAATATGCAGCTTATACGCGGCGAGTGGAAGATTATCGTGTACTATGACGTCAAGCCCTACTGGCATGGTATAGCAATATCTAGCAAATTCACCAATCATCTAGAAACCATCTGCGAGAAAATAAAACAGAAAACACAATGTAACGTAATTTTAACACAACTACAGCACTCGACCGACGAAATAGGACACTACAACCATATGTTGCTGAATCCGCAAGGCCGAGTGAATACGAGAAACAAACGCGGGCTTATCAACGGTGTCGGTTCCATCGCGCGCTCCCTGTTCGGAGTATTAGATGATGACTTCGCGAAACAATATCAAGAAGACATTGACCTGGTCAAAGCCAACGAGAAACACCTGGCACTGTTGTTAAGAAATCAAACATCCGTGATCGAAGCAGAATATAATTTACTGAAGAGGTCGGAAGATGCAGTTGAAAAACAGTACAAAATGTTTAACCAACATTTGCTAAACCTTGAAAGGTTTACGAACAACCTCCAGAAGGAACTGAATTCCCAAGAACTGTCTATTGAATTTGTGATGTCAGCTATTACGGCAAATAGCTTAATTGAGCATCTCAGAATCATAGACACGGTAACAAACATATATAACGGCAAGATGAACCTACACCTCATCGCACCGGAACAGCTTCGGGACGAATTGAACAAAATCTCGGGTCAATTATCCAAGGATTTGGTCCTACCCATCACCAACATTCAAACAGAGTTATTTCACCTGTATCATCTCTTACAAGTAAAGGCGAAAATGACCGAACGATACCTTATAATCGAGGTAAAGGTACCCCTAATCAGCAGAGATAACTTCGAGATCTACCGAACAATACCAGTACCGAAAAACAATGACGTGGATATGGTCACCCTAATACCTATTGCTGAAATGTTAGCAATAAACATTCAAAAGGACTCCTACATACCAATGACGGAATCCGAAATACATCAATGCATGCAACATGACGCGACAACCCAATTGTGTCCACTACAGAAACCTGTATACCGCATGAAGTCGGACGAGAGCCTTTGCATGAAGGACAAGGAATCTCTTCACTGCGAAACAAAACATGAAACCTGCCGAGACAAGTGGTTGGAATTAAACAATGCAAATAATTTCCCCTATTTTTGCTGTCAACAATGCAAAATACGTATTATTTGTGGGCATCAAGTTTCAACGCAGCTGCTACACAAGGCCGGAGTCATAACACTCAATGACGATTGCATAATTAGTAGTGAAACTTTTGCTGTTTATCCCCAAAGGCAACAAATGAACAAAATTCAAGCCCAAGTCGACGCAGGTCCAGCAGAAATTCCTTCAATCAACAATATCATAAACTTACCTGTACCGGTTCTGAATCATCTTCACGAGAATGAGACGGTAACAGAGCAGAGAGTATTACTGCAAGAGATTGGCAAACAAGTAGAACAAATGAAAGCCGCAACATCAGAAGACATCATGTCAGATCATGCAACACACCATGATATCCACCAATACGTTGTCATCTACCTATTGGCTGCCGCCGCAACATTTGCGGGTGTAATATACGCTTACAACCGCCTACGCAAACATTGGGCAAGTCAAAAGAAACCAGAAGCTCCATCTATTCCCAATCCGATGCCCCGAAGAAGGTCGACAGCGAGCATCGTGGACAACGCCTTATTTGACGTCACAGAAAACATCAACGCAGCGCACTTATCGAGTGCACGTACACTCAATAAAGCAACGTCGCCTATTGCGCGTTGTGAGTTACCGTAATAAATTATGAAATTGTTTGTATTTACATTTTTACGTTTTATAATCTAACTTGATTTTGAACAATTTCGATGTACATTTAAGTTAACTTTGTGAGTGGGCAATATGTACGAGCTACGCTGTACATTGACCCTAACTAATACGTCCTACTTACAGTGAAACGTTGCAGTTTGTTTAGCCCAACATTAATTGTACATTATTACATTATAATATGTTATTTTTAGTAGCAATAAAACCTTTATATCAATCGGTTGTTTACTCATTCATCATAACAGTTCAACATAACATTTTCACTGTTGGGAGTTACGCCCCAACACCGGTGCTGATGTCAGAAGGGCATTTAGCATTGTAAGCGCCCGAACTAGAGGCGAGTTAGCTCGGGACACCGTACGTGCCGAAGGAACGGCCAAAAGCCGGTGGCTTCGTGGTCTAGGCTGTTGTTTGGGCACCACAGGAACAAACAGCCTCAACAACTGCGCCACGAGCTCCTGGCAATCGGACTCTCCCCGCATAATACGGCAGGCAGAGATAAGCAAGAAGTAATTACGCCTTACTTCGAGACAATTAAAATTTAAAACAACAAGTAGAAATTTGGTAGGGTATAGGAAGGGGTAATATCCGAAGAGTTTTTTATAAAGATAACGAAGAAAGGCTTTTTGGATTTTTTCAAGAAGTAAGGCGTAAGTACTCTCATACGGGTGCCAGATCACTGCTGCTGCTTCGAGTTTACTCCTGACTAAGGCCATGTAAACAACTTTAATGGCATGTGGATTGGTAAACTCGCGCATATTTCGAAGGACAAATCCAAGTCTTCGTTAAGACTCAGCAGCAAGTGTCTTCATATGCTCATGAAAGGTGAGCTTCGTGTCGAACAGAACTCCGAGATCTTTTACAGAATTAACGCGGGCTATCAGATCACTGCCTAAAAAGTACTCTTCATGCCAGGGATTACGCGTGCGACTGAAGGTCATAACGCTGCATTTAGCAATATTGAAGAGTAACTTATTATCCATGCTCCACTGATAGACCGCGTCAATGTCATCCTGCAGAGTAGTTGAGTCAGCTACTTTTTCCAAGCCAAATATTAACTTAAGATCATCAGCGTAAAGTAAACATTTGGCGTGTTTCAGGACCTTCTCAAGGTCATTGACCATAATGATAAATAGTAAGTGTACGGTCTCATCGCCGTACATTTTTCTGCTTACGCTGTAACCTACTTTAGACCAGCGATGCGCGTCACGATTGCGCATTATAAAAATAACCTTATTAACTAATTTAATCGTAGTAAACATACAAGTGTGTGACTATCAACAACTGAGAGAAATAATCGCCTCCGCTCAAGTACTGTAACTTACTCTCAATAAACTTAACTGCATCTTAGTGGAACGCGTTTCTCTTCACTAACTTAACTTACAAACCTTCACGACAAATTACGTGTACGGACTTACAACCCGTACATTTATGGTCCTTCGAGCCTTCGCGTATCTTAGTGTGTTTGTGTCTCTTGTACGGTAGCGAATCGGTTCAGCTGGTCTCCCGGAAGAGGGTCGCCCCAGTTGGATTGAGAAGGCGCATATACTTAGCTCGAGTACATTCACATTGAGTACCGGAACCAGCTGCAGAGACTGGGTGAGTCTTCGACTACTAGAAGAGCCGTCACCTGCAGAACTGACTTCAACTACTGGACGAGTCTTCGATTGCAAGAAGAGTCGTCAACTACTGAAACTAACTTCAACTACTGGAAGAGCCTTCGACTACTGGAAGCGCCTTCAACTATAACTAGAAGAGACTTCAAATACTGGGAGAATCTTCAAACGCGTAAGGAAAGTTATCTTGTAAACTATAAGGAAGCTATTTGTCTAACAAATCAAGATGAATAAGCTACAACTCCAGTCTACGTGTTTCGAAAACATAAAAACATTATGCAACAACTACAAAAAGGATAGCAAGACAAGAAAAACAACTGACTACTTGAACAAGCGACTGTCTTCATTAGAAGCTCAATGGATGGATTTCAATGCAAGGCACACATTGCTTTTGCAGGAAATTGAAGATAAAAACATAAACTACTTTGTGGAAGATGTCTACGGCAAGACAAAAACTATGTATGAAACGACTAGAGCCGACATTACGAGTATGTTACAACAAGTTGCAGGAGAAAGCGTCAAATTCGACCTTACGGAGTCCTCAGGGGGAGAGCTCGACGAAAAGACAAAGACGCTACTGACTAAGCAAGAATGTAACTTCAAGCGTTTGGTGCGATTCCCAAGTGGTCCTGGCTTGGATACAGGGGGACACATCCAAAAGGGAAAAATACGTCGCTAACCGGGTTGAAAAAATAAGACAAATCATACCAGCCGAGCAATGGCGTTATGTGAAGTCCCAATATAGAACCTTGACTTACTCCAGACCGAGTATGATATGGTGCGGACACAAAGCAACCGTGTTGAACATACTGCTGACGATCTCGTAAGTAACTTGCGAAGAATTTAAGTAACTTCGGGGAAAAGCCTAAGTTATTGAGCTTGGTGAGCAATACGTCGTTATCTACTCGGTCAAATGCTTTTTTAAAATCAAAATATAGAACATCAACTTGTATGCCTTTATCTAAGTGCTGCGATATAAGATCCACCAGCGTTAGGAGGTTCGTATTAACGGAGCGGTTAAATCGAAAGCCATGTTGGGAATCGGAAAGAAATGGTTGTATCTGGAAACTAATAAGCCTGTGTAATATTGGTTCGAACAGTTTTGGGAATGTGGAGAGTATAGCTATGGGCCGATAATTTTCGACGTTAGAAGTAACATTAGATTTAGGTATAGGTTGGACTCGGGATACCTTCCAACGCTGTGGATACTTTCCAGTGGATAATGCCAGATTGAATATATGATGTAATGGTGATATTAGATGATCTTTACATCCTTTAATAATGTATGCGGGAATGTTATCTGGTCCTACGGCAGAGTTTGGTTTGAGTTTATCTATAGCTGTTTCTACGTCACTCGATTTAATTGCATCAATATGTACAAAGTTAGCATGGTTTTTCTGATTGTTACTGTCTGTTTTATAATCTAAAAGCGGGGCATCGGGTAAGAAAACACTAGAAAAAAAATCGGAAAAAGCATGTGCAGCATTACTTCCAGCATATTCTTTTCCATTATAATTCACGCTGGGTTCAAAGCCACCTTTGGCTTTGAAGCTGTGTATATGTTGCCAGAAGACACGAGGATCACGCCTAAGTTTGGTTTGAATGTGCTTGATGTATTCATCATATGCGACCGACATTCTTTTTTTAACATTTGCCCTAAGCAAGGAGAAATTGTGATAATCAGCATGGCTTTTAGTTGATTTCCACTTACGATGCAGATCAGATTTATGTTTAATGTCACTTATTAGTTCTGTTGTGAACCAAACCGGGTAGCGTCTACATGGCTTTTTAGGCCTGTGTTTTTTTTGGTACACATTCATCAAAAATATCGTACAAGATGTTATAAAAAAACTCTACAGCAGCGTCAACGTCACTAGCGAGAATCACGTCTTGCCACGATTCTTCAGATATGAGCTTGTACATCAATTCATAGTTTCCCCTAGAGAAATTCCAGTCTCTTTGCGTGTCAAGGTTACTTGGATCAATTTTATCAGAACCCAGCAGATGCGTCGTATTATTGGGAGTAAGGGAAACATCTAATGGCGGATGATACGCGTCTCGTTGTGGTACAAGGCCGCCACCCTCAATTTCTACCACATCGACACAGCTAATGCAATCAGACACCAGCACTACATCCAACTTACTTCCATGCGCATTCATCACCTCATTCCTCTCAGTCAAGCCACAAACACTTAAAAAGTAACAATAGTAACTTAAAATATTATTCGATGTACGGTTAGCGTTTAAATTTAAATCACCAACAATAATCACTGCACTTTTTAATGAATCGATTATAGTTTCAACTTTCTGAAACCAACACATATATATTTCATCGGACGCTCTTGGATGAATATACACTACACAAACGTAGAAGGTAGAGTCACTCGTCGTAAAACGTGGCCACAAATCCTCTCCGGCTGGTGTCTCCAGTTCACAACAGCGCGTCATCGTGATACCGCGCCGCGCTGCAAGCAGTACGCCGCGCGCCGCCACCAACACCCGTGGCTCGCAACCTCCGTATCCAGTACAGAACTCGAAAGGAATGATTCTGTCACAGCTATGACGTCGCTGGCGTGAGATAAGAGATTATGTCTAAAGAAATTAGCTAGCTATAGGCCGAGTTGATTGGAGTGAAGTATTTTTGACGACTAAAATACTAGGAATTAGGACATTCGGTGGTACACATTAAAAACAACAAACTTATTGAGCAACTTTTTTAATAAAACTTTAACTATGATATAAATACAATAGAATACATACGAGCATTTTATTATGTGCCGGGCGCTGCCGGAAGGCACAGTCCTCGTTCACAGCCCGCGCGGGCTCACAGCTCATCACTACGTACTATGTACACGGCAGATGCTGACAAGTAATCACAAGTTGCAGTCATATTTTTGAGGTAATACGATTAAAATATTCAAGTCTATTAGTAAAATGAAATTGTGCCCAAAATATTGGCGTAATCCTTATCACATTACAGCTGGCACTGTCTGCAGTAGACTCGCTCGAGGGTGAAGGCAGCCGTGTGGTTACTTGTTGTGCACCACGAACATCACATTCGCACAGAACTAGGTTCAGAGTCGTGTCACACAAGCGGAAGCCTGCCACCACTCCAGCAGCCACATCCGGTGGCCTCACTATCACACGTTATATTGTACGACAGACACGTGGCTATCATGAAATGGTTTCAAACTACCCGCGTGACTGGTCACGACTGTACTCTGTCGACAGCTAAGTATATATGAATTGAACATCAGTTGAAAAGTTTTATCGTAAAGTTGAGACGAGCGACGAGGGTCATGTATGTACACTAAGTAAGCATTACATCGAGGACGGTCGCGTTAGCTGAAGGTAGACATCGAAAACGTACACATTATCACAAACTGCTGTACATTATATAAATGTTAGGAAGTACCAGTGAAAGCGACCCGACGCATGCAGTCAATAGGATCACATGTTCTATCACACTCGCCCAATACAAAACACTTATATCGCTACGAAATGAGACTAATATCCGAAATGTTATTTTGTAAATTACATCAAACCACCCAATGAGTAAAGACGCGGTCTGACGCGGCCAATAGGAGCCGAGGCCGAGCTTCAAGCAGCTGATGATTGGTCGCTCAGACACCTCGTTACACACTGGACGAAACATTCAAATAATTTGGTACCAGAATTGTACGTTACGGAATACTCGTTTACATTCATCAGTATTTACAAGGAGGTATGAGTGAACTGAACTAGAACATAACCGAAATCAACAATATTACCTACTCGCTTACCTATTATTTTAAATATAAAATTTGACAACAAGACCCAAAGGCAACTAATTGCACTAATACAATGTTTACGTTTCACAGCTTTAAATGCTAACAACTATAATACTAACGTGTCAGGAAGACGATCATCTACATGTGAAGCTCTTTATATTTGTGTGCTCTGCGGAGGATGTGCCGCATCCGCCACAGTTCTACAGGGCACACTCATCGTCTTCCTAAACTCACACTCGACGTCGCTGTATGTGAGTGATATTAACCAATCAGCTCATGGCGCCCCTTCGCTTCAGAACAGTCATCTGAGAGCGTATTATTAAAATTTATCAAGGTTATATAATAATAGTAAAATTTTAACGAAAGACAACAAGAATATTGAACTTATGAGCTAGAATCACAATCTATGTAGTGACGAGAAGTAATATCGCTCACACGAGTGCGGCTGCGCACTTGTTATTTTAGCACCTTCCGGAGCGGGCCGCGAGTGACCTGCTGCGCACACGCACTGCTGCGCACACGAACTGCTGCGCACACGCACTGCTGCGCACACGCACTACTACGCACACGCACTGCTGCGCACACGTACTGCTACGCACACGCACTGCTGCGCACCGCACTGCTGCGCACACACGCACACGCACGTTGTATGTCATCTCTTTACCAAGTAGACCGAATGGATTGAAGTGGTTCGTACCAGCAAGCCAGTCACACGACCCGTCCGACTCTCACATCAAATTCGTTACATCATTCCTATACACACAACTAACAATACAGATTACGAAACATAGGAAGATTACAAAAATATCTTGTCTAAACTACGATGATGCCATGAATACACAAATGTACTAACAATAAAACTAGTGCGTCCTATACATACGTTGTCTTCTAGGACTTGTTCAGCGGGAGATGAAGACGTGACGGCGACAGTACACTGCGATACACGATACGATATGACTCTCAATATGTCTGCGGTATATTGAAATGTTAACATATTCCCCACTTTCTAACATATAACATACATTCCCTATCATTTTAACGATTCCGTTTTATTATAAAAGTAAAAATTCATATCATTTTAGATTAAAAAGAAATATTTCATACAATTAATAATTTTTCGAAATTTTTGGCGTAAACTTTATACACTTACTGCAAAATTCCTATTTATTTTATAAGACACTTAAAATGTTAATTTATTTAACAAAGATTAATCATATTTAATAATATTGCGCGTCCCAAACGACATTTAGATTTTAACAAAAAAAAAACAAATATGATTGTGTAAATACTGATTCGCAACATTTGGCACTGATGATTTTGAAGAAAACTATAAAACTCTTGTTTGCTTTTTGAATAAATAACTTTTCAAACCTGCCTTCGACAAACTTGTCCATGCGAACGTCCAACAAAACCAACTAATACTAACCTATTGATATATTACCAGGATATGTTCACAAAACTAGGACTAAGCCGGGAAGCAAACAAGTATGTTCCATAACGGTGTTTCAGAACAGCCGCGCGCGACTAAGCCGACCTAAATACTGGCTAAGTACTCCTCTGGACATGAACACTGCACTGTGGCCGGTATGTCTCGCGGTGCCTCGCAGTGAACACATGACGGCGCACGAGTACCATGAGGCGATATGTGAACTGATATTATTATAAGAGTCGATATGAACTTTGTGATGCGAGACTCAATGCCAAGAAAAATGTATCTCCTCGAGATTCCCATCAGATTCAAGCAACAGATACAGGCCACATAGCGGACTGTGTGATGCGTACAGTGCACTGCAAAGACTGATATAGCCAGGTATTTCAGTGAACGAGAACAGAAAAGTTGCTGAACATACGTTAGTGCAACTTTCTTACTGATACATGACTATACAACATGCGCTCAAAATAAGATAGATACCATTGAACACGTCTGCAACATGCACAAACTAAACTATCAACTTTAATAAACCTTTTAAGATATTAATTTACGCAAGGTTTTATTTATTTTGTTAATTTTATTATTAATGTGGTCAGTCTGTTTATTGATTACAATGTAACAAAACCCCGCTATATATGTTTCCTGCGGCGATAAGAGCGACCCTATCCGGTTACGATACGGTCGATAATCGCCTATAGTTTAACACGAGTGCGAGTTGTGATAAATATAACATTGAATGATAGACTTTACAGCTCCGGTAATAAGGAATGATTTACTAAGACGTGCTGGTTGTGTCGCAGCTGACTCGCTGTGCGACGATCATCTTAACGTAAGGTATGAAGATGAAGGCGCATCAATGTGGATATACCTACTGGTATTAAATAATATGTTGTACGTAGCTAGTTACCTCGCTCCTAGTCTAAACCGCTAATCGTCCGACACGAGCCAACTGCACGAATATACACAAATCAATTGAACTAAGCAAGTCACAGCGGTCAAGCGTGATCCACCGACCAGCTCCACATCGTTTGTCAACAACACTCACTATAACATTCAAGAATTTACAATATAAGGGTAAAGCTCGATAATTGCCCAAATTATTCATACTATATACATTTCATCGTTGTGATTACAATCCGCTCCGAGATATACGGTCCCTATGTTACAAGCAGATTACATAAGAAGTATATTACAAATAAGCAGATAAGAAACCATATCATTATTACTTTGATGCCTCACTATGTTACTGAGGAACACATTCTCCTCGGAAAGTGTTCGTCATAAGACATAAGGACAGAAGGAATTTTCACTTTGGACCCCAAATGTTCAGGAGAATGGTGTCTGGAATATGTGCGACTGCCAGTTCTCTGAGCAACACTGAGTACGATCGACGCACTAAACTACTTTTGAGGAGATTATTTCATTGTTTTCGTACCATATTAATTATAATTATGACTTTACCTTTCTACGTGGTAAAGTCGTCACATATCGCCTATTTATATCTAAGAGATCTTTAGCTCCTGTCAGTAGTTTTGTAAAATTTACCTTTTCTAAGGTTTCCTTTTGTTAATTTTCATGCACAAACACACAGGTTGCTCAGACAACCATCAGTCTTCACTGGTAGCGCACAATCATAATCACCTTATACGGTGATGTGATTCAAATAAGATCAATGTACAATGTGCTAAACTAAACAACGCAATATGTCGGCTATGATAGCACTACACAGGCAGGTACGGCAAGCTCCTCCACTCGTACAGCGAGCACGCATGCACATATAGACGCGAACGTGCGGCGGTCGAGTGCTGTGCTGTGCTGTGCTGTGCTTGCCTGTGTCTGCCTGTGTCGTGCCCCGCCGAGTGGAGCGGCGCGTCCACCGCGTACTACGATTATGATATAATTTGTTCAACTAATATTACCATTATGATATTTGTATTACATTTCACTTACACTAGTAATGATTAGAAGGTATACGATTAGGAAATGCTAAGTATGATTTCTTCCCAATTAAACGTTTAAAACACTTATTTGTAAGACACATCGAATTCGATATTAAATGCAAATTTCGTAATCACTGGCGAGCCTTACATTAGTTCATCACTGATAATAATCACAATTTATTCTTATTATTATTTTATGGATCGATTACATGGATAGTCTTTACGCGTCACGAGAATTTTTAGGGAGTAACGAGAGGGTAGGGGGTGAGTGAACGCGTCCGCACCACGGGGTGGCGTGTGCGTGTGACAGCTGCACACCTACACACCTACACACCTACACGTGGAACACGTAGCGCGCGCGGCGCGGGCATCATCTCGGAGTGGCGTCGCAGTCGGCGGCGGCGGGCTCGTGCGGCGCCGCGTCGCGCACTGCCTGCACGTCGCTCTGCTCTGCGTCACGCACGTCGCGCACGTCCCGCACGTCTGGCACATCGCTCACCTCCACGTCATGCACGTCGGACGCGCCGGGCAGGTTGGCGTTGACAATGTTGGCGATGGCGTCAGCAGACATGGCCGACATAGCCGTGAGTAGGTTGTTGGCGAGCTCGACGCTGGAGGCCTCGTCCATGCGTCTGTCGGAGAGCTCGCCTTCTAGTCGCATCGTGCGCATGCTCGCTTCTAATTCTGGATCTGGAATGAATGTTTATTTTTTATTAATTTATATTCTGCTAATATGCTGACCAACAAAAATGGAAGGACCCGTCTTCAGACAAGTGGAAGAATTTTGCGAAAAAGCACTCAAGTCGATAAAGGAACCGATAAGAAAGAAGATGGGCAGGTAAACTAAAGTTCAGCGCAAGTTCTAATTGGAGAAGACTTGTGTAAGATAGTGGAAGTTTTTACAAAAGTTACATTGAACGAAGCGTCATCCTGTAATTACTGTACTCCCGAGGTGGTCCCATTGTCACCAAGTCAGAACCTGATGATGGTGTACGATTACATCGCACATTTATTTAGCACGCTAGCATAAGCATTTTTACTTAATTTAAATCGACATTCATATTACTATTGTTGAGTACACTTTCGACCGTTCTATTGTAAACAAGTACAAATCAATAAATATTTTATCAAGAAGTCAGCAAGAATAGTTTTCTTCCATCACAACTTAGCACATGTATTAGCAACCAAGTGCTCGTACATTTTGGTCCTTCGAGCTATGTGTTGATGATTTGTGTTCTCTCGTGTGACTGCGAATCGGTTCCGTTGACCTCCCACAAGCGGGAATCCCTAACGACCCCATGGAAATCGAGGGAATACCTCAAATATTATAGGTATACAAATAGCAATTTTGGTATTTTCATCAACCACAGATAATATAATACTAGCATCCGAGGTGAAAAAGCCAATAGTGAATCGTAATAAAAGCGGAGTCAGAGTCTGTTTATGTGCCAAAAGTCGATCGAGGAAGAGTGCCTTATCAGAGTCCGTTTTATGTCCAGGTTAATAATAAAATACACGAAAAGTCAAACGAAGTTCAAAGATCACAAAAAAATTTCGTCACTTCACTTCTTGTTTGAATGGCACCAGATGTGTATAATTTACACAATTCCGCCAATGTCAGGGTTATAGAGGATAAACGAAGGAGATTGATCGGTAAGAAGCGTCGCTCAATTTCAAAGTTGACTTGACACTTGCGCTTTGTTGTTCCTCTATGATCATGATCGCAGTAATCTGTGGTGGTTAAATAATTGTTACTCGGTTCGTTTTGTTTTAAAAGCGACAAGTTCTCTAAAATAGTATTTTTTTCTCTAGCTTTGAAGTTTTAATTTAAAAAAATGTGTTTTGATACAAATTTTAAAAAGTCGAGTGGTTAACCTCTGAAATTTAATACAGCGCCATTTTTAGTATAGATATTAACTGTCCATTCCATCATCTCTGAAATTTGAAATAAGAGCTCATTATACCATAATTTTGAGCGTATAGGACTTGACTTTATATGAATAAATCTTAATAAAGACCAAAAAAAAAAGAGTGTCAAGAGCAAACCCATCATAAATAAATTAAAAAAAAAATTATACACACTTCAACCACAGATCAACACATGTCGCGCCATCTAGTGAGATTTATTTTAACCAAATTTTCTTTCTTAGTAATAAGATGTTATTGTTATTTTATTATTTTTTGGAGAATATAAATTTTAATTTACAATAAACGGTAATTCATTGCAGTACAATTATTCAAGGTTAAGGAGAAGGAAGTCAAATAAGTCAAGGATAAGGCATGTTGTGGTACTGACCATGTGCATGATGCGCGTCGGCGTAGGACCAGAAGGGCGAGAACTCCTGCTCGTGAGCGAACTCGTCGGCCGGGGCCGCGGGAGCGCTGGGCGGCGCCGGCGCAGGCGGGGAGGGCGCCCCGAGCGGCCCTGGCGCCCCGAGCGGCCCGGGCGCGAACGGGTCGGCGGCGCCCAGCAGCGCGTCGGCGCCGAACTGCGCCCAGCCCTCGCCGCTGCCGCCCGAGCCTCCACCACCGCTCGCGTTCTCCCACGCTACACATATCACGAACGTTCAACTTCTTGTCCACAAGAAATAGTGATTCAATCGAAAATCAACTTTCGATAAAGATCTTCTGTAAGGCAACCCCAATAAAAAATACTTCTAGTCTAACCAAATGCAACTGAGTATCAGTACGAGAGCCTATCTGACCTCCACAACGCAGCAACAACAACTGTGCCACAGAATACAAATTGAGTAAAGAAAGCAAACTAAGGACATACCCCTTGTCATAGCTAGACTATCATCATCATCATAATGGGATATTATAAATTGCATATCAAATAAATAATTGCATATCAAATAAATAATCGCCCATCAATACATACTCATCATTTATATTCTTATTTACATCTAATAACTTACTTCAATACAAATAAACTAACCCTCTTACTAATAAACGTGGAATAAAGTTATACCAGGTATAACTAAGGTATACCCATACATTTTCATAGGTTTATACCTGGTATAACTTTATTCTGCGTTTATTTGTAAGAGGGTAAATGTTTAACAAAACCCAAACTGCAGATAAAACGAAATTATACATCAATATAACATTACTTTTTTCCTCATAATGCAATACTGTTAAATTTATTTTTGTACAAAAATACTACATACATAGAATAAATACTGACTGCACAGCAAATTTTCCATATTTCATAGTCTATTTTAGTTGATCTACGAATAAATTATGGTCAAAGAATCAGTCCAAGAGCGAGCGAAGCGAGCTCGGGAACTTAGGGCACCCTGACACGGACAGGTTAGGTTCGAACGAGATGACGGGAGCTGAAGTGAGCGAGCAGAGCGAGGGAACTCAGCTCCCGTCATCTCGTTCGTGTTAGGTTACTTTTGACCCTTTTTTTTTATTTTTGGTTGGGAAATCATCCAATGACTTCTCCCGCTCTGGGTGAAGCGGGAGGGCGTGTCAGACTTTTACTGACTAAAACCCACCCGTGTTCCTTCAGTTGCTTGCGCCAGGGCCGCGGTAACTATTTTTCAAATTTATCCGCGACCCAGACAGGCATCGGTCGGTCGCGCGTGGAACACTACGCGCCGTAAACTCGGGCTTGGTCCTTATCGAACGGTAAGCTACCCATAACTTGCCGTCCGCAAGCCCGTGCCTACGGTGGCCGGGAATCGGCTTGCGACTACCTACGCCCGGGGCGTCTCCTGCGGTGGCTAGGGGCGTGAGGGCGTCTCCTTTGCGTCTCCCTCACGCGTTCCCATGCCCTCTCGCTCCGTACCATGGCCTGGACCAGGGCCGGACGCGAGAGGTCGCCACCGCCAATCGTCTCCACGAGGACACGGCGGTGCTCCGCCCAAGCGGGGCAGATCTCCACCGTATGCTCCACCGTGTCCTCTGGGCGGTCCACACAATGGTGACACCCGGGCGTTTCCTCCCGCCTAATCCTGAACAGGAACCTCCCAAAACATCCGTGTCCGGTGAGGACTTGCGTCAGGCGGAAGGTGAGGACGCCGTGACGCCTCTCTGGCCACTCCTCAAAGAGGGGCCTTACCGCCGCAATTTTGGCGTGCCCAGCGCTGGGTTGCGACAATCGCTCACTCCATGTCACCATGAGATCCTGCCGGAGCTCTGTCCGCCGAGCCGCGATTTGTCGCGGTAACGGAGTTTCGCCCCGGCATTTGGCCTCCTCGCGCCACTCCCATATTTGCGCGAGGACTTTTGCTTCCAGATCCCATGGTGGCAATCCGGCAAGGAGGCTCGCCGCCACACCGGAGACCGTGCGGTATCCCCGGATCAGCCGGATGGCCATGATCCTTTGGGACGCGCTCAACCGGCGGGCTGGTCGCCGCCTCAGGGAACGCGCCCATACCGGTGCCCCGTAAAGGGCCATGGACCGCACGACCCCACCGGCACCCGAAATTCCACCGGCTGTCGAGGACGAGTCCCAGGTACTTCATCGTCGACCCGACGCCGATGTGAACCCCTCCTACCGTTATTTGGGATCCCGGCGGTGGCGCGTTCCGAGGACCGTGAAAACACATGGCCTCGGACTTGTGCAGGGCCACCTCGAGTCCCAATTGCCGGATCCTCTCGACGATTATCGCAACCCCGCGTGTCGCTATTTCAGCCGCCGCCTGATGCGACCTCCCTTGCGCCAGGACCAGCGTGTCGTCAGCGTAGCAAACCACGCTGACGCCAATAGGGAGATCGGCGCGCAGCACCCATTCGTACCAGATGTCCCACAGATGCGGCCCCATAACCGATCCCTGTGGGACACCGAACGACATCTCTCGCCGGTTCCACTCTCCCTGGTGACCGGGGTAGATGACGGCCCTGTCCGTCAGATAGGCCTCGACCACGTGACAGAGGTAGGGCGGCATCCGATGGTATTGGAGTGCCTCCCTGATGCAGCTCCATGGCAGGGTGTTGAAGGCATTGTCGATGTCTAGAGACACCGCCAAGACGACTTTACCACGGGCCACTGCATCACCCCGTCGTGAGGGCTCGCACGCGCATGATGGCGTCCACCGTAGAGCGACCCCTGCTGAAACCAAACTGGCTCTCGGCCAGATCCGGACCCACCCGCACCAACTGCCCGACGAGGCGGTCTGCAATAACTCTTTCAAAGAGCTTGCCCACCTCATCGAGCAGCACGATGGGCCGGTAAGCGGACGGAGAGTCCGCAGGGCGCCCCGGTTTCTTAATGAGGACCAGTTTCCCCGTCTTCCAACGAAGTGGGTACTGGCCCCTCTCCAAGCATGCGCTAAAGAGCCCCCTTAGTCGAGGCCCGAGAGCCTCCAAGGCCAGGACCCATGCTTTTCCAGGTAATCCATCGGGTCCTGGGGCGGTATTTTTGGCATTCAGCCTGCGTACCGCCACTCTCAGCTCTACCTCGGTCACCTCCGAAGCTTCGTCGTCGTCGGTGGTGTGGTCCGCATCGGGCACCGCAGGAGGCGGAGCCATGGGCGGGGGAGTATGTTCCCCTCGCGAAGGGAACAGAGTGCTCACCACGTTCTCTACAAGCTGCGGCCGGAGACTCTGCGTCAGCGGGGGAGCCCATGGGCGGAGTTTATCTCGCACCATTTTATAGGGGCGTCCCCACGGATCCCGGTTCAGAGTCCCCAGCGACTCTTCACGGGCAAGTCCCTTGGCCCGTTTGATCTCCGCTCGGAGGGTGGTCCTCGCAGCTCTGTACCTCTCGTATAGCTCCGCCTCAATGGCTTCCGTATCCCGGGGACGGATACGGAGACTGCGGTGCCTGGTGTACCGGCGTCGCGCAGCAACGCACGCCTGGCGCAGAGTCGTAAGTTCCGGCGACCACCAGTACACCTGGCGCCGGGCGTGTCCAGGCCGGACCCGGGGCATTGCCACGTCACATATCTCGGACATGGCCTCCAACCAAGGAACCACTCCGCCTCGTCGTTGATGTCGGCAGGCCTGTCTGGTGATGGCACCCAGGCCTGCACGATCGAGGCTTCCAGGAGTAGCTCCCGGTCCAGCTGCAGGTTACTTTTGACCCTGCAGACAGAAATAGGAACCCCGCGTAGCGGGGCTACGTCGACTTATTCGAAAAATCGCTGTACGCTGCGAAAATAAATTGTAGTGTGTTTAGTGATATTTTGAGTTGAATATTTTGCTGTGCAATCAGTAATTTTGATGGGAATTCGGAATCTTATTGCGTAGAAAAAGGATATTTTTTGATTTGCGTTTAAATACTACCCCATCATAATCAGCCTTTTAGCGATCCCACTACTGCGACACACGCCTCCTCTCTGTGAGAGGGAATGGGCCGTAATCCACCACGCGGGCCCAGTGCGGGTTGGTGGATGTCACATGTCTTCGAATTTTTTCTCTAGGAGATACCGGTTTCCTCACGATGTGTTCATTCACCGTTTTTAGAAAAGTGATGATGAAATAATATACACAAAGAAAGAGCCTGTCCGGATTCAAACACGTAAGTCAGCGTCGTTACCACTGAGCCACCACAGCTCTTAGCTAGACTATACTATAAGCTAACAATCAAGGTATCAGAAATACATACGCGAGTGCTGGTCCAGCACGTCCCTGACAGCGTCCGCGGGCTCGTCGTCCTCATGCGCGTCGTCGTCCTGCTCGGCGTCCGCATCGCCGCTGTCCTCCCACATGCTGCACAAACAGACTTCATGCATCACCGACAGCATTACGTTTTATCATCATTATGTGAACCGCAAGACACTGCTGTACATAGGCCTCTCCCAAGTGTCGCCACATACATTGACCGAGCTCCCGTGAGACTCGCATCACGCGGATTCCCGCCGACTTATCAAGTGCACGGTCCACCTAGTGGCAAGGATAATTTACGGTACCGGTATCGAAGAATTTTGGTTACCTCTATGATTTAGGTAACCGCTATCTGGATAACCCAAGAAGAAGAAACGGGTTACCTTTATTTAGGTTACCGTTTTAATACTGGTTACCTAAAAAGGACCTTGATTAGAAAGAAACAGAATATCGCAATGCCGACAACTTGTTGGCATTCGAAAATAAATTAGAGGGAGATCGTCGTGCGTGCTGTAATACATGTGTGTGCGTCTGCACGCAACTACTGTTTATTTAGTTCGCCTCGTTTTCTATACCATACCAATATTATAAAGAGGAAAGATTTTTTTGTTTGTTTGTACCGAATAGGCTCCGAAACTACTGGACCGATTTAAAAAAAACTTTCACCTATGGAAAGCTACATTATTCTCGAGTATTTTAGGCTATAATTTATTTCCAAAAAAATAGAAATCCTTACAAAAATTGCAATAATGTAACCCAAAGTAGCAATATTTTGCCTATAAAATAAATTATTTGGCGTCCGCTGTGAAAACTATTGATTATACATAAAAATTATGTACTACATGATTAAAGTACTCATTAATTACTACAAAAAAAGTCTATGAGAGAATATATCTCACTATCATAGTTAAGTCACAATAGCAGCTTTTGTGTTCTAAAATTTAATTAGATCGCCGCCGCGCCGGTAGAAGCAAAAGTTGGTTACATTCGTATTGTAGTCTCAGATGAAGTAAAAACCGGCCAAGTGCGAGTCGGACTCGCGCATGAAGGGTTCCGTACTTGGTAAATTGCGGTTCACGATTTATGACGTATTAAAAAAAACTACTTACTAGATCTCGTTCAAACCAATTTTCGGTGGAAGTTTACATGGTAATGTACATAATATATTTTTTTTGTTTTATCATTCTCTAATTTTAGACGTTACAGGGGGGGGGACACATTTTACCACTTTGGAAGTGTCTCTCGCGCAAACTATAAAGTTTAGAAAAAAATTATATTAGAATAGAATACTCTTTATTATGTACACCTCTTTATTAGAAACCTCTATATCATTTTTGAAGACCTATCCATAGATACCCCACACGTATGGGTTTGATGAAAAAAAAAATATTACAAAAACAATCATTCTATGGAGTTAAAAATATACTTTTTCTAATGAAATGAAAAGTATAAGTATATAAGTAAGTACAAAATAGAGCATTAACTATTAGTCAGTCTTCTGAAAATACCACACTAGACGACGATGGCTGCCATTTTTGTTCATTTCGGCTCAGTCCTATAGCAAATACCCATTTGTTTCTTATTTAAATTTTTCGTTGGAAGCTAAAACTATAATATTTGATAGCAAAATAGAAGGTACTTATGAATTAAAACAAAAATAAATTAGTTCAGAACTAAATATTTACCTAGACTTAGGTTTATGTAACACACATAAAATCATGTGATTTAAATAGAAAATAAACTTTTATTAGGCCAACTCTCTACTTAATTATTTTTCGTTGACTTTGCCTACAATTTACTTACCCATATTTTGGGCAGTTAGAAATAAGAATTACTGGCAACACTCTCCCATTATGTCAATTTCGGGTAAATAACATTAACTGTGCCGAATAACCTCAAAATTATGTTGGAAATCAAAAAACAAACAGTATTGTGTGTAATTACGTGTGAAACGATACTCCTAAAGACTTTTTGTACACTATAGTGTTGTTTTTGCACCACTTGACAACACAGGATGGCATTTTTAGGCAAAGTTATTGCACGACGCTCTGTGAGAGACTAACAAAAATCAGCGTAGTTTTATTGCATGTGTGTGCGTGAGCGCGTGTGTTTACTTGAATCGGCTGAGTATTGTGGCTTCGATTGACGTATAAATCATCAAAATCGTCCAACGCGTTTGGTCTCTGGAACGCCATATAGGAACAAACATACGTACATACATACATACATACATACATACTTACTTACATATATACATAGACTGATAAACACACATTACCATCCTTCGGCAGTCGGGTAAAAACAGAATAAAATAAATATTTAAGTGGGGCTCCCATACAACAATAGTTATTTATGCTACAAGTGCGGAAGGTAGGTGATTTCCGATGAGTGGCATTTTATTTACGAGCGAGCGAAGCGAGTGAGTGGATAAATCGACACAAGTCGGAAATCATCTTACGTACGTGTATCATACAACATTTTACTATGAATTGTGCGAAGAAAAAAAAAAAAAAAAAATGAAATTAATAAAATGGCGGGCTCATTCAAGCGCGTTCAGCACATCCACAGATTAACTAATAGTTCCTCGGGCATATCTACTGCGCATGTGCAAATAGCTGTCACATCATAACGCAATAAGGCACTAGCAAAATATACGTTCTGCCAAACATATTTAATGAATATTTAAAATTAATTTTTTGATCAAAATCTAAATCCAGAGTAATTAAAATGCCTAAAATGAAGTGTTAACTTTATTTTACCTTTTATATGAATGATAATCTGTACATAACTAATTTGTAAAACTTTTCTTAAATAATAAAAACTCTATGCGTCGGACTGACGTTGGAGTTAAAAATTTTAAAAAATACAGGAAAGTAAAAAGCACTAGTGAAAAAAAGTGACACTTTCCGCACAGTTTAGCTGCTTGGAAAACGCTCTTTTCGAGGACATGCATTGTAAACGTGTTTTTTTTTGCGTTAATGGTACGGAACCCTTCGTGCGCGAGTCCGACTTGCACTTGGCCGGTTTTTTTATTTTATTTTAAATTTGTTTGTGCGCGCTAGCACAGCACCTATAATTTTTATATTAAAACACTGTCATGAAGTGTTCGACCATTTCATGAAATGGTTGTATCATGACGTGGTCAGCAGTCAGCATAGACACCCTAAAGATTATTGAATACTCACTCAACGTTGGACGATATGGACAGTTGTTAACGCACGACTAATTCATAATGTGGCCAAACATTAGTGATCATATCGTAAAATAGAATAGTTAGATTATCCGCCGGTAGAGGAGTTAATGTCGCTTTGTTTTTGTTGTGCCTTTTTTTATTTATTTATTTATTTAATACTTTATGCACACAAACGTACAGAGGCGGACTGCCTTAATGCCTTTTTTGTTGAGATGCCGTTGAAGGCTTAAGTCTCGTGGTGATACAGTCAATATGACTTAAAGTGATAGAGACAGCAAGACTTAACTTAAAATTGAGTAGCGTTTTAATATTTCGGCATTAGTTGCCAAAGCTTGACAAAACTAAATAATGAAGTACTATAAAATTTCTGATCGACTTCATCATGTCAACCAGAAAGCAAATGTTCAATGATGTCTCTGTGATCAATTCGGTGAAAACCGGGCGCGATCACCGCATGGTAAGAGGCACATTGAACATTAATATCAAGCTTCAAAGGTCTGGACTGATGAAGTCTACGCTCCGGCCAGCACAGATTCAGATCCAAAACCCCGACACCTTTCAGCTCGAACTCCAGAATCGTTTCAAGTGTCTAGGGAGCTCCGTGAACGAATACAGCGATGGGTTTGTGTAAGCTGTCCATGCGGTCGGGTCTAAGATTTTAGGCCCGCCGTACAGATAGGAACAAAAAGTTCTCTGATCCTACTCTTAAGATCATGAAAGAGAAGCGTGAAATGATCCTGCAGTCTTTAGACGATGCGTTGAAATACCGGCAGCTAAATAGACGGATCTCAAAGTCCTTGAAAAACGAACTCCACCGATTTAATACCGAACGTATTAAAGACGCTATTGAGCGGAATAAGAGCTCCAAGGAATTTGCAAGTGATATTATATTATATGATATTATATTATTATATTATATATATTATTATATTATTGGGCAGCGCCAGCTCACGAAACTGAAGACCGATGATTGCAGGATCGTATCCGCCAAACCATAACTTCTAAGGTAGATCGAGAGATTCTATGGGCAGTTGTACAAGTCAACCAGTAAACCCGTCGCGAATCTAGCAAATGACCCTGGAGCTAGATTGACCCGATACTATATACCGAAGACATTCCGCACGTCAGCCTATATGAGATAAGGATGGCTCTGAAACAGCTTAACTTAAGAACAACAAGGCACCGGGTGATGACGGAATTACGGCCGAACTCCTGAAGGCGAGTGGAAAACCAGTACTTAAGGCCCTTCAGAAGCTGTTTGATTCCGTCATACTTGAGGGGAAAACGCCACAGGTATGGTGCAGGGGTGTGGTGGTACTCTTCTTCAAGAAGGGTGACAATGCCCTACTGAAGAATAATACATAATAAAATAAAAAAAAAAAAAAAAAAATAAAGGACATTCGGGTAGGCCGCATAAACTACTCAAACTGCCAGACCATGATTAAAAACTAAGATAAATTAAAAAACAAAATAATGATCCACATAGTCTTCACATTCACAATAATTAAAATAAAATAATATAATACTTTAAAAAGTAAATATTCTTGTCATTGCAAGAAAACAAATAAAAAAATTAAAAATAACAAAATTCATGGTGCAAAATATTTAAACAAAAAAAACTAAATTAATTGGAGCAGCTCACTCCCAAGCCGTTTTATCCTCAACGTAATCTTTAATGCTATAAAACGCTTTTTGGCACAACTTACGTTTAATGAATGATTTAAATTTATTAAGACTTAGATTTTGTACGTGGCTTGGAAGCATATTATAAAAGCGTACACATTGACATCTAAACGAGCCACCTATTTTCTTGAGCCTTGTTGTAGGTATTACAAATTTGTGTTTGTTCCTAGTATTTATATTATGGATATCACTGTATTTTTTAAACAATTTTATATTTTTATGGGCATATAAAAGATTTTCATAAATATACTGAGAAGGCACAGTCATTACATTAATCTCCTTAAATTTCTCTCTGAGAGAGTGTCTCGGGCTTAATTTATAAATTGATCGAACAGCTCTTTTCTGCAAAACAAAGATAGTCTGGATGTCGGCGGCATTTCCCCACAACAGAATACCGTACGACATTACACTATGAAAATAGCTAAAGTATACTAAACGGGCTGTCTCTATGTCCGTTAAATTACGAATTTTTCTAACAGCATATGCTGCGGAGCTTAGCTTCTTTGACAATTAATCTATATGTGGCCCCACTGAAACTTAGCATCCAAAGTTAAACCTAAGAATACTGTGCTATTTTCAGGATTCAATTCTTCGCCCTTTATCAGCACATCAGTTTTCACCTGCCTAACGTGAGGTAGGGTAAACTTAATACATTTCGTTTTTTTTTCATTAAGAAGTAAATTGTTAACATTGAACCAGTGAACTACTTTTGAGATCGCGGTATTTACATCGTCAGTAACCAGCTGACGTTTAAGTTTAAACAAAAGTGAAGTATCATCCGCAAACAACACTATATTATGGTTATCCTTTATGAGGTAAGGCAAATCATTAATATAAATAAGAAACAAGAAAGGACCAAGAATCGAGCCCTGCGGGAGCGTTTGACTGTTACGCAGATAAAAAGTTGTTCAGAAAACTAAGAAATAAAAAAACTTACTCATCGTCAAATCTCTGATTGGCCAGCTCTAAGAAATTACTCTTCGCTGCTCTCATCTGTAAGTAAGACAGTATATTTTAAGTAATCTCTCGTATAACATACATTTGTCTAATCGTGTGTGATGATTACCTACTGTGATTAATAACATAACATCACGCCATATACCCCGACGGGTAACGCAGAAGTGCACGTATAGTACGTCCATATTTCGCCGATTCACCAGATGGGAAAACACAATGACACATTTCCGGGCCCGTGACTAAAACTCAAGACCTTGCCACTGGGCCACTAACCCCACAAGGACGAAGACAATGTCAAATCAAAGCACATAGATAAAGTGACAGTTTACTTTGTCCGCGCCTGCGAGGCCCAGTCCGTCTGCTATGAAGTCCGGCGTCTCTCCCGACAAGCCCATAGCGCCGCACATCTGCAACACAAGTTACAAATGCGTTGTTGGAATTGAGAGCGAACTTTTATTAGTAACTAGCTTCTGTCCGCGACTTCGCTTGCGTAAAATCTATTTTCTCATCGCAAGGGAACACGCTACCGGGACAAAAACTATGCTATGTCCTTCCCATGGTCTCTAACTATATCTAGTTTACTCTCTGTCTATCAAATGTGTGAAATACAAATATTTTCTTGTTCAATCATTAAATATCTAGCGAATAACAGGCGAAATGTGGGTGCAATATCGTTATATATCTACGTTACGTAGATAATACATTCGGGTAATATCGGCGTGATATTATGTTCGTGAAATTATACCAATAAATATCCATAACTCCTATTAATCGAAAAGTTACACTCCTGAAGCCGTAGCGTGAGATTTTAATGTACTCGATCGCGTAAATGTTCTCTTGTGTTAATTTGTATTAAAAAAGAGGTTTCCTCTTACTGCCATCCGACGGCGCTTATCCAGCTTCCATACAAAATGTTGTTTACGTTAACATGATCGAGCACGAGTAAAAAGACGGAGCAAGCTGAAACGCTGAAGAACAGTTCAAAAAAAGTAAGTTCAGGTACATGCACGGGTACCGACCTCATTGCCATCTTCTGCGTTCACATCGTCTGCTAGTTCGTCCATTGTCGCCGTCGCCGCCATGTCGTTGAACTGAAAGAAAATTTCACAAGTTAGTACCAGAAAAGAACAAAAATAATGTGATATTGTTACAAGATAAGCCAACGCCATCTAGTGACGAGTAGAAGAACTAAGTAGTAACTAGTGGCGCCATCTAATACTAATCTTCTCGAAAGTTCGTGTCGAATGGAATTTTCCAGAATGTTCGAACCGACCATTCTGGAATTTTCTAGTCGCTTCGGGAACAGTGAGTTCGAAAGTCGATTGTTCTGGAAGATTCTCGAATTATATAGAACAGTATGGAACGTTCTAGAAACATCTTCCGCGCTATATATAAGAGCGGTCGGGTTCGTCGTGGGGCAGTTTCGATTAAGAAGCGATACAGAGGAATCGGAAAAAGAAAATAGTGCGAAGTAATTGATAAAAGAAAGAAAGAAAAATATTTATTTGTGACCCGCACAGGAGACACGAGAAAATAAGCATACACTTAAACAATAATAAAATAAAAAACCCTGTGCGAGACCAAAAAGGCTCCTATCTCAGCATGTGCAGCGATATCCAAAAAAGGTAATAACGCTGCGGTCATATTCTGATAGGGCTTACTGTTGATGCCACGGACACACTTACGGAAACAGGACTTATATAATAAAATAAAATAATGATGAATATATAAATAACAAACAAAATAGAATAAAACACTGAAGGTGGGTCAAAGTATGTGTAAGTATAATACAAATATAAAAACGCGATGCTCAAAGATCATTTGTCGAAACCATAGACAAACGACAGAGCGCGCGGACCAAAGAGTGGTTTATTAAAAATACGGAAAAAATTTATGGTCGGCTGTCGAAAGAAAAATATTATGTAAGTTATGTTATGAAATAGTGTAAATGAATAAGTGTAAATAAACCTGGCGAAAAGAATTGCTAACTGATAAGAAGTATTTTTGTAAAAAAGTGTGATTAATTGAAGTCTGCTATTTAAATAATTTATCCCTGAACCCCAGCTCGTAACAATATTATTTATTTTAGTTTTTATCTTACGTCATAGTTAGCTGCTAGTGTGTCAGCCATGATTTCCACCTGAAAAGCAAAAAATACAGGTATGTTGGTAAACTAAATTAGAGAAAAGGATGGTACGGCTGTGCCTTTATTGGCTCGACTTGTTGATATACAAGCCAGATACGAGTATACAATATTGCAATATGTTTAAATTAATATATGCGGGTACTAACCTCGTAGATGTTTTCTGAAGGATAGTAACCACCCTGAAACATATAGTTATAAAATTAATTACTAGCATTTTAGTTAGAGCTTGGCAAATTCGTACGTGCTACTCGTATGGTACGCATGCGCGGGACACGTGAGGCAGCGACGTAAGGAGGCACGTGCGCGCGGGACGGGGCTCATCTGACGGGAGTCATCTGACGGGAGTCACGTCACAGGGTAGTAACGTTAAAACGTTAAATGCCACCCGCGCGACCATTAGAGTGTCGTACAAATTTGCCAAGTCAAAGTAGCTTATTTGGTAGCATTAGTAGAGCTCTATGTTAGCAAGAGAGCCTTGAGAGTGTTCTCGATATACCATAATTGCTAAACAGTTCTGTAATTTCGTGGATGGGTAGGTATAAGTTCTGGTGTAATTTCAAACACCGTGACATATGCCACTAATAGACTACTATTAATTCATTTTATCAGATAAATATCATTTGTTGGTTGTCCTTTCAATGAACAATATTGTAAATGTAGGCAAATAAAAAAAATGTCTTGCATCACTGTCTGCTGTAGGAGAAAGGCCTCCCAAGTTCTCCCGAAACTATTTTGCCTGCTGCAGCTAGTCAAAGAAACCCCTAAGTATTATTAATTTGTCAGTACTCACAAGCGGCGTGTCATGCTGCTGCAGCAGTGGCCTCAGGGTCTCGTCGAGGAAAGTCTGCCAGCGTTCGGTGAGGTCTGCAGGCAGGCTGAGCTGGTGCGCCAGCAGCTCGGGCGGGCACAGCGCCCGCGCCACGCGCGACAGGCACAGCACCACGTGCCCCATGTAGGCCGCGCGCACACAGCTCCTGCGGGCAGAACGTTACTAGTGCAGCTAACACGTCTAGCCTTCACCACATACCGGCACAGATAATACGAGTATAATCCAATCAAAAACATAAATGTGAAAATGGCAGTCAAGTTCAATATTAACAATATGCGTGGTTGTTGACTTTGCCGACAAAAGAACTGAGATCTAAATGGGCGCCAAGTTCTGTAGATAAGCCTGAAATTTATTTATAAGAAAATACATCTATAAATTTATAATCAATTTCGTATGTAACAATTTCGAATGTAACCAGCTTTTGTTTCTAGCGACAGCGACGGTCGATCTAATAACATTTTAGAACACAAAAGCTGCTATTGTGACTAAACTATGATAGTTAGATATATTCTCTCATAGACTTTTTTGTAGGTAATAAAGAGTACTTGAATCATGTAGTACATAATTTTATGTATCATCAATAGTTTTAGCAGCGCACGACAAATGATGAATTTTATTGGTAAAATTTTGCTACTTTGGGTTACATTATTGCAATGTTCATAAGGATATCTATTGTTTTTTTTTTTATATAACCTATGGTACTCTAGAATAATGTAGCTTTCCATAGGTGAAAGACAACAACAAGCGTACACTGTGACAAACGAATCGCGTTCGGTAACACACCCACACCAGCTCGCGGGTATCTGAACCCAAGCCCAATAAGATTAAATTTTATTTAAAATGAAATTATTTGTAATTTAAAGGTTTTGCTTCAGCTAATCGCGAGTTCGTCACCAAAAAGATACAAAATTAAGTGCATTTCGCAACTACTGAGGCAAAACTTTTAAAATTTATAATGTTCCAAGCGACAGTCGAAACTCTCGAAAATCAATTTACACGTTAAGATTCACCGGCGCCGGCGTTCCAAACCTTTTATTTTCGGAACAATCCCACCACACTATTCCCAAACCACTGCAACTCCTGAAAGCCAGAATCAACAGTGGCGACCACCAGAAAAGCGCCGAGGCAATGAAGCTCGATGAAGTCCCGGAGAATGAATTTAAGTGTCTTGGATCCCGCAACGAAATTAGTCAGAAAATAATAACGGAGGAGTAAGAAGTGTTAGTGATGTATCAAAATAAGACTAGTAACGCCACCTATTATGTGTTTGAACAGTCACTGTACTGAATGTATGAAGGATAAAATAAACAGTTCGTTCGACCAGTCTCACTAGAAAACGTTGTTTAATATATAAGAAGAAATATAAATTTCCACTTCTTATATCAAGCAGGAGACAGAACAAACAAGGCCAATAGGCACAAAGGGTCGTTTACAACTGGGATAAGCCCAGTTGCCTAGCATCACGGATAAAAATTAGGATTAATATTGATGGGTCCTAACATTGTGAGCTGTTATATTTGATTCGATCGCCCCACTGAGATATTAATCGTAGGCAAGTGTCAGCCAAGTTCTCGAGTCCAGCTCGAGTACTTGATTGAATGAGCAGAAGACCGTCGTCCGCGTAGCCGGTTAATGAACAGCCATATGGAAGCGGAATCGCGAGGAAATCATCAAAGCCTAAATTCCATAAAGGCGGACCAATAACTGAACCCTGAGGACATCCCATGGTGAGAGACTTCGACATGGAATGATGGCCGAGTTTAAGTTTCGCGGCACCATTTAAAAAGTAAGAGTAAACTAGATTATATATATTTCTATAGCTGCCCCGAAGTCAAGTCAAAGTCAAATATATTTATTCAATTAGGCCAATAAACGGCACTTTTGAACGTCACATAAATTAAAATTAAAAATTAAAAGTAATAAAAAAAAAAAGTCATAAAAAAAATAAAATAAGAAAAAATAAGAAAAAAAAAAAAAGAAAAAAATAAAATAAAAAAAAGATTCTACCGTGCATTCGGAAAGTAGATTGTTATGGAGAAGAACGCACAAGAAACTCCATACTAACTCTTTTAAAAAAAAAAATTGGTTTTTTACAATATTAACATACGTACATACATTAATATATGTAAGGACGATGCACCCAGAATAGCTCTACACACAGGTATAAAGTATTAAAAAGCATTAACAGGAAAATTAATTAATTTGATAAGTAGGAACATGGTTTTCACATACTTACAAATATAGGTAAAATACCTAATCTGTACTTAGGAAACATAGCAGTCTTCCCCCGTCTAACCCAAAAAAGCGTACAAACCTTCCCTCAGGCACCCAACATAGGACCACTTTCGCACAGCATCAGTATTATGTAATTAGCGCGTACATTTACAAAAACATTCATAAAAAACTGAATATCTTAGACCTCCACAAACACAACCTAAAATTAAAGGTGACAGAATGGCTACGTAAACAGGACTATGCCGCAACGGAGTCTTTACTTACCTACATCACCTAATAAGTACACACCCATCTCCATGCTTACACGAATACTTCAATCCTCGCATCTAAACACTCTCGCACATACAACTCCCTCACACACTTACACACACACCAACACCACATCATCTACCTATCTACACTCACACACAAACACCGACACACCTACAATTTACATTCATTCACCCACACCCTCGCACTCTCACATACTCATTATAATGCGCATAATTTAAAACTTAAGTCAACTATCTCTTTTTTCCCTTCTGAAGGTAAATCGACACACAGTCCACACATACATGAATCAATTGGAACTTCATTGTGAAACGCTGTCTCTTATGATACAGGATACCCTAGTTTAAGAGACAGAGTTTAGTCTATTGTGTACAGATTTCTGCAGCATCCAAATGTTTAATGTAAATGTTTTCTACCATAATTATATAAAAAATTGAAAACTTAAGTAACTACAACAATCTGTATTTTTTTGGGAAATAAAGATATTTATTTATTTATTTACTATGAATGGGAATATAAATTAACAAATTTGATTTTGTCTACACCAAAGATTGCCCTATGGAGCAGGACCAGCATGTTTCCAAGCAGTCTTATCTTGAATATAATCATCTAATTTGTAATATGCTTGTTTACAAAGGGTGCTTTTAACTAAAGTTTTAAATTTACTTTCATTTAGTTTTAATATATCACAAGGTATTTTGTTATAGAATTTAACACAGTACCCCATGAAAGATGATTGTACTTTAGCTAGTCTGTAAGAAGGCTGATCTAACTTATCTTTATTTCTGGTATTACAATTGTGTCTATCACTGACTTTACTAAAGAGATGTATATTTTTCCTTACATACATAATATTTTCATAAATAAATTGGCAAGAAACTGTCATAATATTAATATTTTTAAACAGTTCCCTAAGAGATTCACGGTGACTTAACTTATATATGGCTCTGACAGCTCTCTTTTGTAATATAAATATGGATTCAATGTCAGCCGCTCGACCCCACAGTAAAATACCGTATGACATTATGCTGTGAAAGTAACTAATAAAATAGACCAAACGCGCGGTTTCTACATCCGTTAACTGTCTTATCTTTCTAACAACATAAGCGGCTGAGCTTAGCCGACCCGCAAGAGATGTTATATGAGGACCCCATTGCAATTTGTCGTCTAGAGTGATTCCCAGGAAAACTGTTTGATTTACAAAGTCCAGCTTTTCGCCATTCAATATGATATCGCATTCGGTACTTCTAACATTCGGCAATGTGAATCTAATACATTTGGTTTTTTTTTCATTTAGTACTAAATTGTTTGCCGTGAACCAATTTTGGACCTGATAAATGGAGTTATTCACGTCATCAAGATTTCGTGACCGCCGATCTATTTTAAATATCAAAGATGTGTCATCAGCAAACAACACCATCTTCGGTTGATTTTGTAGTAATTGGGGTAAATCGTTAATATAAACTAAAAAGAGGAAAGGACCCAATATCGAGCCTTGAGGCACACCCATTGTCATTTCAGACCCTAGTGAGTTTACGCCGTTTACCTGAACTTTAACTTGTCTGGCTTTTAAATATGATCTAAGTAACTCAAGGGCTGTATGTCTAATTCCATAGTGCTCGAGCTTCAACAATAGTGTCTCATGGTTAACGCAATCGAACGCCTTCGAGAGGTCGCAAAAGATTCCAATGGCGTCCTGTGCTTCCTCCCAGGCCTTAAATATGTTCTTTATTAGGGTGACACCCGCGTCAGTTGTGCAACGCCCTTTGGTAAAACCGTATTGTTGATCATAAAAGATGGAATGTTTGTTAAAATGACGCAACAATTTAATTAATAGCATTGCAACCGAATTTTCATTTTAATTAATAGCATTGGCCACCATGCGTTATCAAAAGCCCCAGAAATATCTAGAAAAATCCCAATTACGTACTTATGTTCAGATGTATTAACTATTTTCCTAACAGTAAGGGCCGCGTCTACGGTAGACTTTCCAGTAGTGAAACCGAATTGATTGTTATGAAATTTTGGTCCGTCCGGTAGCAAACGTGGAACGATAAGGCGCTCCAGAAGTTTGTCCAAAGATGGATGTAATGTTATGGGCCGGTACGACTTCGGGTCGTCCTGGGGTTTGTCCGCACTTTTCGAGATGATTCGTATAAATCCGCGTCGCCATATACGAGGAAATACGCCCTCCGCAATACAACGGTTGTTAACGGTGAAAATCGCACCACCGGCTGTTTTACACGCCTCTATAATACAAATACGATATACGATATCCCACCCATACGCACAAAACGTTTTGGGGACACTTTCATTATGCGTACAGCTAAGGAGTGGAATGCCCTGCCAGAGTCTGTGTTTCCCGATAGCTACAATCTTGGGGTCTTTAAGTCAAGAGTGAATAGGTTACTTCTAGGCAAGCGTGCTTCACCGTCGACCACATCATCGCTTACCATCAGGTGAGATAACGGTCAAGCGCAAGCCTATTGACGATAAAAAAAAAAAACTTTATTGACATATTTTTTTTTACAGCAGTTATTGAGATCCTCTGACTCCCGAACAAGGCGGACCTGTATGACAGGAGTCAGAAATCATCTGATTATATATTTTATCTTCACCTGATGATTTTTTGAGTTGTAACCTCTAGACAACGTTAATAAATTCGTCAGTGGATGGAAGGTCTGACGCTGGTGATTCTGGTGGTACAGCTGTCCAAGCTCTGATCTGTTGATGGTAGTCGTTGTCATAAGCTAGTAAGTCATCAGGTATAAGAGTATTCAGCAAAACTTCAGTTGTTTCCTCAATACTGGTGTGTTTATTATTTACTTTAATGTACTGAACAAACGCGAGGTCGACTGATCGATTGGCTTTAAACTCATGACATAAAGGAGACCACGGACCTTCTTTATCCATTTTTCTACTATTTTACGCAATAAATTACCCTTAGATTTTTCCACCGATGGAAACATTTTTAATCGTAATTACCACGACAGTTTGATCAACAGTCGTAACCGCACAGATCCATTCGCGAATTGGAACGCAGTCCTAGATGCGCGGTCCGAACTTTACGTGTGCTAGGCGCTAATGGGGGGATGCCAATCTCAGTCAGTTTCAATGCTGCTAAAACCCAGGCGTGTCTTGGCAACGATGCACTGGTCGAACATCGACGCCGAGTTGCCAGCCTGTCGGTTTTTTATATGTAACATTTCGGGGAGTGTGCGATGGAACTGCATAATTTGATTCCGCCTAGCACGTTCCATCATCGGACTACAAGACGTACGGCCATGCGCCATCGGTACATGGTGGACACCCATACGCACAAAGCGTTTTGCTAATACTTACGTGGAATTCTCTGCCGAAGTTTTTGTTTCCTGATAGCTACAACCTCGGGGTATTTAAGTCAAGAGTGAATAGGTTATTTCTAGGCAAGCGTGTTTCACCGTCGACCACATCATCGCTTACTATCAGGTGAGATAGTGGTCAAACGCGAGCCTATTATTAAATAAAATAAAATAAATGAATCTGCCTATTAAAATAATATTGGAATTCTATTTATAAATAGTGTCGAGTGGAGAAGACCATACCATTTTATGAATGTCTATTGTTCATCCAACTTTCAACGTTTAATCCTTACATTCATTCGACATATTATTTTGTGATAAAACAATATCTTACTTGTTGTTCTGGTTCTCTTCGAACACGTCCATGAGTCGCGTCAACAGATCGCATTCCACAAATAACTGCAAATAAGAAATTAAGTGTCAAAATAAACCAAGCTTCATGTCAGCTATATCTTTGCTATCACTACATAGTATAAAACAAAGTTGCTTCCCGCTTTCTTTCCCCATGGCATACATAGGGAAAGACAGCGGGAAGCGACTACATCTTTAAAACTACGCAACGGCTTTTGATGCGGTTTTTTTAATAGATAGAGTAATTCAAGAGGAAGGTTTATATGTTTAATAAATGCATAATATAGTAAAGAAACACTGATCATTATCGATTTTCATGCAGGCTAAGCCGCTCACAGAAGCTATACTCCATTTGCGATAACATTAGTCGTTTAAATTAGCCCATTTTAGCCCATGTAGCAACGTAGCAATGTAGCAACGTAGCAATGTAGCAACGTATCAATGTAGCAACGTAGCAACGTAGCAACGTAGCAACGCTTCGCTGGTACTGCGGAGTGCAACAGCTAGCGCTGCAGCCTCGCGGTGTGAGGCTTGAGAAGCTACTCACATGTCGTGCGTACTGCGTGCGGTACACTCTGTTGGTGAGCGCGTGCTTGACCAGCGTGTACACCTGCGCGTGCAAGAAGTTGTTGTTGGGGTAGCGGAAGAACATGTCCACCAGCACGCCCGGGGTACCTGCACCACACATTACAATCTGAATGACAATCAGCACTTTTTCAACGACGAAAGTTATAAAAGACAGCTTTTAAAATGCCTCCTCATACGCTCATAACCACTTTCTGATGTATAGTATGCCAGGGGAGAAGTGGCGAATTATACCCTAACATTTCAGATATCTCAAGAACAAGTTCTATGAAACTGAATTATGTCATAGCTCGTCGTGTGTCCCGCATAGTGTTAAGATAAGTCTGTCATCGAAAATTGCTAGATCATATTAGGCACAAAGTCCCTGGAGCTGTCGGTATATGCAAGCCTTGCGCAGTACGTACCGAGAGTAAGCATGGTGGTGGGCACCTCCTCCACCTCGGACAGCGCCAGGTGCGCCAGCAGCGCCGCCACCTGCACGCGCGCCAGCCCCACGGCGCCGCCCGGCGCGGCCGCCTGCGCGCACACACAGTTAGACATCCCATCTATACGTGGACTATACGATATCTACAACCTAGGGGTCTTCAAGTCAAGAGTGAATAGGTTACTTCTAGGCAAGCGTGTTTCGGCTTCGACCACATCATCGGTCACTATCACGTGAAATAGCGATCAAACGTGAGCCCATCGCTAATAAAAAATAAAAAAGACCTCTGTGACATACAAAAACGCCGGTTTAATCGCTGGGGAACAAATGTTGCCTATCTTCGGGTAAAGTATTGTGTCGTGCAACGTCTTCTCGACTTGAGATCCAATTTCGACATCATTTTCGGCAATAAGCATCCTCCAAAATAACTCAAATAAATTAGGATCAGGTGTGCGCCAATGACTCACATGTGGAGGTTTAGGCTGCGGCTCGCTGGCAGGGTCGTGCAGCAGCGCGTGGTGCAGCAGCGGCAGGTGCGGCGCCACGGCCAGCTCCACGCTGCTGCGCTCCTCGCAGGCGCCGCCCCGGCCCGACTCCTCGTCGCTCGACGCCTTCTTCATTCTACTGTCAAACCTTAAGTTGTGGGACAGTGTCAAAAACTAATAAAAAACAAAAAACTAATCTATATTCTGACAAATAAATAAATTCTAAATAGTAAACAAATAAGACAAGGAATAAAGGTGGCTAGAAAGATATGGGGGAGGACAATATAGGCTAAATTAAAATAAAACAAATTCTGAACAAGTTCATTTACAGTTTAGCATTCCACAAAGGGGGAATTGCAGAATAAAAGGTGTGTAAACTGTGGTGAGACAGTAGGCGCGCTGTAAATCAGCGTTGTGGCTGCTGCACACTGCTCAACATTTGGCTGAGCCCACTCCTTTGGCCAAAACTATATATTTTTTAAATTATGATTGTTATAGTGTTGCCAGTGATTTTTCTTTCTTAGAAGTTTCAGCATTAGTGTTAGTTGTATTTGCGACAAGTTTAGTGGCTACACTCACAGGATGGGCTCGTGCATGAGTAGCGCGCGCAGCACCTGGCAGCCGTTGACGAGCGCGTGCGTGCGCGCGTGCGGCGCAGACGTGAACATGTGCGCCAGCAGTGCGCGCACGCCCGCCTCCGACTGCAGGCGCGTCACCAGCGCCCAGGAGGTGCGAGGTCTGTGGACCCGCAGAACATAACGCTATATTTAAAAATTGACGCGGGAAATATTACAATGTGACGTCAGTAAAACCAATTGGTAACGATCTACATGCAGAGCTGTGTTGTATACCTGGTGGAGCAGCCCTCCCCGGCGCACCCGTTGACGATGAGGTCGCACAGCAGCGCAGCGGCGTTGGCCGACGCCACGGCCGACACGCGCGCGCGGGCCTCCGCGCTCAGCCCCCGCCCTGCCGCCGGCGCAGCGCCCGCGCCGCCGCCGTCTGCTGCCACTGTGCCGCCCGCTCCTGCTGCGGGGGCCTCTGTGCTGTTCTCCACTTTTGGTGAACCTGGCGATTGAACACCTTCGTAAGAAATTAAGATCTGCCCTCAAAACCATTCTCTAAGATTATAGCATTCGAAATGTGGTGCTGGAAGCGGATGCTCAGAACTTCAAGGAAATAGCACATTGTGTCCGTCCTTTCGATATCTAGACCCGATTGGCTACATTGTATTATTATTATTTTTTCGTCTATAGGCTTGCGCGTGACCACTATCTCACCTAAGCGATTGACTGGCGATAAGACGTATTTCGGTCATATAATGCGAAAGGGAATGAAAAATACCGAAGGAAAGACAGCACAAGACCGGTTGCCGACAGTCTAACAAACTTAAAGTTACATCCGCAAACAAAAATATCAACAGGTGGTGATGGGAACTTTGGAGTTAGACCAAAGTCGATGGAAGCCGATTAACCGGAGGAGGCAAACATTTAGTTTCACAGTCATCATCATCATCTTCCTGCCCTTGTCCCATGTTACTTGGAGTCGGCGCAACACGTTTTCTTCTTCCACACCATCCTGTCCCCTGTCACGCTATCACTGACTCCCATGGAGCACACAACCCGTGGAGAGAACGTGCGGGGGCTACCGAGGGCGCCAAACGTATGCAATATCAAGCTTATGCGGCGAAATTTTGGGCAGTCGCAGCATCTGTAAGCTTAACGTACGAACGTCACGCACTTCCGTCTTTAAAACAAATAAAACGAAAAGTAATGCCTATTTGTGCAATAAAACGGTGTGGGAAGTGTACTACTACTTCAAGTTGCACAAAAGATGGGAAAACATTTCACAGTTTTGTGGTTTTCTACTCCATTTAATCAATTTCATTAAGTAAAATCAAATATATTTATTTCTGGATGGTTCACTTTGCTGTCTCTTTCTGGTACACTGATTTGCACATTAGCAGTTGCCTCTTTTTTTCTCGATAGTGCTGTCTCGATCACGAGTTCACGACGATTATATCGATATGTAAGGCTCCAAGACTAAAACGCTCGTCAAGCGCAAAACACACTCAGTGACTTTTTGAAAACGGCCATTATAAAATACTTTCTAAGTTGCCGAACTTAATAAGAACTGCAGCTGCGTATGTTCTTTTGTTTGTTAGCCCGTATTTACCTTATCATACATGTTTATTATACTTACCGAAGATTCTAAGTAATTCGTTCTTTTTTATGTCTGTATACCAAAGAAATCCCTATACTATTTATAAGTTAAACAATTACCGATATCGATATTTTTTTAAATTATATTATGGAATCCCTAGAGAATCAGATGTCATTTGGTTGTCAAACTATCACCCAATCACAGCGGGAGAAGCTTACCTCTGCCCCCGCTGTTTCTTGGTGACTTTGGTTTAGAACAAAAACGTGCCGATGCTCTCTCCACGGGTTGTGTGCTCCATGCTGACTCCCTTTTCCTTCATATCACTCCTCACACACTCCATCCATCTCTTCTTTGACCGTCCTCACCCTCTCCATCCATTCACATTTATATTTATAACTCTTTTAGTAACATGCGTTTCATCCCTCCTCATCACATGACCATACCAAGACAGTAATAGCTAAAATTTAAAAAAAAACCTGTAAATGTCAACAAATCAATATGATAGTATGAGCCGAAATGGTTTTTCAGCGTGAAAACTTAATCGATACATTTTCTGCGTTCTCTGATCACCTACTTAACTATCAAATTTTCAATCTGGATGCTTGCTGAAAACTCTCCTCTTAGCTGGACTTCTCATTAGGTGTCTTCATTTCTAAAGGTCGTGCCTATATTGCAACGCTTTGCCAGAGTCACTAACGAGCTTAGTTGGACTACAAACTATAAAATCATTTCAAAAACATGTGGTAGATCAGGTCGCACCTTTGTCAGCATCAGTGTCACTCTGTGCGACGTCCCCCTTGTGGTTGGCGTCTGCCTTCTCGCTCGGCTCGTGCTCCGCCTTGTCGGCGGCCGCCAGCTCGTCCGCCACGTACGTGCCGCACACGATCTGGATCAGGCACTCCAGGAACTGGTGCTCCTCTAACCACTAGAATAGGATAGAATATATTTACACCAAAAAAGTTACAAATCTATTTTACAAATATCTTAATGACACTGTGAGCTAAATATATTAAAAGGAACCGTGTACTTAACGACTGTATTCGCCGAAGGGTAATGTAGAGCTGCAGCTATACTGCTCCCAGTTTTAACAAGTTATGTTAAAGCCCCATGTAATAGAAACATGGAAAAACCCAGGAGCTTATTATGCTCAGCACTCAATGTGTACTCAACATTTCATTAATTTGAATACAAGACAAAATATAAAAATTTTGTGTTCATCGGGTATGAACGAGAAAAAAACACGACGAATAGACAAAATTTGTATTACAAAAAAGATCATTGGTAAGATAAACGCAAGCACGCCTCTAAGTACTAGCAGTGTTATTGGGTTCTTTCATTAAAAAAATCTCACTAAGCCACAAGCTCACGCCATATTGCAATCAACACACAGCAACAGCTTAATGTAGAATAGAAAGACAATTAAATACAAATATTTGGTGACCTAATTGCCGATAATCTCACGCGAAAAACACAGCTCCAATCAAACATTAGGATTGTATTACAAACACCTAATTAAAGTACATCGCACCTTGGTATGTACACCAAGTGGTATGTAGATGACCACATGACGCGCTCGCGAGTGGTAGCCCAGCTGTTAGAACAGTAACGCCACTGTTCTGTGCTGCCCTACTTCGGCCACACATTGTGCGTATTTGTAAACTTTCACACACCACACACTTGTTACTTGTGTGTTCAGCACATTCCCTGTCGTCACATACATAGTCTATTATGAACTTAATTTGCACACGCTAAAAATATGACTAATTCAGCAAATATGGTAAAATTTTCGTGAATTGCTATGTATGTGAATCATATTTATAATTTTCGAGACAAAGGAGTTGATTACTCACAAGTCATGACATCGATAAAGCGGCACATTGAACCCTAACAAAAATAGAGACCCCTCGAGAAGTCAACGATAAAGGAGCTGATCAATTCGATACGTATGATGCCCCTTGAGTGCTAATTAGCAGACACAATAGAAAAAACAAATGTCATTTGCCGATTCGGCGATCTTGACTGTTACTCTACGTGGGCTTCTAACACGTATGTCAAATTTCATAAGTGTATGTATGTTTGTTTCTATGTATTTATGTTTGTCCTCGCATTTCTCCGAAACTACTTATTGGAACATGATTATTATGTTTGTGTTGGATTGAGTATCTCTCAACTTGAATAGAAAACTTGGGAATAGTGCAAATTTCATCAAAATCGGTACACAATTTTCAAGATATGGAGCTTACAACCGAACTCCCTTGCGGCAAACAGCAAGAATGTGTAATTTAAGTTATTATGGGTATTTTGATAATCCTGTAGGTTCCTTACTACAGAACTTGCTCATTTTTAGGGTTCCGTACCCAAAAGGTTAAACCGGGACCCTATTACTAAGACTCCGCGGTCCGTCTGTCTGTTTACCAGGCTTTATTTCATGACCCGTGATAGCTAGACAGTTGAAGTTTTCACAGATGATGTATTTCTGTTGCCGCTATAACAACAATTACTAAAAACAGAATAACATAAATATTTAAGTGGAGCGCTCCCATACAGCAAACTTGTATTTTTTTGCGATAATGTTACGGAACCCTTCGTGCGCGAGTCCGACTCGCACTTGGCCGGTTTTTAATTATGTTGTACTAAAACTAAAAAGAAAAAACTATAAAAACTTTTTACAATAAAATTAACAGTCTTCAAAAGCAGAACTCTAAAAAGTGCAAAATAACTTTCGTTTCGGAAGTCGGTGGCCTTGGTATCTCTTGTTTTTACCCGACTGCCGAAGGAGGGTAATGTGTTTATCAGTCTATGTATGTATGTATGTATGTATATATGTATGTATGTATGTATGTATGTATGTATGTATGTTTGTTCCTATGTGGCGTTCCAGAGACCAAACGCGTTGGCCGATTTTGATGATTCATACGTCAATCGATTCGTCTTAACCCTGCGAGTGTCATAGGCTACGTTAAAATTGGACAATAGAAAAATGGCGGATTTTGGGCGCCATATTGTGGGGACCCAAATTTTTTTTTTCTTCCAAACCCATTGTGTGGAGTATCAAAATAAAGGGTTTTAAGAGGTGATTTCAAAAATATATAACACTTATATATTTAAATGTATCTAATTCGAAAAAAAACTTAACTAAAAACTTATAAATAAAAAAAGTTAAATCAAAAAATCAAAAAACCCGACTGCTTCAAAAGCGAACTAAAAAGACGTAAACAAGGAAAAAATCATGCTGTGCAGGCGGAGGATACACCAGATTTTGGTCAGCCAGCCCGCGAATATGTATCCTCCGGCTGCACAGCATGATTTTTTCCTTGTTTACGTCTTTTTAGTTCGCTTTTGAAGCAGTCGGGTTTTTTGATTTTTTGATTTTTATGATTTTTCTAAACCGACTTCACGTTTTTATTTTATATATTTTATTATCATCTGATGGTCGGAAGTAGATACAACTGCTAAAGTTGTGGTGAGTTCGATCCTCAGATTTGGCAGTGTTACCGGGACATTTCCATTATGAATTGGAATTGATTGAAATTTGTTTGAACTAAACATTTCTGCCTATCCCTAATGAGTATATTAGAGAAAGTTTGAAAGTGACGTCAGAGACACAAAAGTTTAAAGGGTCTGTCCTGGTATGTTCAATGTGCTGAGGAGGGATGAAACGCATGTTTATAGAAGAGTTATGAGTATGGAGAAGACCAATATAAAGATGGATAGATTTTGTAGGGAGTGACATGAAAGAAAAGGGAATCAGTAATATCGTGACGGTTGACAAGACGGGATGGAGGAAGAAAACGTGTTGCACCGACCACAAGTAAAGTGCGTTGACAACGTGACCCGCACTTCGCACGAAATTCCTTCCTCGTGCCGCCTGCACGTAAATATGTCTATCACGATTATCTCGGCTCATCCGCACAAAGAGGCGCCACATGTCGCCCCATGTAAAGCACAACATAACACGAGCAGATTATGTTCCTCAGATAAGCAGTCATTGATATCACCACTATATGGTTCACGATTCTGCCGGCTTTGTTTCTGATTGCCTTTATGTAATGATAGGCTTGATGCATGACTTATTGTATTACCATTGAAAGTAACAAACAATCGATTTGTAAGGCTTCCTAAATACGTAGGTAAAGGCGCAATCCTTGACGCATCTAAAGATACTGCTTACAAATAGACAAAACAAGATAAGTAATAAGAAAACTAGTTTGCAAACGAACAACCTTCAACTTGTTTACAAGCATGTGCAGGTGAAGAAGTGCCGACACCCATGACAAAAATAATTTGCTGATGGTCACTGCAATAAAAATTAATGAAACCAGTTTTTATTATTATTTTCTTCAGAAATTATTTTCGACTAGCTGCCGCCTGCGACTCCGCCCGTGTGGTATTAGTTCTTCTCTCAATATATTTACAAACTAGCTGTGCCCGCGGCTTCGCACCCGTCAACTGCCTACCCTACTTACCTACCCACCTACGCCTCACCTACCCTACCTACCTACCCTACTTACCCAACCTACGCCTTATTTACCTTACCTACCTACCCTGCTTACCCAACCTACGCCTTACCTACCCTACTTACCCAACCTACGCCTTACCTACCCTACTTACCCAACCTACGCCTTACCTACCCTACCTACCCTACTTACCCAACCTACGCCTTACCTACCCTACCTACGTCTTACCCACCTAACTACACTACTTACCCAACCGACGCCTTACCTACCCTACTTACCTAACCTACGCCTTACCTACCTACCCTACTTACCCAACCTACGCCTCACCTACCCTACCTACCTACCCTACTTACCCAACATACGCCTTACATACCCTGTCTACCTACCTACCACAGAATATTATTTAATCTAGGGAGAAGAATATCGACTTCGTACAAAAAAACCGGCCAAGTGCGAGTCGGACTCGCGCACGAAGGGTTCCGTACCATTATCGCAGAAAACGGTACAAAAATCACGTTTGTTGTATGGGAGCCCCCCTTAAATATTAATTTTATTCTGTTTTTAGTATTTGTTGTTATAGCGGCAACAGAAATACATCATCTGTGAAAATTTCAACTGTCTAGCTATCACGGTTCATGAGATACAGCCTGGTGACAGACAGACAGACGGACCGCGTAGTCTTAGTAATAGGGTCCCGTTTTTACCCTTTGGGTACGGAACCCTAAAAAACCGGCTAAGTGCGAGTCGGAATCGCGCACGAAGGGTTCCGTACCATTATCGCAAAAAACGGCAAAAAATCACGATTGTTGTATGGGAGCCCCACTTAAATATTTATTTTATTCTCTTTTTAGTATTTGTTGTTATAGCTGGTGCCTACACTTATGTATGGAAGTGAAGGTTGGGTATGGCTAAAAAGACATGAAAGTAGGATTAATGCAGTAGAAATGCGCTCCTTGCGGAGTATGTGTGGAGTAACTTTAAATGATAGATTGAGGAATGAGGTAATAAGACAACGTTGTGGTTTAAAAGAAGATGTAGTGACTAAAATTTAAAAGAGTATGCTAAGATGGTTTGGCCATGTTGAGAGGATGAATGAAAGGCGATTAACGAAAGGTATTTACAAGGCAGACGTGAAAGGAAACGCCGGGAGGGGACGCCCTAGAAAGACATATTTAGACCTTATAGGTGATGTTCTTCAGAAAGCCCAAGTGCGCAGTACCCATAACCGGCGTGTGTGTATGACTAGATATATGAATGTGTGTGAAGCAAAATAAGTATGTAAGGATCGTAGCAGGTGGCGTTCTGTAGTTTCTGCCTACCCCCATGGGAAAAAGGCGTGAGTTTATGTATGTATGTTGTTATAGCGGCAACAGAAATAGATCATCTGTAAAAATTTCAACTGTCTAGCTATCACGGTTCATGAGATACAGCTTGGTTACAGACAGACGGACCGCGGAGTCTTAGTAATAGGATCCCATTTTTACCCTTTGGGTATGGAACCCTAAAAAAGTAAAGACAGTTTTGCTGCGCGCCATCTAGCAGCACTCCAGAACACTACACCGAAACGAAAACATAAAAAATACCTATCCACAGCTCGGATTCGAACCCGGAACCTTGGGCGTAGTAGGATACCGAGTTTATAATTAGTCTATTCAGACGCCAGTAGCGGCGGAAAAATTACGAACAACATTGCACACACGTCAACGTCATCATTGACATCATAAAACGTATTTTTTTGTCTCGTGCGTTAGGTCCTTAATTATTAATTTTACTCTAGCCACACCTGAAATAGCCCTTGAAGGTATGTCGTTGATTTGAAGTATAGAGTTGACAACACCCCCTGCCTACCCTAATTGACTTGCTACTTGCTACTTACCCTTCCTTCCTACCCATTTTTTTCAAGTGTCATTCTGCCGCGGAGAACATTATTACCGCCATTCAGAAAAAGACGTCAAATGCACAACGCCATCTATCGAATACCGAGTTCAACTGTCCGAGTATTTGAATTGTGTGTGTCAGAGTTCAGACATGGCGTGTGTTGTGATAATTTACACGAAACGACGGAAAAAGACACGCCTGGGCCTTAGCAGCATTGAAACTGACTAGATTGGTCTGTTACTTTGTGATTGTTGTTATTGTGTTGTCTATGTCGAATAAATGTTTTCTATTGTTATTGGCCTCACCCTATTCGGAGACTGCCTCCAAGGACAGGTTCAAGCACTTAACCATGGCCTCCCGGAGAGACCAGATCTCAGGCCCAGTAGTCCGTGCGCCGGACACGTATCATCTCTCAGAAACCGTGCTGTCGTCTGCGTACCCAAAGGTTTCGGGTTTTAGAAGGTCATTAATGTGCAGCAAAAACAGTGTAGCCGAGAGCACCGACACCTGAGGGACTCCAGCGTTAATACCTAACTGACCGGACGAGCAGCCATCGATAACCACTCGGATGGACCGATCCCTCAGGAAGTCAGCAATCTAGTCACATAGACCACTAGACAGACCGAAGGAAGGAAGCTTACCAATAAGGCTCTCATGCCAGACCCTGTCGAAAGCCTTCGAGTTGTCAAGGGATACATTAAGCGCTTCCCCATGCCTCTCGATGGCCTCACTCCAGACATGAATGAAAATAGCATACGCTAGAAGATCCCCAGTTGACCGATTTGTATTGGCGGTCACTGAGGATGTCGTTGTCTTCTATGTATGCCAGGAGCTTATTGTTCAGCACACGGTCCATACTCTTACAGAGGACGTTACCGAGATGGGTCTGTAGTTGGCCGGGCCAGCCCGACTACCCTTCTTGGGCACGGGCTGAACGATAGCTTGCTTCCAAGCCTTCGGCACCTTTCCAGTCACAATCGAAACGCGACATAGGCGTGTCAGGATCGGAGACAATTCATTCGTACAAGTTCTTAATACAGTTGCCGGTATCCCGTCGGGGCCATTAGCTCTGAAGTTCAGACGCGAAGTTTCGGCAAAAAGGGATGCAAACAAGTTTGCCTAATCCTCGGCGGAGTGGGCCAGTGACCCGTCGGGTCTCAGCAGTGTGTAGTGAGGGGCGACAGAAGTTTGATTCAACCGTCATAGCCAGGAACCAAAACGCTTGGCTACCAGCAGGGTATGAAGCTAGTTTGTGCCCGATTCTGCTAATATGGTCAAAACGTGCCCTTTGTATCGCCTTTTTGTAGGACTTGGCAGCCATGTTGAAGGCTCTCTTCTTCTGAGTTACGTCATTTTCCTTGTGCACTCGAGCGTCAACCCATGCCAGATAAGCCTTGTGTTTAACCGCATTTGCGCGGTTGCACTCGGCACCAAACCATGGTCGGTCACTCAAGGTGGTGATGGACTGCAACAAGGATCGAGTGCAGACCTCGGATGTTGCTGAGGTGCACCTTATGTGAGAGTGAGTGCTGACGCTGTTCAGCTTTTCTCTTTTTGTGTCTTGGCATTATTGCTGTGAGTGAAGGAAGGTGAGGAGAAGAAAGTGAGATGAGGTTCCACGCTGGCAACCTTTAGACACGCGCAGACAGGATGCCATCATTGGGGGACTAGTCTGGAGACTGCGGGGACGAGCCCCCCCAGGAATGTCCATCGGGCACTCTCATCTGGTCGCCAAGATGTAAGTGTAAGTATGTCTGTAAGAAGGCAAGATAAACTACACATTACACTTGACTTGATTGCAATTGACTTTTTTGGATAAATCCTTTACTGCTCAGGCTAGTCGTCTTTGGAATGCATTGCCAGATCCAATCAAACGTTCTCAGTCATTGCCTGTGTTCAAAAGACTCGTAAAGGAACATTACCTGTCACTGTCTTCGTCTTAACGTGTTGATTTGTGATTGTGATTATCAATATGTATTTTTCCAACAAGAACAATGTAACCAAATACTTGTAAAACACTTTTTTTTTAAAGAGTAAGTGTGGAGTTTCTTGACCGTTCTTCTCCTTAACAAGCTACATTTCCGAACGGACGGTGGAATCAATTATTATTACTTTTTAATTTAATGTTTTTTCGACGTTCAAAAGTGTCGCTTAATGGCCTAATTGAATAAAGAAATTTTGATTTTGATTGATTGAGTCATTCATTATTCTTTTTTATTGCCATTATATTTAGTATGTATGTATATATTACATAGCATATGTATTTATCAGTGTATCTACCACCAATGACAACCCTACTTCAAGTCCAGACAATTACTGTCCATACCAGGTTGCCTGGAAGAGATCGCGGAACGCGATAAGGCCGCCCATTGTATTTGTATTAATTTTAAGTTTCTTTTTATAATTGTATTTTAAGGTGTACAATAAAGCATATAATAAATAAATAAATAAACTTGTTAATAACTAAGACAGCAAAATTAAGTCCGACGTACACGATGTTTGTTATGATTATTAAAATGAAACGCGTGAGCGCGAGCCGCCGTTCATTTTTTTGTTGCCGCTCCGCTTAGAAGCTTCGGCGAACGCACGGCGCGCGGCACACGTTTCGGTTTGGCAACGTCGCACCAGACGTTGCTGGATTTTAGCAAAATAACGCTGTTAGTATCGCTATTTAAATACCGGTAAATCCTGCGATTTAACGTTATAACGTTATTTAACGTAACTAAACGAAATGTTTTGGTACTTTTACAGGTATTTTTTTGGTAACGGTAACCGTCCCTGCCTATAAGGTCTATGTATGTCTTTCTAGGGCGTCCCCTCTCGGCGTTTCCATTCACGTCTGCCTTGTAAAATACCTTTCGTTAGTCGCGTTTCATTCATCCTCTCAACATGGCCAAACCATCATAACTTACTCTTTTCAATTTTAGTCACACGTAGTTCTATACGCCAAACGTCGGCCACCCCCCAATGTTCGGCCGTCTGCACATTTTCAGTTTGCGTTCATTCAAAATGTAATTAAGTGGCAATTCGATTGGCAAAATTGTTTGCCAATCGAATTGCAACCTTAGTTCATACTCTATATGTACAAACCGTTTCTATTCGATTACGTTACTCACTCTTCGCACACTGATCGTCAATAGCAAATGCGCCGTTGCAGCATCACATTACCAGTTAAAGTAGCTTACTAGCTGTGAATACCCACACTTCGGGGATTGATATTACAACGATAAGAACTTTATTTTTTGGGTTTTAAGCTTTGTTATCACTAAAAAGTTTGTTTTACTATATTTTGAGATATTTTTTCAACGTTTTGCGTATTGTTTTTAGGGAAAAATAGAGGGCCGCCATTAGAATACCAATTTCGACTTAAAACCGGATTCTCGGCCGTGACCGACTTAAAGGGAATGCAGTCTGTTTTATAAATTCCGATTCTACCAATTCCATTGGCTTAATAAGAGAATTTGCAAAGTTTATAGGCAAATAAATCAATTTTACGTTTGATCGTCAAATTCCGGCCGGGGTGATATTAGTTGAATCTCGAGAAATAAGGTACATGAAACAGGGGCCGACATTAGAAATATTAAAGATCATAATGTCGGCCAGCCTCGAATTATAGCGTCACTATACAGGCTGATTACATTTGTATTTTGTCATTGATTTTGTGAGTAGCAAAATTTTAATTTATATATCAAACTTATTTTCTCAATATTCATTATGTGTTATTATAATTTATTAATATTATAAAGAAGATAAGTTTCTTATCACAAACACATACTTAGTTATTATTTAATTTGATTGTGATGTTTTACTTTATTATAATTATAGTAACATTGTTTAAGTGCAAATCAAAAATATCTTTACTATTAAACAAATACAAATGTTTACTTAGTGTGATATTAGACTGCAGCCAAAACAAATCATATTAATAATATTTTTCATTGTTTTAATTTAAAAAACCATTTATATCTGGCCGACATTAGGGAAAAACGCGACCGACCAAGGGCCGTGAACGGCCGACTTTAGGATTTTTTCGTTCTCGATGCATTTAAACCTTAATACTTTTTTCTTTTAGTAGAAATGTGTTTTCTTCAGATGGTTATAGCCTATGTGTTATTCTGATGTATCTATCTATATATATAAAAATCAAATGCTGTTCGTTAGTCTCGCTAAAACTCGAGAACGGCTGGACCGATTTGAATAATTCTTTTTTTGTTATATTCGACAGAATACAGGGAAGGTTTAAAAGCAAAAAAAAAAAAAAAAAAAAAAGTTTGGTTGGATAGGGTAGGTAGGTAGAGTAGTGTAGTGTAGGTAGGGTAGGGTAGGGTAGGGTAGGTTAGGGTAGGGTAGGGTAGGGTAGGGTAGGGTAGGTAGGTAGATTAGTGTAGTGTAGGTAGGTAGGTAGGGTAGGGTAGGGTAGGGTAGCGTAGGGTAGGGTAGGGTAGGGTAGGGTAGGGTAGGGTAGGGTAGTGTAGGGTAGGGTAGTGTAGGGTAGTGTTGGGTAGAGTAGTGTAGGATAGGGTAGTGTAGCGTAGGGTAGGGTAGTGTAGGGTAGTGTAGGGTCGGGTAGGGTAGGGTAGGGTAGGTAGGTAGGGTAGGATAATGTTTGATGTTTTTATGGCAAAACAAAGTTTGCCGGGTCAACTAGTAAGCTATATTTCTGTAAAGCTTCATCAAAATCCGTTTTTTAGCGCGAAAGGGACATTGATCCATCCTCACAAACTTTCACGTTTATAATAGTAGTAGGAAGTAGGATATCTACGAGTATGTACTTATCTTTTAATTCATGTCAATATGTTTATACGATTGGTTGTTGATGATTGTGTTTAACAAGCAAACATATAAATAATCATATTGCTAGCATGAGACAGGCGGTTAAACTCCACGCTTTCAGAAAACATGTGTAAATGTATCTAAGTTCCTATATTGCCCGCCTAACCTTTGCCCAAATTAATGGGGTTGGCTTACATTCAGAATGTTTGCAGCTGGATACCAGTATTTTACATGGAGCGACTGCCTATCTAATCTCCACAACCCAAAGAGAATGAGAAAGAAAGAGCAACTGGGTAACACAATATCCCTTGGCAAGACTGGTGTCAGATTTGAGGCTTCTGACTATCATAACAACAGATGATCTATAAGTGGCAGCTGGGACCAACGACTTAACAAGCTTTCCAAGGCACGGAGAAGTTTCAGTATGTCAAGAATGGTCACACATCCACAGACCGACCTTGCCAAGCGTTGCTTTACCTCAAAGATCATCAACCCGTGCGTTTTTATTAGGCACAAGCTCCTCACTAAGTTCCTACAAAAAAGTATAAAAAAGAATCACCTGACCTACCTCCATGACAGTCTTCTTGAACAGGTCGTCGAGGCGGATGAAGTACTTGAAGGTGTCTGCGATGGCCGAGGTGGACATGTGGCGCAGCAGGTTGGGCAGGAAGTCGCGCCGCGACTTGAAGAAGTCCAGCACGCGCAGGCACACTATGTGGTATAGGTAGCAGTCCTGCGGATGATGGAATGGTTATAGTAGACTTAAGTCATCGTGCCAAAATTATAAGTCATTTTCAAACACATTCCTTACTCATAATATAGCAAGCACATGTGACCTTTTTAACCGACTTTAAGAAAAGGAGGAGCTTCTCAATCCAGTTTTATTATTGTTTTTTTCATTGTTACCTCAGAGCACCATTATTTTGAACTGTCAAATTCATTCAAAAAGTTGGCTATATGTTCTGGGAAATAATAAGGCATAAGTGGAAAGTTATTGATAGGTATACTAGGTATAGTACAAGAATAATTATTTACAGAAAACATTTCTAACACTTCTTCTTCTTCGTTTTGATGATTCCAAATTAAATGTATTTGGACCAGAATTCAGCCTTGCAGCATTTGCTTTGTAAAGGTCTTTGAGGGTGTAGGTAGATGTTGTTTCACCACTGGGGGTTTGCCCTTTGGCACCCTTTGCCCCGTGACACGAATATGGGATGCAACTAGTAACCCTATCAGCTAAAAAAATTGTGGAGCTTGAATTTTTTTTGTGTAGTTTGTTTTACCTCTATAATTTTCGTTGTTAAACAAAATAAGGGGGCATGTGGACAAGCTAGCATGCCATTATTCTGTTGTATTGTTAATTAACCAAGATGACGTCTTTGCAGTTTCATTAAACAATTGGACGTCTTTTCTACGTTCACGACAGTGACAAAGACGTAACTATTAATAGTCATTTCTTACGTAATAGATAACTAGGGGTGTGCTGAATATTACACGCCGGTTATTATTTTTGTGCATATATCTGCAATCAGCATTTAATACTTCAAGTTTTAGATGAAATTAAAAATTAACAGTGGCAGGAAGAGCACTGACTGTTGATAGCCATCTACTCAATATTTTTTCGTACCTTAGGAGGTAGTATCTTTAGTAGTAGGTCTTTCCATGTTTTTTTTCTATCACTTCTTGTTTTCATTGACAAAAACTTTTGGGTTACCATCTGTGATAGTCTTGGACTCCTCCATTGCAGTATTTATAGTTAAATTAAACTACCTGTTTGGGACTCCTCTCTAGTAGCATTTCCACAGTTTTACTAAAGTAGGAGGCCAGCAGTGGGTTCAGCGGAGGATCCTTGTTGATGAAATCGCACAGGCGGTTCATCTGCGTGGCGTCGAGCGAGAGGCGGTCGCTCAACATGGACAGGTGGCTGGTCAGCACCTCGCACGCAATGCTCGCGTGTCGGTACTGCGACGCCAGCTCCAGGTTCTTGGGGGGCTCCTCCGTTATCAACGTGATCAGCTCCGCCAGAACCTCTGGCTTTGTCAGGCTGGAATTAAACATAAGATTATGTAAGGTGGGGCTTCTTCTTAACTTTATGTTTAGAAGAAGTATACTTTCGTTTGCTGGGTTAGGCATAGAGGATCGGTCACCAAAAGAAAAGAAAGTCCTAGATGGTGAGAGTGCTCGCCAATTTAAAACAGGCTGCCCAAAAAGGAGGAGGTTCTATTTATTTATTTATTTAACCATTAATGTACACACACATAGTAAATAGACAAGAAGAAGGAACAGAAAATAGGTACAAAGGTATGCTTATTTCTATCGAAATCTCTTCCAGCATACCTGCGAGTGGAGAGTTGCAAAAAAAGATCTGTAGACACCGTGTGTAGAGGGGAAATAAAAATAAAAATATTTTGAACAATTCACAATAAAGAAGAATACAGTATAGATAATTAATATATACTCTTATATACATGCATAAGAATAAAATAAATATTACAATAATAAATACTAACTAATGTCATAAATACATAAATAATAATACATAATTATATGCAACTAAGACGGAATGGAAAGATAATGCTCTTTCACTCTCTTTTTAAAAACTGCAAGAGTTTGGCAGTCCCTAATATCAGGCGGTAACGAGTTCCACAACCGCACCTTCTATGTTCGATTGTATGTTTTTTTTTTGTTATGGATATCATTAAAACTGCTGGCAACCCTCGTTATTAACTAAATTGGCTGCTAATTCTAAATGCAAGATGATGGCAGTCAAAATTTGCAAATTTTTCGTTATGGCAGTCTCAATTGCTTTCCTAGATAGATTAAATATAAAAATGCAAGATGATGGCAGTGAAAACTTGTACATTTTCCTTATGGCTTATATTTTTTGCTTTTCTAGATAGATTAATTTATATAAAAATGCAAGATGTTGGCAGTGAAAATTTGCACATTTAATGTTATCACTGTCTTGAATGCTTCCTTGATACATTAAATATAATATATTTTTTTACTTTAGTTGCATATTCTTGAAATAGGCTGTTAACTTATTACGTAGATATGCATCCAGTTCCAGTCCAACAAACACTGGTTTAGTTTAGTATATTCCAAAAACGCAAGCTTTTTATGATTGACAAAAAAAGCATTCCATTATACCTAGTTAACTCTTCAACCTTGAACATCGTCGCCGAGTTGCCAGCTTGTCGGTTTTTTATCGGTTGCATTTCGGGGAGTGTGCGATGGAATTGCATGATTTAATTCCACCAAGCCCGTTTCATCATTGGACTACAAGATGTACGGCGATGCGCCATCGGTACATGGTTGACATCCCACCCATACGCACTAAACGTTTTGGAAATACTTTCATTATGCATACCGCTAAGGAGTGGAATTCCCTGCCGGAGTCTGAGTTGCCCGATAGCTACAATCTAGGGGTCTTTAAGTCAAGAGTGAATAGGTTACTTCTTGGCAAGCGTGCTTCACCGTCGACCACATCATCGCGGTGAGATAGTGCGCCATTTTTTTTTTTTTTTTTTTTAATCTTGCGATCAGTCTTTCAGTCTATGAGCAGATGAGTTTATTCGGATAGCATGTTAGGCGCTACTCCCAATGGAGTCTAGCCCATTTTTACAAAGTCATTCTTCTGGCTGACTGTTCTGGTCGAAGATATCCCGCCGCTTTTTAAGTCGGCGGATGCTTTCAGGTATTGTAAGCTGTCCTGCGAGCTTGTTCGGGTGTTTTAGCAGTCGGGATTTGTAATGGTCGTCATGTGCATTTATCTCCTCATTGACCATAGGAATATTGAGGATTTCATTAATTTCTGTTGTCTTGATAAACCATGGTGCGTTGGATATTTGTTTCAATATATAATTTTGTGTTGCCGTTGCACTTTCATTATGTTGGAGGCGCTGGCTGATCCCCAAAGTTGAATGCCATATGTCCAGATTGGCTTCAGTATGGTCTTGTATACTAGTAGTTTGTTATCTATCGCCAGTTTTGAGTTTCTTCCAAGTAGCCAGAAAAGACTTCTGTTTTTCAGGTGCATTTCTTCCCTTTTTGTTTCGACATGTTTCCTCCATGGGCATGCATCTTGACCGAAGGCTCACACCTTCGGTCAAGATGCATGCCCAGATATTTCACAGACTCGTGGTGTGGGAGTTGGCTACCGTTTAGGGTGACCGGGTCACAATCATGTTTGCATAGTGTAAACGTGATATGCAGTGATTTAGATACGCTGGCGGCAATTCTCCATTTGGCTAGCCATTCCTCAGTCTCATTTAGACTGGTTTGCAAGATGCGAGATGCTTGTGTTGGACATTTGTGCGAAGCAAGTAAAGCAGTGTCATCCGCGAAAGTAGCAATTGTGATCTCGGCGCTTTGTGGTAGGTCGGCAGTAAACAGAGTGTACAGTAGAGGTCCGAGGACCGAGCCCTACGGTACTCCTGCGGCAATTTCATGGAGTCCCGAGGTGGATTGGTTTTCTCTTACTTAAAATCTTCTGTTAGTGATGTAGGATTTAAGTAATCCATAGAATGAGTGTGGTAATAAAGATTTTATTTTGAAGAGCAGACCTTTGTGCCAGATTCTGTCGAAGGCCTGTTGTACATCAAGAAAGGCAGCCGAGCAGTACTCCTTTTTCTCAAATGTTTTTCTAACTGTACTGCACACTCTATGGACTTGTTCTATGGTGGCATGTTCTTTTCGAAATCCGAATTGGTGATCTGGGACTATGTTTTTCTCATTGAGAACTGGTAATATTCTATGTAGTAGAGACTTTTCGTAAAGCTTAGACACAATAGGCAGTAGACTGATTGGTCTGTATGAGGTGACATCATGCATTAGTTTACCGGGTTTATGGATCATTATTATTTGTACATATATCTGGGAAGTAGCCTACTCTTTGAATGGCTTTAAAAACTATGGTTAGGTACACAATTCCTTTGCGAGGTAATTCTTGAAGGACTTTTTTGTCAATAAGATCATAACCAGGGGCCTTATTGTTGTCTATTAGGTTTATATTCCTACATATCTCTGTGGGTGTTATTGGCTTCAAGGGTAGATCCAGTTGAAGATCTTGGTTGAGGACAATGTCAATATCACTTTCATCCGCGTTTGGCCTGGCGTCATTAGGCTTGAATACATTGATGAAATGGTTCGCAAATGCGTCAGCTATGCCTTGTTCAGTTCTAATCCAGCTCTCATTTGGGTTCCTTAGCGGTGGTTTGTGGTGCAAGGGTCGATTCAAGTTTTTACAGGCTCTCCATAATGAATAGTCAGTTGCTTTTGTAGCTGTTAGACCTTCCAAGTAGGTATCTAAAGCGCCACCATCTGCTTCAGCTATAAGGGTTTTTAGTTCTTTTATAGCTTTGTTTAGCGCCATTTTGTCATTTGGATGCCCATTTGTATGCCATACACGTCGTAGTCCCCTTTTTTTCTATAATTTTTTCCCTTTATGGCTTCTGAGTATACTTTAAATTGATGCGATCGTTCCCTGATTTCTGGAGTTCACTTCCAACAACTTTCTTGGATTACCGCAGTGAAATTTCTCACAGCAACATCTATGTCCAACTCAGTTTTCAATGGTATTTTTAAGTTAATTCCATCTTCAACACATTCGCGAAATGAACACCAATCTGTGCGCTTGTTGTATAATTTGGGGTTTCTTTCAGTATTTAAGACTAGTGGTGTCAGTAGTTAAAATTACCGGAACATGATTAGAGTTTGTGTCCAGGCTTGTCTCTATATGGTGAAAAAGACTGGATAATCCCCTTGCAATAAAAAAGTCTATGACATCCGGGAGTTTGTTTGGGTCTGTGGGCCAGTTGGTTGGATCTGTTGTAGAGATTGTCCTGAGATGGTTATCTATGCTCTTTTTGAGCTCCCTGCCTCTTGTGTTGGTAAGTCTGGAGGCCCAGTGTACATTTTTGGCGTTCCAGTCCCCTCCGGCTATAAAGCGGGCGCCTAGGGTGTTAAAATACTCATTATATTGGTCCTCCTTTAGTTTGTGTTTGGGAGGGCAGTAGATAGCAGACACATTAAAGGTGCCATTTCGGTCTTCTATAGCGACTGTTGCTGCCTGTATATGCTCAGTTTTGTATTGTGGTTATTCATAGTGTTTGATACTAGACTTTACTATTACAGCCGCTCCGGCGTGTGCAGTGCCATCTGGGTGATCAGTGCAGTAGATGTTGTAGTTCTGAATTTTAACGCTGCTTTTTGCAGTTGTATGAGATTCTGATACTAGTATGATTGAAGGAGCCTATAATTTATAAAAAAAAGGTACATATGCAACTAATTCTGGAAACTCATAAAATCATAATATAACTGTATAAACTGAGTGTACTACACAGCTCTACCGATCCCACTGGGGAGTACAAGCAATGGTATGATTTATGTTAATAACCCAAATAAGTTTGCTCAAAAGTCACGTCACCATCATAAACAAAGTTGGCTAAATACATTTCTTTTTAATCTTTAACACTCTTGCATTCTGGTACTTATTGCTTGCACAATTTAAGTGAAGCACAAAAATAACCTTTATTTGAAACAACCCTTTAGAAAAGTTACATCTGAAAATGCTTTTCATTTTCAGATGTAACTTTTCTTGTATTCTTCATGCCAATATAATGTTATACTACATATAGGTGTAATGAAATGGATTAAAGAAGAATCTATTCCAAGAACAGCCCATCACCTAACTGGTAGAAAACTCTTGTCAAACAATTTTATTGCAGATATTTATGTGACTAAGCAGAATTTAGCTGATAAGTGTTGAATACATAATTGCTTTGTTGACTAGTAATTACACCTGGCTCAGTGTAGTCAAGAATAACTCATGCATCTACACACTCTCTCTGGCACGAGAGGCATTAAATATTCAAGACCTGTTCTATTTTGTTTGGGCTTCACTAGTCAGTTACTGAACTCTAGATAACAACAGACTGGGACAGGCCATCAGATCTGTAGTTTTTGCTGATACTCACAACTGTATGAGTGCTTTGTTGTCCGCCTTACATTCCTGCAGGATGTCGTCCGCCTCCAACACTTGCGACAACGTTACATTCTGAAACAATAAGCTTACTGCACACATCCACAACATACAATCACTCGACAACAACGATACGCCCGTCTACTCGCGCACATGACATCATCGTCCACCCAGAACATTGTTTCTCATCACAAAAGGCGTCAAAAACACGAAATAATATGAGAATTCATCGTTTTAACCACTCATAACCATCAATATTTCAACAAAATACGCACCTCCTCTTTGAGAAGAAAATTTAACTCCCTAACTACGATATAGTTTCCGCTCCAAAACATAGTTAAAATTAATAAGTACAAGACGTGAAATTATTCTAAATCCATAGAAAACTTATTATTTTTTATATTTTAGCGTTCCCGAGAGTGCAACGATCCGTTTTCTTTTTGACAGTTGAGTTAGCGGTGTTGCCATAAAGTCATAAACGTTGCCCTATAAATTCAAACAACAAAACGTACAGTTTAAGAGTGAGTATACCCCTTTTGTAAATACTCTATTTTACAATACCAATAATTCTTTGGACTGGACCGGTTCGAATAATTCTTTTTTTGTTATGTTCGCCTGAATACAGGGAAGGTTTAAAAACAAAAAATAAATAATAGTTTAGATAGGGTAAGTAGTTTATGTAGGTAGGTTAGGTAGGTGGGTAGGTTTGTTAAGTAGGTAGGTTAGATAGGTAGGTAGGGTAGGGTAAGGTAGGTAGGGTAAGTAGGGTAGGTTGGGTAGGGTAGGGTAGGTAGGTTGGTAGGGTAGGGTATGTAGGTTGGTAGGGTAGGGTAGGTAGGTAGAGTAGGTAGGGTGGGTAGTGTCTTTTTTACCCATTGTTTTCAGTTTTTCGACACCGACTTCGGCAAAGAATTTAATTTTTTGCTTTATAGTTTTTTGTTCTGGAAGTCGGTTTGATTTTTTGTTAAAAAGTTTTTTATTTTTCTGTTTTTAGTTTTGGTAGGTACCTCCAATTAACATGATTAGCATTTATTGCCAAAGTACATATCATGGCGATTCCAATAAGCCCAAACACGACTAGGATACTTTGTTTTATTTGAGAGTTCCAGTACCTTCATCATCAGATCAGTTCGACGGTGCCATTTTCATCAGTACCATTTATTTAAAAGTATTTGTTTCATTATAGTCGAGATATCTTATGCCCGTCACATACTTAGCATTTAGGAGTTCCAGTGGCCATCTGTGGTCTTCTTGATCAGTTCCACTTCACCAAATGATACTTTTCGAGTGCAAATGATTGCATTATTGATTATTATTGCATTGTTTGCCTATAATATTCGAGGAGTTCCCTCGATTTCTCTAGGATTTCATCATCAGATCCTGACCTGATGACTATGGGACCAACTAGGAAGTATACCCTTTCAAACAAAAGAAGAATTTTTGAAATCGGTCCAGGCGTCTTTGAGTAATCGGGAAACATACATAAAAAATAAAGATTCCGATGAATTGAAGTTGGTTAAAAAAAGAGTCATCAAAGTTGGTTCACCTAGTAAAAAAAAAGTTCACACACAAAAAAAATATACAGTCGAATTGATAACAGTTAATTCGATTCGATGTCGCTAGGGTTTTTTTTTTCTATGTGTAGCGTGTAGCGGTCAAGGTACAGCACGGTAGGCACTCCAGTGGTTTTAAAGCTGTTGATAAAAAAACCGGGCAAGTGCGAGTCGGACTCGCGCTCGAAGGGTTCCGTACCATTATCGAAAAAACGGCAAAAAAAACACGTTTTTGTATGGGACCCCCCATTAAATATTTATTTTATTGTTTTTAGTATTTGTTGTTATAGCGGCAACAGATTTAGTTTCATCATCTGTGAAAATTTCAACTGTCTAGCTATCACGGTTCATGAGATACAGCCTGATGACAGACAGACAGATGGACAGTGGAGTCTCAGTAATAGGGTCCCGTTTTTACCATTTGGGTACGGAACCCTAAGACTATATAAATTACAGTTAATGTCTGCCAGCTCTGTTTAATTTCGATTTCTAGTGATACCAGTGGCATTAGGATTAATTCAGCACTCCATAGTGCACTGCTGCATCTCTGATTCAAAGTCAAAACGTTTATTGCGAACTTCCGATGCCTTGATTATTTATTATTATTTATTTATTATATACTTTATTGTACACCAAGATAATAACATTACATACGGAAACCTTAAAATAACAACAACATACAACAGGCGGCCTTATCGCGGTCTGCGATCTCTTCCAGGCAACCAGGTTAGGTTTGTGATCTATTTCAATAAGTTACCCACGGCCTGCGTCGCCACTTACCATGAATTTACATAACGGCGCCACTCAAACGCCTGTACAAAAATAAATGAATGTTCTTTTTTGTCGTTCCCTGCCGGGAACCGTGGGCGCAGCCACATAGATACGACGCGTTACATGTTTTGCGGTCTGCCTCTTCTGCCATGTCCGCTCGGCACATGCTGCCTCCAACAGCCTTTTTTTTGTTACGTCTGACCACCTTGCCGGCCGGACATCGGTACTCTGCCTTGAGCGCGTAGGTATTCCTTCTACTCGGCCCAGTATCACATGAGCCAGTAAGACTTACATTGGCGATCGCATAATAAGCCCGGTAAAGCTGAAGGCACGCTCCTGGTACGCGTAATGCTGATAACCGCTTGCACTTGGTGATGCGGCGTTCCTCCTTACATTACATATTTATGTCCGTGACTACCGCAGGACCCCGACGGCAATCGCTTCCATATTTGGTAAATAATTACTACTAAATTGGTACCAATTAGTACTCGAACAACAGAATTGGTACTTAAGTAGTTTTCGAGAAAATCGACTTTGAAGGTGGTCCTGCGGTAGTCACGCTCCATTCAGCAGGACCACCATGAGCGCCGAAAACGGGGGCATGCTACAGCTATTCTAAGTATACAAATAATTACTACCCATAAATGTGATCCATTTCGTAAAAAAAACAGAACTGAATCATTTTTATTTATCGAGAAATAACGACAATAGAAATAACAACGATGATAACTTTATCATCGTTGATTTTCTCGAAAACTACTAAGGTGCCAATTCTGTTGTTCGAGTACTAATTGGTACCAATTGAGTAGTAATTATTTACCAAATATGGAAACGATTGCTGTCGGGGTCCTGCGGTAGTCACGGACATTACATATTTTACTTTTTGCTCCTTACCATGCGGTGAGATTGGTTAGTGGTCAAGAACGAGCCCAGCCATAGTAAAAAAAAATACAAAGAAGTCTCCGCCAACACCACAATGAGAGTAGTGATCTTCCTACGTTCGCGAAATAGAATGCACCACGTTTCAGCGCCATGTAAATATTAAAAACTCCAGTGCAGTGCAATGCAGTTATCACACGCATTTATAAATGATTTCTGACAAAAAGTGATGAACCATAGATAGTAACTATTACCTAGTGGCGGCTAGAAAGCTGTCTCGCATCTCAGCAGTACAGGGTTTGATTCGCAATGGAAATATAGTATTTTAAATCAGGGTATCGTTTCTTACATAAATAATTTTCTTGCGGATTTTTTACAAATTTATTCTTCTTCTTAGTGTCGCTACGCTAGCACGGCAATCATTTTAATTTGTTTGGACCAGAACTTACAATTATTAACAAATTTATTATTATAACAGAACATTTTATTAATATAACAATGATCATCGCTTGGCCTGCAGCAGCTGCATGACGAGCGCCTCCGCCTCACCCACGGACAGCGAGGCAGCCGCGTCCTGCATCTTCTTCAGCTTGCGTGGCGCTCCCTCGGCCTGTGGGATGTCCTCCAGTTTTCGTTTGGTAGGCCTGCAACACATGTTACACATTAATAATCTAGCCCTACCTTGTGACATTACCTAGTTCAATGTAGAGAACACCGATTTTCTGAACATGCAAACTTAATTTGATGAGTTTGCCAATGATAAAAAAATTATGGAACATAAGTTAATCCTCACCTATGGAACTCCTGGCCTACTTCTACTACTGTAGATTCGTCGCCAGAGACACCTGATTCAACATCATCATCGCGATCTGATACTTCAGGGCCACTGCCTTGATTAGAGCCTCCACTGTCATCACTGCCATCTTTCTTACCATATACTTGATCAGGGTCAGGCAGCCACGACAGGTCAGGTCCATCAGACTCTGATTGTGATCCAAAGTCATCTTTTTCCCCTTCATCTTCATTCTTTTTATTCTTAAGTTTGCGTTTCTTTTCCTTATTCTTAGCTTTAATCTTTTCTTTTAACCTTGTCTTGTCAAACTTATCTTCTTCTTTTAACCGTTCCTCTGTCTTATCTAAAACAATACCACTATATTCCTCATTTACATTTAAGAGCTGTTTCGCTACTTCTGATTTTACATCTCTCCTCTCATCATCCATTGTCTCTCCATCCTCTGTAAACTTCATAGTTGTGTTTACTGCAATCTTCTTCTTCAGGAGTTTCTTGACAACAGCTGCCTTTGTTAAATGCTTTGTGTTGTTTTTCATTGTTGTTTGTATGTCTTCAACTGTCTCGTTGTCCATGCTCTTGACTTGCACTTCATCTGGCTGGTAGTCAGTGTCAACCACCACATTGATGTTCTTCTTCATGACATTCAAAACGTTTTCCTCATCTGTATCATTCTGAAAATCAAATTGACAGAAGGATTCCTTCTTTTTTCCCTTTTGAAGCTCAACTTTAGGTTCTTCTTCTTCACCCTGATCAGATTGTTTTTCTTCTTCACTATGATCAGACTCTTCTTCTTCACTATGATCAGACTCTTCTTCTTCACTATGTTCAGATTCTTCATCAGACCCAGTTTTAGCATTCAACTTCTCAATGGCATTATTATTTACATTTTCTTCAGCTTGCCTTTTTTGTGCATATTGAAATTTCTTCAAAAATTTTATATAAGGAGGCACTGTTAATCCTAGCGACCTTGAATATGCATCTGTATCTAGTAGTTGGACATTGAATATTTCTTTGTTTTTCATTAGGAATACTGATTTCAGATAGCTGACAAAAGCTCTCTGTGCACTTTCTTTGAGTTCTGAGCTCTCTGACAGCAAACTTTCTATTTTCTTCTGGGGTACTACCACTTTAGATGAATCAACCTGTATTTTATTAATGGGAATTTTACTTTTTTGTAGATCTTCAACTAATTTCTCCTCATGTGGCAAGAGCATCAACAGACCTTCACCTTTACCAGTAAATCCTCTAGCCGTGCGACCAGCCCTATGAATGTATGTATCCACATTTTCAGGACAGTCCATTTGAATCACCCAGTTAACAAGGGGGAAGTCAAGTCCTCTAGATGCCAAATCTGTTGCAAAGAGCACAATATTTGATTTCCTACAAAATTCATTGTAAATTCTCTCTCTCTTTTCTTGATGTAATGATCCATAGAGTGCCAGCAAGGTCACACCAGGTCTCAGTTTGCAAAACAGCTCATATATGTACTTGACTTGTTTGCAAGTAGCCATGAACACAATCACTTTTTGTTTCAAGTGGTTCTTAATGAAGGACCAAATGATCCCAATCTTTTCCCCAGACTCACAAATGATATAACTCTGTTGCAGCAAGTCGGGAGTGACAGCCTCTGCCTGCTCATGTGGAGCAATGTATGTAGGAAAGGACAAGCTGAGGCGAGCTAGATCTTTTACTGATTTAGTTTGTGTGGCAGAGAAGAGGAGAGTTTGTCTTTCAGGGGGTAAGTTCTCAATTATGGCATTCATGGTTGTCTCAAATCCCATGTCCAAACATCTGTCAGCTTCATCTAATACAAGAACCTGAAGATGACTACAATCAAATAAAGGATTCTCATCCATATGTTGTAGAAGGCGACCAGGTGTACATATCAATATATTTATTTGATCCATTCTCTTCCTCTCAAATTTCAAATTCTGTCCACCAATAATGAGACCTGCTGAGAAGTCATGCAGGCATCCTACTTTCCTCAGAGCCTCATATATCTGATAGGCTAGTTCTCTGGTGGGTGATATGACCATTGCCCCAACCCCATCCAATCTAGTCCATTTCTTACAAAATAGGTTTTCGAGTATGGGTATCAAGAACGCCAATGTTTTGCCGGAGCCAGTCTTAGCTGCACCGAGGATATCTTTACCTTGCAATGCATAACCAATAGCTTGTTTCTGTATTTCAGTCGGAGTTACATAGTTATTGTCTTTTAGCCCTCTAAGAGTCTTCTGTGACAGTGGAAAGTCTTTAAAACTTTTTATCTCAGTCGGATTTATCTGTAACATCAATTATTTAAATTTAATTTATGTTTTCTTAAAAATAAAAGATAAATCTAAAGGAACTACATAAATATATTATTTTTATTTACAATATCATGTAACGAAATTTACACGTAAATGATAAAATAGGATATTTTAAGTTTGTTATTAATGCAATGATAAAGCCCACATGGCTCTTTTTTTGAGGTTCAAGTTTATTGATGAAATTTTGTATTTTTCCGATTTGGGTCCCGGCATTAAGTAAAACCGACAATAATATTACAAGGAAATTTAAGTTTTCAGGCTGCGCATACATATTAATGCGGATAAAAATACAATTCTCACCTTGTCATACTGTGCCTGTAAATATTGTATTGCAGCATCTTCCTCTACGCTCCTTTTCTTTCTTGGCTTGTACAGCTGTAACTTCTTGCCACCCCGGCCTTGCTTTTTCTGTTCTTTTCCATCCTGTTTCATTATATTATATTCTTAAACACTGAAATCCACAAGCTACAAAGCAAAAGCATGGGGTTTGGGGTTGTCGTTGTCAGTGTGAGTGTTGCTGTTGACAAGTGTCTGTGACAGACTGACACTGACAGTTGTTATGACATTTGACTAAACGTCAAACCCTCATGCATACATACGTTGAAAAACCGTAACTATCTTGTACTTTACGGATCTGTAACACAGATAAGTATATTTACAGATTTACTTTGATAATTATAATTATTTGAAAATAATAATACTCATAAAATGGTATGTCGGATAGACAAAACACCAAACGTTCATTTCTTCTATACGGATGAGTCTATCGATAACAATATTCAAAGGAAGCACGTGCCTAGCTGTAGTTAAATAATCGACATTACGCAGCGAATCCGAAGAACGCGCATAAACAATTGGAAAGCGGTCGCGTTAGTACGCTTCTGCACTTATCAAAAAACATTTATAACTCGATAATTTTATCAATTTTAATTTAATTTGGTGTTAACTTAAATAAAAAAATTGGTAAGTAAGTTTTGGTTACATTTTTCTATGACGTTTAAAAATTATTTATTGGCACAAAGTGTTATGGGTAGGTAGTGATTGGAACGGAACCCAAGGGTATTAGGAGCGCCTCCTTTGTGTTGAATCATCCCACGGTCCATGGCAATGGCAAGTCAAACGTAGTTTCTATCGCGTGTTGTTGTTTGCTTTCTTTGTTGCGTATTTGTTTCCCGAAACTTTAAACAGAACAGAAAGAAATTCATTGGCTTTGATATACCATTTTCCTCAATCAATACCACTACGTTTGAATATAAACAAAAGCTAGTTTATGTCTTTGTTGTATTTTTTTACGTAATTTATTTTATAAAATTAATTACTTACGAGGTTTATTGTTAAATTGTCCAATACGGGCCATACAGCGAGTAGTCGTTAATTTATCTACCTACTCTAGTAAAGACAAAAATAAATGTTTGTACCTATTGCTCTAATATCATAATTTAAAATCTAAGTAGGTACTACTATTGTTTTTGTAATCTTTGTTTGTATGTCGTTTTGTGGCAATTATACCTATACCTTTTTCCTTTTTTTTTGTGTAAATTGTTCTAATAATTGGATGGTACCCACCCACAAAACATATTAGACTGCATTTTGTCATTACCGTGACTGCACTTTATAACATATTTCTGCAAAGACGCATTCTTCGGAAAAAAGGGGAGGTTTTCTAAATTATGCGTCCGACAATCAACAGAACAGTATACTAAATATTATTGTAATTAAGTTATCAGAGAAACTCCAAAAGATAAGGCCAGCTTTATTTATGCTTAATCACTACTTTTTCTCTTTAAATGTATCGGTTCTAAACAAAGCGCAATCGGCCGCAATGTCAGGGCTCTTACTACCTCATTAATCATTATTGACACTGCAGTTGCTCTTGCTCGCGATACAATACAAGTCCGCTGCCGTCAACGTTGGTATTCCATCAATCCGTCATCGTTCACGATGGTGACGAATTTCGTCCACTTCCCTGTTCTTGTACTTTGTACCTACGTAAGCACAACTTTGTCGTTGTGAGCAATCAGTTGAACTCCATACACTACTCCTGATTACACCTTAAATATTATTGTACCCATTAGATAACGAAAAGTTAATCACTCGCAGGGTGGGTCCTATTTACAATTTTATTGTGAAATTTTCATTACTTTTCTCAGTAAAACAGAATGTCCGTGACTATCGAGATTTTGTATTTTCTGTGAATAAATGTAATAAAAAAGCGAACTAAAAAGACGTAAACAAGGAAAAAAACATGCTGTGCAGTCGGAGGATACATATTCGCGGGCTGGCTGACCAAAATCTGGTGTATCCTCCGCCTGCACAGCATGTTTTTTTCCTTGTTTACGTCTTTTTAGTTCGCTTTTGAAGCAGTCGGGTTTTTTGATTTTTTGATTTATTTATTTTTATTTATAAGTTTTTAGTTAAGTTTTTTCGAATTAGATACATTTAAACATATGATTGTTATATATTTTTGAAATCACCTCTTAAAGCCCTTTATTTTGATACCCCACACACTGGGATTGGAAGAAAAAAAAAAATTGGGACCCCACAATATGGCGCCCAAAATCCGCCATTTTTCTATTGTCCAATTTTAACGTAGCCTATGACACTCGCAGGGTTAAGACGAATCGATTGACGTATGAATCATCAAAATCGGCCAACGCGTTTGGTCTCTGGAACGCCACATAGGAACAAACATACATACATACATACATACATACATACATACATACATAGACTGATAAACACATTACCCTCCTTCGGCAGTCGGGTAAAAATGAGATTCGTTCCGTAAACTCGGTCGTTTGTGTTATTATTTTCACAAGCAATTTCAATTGTTTATTTTTTTTACTATGAGGATATTTGCAAATTGTGGTTATTTATATTATTTGAATGTAATGGTCAACATCCTCTTTGTTGAGCTGATGACCACTAAGAGCCGATATAATTTCTTGTGACTAGTGAGTATTACCCTCACTTGTCAGTGTGGTGTTCATAGAGGAAAATAATATATCGGCAGGCTTTTATACGTATCTTTTGCAAGAGCAAAACGACAGCGATTTTTGCGCAGTAATGCTATTCCATTCAGAAGTATTAGAGTTGTTAGCGGTTTTTTTTTTAAATAAGTAGGTACATTTGACAAACAGCGGGCTATTAGCAAACTATTGTGTAGGACCTACCATACCTACACTGCAGGTATTCCGACTTTTATGACATAAAGCGTTTGACCGCTATCGTTTTGCTCTTGCAAAAGATACGTAGGTAATAAGCCTGCGGGTATGTTCTCCGGGTTCGCCCGTATTCTTGCCCTCATAATGACTAAAGGCCAGGGTTATCCGTAAGGGCTAAACGTAAACAGAAAACGCTAGGGGTAATCTGAAAGGGCTAGTGTACCCTTTCCAATTAGTTTCCCCTTGCATTTACAGTTACCAATTACCCTGGTCCGCCCCTAAGATTCCATGGCACCACTTAACTTATGTTTGTTTTATACAGAAAAAGTGTCATCATGAAGAGTATAGCAGTTTTGCTGTGCGTACTGGCGGCGGCCGTCAGCGCCGTGTCGCTGATCGACCTCGTCAGGGAGGAGTGGAGCGCTTTCAAGGTATGTCACCAGTTACTGGACGACAGGCTACATTATTAGTCCGGAACTCTGCGGGCTCGGAATTTCATTCGATTTTTAATAAGGCTGCATTAATTTTGCTATAATTAGGTTTATATTACAAAGGAAGGAAAAAATACAGGAAAACCATAGCATCAACCTTGTAGCTGAACTATATGTTGCGGTTACAAAACTAAAGTCAAAAGATAGATGTTTTGTTCAATGACATTGTCCAGCGTTATAATCGTCGTTCCATTGCAGTTGGAGCACAGCAAGGAGTACGATAGCGACGTGGAGGACAAGTTCCGCATGAAGATCTATGTGGAGAACAAGCACCGCATCGCCAAACACAACCAGCGCTTCGAGCAGGGCGTGGTGTCCTACAAGCTGGACACCAACAAGTACGCCGACATGCTGCACCATGAGTTCGTGCACACTATGAACGGATTCAACAAGACCCTCAAGTAAGCTTAACCAACTTTTCTTTTATTTGTCTTCGACGACGTTAGATTGTCTGTGCAGTTAACCAAGCTAGCTACCAAGTATTGAGAATCAAGGCATATCTAGGTAGTATAATAAATTAGGGGTAGGTTACTTTTTAGGTCTTAGGTTTAACCACGTTTAACGCAAGGAAAACTTATAACGAAAAGCAGTAATTGCGCATAAAAAGTTTGTGACTTCATCCTTGTTTGTATATAGCTAGGTACCTACTCAGTACTGTTTTTGTAAAACGTAGTCCATGACTAAACGCTGTTTAATTTTGTACCTATACAAAGAATTATTCGAGAATGATTTGATTATCACAGCAGCTAAAGTTATTTACCTATAAATTATATATTACGCACTTGACGTGGTGTTACTAGAATCTTTCATTGTTTTGTTGAACGCCTCGGATTACAGCTGATTGCGTTGTTTTTAGTCGTTTCCTTAATAGGTCATATTGATAGCAATACAAAGATAAACAAACCCTGCTTCTTATACTCGCACAGTGGAGGTCAAGCGTGTCAATGTCATTGTATTGTAATTAAATGAGCAGTTCGCGCAACTCAAAATAACCGTAACTACCGAAGAGCTTACTAAGCCTGTTTCAGGGACCTATTGTGTTGATTGATTGTTTGGTCTTTGTTATACCTAGGTACTTAACATAACTTGTCTGGCTTATTGCATCATCATTGTATGTTTTCATCCAGTTAAATCCAGATCAATAATTTAATGATCCAATACATTTTTGAGAAAAACATTACCCTGCTTCTGGGGCAGGCGGGTAAAAGTAAAAGTATTTTCTAATAATCCTAGACGTGACTTTCTCTGGCAGTTAGTCCAGTTTACTTCATTTCAAGTTTGTTCGAAGTATGCCACAGCACATCCGATGACGGTGGCTGACCGTTTTCCTTCTTCACGTGAAGTTACATTATTATGAAGTGTGAACCATTTCAAATAACTGCTTTTTCTACACCTTTTAGACTACTAAACAGCTGGAACGATAACACAACACTATTACAGTCTATGAAACTCTACAGTTTATAAAACCAGGCCGAACTGTTCATCGTTATATTCAACTAGGGTAAAGGTTGTAATCAAACAAGGGGTAATTATAAATAGTAAAAAGCTGTAGATTGCTTACCATTTCTGATAACCCCTTACACTTTACAATTACCGTGTTTAACCGACATTCGGCCAGTTATGTTTTAAAAGTCCCAGGGCTAAACGAGCCTATAACCCGGTTACAAACTCATACTCCGGTCGGCTACTGAGTAAGGCCGATGAGTAAGTATAAATGTGTTGGCACAGGCACAGCAAGGCCCTGTACGGCAAGGGGCACAACAGCCGCGCCACCACGTTCATCCCGCCGGCGCACGTGACGTACCCCGACCAGGTGGACTGGCGCAAGAAGGGTGCCGTCACCGACGTTAAGGACCAGGGCAAGTGCGGCTCTTGCTGGGCTTTCTCCACCGTGAGTATTTTTTTCACCTAGGTACCTACTGCTTATTTCAGAACAAAAACATGTCCCTTACAGCATTTTTCGGACGATAATTACGAAAGTCACCCGGCCGGCGGCCACTGGCGGCTAGTTTGGTTTAAAACGCCGCCGCGCCGGTTGTTTAACTACCAATCGGAGCAACAAAATTTGAGGAATTCGGTCTTGTTTATTTTAATTATCAAGTGCTATGAAAGGGTTACCCGTGCCAGGATTATTTTGAATAAATTGTCTTATTGCAGCTATGACGGCCCGTCTTCGAATACCCATATCTATTCGTTTGATATATAATAATTGTGAATTCTATGTTGATAACTACCACCAGTGGTGATAGACAGTTATATATCAGAAAATAATCAATTCATTAGGTACAAATACAACAGTTTCGTAGCGCTCGAGAGGAAAACGGAAAAATGTTAATTATTGTGTCATGCTCGCTTGTGCACAATTTAATCAATACGAAGTTGAGAACAACGCAATATTAAACAGTTTAATTTATTGTGTATTATAGGTACTCGCATGTTCCTTGAGATTGAATCAGATTCGCGTGTAGGTACGTAGGTACCGAGCTTGTGAGCAATAAACAAAATAATGTTATCGCTTGGTTGAACTCACGTACCTACATTGGATAGATGGATATTAGGTACACAATGATTTTACAAATATTTTGTAAACATTGACAAAAGTTTTTCATTCGAACTGTTTTGAGACTACAGCCACAACAATATTTGTAATTGAAACACCCTGTACCTAAAAGGAGGGACCCACTCATTAAAACTATTGGCGGCCGGTTTTTAGCCCCTATTGCTTAATAATTGAATTAATAGTTGACGCAATCGGAATTTGAATCGATAATCTCTGACAAGGTCGCACCGATGAGTGACGAATCTACCCTATATCGATAGAGGTGCCGTAAATCCGTACCTACGGTAGGCTATTGTGTTTTTCTTATGAAAGCTATACGATTGTAAATGGTCGATTCGTCAAACACAATATAATATCAGTAACTCCAACACTGTTTATGAAATATTATAAATAAAGTCTGTGCATAACTGCCTACCTACCTACCTACCTAGGTGCATCCTCTACTTATGCGCATAAACCGTCTTTGTCATATTATTTACTTCCTGTTGTAATAATATATTATCTGGCTTTGTTTACAAAATACCTATAGCTGACAATTAGACAGCAAAATAAAAGTTCCTGATAATTCGGGCATTTGTTTATTGTTGATATCGTATGTTATTGTCCGTCGGTCATGTGACGGATATCTGTGCTATTTCGCAGCCGTTTGCTTTGATTAGATTAGCATTTGAATGTGTAATGAGTATGAGCGGCTATCGAGTGCCTATGCCTAGGTACTATAAGTAGGTAGGTTACTATACAAGAAAACCTAGGCTTTTAGCAATTGTATCGTAATCTTTATTACAGGCTCGGTAATAATCTACAGCTACTGCTCATGTTTTTATGAATAAGTACTTATTGTATTAAATTACTTACTTATAATGGGTAACCAAATTACCCCGGTTTCTGAGGTTCCTTTTGGCCAAAGATTCTAAGTAATCAATTTGATTTTGTTTGAAGTATGTAGGTACCTGACCTTCCTAACTAGTGCTATTGGTACACCTTGTTGCTTTGAACACTGAATCCAGAATATAATACATACATACATAAACTCGCGCCTTTTTCCCATGGGGGTAGGCAGAAACTACAGAACGCCACCTGCTACGATCCTTACATACTTTTTTTGGTTCACTCACATTCACACATCTAGTCATACACACACGCCGGTTATGGGTACTGCGCACCTGGCCTTTCTGAAGAACATCACCTATGAGGTCTATATACCTATGTCTTTCTAGGGCGTCCCCTCCCGGCGTTTCCATTCACGTCTGCCTTCAAAATACCTTTCGTTAGTCGCCTTTCATTCATCCTCTCAACATGGTCAAACCATCATAACATACTCTTTTCAATTCTAGTCACTACATCTTCTTTTAAACAACAACGTTGTGTAATTACATCATTCCTCAATCTAACATTTAAAGTTTCACCACGCATACTTCGCAAGGAACGCATTTCTACTGCATTAATCCTACTTTCATGTCTTTTTTGCCATACCCAACCTTCACTTCCATACATAAGTGTAGGCACCAGCACGCTGTTGTGAACGGCGAGTCGAGCTTTCGGAGACATCGACTTGCTGGTCATAACCGCATGTATAGCAACATTCACCTTATGCCCAGCATTAATCAATACTCAATACTTTATTGCATTCCATATGTATTAAATAGATGGTATAGACATGGTAAGAGATCAATATGGACACATATTCACTCTCCTTTCCACATCCTCTTCAATCTTTCCATCCCTTGTGAACATACTTCCCAGATATACAAACTCGTTCACTTGCTCCACACTCTTATCATTTATTTTCACTTCACACTCCGATACATCGTCTTCTCTTTCAAACACCATTACCTTAGTCTTGTTCACTTTGAACTTAAAAGCTTCATTCATCACAGTTACCATGTCTTGCAACTGTTCTGCTGACGATGCAAGTACAAGTAGCACTTGATCATCTGCATAGAGAAGGCAGAATATAAAACTATAAGTATTTGATCATTGTGTTGTGTGAATAACTAGGTATTGAGGACCTCTGAAACTAGGCATTAAATTTAATATAAATTAACATTCACATAAATTAATTGTAAGTCAGCAATGACACTGTGACACATACTCATCGGAAATACAATATACTAAATTAATTACGTGTTTTCCAAGCTGTCGAGCCACAAAAGCATATCAAGCATAATGTTTTGTTCAAAATTACTCATTGACAATAGCACGGTGATTCATATCGATACCTAATTAATTCCGTTCTGCATAACTTCAGCTATAAAATTGTATTGAATGATGTACCTAAAGTACGATATTATAATACTCCCACGTTTTTATAATGTGTGTTGTGTTAAGCCTAGATACTAGACCGATCGCTGTGCATCGTTACAGCAGTGACCGGGATCATTGGCCTCCCACTCCTCAAACGAAACACTGAACTTTCTTTGATGTCCCCACACTAGTGATCTTCATTGCACACTGAATTTTCTACCATTCTGAAGTAGCTGCGCGGTACGGAATGGGGTGTACTTCTTTATTTATTAATACTTCATACAACATAAAAGTACATATGACTAGGACGTTTAGGAGGACTTAGAATCGCCGCGGGTATAGTGATCTCAGTCTATAGTTCGCTGATGGGTGTCAACATATCTCTTGCTACCTTAGGAACGATCTCAGTTAAGCGGTTGGCCTATAGCTAAGCTATCCCTTCACTAACCGTTAAAAGCTAGATTTTTCTACTGCAGTGATTTAGGTTCCTATACCTAGCTATATTCCTCACTATCTCATATGATCATTGCAAATGTTCTAAGAAGTGATGATATGTAAACATCTGTTGCAGTGCAGCTGCACTTCGTTTCAGATAACGCTGTCATTTATTCTAACCCTTGAATTATGAACAACAACAGCACATGTACATTGTACAGATGCAGTAGGTATTTATAATAATTTTCCGCAACGCAACCAAAGGAGGTGAACATAATGTGATTATTATGATCACTCACCTTTATAAGATTTCCACGTGTCGGTAATATTGCGTACAGCGTTTACATGTAACTGTGAAATAATTGAACTGAATCCATCACATTATCTTGTAATTGTCCGGACACTTGGCCTTCTGTCTGGAAAGTCCTGCTTTTTGTCAGGTCCTTTTAATTTTCGAAATGGTAATCCTAATCCCAGGAACTGTACTTTTCGGGACAAAAAGTGATAGGTCAATAATAATCAGGAATTCCAGAAATACCTCTTTATAATAACATGTCATCACTCCTGAGCAGGCAGAGATGCACCTGTAGTACACTCTATTTATAATATTAGTTTATATTTCTGATTGTTGACTGACTTTGGAACTTGTGATACAGACCGGCGCTCTGGAGGGCCAGCACTTCCGCAAGACCGGCTACCTGGTGTCGCTGTCGGAGCAGAACCTGGTGGACTGCTCGGCCGCGTACGGCAACAACGGCTGCAACGGCGGGCTCATGGACAACGCCTTCAAGTACATCAAGGACAACGGCGGCATCGACACCGAGAAGGCCTATCCCTATGAGGCCGTCGACGACAAGTGCAGGTGAGGGCTCACATGCAGCTGTTGTCATCCAACGTCCATGGCATAACTACACACACACCACACACATGGCATAGTTTCATGATATGTGTAACAGGATTCCCCTGGGGATGGTCGATGCTTTGAAAGGCCTATCTGACCATCAGTGTACATCTTTTGGTTCTAGACTGAATGATAACGATGATGATGACACTATTTTATCACTTCCTGTTCCAGCTGGTCGTCGCAGTTTTGCGCGTACCTTCTTCAGGTTAAGTCTAATATAAGCCAGTAACAGTCTCACTCAAAGAGGCATCAGCATTAAATCTAAGACCCTATTTTTTCTACGAAGAACTTTTGTTGAGATAGTGAATGTCGTGCTCAGGTACAACCCCAAGAACTCTGGCGCCGACGACACCGGCTTCGTGGACATCCCGCAGGGCGACGAGGAGAAGCTGATGCAGGCTGTGGCCACCGTAGGACCCGTGAGCGTGGCCATCGACGCGTCGCAGGAGAGTTTCCAGTTCTACTCCGACGGAGTCTACTTCGACGAGAACTGCTCCTCCACCGAGCTCGACCATGGAGTACGTATACAAACACCAAATTGCTCTTCAAAAACCCTGTCTCACTGCTGGGACACAGGCCACCTCTCTGTGAGAGGGAATGGGCCGTAATCCACCTATACAAATTTTGCCTAATACATTTTCTACCTCTTTATTTTCGATACAAAGGCCAGATTTATATTACGACGTTAAAAATAATAGAAAATTAATCATCTCATAGTAAAACAGTTGTGTGTAGCGACAACAGAAAATAAATCAAGAGGGTTTGAACTGTTGTTTCTCGATGAAGTTGAAGTGAAACACTTGTGTTGTGATTGACACGAAACCACTACTGGCTTTTACGATAAACCTAAAAGCTGACCTTTCCTTATGTTTCGATAAAAAATATACTGACATCACACTATCAGTAGATTTATTATTGGCCTACTTTATTAGCTTACCCAGACAAAGTGGGTAAGTAGGTTACTTAGGTAGTTACTGTAATTTATTTCTTCCATAATGAACACTTACTAATTTGAGTGTGCATACTAATGTAATGTATGTCATAGGTGATGGTGGTAGGCTACGGCACGGACGAGAAGGGCGGCGACTACTGGCTGGTGAAGAACTCGTGGGGGCGCTCGTGGGGCGCGCTGGGCTACATCAAGATGGCGCGCAACAAGAACAACCACTGCGGCATCGCCTCCAGCGCCTCCTACCCGCTCGTCTAGTGCGTCGCTGGTAGTTGTCACATCAATAATTACATTCTAATTGCATTCCTAAAAAAACAAAAACTTGCAACTCCAGATTTTGAGACAAAAAGCAAGTTTTCACAATATCAATGTCTAAAAATGTGTTCAATTTGAATTTAAATTACAAGGTAATGAATTACCAACAATTAAATGAAGATAATAGTTAGTAGTTGCAATGAACAACGGCATACTGATCTGGAAATGTTCACACACTTCATTGGCAAGTGAAATGTGAGAACATTTCCAGATCAGTGTAATCGTACCATCCGAGTCCGAGCGACACGTGTCATTTAGTTAGGAGATAGTACCTAAGAGTAAAGTTTATGAACTATAGTAAGTTAGCGCGGAGTTAGTGTGAAGCACTTGTGATATTATGGTTATCTACTCGCGTCATTGTAGCGCTGTTGAGCTGAATAAAAACATTTTATAAAAACATCTGGTTTCATTGTGCAATCTTTAATTAGTTAAGCTACCTTACTTAGCTAATAATAGCTTTATGTAAAATACGCCAAATGAACAATAACGACTTAATTATGTCGACAAACTCTCCATATGAATTACGCCTGAATTCCCCGAAGGCAACCCATATTTAATATGACTTATACTTACTTCCAAAATATATGTTTCATTAGTACAACATATATCTACAATATGCATGTTGTTGTTGTATTGTACCTCACTCGTTCTCCTACCCAAGTATGACATGAACAACAAAGCTGATTGCTAGTTGGCGGTGGCGATCTAGTGAAGTTCACCTTGACCACTTACATCTCAGATAAAGAGAGGCTTACATCATGCCAGAATTAATCATATTGATTCGTAAACTGTAGAAATTAGTTATGCCTAAGTTTGGAAATGGTGGCAAAATCTAAACCTACATACATCCACAGAATATAATATTAGTGTAGCGAGCCTACACTTAAAACCTCTGTCTACGCCTTCGAATCAAAAGGCGCCAACACAAAGGGAACCTTACAAAATGCAGTTTATGCTGTCTGCCTATCATATAGGGGACAACTAACTTAGCTATGTCGATGTCGCAGCTCTGTCACACACTGGGCTTTAGCGGCGCGCTGCCGCCGCTTACGTACTTTGTGCACCTAAGCTCAACCTAATTGCGTAAGTGAATTCAACAAGGCAAGGGGTTTGTCCGCCGACAATAGACCAATCACATGCGAGATGAAAGACGCGATGTGGATTTCCGTTCTTTGTTGATCGCTGTTAAACCCTTTGCCTTACCGAATTCACTTACGCAATTAGGCTGGTAAGAGCGTTTAGAAGCACTCACTCGTAGTCGTATTCGAATCTTCGTCGTGTTTTTTTTTTACGAATTACGATCATCATAAAACTAGGTATCTAATTGAAAATAAACAAGTCAATCACGAAAACGAATTACAAGTGAGAGCCAAAGATTACTATTATGCGAGAGCACTACCGCCAGCTGTTGGTGATTAGGGAAAATAACAAGTGGAAAGTTTACTGTAATAAGAATTGCAGCTCGATGTTGTTTTAGGTCTTGCGTTCAAAAGCATTCTGTGAAACGTTCGCTTAACTACTTTTTCCCCTCGCCATACCTACCTGGCAACATTTATCATCTGAACGCGCCGCCAACAACAACATGACTCACAATTAATAAACATTACGTCAGCCCAATTTTACCTATTGAATGAATACAAAACCGGAAAGGAAATAATTATGCTTGGAGGAGTCATTATTTTGCAGAAAGCTTCTGTGCAATCAGCCACAGCCGACATATATTATGTTCACTGGCGAATTTCTGCACATAAAAAGGGCGATAGTTGTATCAAGTAGTGTGAGCACGTGACGAGGGGTCGCGGCGGGGTCACTGGCCGTCGCTGCCGCGCAGCTTGCTTCGCTTCCTCAGATGAAGTAAAAAAAGTTCGTGCTCCGCCGCCGCCGTGAGAGTTTCAGTGGTTGCGCATCAAGATCTGCGTCGCAAATTGTTTGTGTGTGTTGGACATAACTTTATACCTATCAGATATTTTCCTCTTAAGTAAAGAGGTGCCTATTTCGCCGGAAACATACTTAGGTACATACCTAAGTAACTAACAGGAAAAAAACTTAATTAAAAAAATCAAAAAACCCGACTGCTTCAAAAGCGAACTAAAAAGTCGTAAACAAGGAAAAAATCATGCTGTGCAGTCGGAGGATACATATTCGCCGGCTAGCTGACCAAAATCTGGTGTATCCTCCGCCTGCACAGCATGATTTTTTCCTTGTTTACGACTTTTTAGTTCGCTTTTGAAGCAGTCGGGTTTTTTGATTTTTTTAATTAAGTTTTTTTATTTATAACTTTTTAGTTAGTTTTTTCGAATTAGATAGGTACATTTAAACATATAAGTGTTATATATTTTTGAAATCACCTCTTAAAACCCTTTATTTTGATAACCCACACGATGGGTTTGGAAGAAAAAAAAAATTTGGGCCCCCACCATATGGCACCCAAAAGCCGCCATTTCTCTATTATCCAATTTTAATGTAGCCTATGACACTCGCAGAGTTAAGACGCATCGATTGACGTACGAATCATCAAAATCGGCCAACGCGTTTGGTCTCTGGAATGCCACATAGGAACAAACATACATACATACATACATACATAGACTGATAAACACATTACCCTCCTTCGGCAGTCGGGTAAAAAATGTAATGGTCGAATAACCTAGTCTAAAAAATTCTCGTGTCACAGTGTTTTAACAAATCACCTCCGAAAAGGCTTGACCGATTCTTATGAAATATTGCGTGTATATTCAGTAGGTCTGTCCGTCTGAGAATAGGACGTAAACTATTTTCACACCCCTAAGTGATAAGGGGTATACATATAATAAGTAGGTAGGTACTCTGTGGATAAGGGTGATCCACCACAACTTTCTTTTTTTATTCGTCATTATAAAATACACACAACCCTAAATTTTCACCCTTCTACCACCAACCCCAATTTTTTTTAATAGCGATAGCTGAAAATTTAAAATGAATTTAATTATTGTAATTGTGTGGGGATGTGCTAGGTATATGACTGAAAGAGAAATGAATAGTAGGGTAGGGTAGGTAGGTCGTAAAACGTTTGCCGATTCAGCTAGTGTACTTATATTTTTATAATATAGGTTAGATCGATATATCGTTAATTAGTTAGGCATACATTACATAGGTACTGCCATGGTAATCAAGAGTGTTCGTGTTTTTGTTAACAAATTGGTATTTCGATTGCTAACAATTTTCAACCAATTTGTAAACCGTTCGTTGGTGTTCGTGGATTTAGGAAGGATTCTCTGCGGCAAGTTACAATAACTTCTTTCCTGTCTTTTTCTTGCGAGTAGGTAAGGCGCCGATTCCCTTGAGTAGCTCAGATACCCTTGAGTAGCTGATTTTAAAATGAGAATCACGCCTAAACGGCTAGTCGTAATTTATTGGAAAAATATATGATATTTAGACCATATTCTTAATAATTTCATCTGAGCAAATTTTGAGTTTTATTCGTATAACATAGTGTAATTAATTTGTAAAGTTATGTCTAAAACGGACAAAAACTCGACAATCACAACAAAACCGCTGGGCGTATTATAATGAAATCGACACCATATCAAAGACTTCTTATGACGACGACTAACGCCAACGACCTTGAGGGAACAAAACGCGCACTCGTTTCACACCCGCGCACAGAACATTTTTACTCTTAGCGACTCAGATCAAATTAAAAGTCAAGATGGAACGTTGCAAACAACAAAGTGACGCCGGTTCAAACTATGCCTTGCCGTACAAATACACAAATAACGCACTCAAGTACAAAGAAATTACGCCTTAGCTTCTCATTCCAGCTCACAGATAAAATAATAAAGCTCGACTGACAAGCTAAGGGGTAGTTTCGTTGTACGTGTGCGCGTGTAGTTGTGTATTTATACGGCAAGGCATAGTTTGAACCGGCTTCACTTTGTTGTTTGCAACGTTCCATCTTGACTTTTTATTTGATCTGAGCTTAGCGAGCACCCGCGCGACCCAAAATTTAGTAGTTTTTTGTACTTTCCTTCTTATTCTATGACTTTAAAAAAAAGCTTCAGATTAAAATGTAGATAATTAAATTGTCTTTTTTTTATTTAATTGGACTTTTGGAGGATGTTAAGTCCCACAAGCCTCCATAGAAAAGGGAGGGAGGGACCCAGGACGGCAGGCTTATTACGTATTTGCAAAAGATAGCGATTTTTGCGCAATAATTGCTCTTCCTTATATAAGTTTAAGAGTTGTTGCTTGTTTTTTTTTTACAAATAAGTGCATTTGAGAAACAGCGAGCGATTAGCAAACGATTGTGTAGGACCTACCATAACTAACTGCAGGTAATGCCGACTTTTATGATATAAAGCGTTTGATAGCTATCGTTTTGCTCTTGCAAAAGATACGTAAAAAGCCTGTGGGTGTTGTGTCTGGTCCAGGCAACAGCCCAACGGAGTCGGACTGTTGTATGTGTTCAAATCCCACCGAAAACTTTGCTTGTGCGATGCAGGATTTGTGGTGACGTCATGCATGTCATTAGTTCGTCAGTGAAGGCTTTGATGCCGCTACATCACTCCCCTCCGGAGACAGGCCGCCTTATTGCGTAATGAATTCGAAAAGGCAAAGAGTATGAAAAATCAATCAGTGCCCGTGAATCGGAACTGTATGCAGTTGTGCCCCAGTGAGTCGGAATCATTCGGGGTGATGATATCACAGTGAGTCGAGATAAATAAATCACAGAGTGAACTATAAACTTGTACGTAACCGACTCGCACCGACGATGCTATAAATCGTCACGATACGCTGCAATTAGAGCGGACAGATCATAATATGTAATGAGATCTAATTAACTATGATTGATGTATCTGTGCGTACGCTCCGGCGGCGGCGGCGGCGGCGGCTCTCGGGTGGGAGGCGTCGAGATCACATGACGGCGCCCTCACAAACAAATATTATCACATTCGCATTACAGCTGATATTATATAGGTACTCAATATGCGCGTCTGTCTACACATGATAATGATACGCCTCCCGTCCCGTGTCATTGCCTGTTTGAGCACATAGATCAGATATGAGTAGGGACGATGATGGCGCGACCTGCACATAACTTCTTGAAACTAACTGTTGTGTGGTTGTGATTACAGCCACACTGCATCGAGCAGAGATTTAATGAGTGTGCATTCTGACCGGCGGCGGCGAAGGTACGTTTACCTCCCGCGGGTAACCAAATATATAGGGTGAGTTTTTCAAGTGAGCGTGGCCAAATCCGAATCTATTTTATAGATTCGGATTTGGCCTTTTTTATAAAATAAGATCTTTCCTTGTTTTTCGTATGACCATATGCCAGAATTTGATCCTTATTAACGACTACTAGATGGTGTAATAATACAGCTTTTGTATTATTTTTTTCAAAATCAACGGATTCGATTCCTGACTAGGAATATAGATTTTTGAAAAATCCAATGATGCAGTTTTAGTTTTTATCAAAATCAACCCCATGACTTGAGTGTTTTTCACTATTCCTCATAGTTTCGGATTTGTCCATCACGCCCACTTGAAAAACTCAACCTGTATATTGTTAAACAAAGTTGCAATTACAGGAGAAAACGGTCAAATAAAAGATGAATCGACATTGATAGAACGCTTTATATTATAAAACAAAATTATGGCACTCTGTGTGCACACGTCTATGTACAGTTGTTATGTATTACTTACTATGTATGTACGAGGGGCTCACTCATTCGTAGCAAACGTTTGTTCCGACATTCATCATTTTTACAATCTAAATATGAGGGATTGTTACAAAAACAGTGTGCACCCTTATAAATACATATTTAAGGAAGATATGCTTACTCCTACCAACTCTAGTAGTTTCATACGACAAATAAATAATACTGATGACGTTAAAATACTTAGAACACACTAATATTTACACTGGGTATCTTAATTATATGTATTACTTTTAATTGGCATTCAATGTATTACAAGGTATTTCACAACTGTTTATTAACAACAAACAACGAGTGGTATTTCCACAAAATACAACAATGGCATCATTAATTTCGGGTCAGCAGGAAAGTTGCCATAATCGCAGAACAGAGACTCGATCGCAATTAACATCTATAGTAGGCATCGGTTATATTATTAACGAGTTCACGTGACATCTGAGACAATCTGAGTCAACTGTAGCCGACCCGAAACAGTTCTCCACTACGACGACAATCAAACGCTTTGTTTAGTGATTACTGATTAATGAAGCTTTGTGTTCGAAATTAGAGCGAAACGCGACCTCTGCCACTTCTACACATTGTTCCAAATTCTTATTGAATCCCAGAGATAAGGTTTACTTAAAAATGCCTAGTCCATAATTGGATTACACCATACTGTATTAATATTGCGTAATTCGATCTTAGACTTTTCGGTTCCGAATAGGTAGGAGTAGGATAGAGAAGTTAGTTGGAGTTTTGGCACATAAGAGAAGTAAATTCATAACATTTTGGCGGACTGTGATGTTGGTAAGACTTCATCTCATGTACCTTTGACAGCTCAATGTGTAAATTTTCTGGTAGCGCAGTTTTCTACACCTTGTTTTTCAAAACTTATTAGCTCAGAGCAATGACTATTTATTCTAAAGCAATTAGTAATCAATGAAACAAAATCATGTCAAGTTATTTTGACAGCCTGTATGTTTAGCAAGAAAAATAAAATAGTCTGTCTGTTAGCAAATTTTTATATTTTGTAGCTTTTTCAGAAACCGCAGTCTAGCCAGACGCCCGAGCGCATGTTTCACTATTGATACCTTCGTGCGAAATGCGTTACCTTTAAATGATTATATAGATATTATTATGCACAACAAGTTATTTGGCACTTAAACTTAGGTAAACTAACCTAACAGAAGTAACTACGAGTTGATTCCACGTTTAACAAACACTTAACTATGTACAAAACTATACAAACTGACATACCTACTGTTTTTATTTACATCATGATTGTGACTTAAACTAAATAAAGAGATATTAAGTATCTTTAATCAATCTGAATATATGTTACCGGCCAGACCCGATTTCAGGAGTCATTCCCGCTCGTCCACACCCCGTCGTCCACACTGCGGACGACTGGGAATGTTGCGTTCTGTTCGTCTACACTGTGGACGAACAGAACGCATTATTCCCAGTCGTCCGCACCTCGTTTCATGTTTAGTTTAAGAGTCAGTGTTTTTTTTTTTTAACAGTTTGGCTGCCAGAGAACGAGACACAATAGAAAATGTATTGTTTGTCGGGCATCTGGCAGTTAAGGTGTTAAATTAAATAAAAAAAAAAAAAAATAAAAAAAAAAATAAAAAAAAAATAAAAAAAAAAAAAAAAATAAAAAAAAAAAAAAATCTGTGATACAAATTACTTTGTTGTTGCCCTTAATTATTGTAAAATAAGATGATCTGTGATGAAAAATACTGTTGAATTTAAACACTACTTAGTACATATTATGTTGTTATTATATACTTTAAAAATGTTTATATAATACCAACAAAATATTAGTTAAAATATTGCCTTTTAATTATTGTAAATTATGTTGATCTGTGATAAAAACTAGAATTGTTGTTAATTATTTTAACATTTGATGATTTTAAATAAAAAAAACTTAATAGTTATGTTGTTTTTAAAGTAATTAAACCGTTAAATCATTTATTTAATTTTAAAAAAAAAAACACTGACTCTTAAACTAAACATGAAACGAGGTGCGGACGACTGGGAATGTTGCGTTCTGTTCGTCTACACTGTGGACGAACAGAACGCATTATTCCCAGTCGTCCGCAGTGTAGACGACGGGGTGTGGACGAACGGGAATAACCCGATTTCAGGCTAAACTAGTTTGTCCTAGGCAAAACCGGTTTATTCTGTGTGTGTGTTAGGATAGTTTAGCTAGGACAATGTATTTTGGGCTCAATACTTTAGGCTTTATACTATTTTTTGGCCTAGAAAGAATAGTAGTAAGTAATTAACAGTGTTTTTTTTTCAAATTCAACAGGGTCAATTCCTGACTAGGAATATTGATTTTCAAAAAAAAATTGATGCGGTTTTAGTTTTCAGCAAATCGGGTCTGTGGCTCCTTTGAGTGTTTTCAGCTATTCCTCAGTTGCGGATTTGGCCATCCATGCCCACTTGGGAAACTCGTATACCACGCAAAGGAGGCGCGAGGCAGGCTTATTACGTATCTTGTAAGAGCAAAGCGATAGCGACTATTGCGCAATAATTGCTCTTCAATACAGAAGTTTTAGAGATTTCAGCTTAGAAATAAATGCATTTGGCGAACAGCGAGCGACTAGCAAAGCAAACGATTGTGTAGAACCTACCTACCATACCTACACTGTAGGTAATGCCGACTTGTATGACAAAGCATTTGATCGCGCGTTGATTGCCTCTGGATGGCTGTTTCTTACGTAATAAGCCTGCCGTTTAGCATATGCCAAAGTAGTTTAGCCTGAAATCGGGTTTGGCCAGTAACATCTAAGTATATGACTAAAACATGTTTATCAACGGCAATTTACACCTTGACAGGGCTTATGTTATGCACTTGGATATGATTCGTATTAGTATTATTAATTATTAGAAAAAAAGAACGATGTAGCATGTTGCCTTAAATCTTTAGCTATGAAATTGCCGTTTTATTTAACTGGCAATTTTGGACTTTTACGTTTGCACTTGAGAGTTCTTAAGGTTGAACTAGCCGACGGCACGAACTATTTTGTGCGCGCGGTTAAAATGCATGCTATCTTATCCGACAACACGTGCGAAAGAAATAGATGCTGTGAAGAGTAGTACGAAGCTAGTTCGCGTACGAATTAGCACTTTTGCAAATTTGTATCGAAATGGATGATGATTTAGGACGAAAACGAGTGCGCGAAATTTTATAAACAGACCTTTGGGAGTCTAGATATCATGAAAAAACAACTAAATGTATATTTTTAAAATAACATTATTTGCATTGTTGAATTACTAATCTATCCCTGTATGGAGGCCGTTTTGCAATTTTCCTTCTTCTTATGGTATTTATTTTCGCCCAAAGATGCGTTAAAATTAGTGTTGAAATAAGGAACTTTCGACGCTCATAACTTTCAAATACATTATTTTTTAACATTTTTGTTTCCATACAGGACTAGATAATGATGAGACAATTTGATATATTTTTTTATTTTGAACGTACATCGTCAAACAGTGGAGTAATCTCTAGACTAGAATATTAGATGATAAAGTGAGTTGGCTGAAAAATCTGGAAGAACTTCGTTTAAAAGGGGTTAAGTCCCTCAACAGTTTAAAACCAATCCTTAATCGTAAATCTAAACTTAGTCCACAAACAAAATTACGTATTTACTCCACACTGGTTCGACCTTGCATGACCTATGCATCCCCTGTCTGGAGTAGTATCAGCGACAGTAACTACAAAAAACTCCAGGTTGTGCAGAACAAAGCACTTAAAATAGCATATAACACACCTCCCTACACAAATCTAACAAAGCTACATCATCACATCAAGTTTCCACAAATTAAAGAATTCATTTTGAAAATTTCCGGAAAATTCTTTCTTTTTACTAATCCACGTCATCATAACTCTCTGGTCTCACACATTGGTAAGAGTAGATTTACCAGATTGCCTTATGCCAGAACTTACAAAAAGTACAAACTGCCCCATCATCATTTCCTAGTGGCTTGACGCTAGCTCACTTACCATCTTACCAGCGTAATTAATTGCTGTTACCGTGCTTATGTGTACATTGTTTTGTATTGATAATATTGAACTTATTATATATCAGTAATTAAACCTAAAAAATAATATTATTAGGTATAGACTTTGTATAAAAAAAAAAAAAAAAATGGGCGGTGGGTCTGAAACTTTAATTTAAAAATGTGGGTCTGCAAACCCTACATAATTTACTTAGTTTAATGTATTGTTGTTAATCAGGAACTGTCAACATATAAATTATTTATGTTATATGTTAAAAGAGGCGATTTAGCCTACTTAACATTATTTGATGTATGTTAGTTTACATTTAGAATAAGATCTTTTTGTTAACTTTTTATAACTTTATGTCAATAAAGACCTTTAAAAATCAAATCAAATCAATCTCTAGACTACGTTTGTATGGAAGAATTTTCGACTAGTGTATCCTTAAGTGAAATATTCTTTATTTAGTTAGACTTCATGCACAAATGTACAAAGACGGCGTTGAAAACAAATCCTCAATTTCTGCTTAAATGCATACCTACCGATAGCTATCCGCTAATCTGGAGAGGTAGCGCGTCTAGAGAAGAATGGAAAAGAAGAATGAACAAAATCAGAAGTATGAGAAGATTGTTGGAAGAACGCAGATCGCGTGTGAAGAACAAGATGCTCAACACGCTCGTCGAGAACAGCTGAACCCGGTTAGATGAGAAGCCGACCTCAAAACTATTTTGAGGTCGGCTAGATGCAAATACACTGATTAATGACTAATTTGCTGTATCTAAATATATTCATAAAATATTGATGGATAGGTAAATATTAAAACTATTATAAGTAGGATCTCTCTACTCCTTACTCAACTCTCCAATCCCTGGTAGAATTGAGTAGGGAGTAGAGCGTGGCCAAACCGCGCGGCCCATTTGAGCTCAGACCAGACCAAAATCAGATCTTTTTTTTGTTTCTTTTACTTGTTTCTTTGTAACGTCACCATGTTGCTGTGACCGCTACGGGTCAAGGCCGAATCGAAGAGCACCGAGGCGAACTTCTGAAATTGCACGTAGCTGAAAAGACCCGTTTCACTTATATCTAGGTGACGCGCGTATTCATGAAATTTCGTATTATTTTTAAATACGAGTTTCGTCGTGGAAACAATGCACCCCAAACGGCTCGTTATATAAATAAACTGTGCGTTATTGGTTGGGTCGCTTTCTTTCGGATGGCGCATGGCGGCCTGTTCTCCAGGCGCCATGCGCTGGAGGCTAATTCAAATTCTCTAACTAAATAAATAAGGTTCTATATTGTAATATTCTTCTCGATGTGCGCTAGCCTTTTTAGTTCAAATTGGCCAGTTTAACAAATCGGCGATTTCATAGGTAAAGTCCCAATTATTTACTCTTTGTACTTAGTAAAACACGGACTAAGCCAGCAGAGTAATAACTGGCTAAATAAGTTTACGAACAACGAAGTGAGTTATAATAAACATTGAGATCGATCGGACGCCTCAGGGGCTCGGGGCTCGGGGCTCGGGGCGCGGAGAGCATGTACTGGCGGCGGCCACTATTTCTTCTTGGGCTTCTTGGGGTTGCGCGAGCGGCTCTTGGCCTTGCACAGCGGACAGATGGGCGCGTTGCGGTGGATCTGCTGGTGGCACGACAGGCACGACTTCATGGGCGGCGGCTGCTGCCTGCACACACACACACACACGTGCAAGCTAGACCAACACTTATTGAAACACTCATCAAATCAAATGGATCTTTGATTTTCAATATTTGTTGCATGTAAAGTTTCCTTAAAATGTTTCTAACCAAAATAATTATGTAAGTATAGAAAAAAACTTGCATACCTATAAATAAAAATTGTTTCAAACAAAAATTCAAATTATATTATCCTTTGACAAAATAAACTGTAATCAAATAAATTAATAATTAAAAGGTATGGATTAGGGGAGGTAAGGACGGGGGAGGTACGAGGGTGAGGGTAGTCAGGTAAAAAACAAAAATAAAACATAATCGAACCTCAGCGAGACGGTAAGGAAATCTTGGTCGAGGGCAGACCTGAACGCGGGCGGCGGCGGCGGCGGCTTGCGCGGCGCGGCGGGCGGCAGGAACGACGCCAGTGCGCGCGGGGCGGAGCCCTGCCCCTGGCCAGCGGAGCCTCCGCCCGGCAGCGCGGGGAAGCGGCTGGAAACACTGACTTCTTACTCTATCGTACTTTAAACTGACTGTCATGTAAATTTTTCTTTATTGTTAATGCTATGACACTTACAAGTGAACATTGAAATATATTGCATGAAAAATCATAGCCAAAACTCATGTACCACTTTATGTACCTAACTGTATGGTGCTCCCACACATTCATACAATTATTAACGTTAAGCAATATCAGCATTTGCATATGCACAATCATTTATGTACTATTCATATTGTATAACATTCCCACTACTGAGACCCAGGCTTACTCTCTGTAAGAGTGAGCAAGCAGGCTGTAATCCCTCATTAGTACTGCAGTTTCATCTTGAGGTGTGGTGACATAGTGGTGCAGTGGTGACAGTGGCACGTACTCGGGCGTGATGGGGCTGCCCTCCTCCTCGTGCAGGTCGGGCAGGCGCTCCAGGCCCAGGCACTGGCGCCGCAGCAGGTCCACCTCGGCCTTCAGCGGCCGGTAGTCCTCGTGCAGCCGCGACGCCGCCGACAGCTTCCGCGTCATGCTCTCTTCTGTCTGCTTTATCACCGTCTCCATCTGGACATGCAGATTAATTTTTGTTACACATTAACTACATAAATAAGATGAACAGCAGCAAGGTATAATAGGTGAGTGTGAGTGGGCACTGGAGGGCCAGCAGGAATTATATGGAATTGAGAGCATGCCTCTAAAGTAGAACTGAATTCAAGCAGGCCGTCGCACACTGACAGAGAAAACAAACAGTTTAAAATGTTACAATAGTGGGCCAACAATAGCGCGCACCTAACTAAACAAACAAGCGGCTGCTGGTATTAATAGCTCCTACATGCCACTGATATTGTTTATGATTCCTGTACTTTCAAGCATTCCAATATGCTTAGAAAAACTGTTGTTTATTGAGCTTTTTATTGATGCGGTTTAATATTTAACTAACTGGAAAAATATTTCCTGATTTTCATTTTGAGGAATAGTTACTGTTAATTTACTAAACACTAACATACAGATTGTATATGTTAGTATTAGGCTGTTTCTGTGTTAAATCATACTATTTCGTTTTCTTTTCAAAATCCCTGTCATCTATACCAATATTATAAAGAGGAAAGATTTTTTTGTTTGTACCAAATAGGCTTCGAAACTACTGGACCGATTTTAAAAATTCTTTCAACAATGGAAAGCTACATTATTCCTGAGTGACATAGTCTTTTTTTATCTCGAAAACGGGTCCTGTGGGGTGGCCCAAGGGAGCGAAGCAGCAGGGAACTGCTAGTAACTCATAATCTAATAAATAAAAATTGATCCTTTTTGGAGAAGAGAAATGATGTTGAATGTTGCATCATTAGATAGTAAAAAATCATACAGCATTGATGTCAGCATGAATCTGGCGCAACTCCTCCACGTGGCTCATCTTCTCCTGCTGCAGCAGCTCCATCTCGCGCTTGTACTGCGCCAGGCAGCGCCCCTCCTGGTCCCCGCTGCGCACCTCGTTTAGAATGCTGCGCTTCATACGCTCCAGAGTAATTGTTTTATTTCTGGAAATTTTAAATGCATACAGCTTTTAAAATTGTATCCAAATTAAAGAAATTACACTAAATTATTGAGAGATATTTATAGCAGAAAAGGTCTATCACAAAAAGGTCCATCCTAAACAAAATCAAGAAAGGAAGAAGGATAAACCTTCTAAGAGTCGTTTTTTAACAAATAATGGAAGCTGATTTTAAGACGTTTAACGTAAGTATTAATATGAAATATCGAATGTCTAAGAAGCTTTGGAGTGAAGTGTAGTGGCAAATATATAAAAAGACGAAATATAAATTGGAAGCTAAATGTTTACAAAGACAAAAAAATAATAATCGACTTGTAATCTCAATAATTTATTTGAAAATCCATTTGAAGTTTCATTTTGAGTTACTTACTTACGTTTTAGTTAGGATTTATCATACTTATGTATTTACAACTAGAATAATAAACATTTCATACGATGTCAAGTGTTTATTGATCGAGTCCACAGGTGCGATTTGGAAAGGCATTTTGAATATTTTATCAATCATGAATCATACCTGATCTCTTTCATAGCTTCTAATTTGTGATATATTTCACGTTCGTTTTCAGCGGTCATTATTTTTGTTAAAAACTATGAAAATAAACGAAAAGGCACCACAAAGCGAAAATCACATTCGTCGTCTTTGCCGTGCATGAGCCATAGACTACTATAGTATACACAGTGTTGCCAGGGCCCTTAAGTCAAAAGTTACGTTTTATTGCCTAAAATGTTACATTTTTGCTGCAAAAGTTACATATTTTTTTTATAATTTAGTTTTTTTGATTTCGGAGGCAAATTGGTGGAATATAAAGGAATCTATGATGTCTAATGGTTTAATCTTATGAAAAAATAGACACTAGTTTATAGCAGCGCAGCGCCATCTTCACAGTTGTTACTATCTAGTCTAGCACCTAACTTATTCTATTACTTTGAACCAAATCCACGAGATGGTGGATCTGTTAGTTTTACACTGAACTAACTACTAATATTCGATATGTATAGAACCCTCTTATTGGATATTTTACCATACCTATGTTCTAAAAAGGGCTGTTATTAAAGGGCAAAATCGCTTTCATTAATTTTTGTTCTATACTTTTCAAAATTTTCATTTTTTTCCTGAAATCACAAAACATGACAATTACACGGGCTTATTAGATTAAGAAGAAAACTAAAAATAGGATATAAAAAAAACATCAAATCCACCAACCTAGCATTAGTTTTTTTTTATAATATTGTTATGTAATAATCGTAGAGGTTTAAATCCACACTTTCTACAGAAATTTTATATATAATTAGATATTTTTATTAGTTTAAGTTGCAAACTTACACTTATGGGTACTTATTAATACATTATAGATAGGCACTAAAATCTCGAGAAACTTTAACTAAACTTACTTAACAAACATTAAAGTTAGGTAATGGACCGGAATCGGAACTTCTAGTACGAAACCGCGCGAACTCACAAAGTAGGAAACGTACGCGCACACGATCCAGCAAAATGTTTCATTTTGTCATGGCGCGTTTCATTCAGAGCCATCTCTGAGTATGATATGGAGTAAAATACTTTCTAGACGCGCCAGTTTTAGGTGCGTACGTAAACTGTTTGCAATAAAAATCTAGTATTACAAATCTCGTTGTTCTCAAAAGTTACGAAAATTGCCTTAAATATAAAAATTACTTACATGTTACGCGAGGGGGTCAAAAGTTACGAAAAATGTAAGAAATGTAACCTTCTGGCAACGCTGAGTATACAGCAATGAGCATAATATCCATCCACAGATAATATCCATAGAGAAAGCTTAATTAGAGTAATGAGCTTATAGTGACGTGACTGATGTAGAGATGAGTCAACTAAACTATAACTCGAGTAGCGCTTAGCATTCGTATACAGGTTGGCCAAAAAGAGTTGACAAAAATTGAGGTCGCGACTATCGTTTATATGGCATCATTTATACTATAACATAATATTTTTGATATTATTTTTAAAGTTTACTATATTTAGTTTAGTATCAAATTTATTTATGTAAAAATATAAACGATGCCTTTATGTATAAATGATGCCTTATAAACGATAGTCGCGACCTCAATTTTTGACAACTCTTTTTGGCCAACCTGTACGTGAATTTACGTGATGGCCAAAAAATCGTGGATCAAACGAAACAGGACTATAGATTGCAGAAAAAAAGAAACATACAATTTTTACTGCAATTTACCCCAACTATCGCCGTATACATTTTTGCCCATTCTGTATTACGTAGCAAACCATTGTGACTTGAAAAATGAAAACTAACGATTTAATGACGTCACACATACTTCAAAAACTAAGACACGCGGGCTCTACAATAAAGGGTACACATGCAGGCCAATCCCGCGTGCGTGAGCAAATATGCGTCAAAGCCGCGTGATACTAAAAACAGCCTAAACATTGAGAGAAATCAATGTTTATCGAATATCCCTTCTTATAATCCATCCAACGTTTTTGTCAGAGTTATTATGTTCATTAAGTCGTCACAATATAAGAAGTCCGTTGACGTTTCTCATTATTTTTACATGCCGCGATAATTTTCTACGTAAGAAATTGAAAATTGAAAATAATAATCCTAATGAATCAATATTTTACCCATACACTATAACAACGAGTATCATTCGCAAGCATCAAGTTTAATTATTTTGTAAAAGTATTTTTATAGCTGCCAAAACGGACCTTTGGTTTTTTCACAACTTTAAACACTTTAAAGTAGTTTAAAGCAGTTATATCACTATCCAATTTATTGGCTTCCTAACTAGGAAATCAGAAGATGTAATTGTAGAATCCATTAAATTGGTTGGCATTTTTACCTTAGTTTTACATACATTTTTAACAATTTCGTTTTCGGGTCACGTACTATGTAGGCATGTTAATAACTGTTTCTATCCATACCAATATTATAAAGAGGAAAGATTTTTTTGTTTGTATGTTTGTACCGAATAGGCTCCGAAACTACTGGACCGATTTTAAAAATTCTTTCACATATGGAAAGCTAAATTATTCCCGAGTAACATAGGCTATAACTTTTACGGGAGCGAAGCCACGGGGGTCAGCTAGTTGTTAAATATAGCTAGAAATCATGTTGATTTTATTTTATTTCACCAACTGCCACACCAAAACCAAAACTTGTAGTTGTGTTATGTTAAGTAACATCACTATGAATGAAAAATTAAAAAAAAAGAATTGAAAGGAAAATGGCCGCTTGACCATTGATAGCGGCTTGCTGTCAAAATAGTGGAATCATTTTAGGACAACGCGTACGCAATAAATTGTGTGGAAACTGTCTTGATGGATGATATTTATAAGCAGGCCGAATGAATTTCTCATATTTTACCTTAGTTGACTCGAATATTACTTCGCGGAGGTCATTTACACCTTTGCAACTTGCTTCGTGTCGTGCCCACTAAATTCCATTCGACTGTTTACTTGTGAGAATGAGTGAGGAAGGCAGCGAAGATTCGCCTCCACGGCCGAAACGCAAGATCAAGAAAGTGATGGTGCTGTCGTCGGATTCGAGCTCGGACAGCGACGAAAGTGTCACTGCAGCGGGGTCACGCAGAAAGAGATTGAGGGTGACTGAGCAAGCTTCAACACGATTTATTAGCACTGGAGTCGGTGGATTATTACAATGAGTGTGTTTTAGGTGCTGAGTGATGACGGGAGCGATAGCAGCGGCAGTTCAGTGGTGTGCGCGGGAGCTCGGCGCAAGCGCGCGCTGCCCAAGCTGCGGGACTCTGAAGGCGACAGTGACACGTCAGGATGGGCCACCGACCATTCGGACGCCCCCAAGACCGCCGCCTCGGTCGTCAAACCAACTTCTGGTTTTGCATCAGATAGCTCAGAAGGCAACTCTGACAAGTGCTCCATTTGCCTTTTACGTTTCACAGATCAAGAAGTGGGGACACCACAGAGCTGTGAACATATCTTCTGTTTGGATTGTATCACTGAATGGTCTAAGAATGTCAACACCTGTCCAGTAGACAGAATGACATTTGATTTTATAGTAGTAAGAGCTTGTGCGGGTGGCCGTGTGCTTCGTACTGAGCCTGTCAAGGTGGTGGAGCGCAGGCCTTCAGTTGAGCTGCTGGTGGTCGAGGACCCAACTGTTTGTGAGGTAAATATGAACATGTACATAGTGTGTATTGTTTTACTTACATAGTTTGTAAATAAATTGTTTCGAACACTGAATCCAACAGAACTGTCAAAAAATTTTTTTTATTTTTTTATTACTCATAATAACTTGTAAGTATATGGAGCTATTAACTTAAAAATTTAATTGATCTTGTAAGTAAATGATTTATTATTATGAGTACCACTATCTGGTATGCAATTGGTTCAAGGTGTTAACATTGACTGCTGAAGCATTATTCTGCCCTCCTATAGCTAGTGTATCACTATCTGAAAAAAACATATTTTGAGTTATAGATGCAAAACAAAATAAATGTTTAGAGTAACAAAGCAGCAACTATTAATCATATGCAAGAGTTTTCAAGTGTCAAAAATAGATCTAATTTTTGTGCACTTTCAAATAAGAGCATTGTTAATTTAAATCAATGACTTAATCTTATCGAAAATAGGTTTGTAAACATAGCAATTTGTGGCATTTTTAACATTTTATACAGAATCCTTTTATAGTAAATAAATACTGCTAAGATTTAAATAAATAATGCTAAAATCCATTAGAGAATGTTTTGCTGATTACAGAGATCATATAGTGGCACTCTAGCTATAGGACGGCAGTATTAATCAATTGCACTTTTACTACAAGTAAGTCTGTGTGTGGTTGGTTCAAAATGGCAAAACAGAATATGCACCATGAAATATTGTGTTATAGGTGTGTGGCCGCACAGACAATGAAGAAACTATGCTTCTGTGCGACGGATGTGACCTTGGATATCACATGCAGTGCCTCACCCCACCGCTGTCGGAGGTAATCTTTAAATACTTCAAGTTCAAGGGCACAGTTGCCAACTAAGTTCAGACAATCATTATTGTTATTTATCCATAAACTAGATCTGGGATTTCCTTGTGTTGCAGGTCCCTATTGATCAGTGGCTCTGTCCCAATTGTGACACCTTGCTATCAGACATGGACTTCTTATTTTCTGGCATCACTACAGATATGGATATACCGTCTAGAAGTGCATTAATCAGAGAAACTAGGAATGTTAGATCATCAAGGACTCATAGCGCAGATGAACCTTCAACATCTTCTGGCCACAGAGGAAGTCGCTTGAATTCTGAAGATTTACCAACTACATCAAGAGGATCACGCTCAGCACAAGGTAGTAGCTCTCGAGCAACTACCACGAGGCGTAAAACTACAGCACATACAAACCGTAGAAGACCAAAGAGAAGAAGAACTAAAACAGTTATTATTGAATATGAAGTTCAAGAAAATGGTAAATTTCCAGTCACAAAACGAGTTAAGAGGAAACTTAAGAAAAGGAGGGTCAGTACATATCTTCTAAATTGTTATTATTAATATTAAATGAGATCAAATTGTGTAAATTATGTTTTTAAAAGGTAAGTATCCATTGCAAAAATCTTTTACTGAAAATAATCTATGCCATTGTTGAGTGAATATGTGTGGATGAACCCGCGGGCGAGATATAGTTCTGAATTGAATATATCTTTAATGTTTTAATTGAAAATATAACCTGTGAATGTGTGTGTGCAGACTAAGAGACGCCAGCCGCGCACGGCGGCGCGGCGCTCGCACGTGCTGGCCAGCGTGCGCGCCGCCCTGCTGGCGAGCGGGGCGGGCGGCGCAGGGGCGGGCGGCGCGCGGGGCGGGGCGGGCGGCGCGCGTGGCGGGGCGGGCGGCGAGCAGGGGCTGGCGGCGCGGCGCCTGCGCGCTGGCATCCCCGCGCTCAGCCTGTTCGGCGACGGGCACTCGCTGGACTACTTCTCCGAGGACGAGGACGAGCACGGCGTGTCCGAGCGCGCCAGCACGGCCGTGGCCGCGCGCCCGGCCGCCCAGGTGTTCAGCGCCTACAGACAGGTACGGTGTTGCGCCATGCGGCATGCGCGTGGCTTTATTTGTGATGCTCATTACTATTTTGTGTAATCTATCTATAATATAAAAATGAATCGCAAAATGTGTTGGTAAGCGCATAACTCAACAACGACTGGACCAATTTGGCCAATTCTTTTTTTTAAATGTTCGTTGAAGTTCAAAGATGGTTTTTACGGGGAGAAAAATTCTAATTATTGCCGGAAAAAAATAAAAACAGCCCTTTTCTTTTTCCCATACAAAAGTTTTCTAACTAAAACATAGAGTCAATTTGAGCTTTATTGCTATTGTATAAGCTATTTTTGCTTTGTGTGTGGTAGGGTAGTGTCGGGTAGGGTTTGGTAGGGTAGGGTAGTGTAGGGAAGGGTAGTGTAGCGTAGGGAGGGTAGTGTAGTGCAGGGTATTGTAGTGTAGGGTAGTGTAGGGTAGTGTAGGGTAGTGAAGGGTAGTGTAGGGTAGTGTAGGGTAGTGTAGGGTAGTGTAGGGTAGTGTAGGGTAGTGTAGGGTAGTGTAGGGTAGTTTAGGGTAGTGTAGGGTAGTGTAGGGTAGTGTAGGGTAGTGTAGGGTAGTGTAGGGTAGTGTAGGGTAGTGTAGGGTAGTGTAGGATAGTGTAAGGTAGTGTAGGGTAGTGTAGGGTAGTTTAGGGTAGTGTAGGGTAGGGTAGTGTAGCGTAGGGTAGGGAAGGTAGTGTAGGGTAGGGTAGTATATGGTAGGGTAGGGTAGTATAGGGTAGGGTAGGGTAGTGTAGGGTAGGTAGTGTAAGGTAAGGTAGATAAATGTTTGGTATTTTTATGGCAAAACAAAGTTTGCCGGGTCAGCTAGTAATTACATATATGGTGGCTTGTTCCAGGCGAGAAGAAAGATGGTCTCCATTCCGTCTCCGACGCACGCGTCGTTGGCACCGGACGTTCTCTCCTCCATCCTCGAAAGTCAAACTTTGCTTCATTCAAAAAAATCTGTGGTATCCATTTCTGTAGATGGCAGTGTTAATATTAAATTAGAAACTCGCGAAAACACCAAGCTTCCGAAGAAACAATCTGACGAGCCGAAAAAACAGGACAAGATAGATCTCACGCAGGGAGAGGACGCCACGAAGAAAGCGCCGTCGTACCCAGGCCAGTCCCGCGGTGGTCGCGGCTGGGGCGGCGGCTACACCGGCAACTACCACCGCGAGCAGGGCTCCAACAGCCTCAACAGCAATAACCGCGGCGGCTACGACGGCAACCACAGCGGCGGCGGCTACCAGAACCGCGCGGGGAACGCGTTCAACCAGAGCAACAACGCGCGCCGCGATGACATGGACACATACAACAATTACTCTAGAAGACCGCACCAGTATCCGCAGGGAGACGAGCCGTTCGAGCGCAACAGGCGGCCCGCGCCCGAGCAGAACAGAGCGCAGAACAACCAGGCGCCGCCGCGCAGCGAGCCCGGCCGCTACAGCCTGGCCGCGCCCGCCTGGCAGCCCTACGTGCCGCCGCCCGTGCCGCACAGGCACTCGTTTGGGGGCTTCGAGAACCCTCTCGATATGAGAATGGCTCCGATTCGCCGACAAAACTCGGCAAACAATACCCCAGAGGCCGCAGCGCAAGCGTCGCCCGCGCCCAAACCTCAGCCGCAGGCGCAACCCTACCGTCCGCTGCCGGAGCCGCCCATGTTCAAGTTTGACAAGACGCCCGACGTGGACAAGTCCGAAGATGAGAAGAGTGATTCCAGTTTAGTCATAGACACTGAGAAGTACGATCCCACCGAGCCGACCAACGACGACGACAGCGGCGACGACGACGTGGCCAGCGCACCGCCCGCTGCTCCCCCATCGCCCCCGCCCGCGCCCCCGTCGCCCCCGCCCGCGCCTCCCTCGCCCCCGGCCGAGCTACCCGCGCCCCCCGCGCCTCCAGCGTCTCTGGCAGCTGGCGTGCTGGACAGTGCCGTGCGCGCCGTGCTGCACGAGCACCGCGCACTGCTGGCGGCCCCCGCTCCCGGCTCCGGTAGCGCCAGCGACGACGACTCGGAGGGTGACTGCCCCAACTTCTCCATCTACTCCGCCACCAGTGTGCACATCGCCAACACGTCGGGTGCCGCCCCCGCGCCCGCGGCCGCCGCCCCGCGCGACTCCCTGGAGGACCTGGTGCAGGAGGACGACGAGCCGCCCGAGCTGGCGCCACGCGTGCAGCCTGAGCCCGCTGCCACCACCACGCCCACCGTCCGTAACAAAACTGAACAAGAGCTCAAAGAGAAGGTCTCCAAAAGATGTCCCATCACGACCAATCCGCGGAACCCTATTAAGATTAAACTGAACACGCCTTCGTTGATAAAACGACAAGTTAGTCTGTACGACGAAGAGATGGAGGACGAGGAGGAAGAGTTAGTGGAGGACATTGAGAGCGCGCCCGCCGCCGAGCTCGGCAACCTGCTGCCGCGCGACCCTGACGCAGGCACACGCGACTCTGACGCTGGCACACGCGACTCTGACGCAGGCACACGCGACTCTGACGCTGGCACACGCGACTCTGACGCAGGCACACGCGACTCTGACGCAGGCACACGTGACCCTGACGCAGGCACACGCGACCACTGCGCCGCTCAGCTGCAGGATGACAGCGCTGCGCAGGTGCACGACGCCGCCGCCCCGCTCCTCGACAGCGCCACTCAGCCTGAAGAGCGAGCGGAGCGCCCTGACTCGCCCAATAAGGTGGAGGACGCTTCCGAACCCGCGTTGGAGAGCGACACCATCGAGCCGGCCGATACTAACTACGAGGAGCCCGACCAAGTGCTGGAACTAGTCGCAAACAGTGCCACTGCAATAGATAAAGATGCTACCACACCTGACATTGAGGAGGAACCGACTACGCCCACTGATGTAGCGGGCTCGGTGACGGAGGACAAGGTAGACGACGACGACGAGGACGACAGCATGGACAGCGAGCCCGCCGCCACGCCACCGCCGCGCCGCCGCGCCTCCACCAGCTCCGACGACCTGTCCGCCGACACGGAGCTGCCGGCGCTGCCGCACTCTCCGCGGAAGGGCTCCGTCGACAGGAACGACGACCTGCTGGAGAAGATGACGGAGTCCATCAGCGAGACCGAAGACGAGAGGAGCTACACGCCCTGCCTCGACGAGAACAAGTCCAAGGACACGTCGCTCGAGACTGAGAAAGAAAAGGGCATCGAGGGCCTCGACACCGAGATGATATCCGAAGATGAGGGCAACGAGATGTTCTCTGACAACGAGCGTGCGCCCTCCGAGCGGTCCCGCGCCTCGCCCGCGCCCCGCCCGCCCACCGACGAGGAGGGCGAGATCGTGGACAAGAAGAAGGAGCCGCGCCCGGACGACGCCAAGAAGAAGAAGAAGAAAGACTCCAAGAAGGAGGGCAAAGACAAGAGCAAGGCCAAAGGCAAGAAGACCGACGTCGCCTTCAAGAAGCTCAGCAAGAGCGGTAAGGAGCGCAACTACCGCGACAAGGACAAGAAGCGCGACAGGCGCGACTCCAGCGACGCCTCGCGCGACCGCAAGCAGCGCCGCAAGGAGCGCCGCAAGGACCTGGAGCGCTACGACGTGCGGACGTTGCTGAGCGAGAAGCGGCGCCGCCCCAAGGACGCCTTCGGGCGGGACGTGTCCCCGCGCGCGCAGCCCTCCCTCAGCCCCGAGCGCCTCACGCCGCGCCCCGCGCGCGAGCCCAGCCCCGCCCCGCGCCGGCGCCGGCGCCGCTCGGCCGACAAGCGCGCGGAGCCCCGGCGCCGCCGCTCGGCCGAGCGCACGCGCAAACGGCGGCGCGAGGCCTCGGGCTCCAAGAGCCCGCGCCCCAAGCCCGCGAAGAGGAAGAAGCGCGTGCGCTCGTCCCGCTCGTCGTCCCGGCGCCGCAGTCCGCGCCGCCGCAGCAGCCCGCGCCGGCGCCGCGCGCGCCGCTCCCGCTCCCCGTCGCCGGCGCTGTCGGCCGCGCCGGGCCCGGGCCCGGGCTCGGTGGACTCGCGCCTGCTGTCGCCGCGCACGCCGCCGCCCGAGCCGTCGCCGCCGGCGCCCGAGCCCGCGCGCCGGCGCCGCGAGCCAGCGCGTCACCGACGTCTGCGCGACCCTGCCGGACCCTCCAAGGAGGTGAGTCTATCTGCGATACGTTATATCATTTCTAAATGGGTAAAACGGCATTTTTTATAATAAATTTTTGGTATTATAGATATAGGACATGGCAAGAAAGTTAGTGTGTTTGTAGGTTTCAAATTTCTGATGCACGTAGTGAGACGAGGAATATTTTTTTTGTGTGTTCTGGTAAAGAAATCTGCCGCCAACACCTTTGGCCACTTGTTCAACTCCTTCTGGTGATCTCGTCGTAAATTTTTTTTGCCCATTTATTTTCTCTTGAAGGTGAAGAGATAATGTTGTTGCGTTGGCCGTGAGGAGTTTGCATTGTCGTGCAGAAAGCATACTCCCTTCCGCAGCAGTCCTCTTCTCTTATTCCGAATAGCTTCTTCTTAATTTTTTTTTGGAAAGCGCTGCTAATTTTGCACTTGGCGGCAGTTTTTGTCGATATGGTTCACGGGACTCGCGGCTGTGACCACAACACAATGTTAGTCATGCTAGCGTGATCTTGAGCTCGTTGGAAGTGGCGCAATTAAGCTAAACGGCAGTGTGACCAAAATAGCAAAAATGAAATCCTACTGCCTGTTAGAGCCCTAGTACACTTCTATACTAAGGCCTGTTCTGTTTCTAGACATGCCTGGTATTTAAATTAAAAAACACAGTGACATACATTAACAATGCGAAAACTGTGATTACTCAGGTAAAACTTATTTATTACAAAATGTAGAAATAATTTTTAACCCCGATGGAAAAAAGGAGGTGGAGGACTCAATGGAGTGCGTATTCTCGAGTAGTCTCGGGCCTGATTTAGATGAGAACTACAACTACTTCATTGGTTTTGAGAAATCTATATTCCTAGCTACAAATCATTTTGTAAAAAAAACACTGTATACAAACACGGCGTAATAACACCATTAGATGGTGTTGTTATCAATTCTGGGCAGTAATGACATACGGCCAATTTACATTACCTAATACTTTTTATTATGTAGCTTTTTTTTGTTAAAGAGTTTTTAATTTTCTTTTTTAGTGTCGGTAGGTAGGTACCCCATGTTACCATGCACTTAATTATAGCCAGGGTTCTTGTCATGTCAATTACAATAAACTTAGACACGACTAGGACACATTGTTTTCCGTTTTCCAGCTTCACCATCAGATCAGTTTGATGGTACCATTTATTAAATTTTGTTTTATCAGTCGTTAAACTATTCGAGATTTCTTATACTTATAATATCACACTTATCAAAGACTGTCCAGTTCAGTGAGTGTTTTTCGCTGTGCCTCGTAGTTTCGGATTTGGTCACTGCAGTCTTCTTTATCAGTTCCACTTCACCAAATGATACTTTCTAAATGCAAATGCTTGCCATGTTGATGAAAATATCTTAATCGCTATAAAATTCAAGAGTCCCCTCGATTTCCATGAGATCCTCTAATCAGATTGAAGATGACTTGGAAATCAGGTCCACAATTGTCGGTGAAATAGGGGAACATAAAAATTAGTATTTTTGCATTAAAAAGCATGGATCGTTAGGCGGAAAATATAGAGCTTTATGGCATGTCGAACAACTTTTACTCAGGTGTTCACATCCGGAGACAACATCCTCGTCAGCGTCAGCTTCAAGGATCAGGAGCGCGCCTCGGGCGACGAGCGGCGCCAGGCGCGCCGCGAGAGGCGCCGGCGCCGCAAACGGGCGCCGCCCGCGGCCTCCGCCCCGGGCGACGCGCCCCGCCCCGTGGCCATCATCGACCTGGAGCGCTCGCCCTTCCGCGAGCTCACGCCCTCGCCGCGCAACGTCATCGTGCTCAGTGACAGTGAGCCCGGCGCGCCTGAGCCCGCGGGCGCCGAGCCGCCGGCGCCGGCGCCCGAGCACGCCGTGGGCCCCAAGACGCCGCCGTCGCCCGGCGCCGCGGCGGGCCGGGCGGTGGCGGCGGCGGGCCGGGCGGTGGCGGCGCCGGAGCCGGCGGAGGACGCGCGCGGGCCGCTGACGCCGCCGTCGCCGCCCGACTCGCCGGACGCCTACGACCCGTACGAGCCCACCCGCTCGGCCTCGGGCTCGCCGAGCTCGCCAGCCTGCGCCCGCGCCGGCTCCCCGCCGCGCGCCTGCATGACGCTGGAGGCGGCGCAGAAGACCAACATGTCCGCCGACGAGGTCATCGACCGACGTCCGCTCTCGCCCATGGAGAAGGTAAGGCTGACTTTTTATATAGAGCTTTCCTCCTTCATTTTATCATACGTCACCTACCTATAGAACAGAATTATCTTTATTCAAGTATCAAATACATATGTATAACGCATCTTTGGGTGGAAATAAATACCATAAGAAGAAGGAAAATTGCAAAACGGCTTCCATACAGGGATAGATTAGTAATTCAACAATGCAAATAATTTTATATTGAATTTAGTCGCTTTTTCATGTATCTAGACTCCCAAAGGTCTGTTTATAAAATTTCGCGCGCTCGTTTTCGGTTAAATCATACATTACATTTCAAAACAAATTTGCAAAACTGCTAATTCTTACGCGAACTAGCTTCTTACAGCTCATCACAGCATCTATTTCTTTAACACGTGTTCGCGGATGAGATAGCATGCATTTTAACCTCGCGCACAAAATAGTTTGTGACGTCGACTAGGGGAACCTTAACAGGTAGTGAGCATCGTGCTATCACAGTAAACATATACAAACAGAATTGAATCTACATACAAACGGTCGAAACGGCGTACTCACACAAACGTACGCACCGACGAGACCGTTCGTGCACTTTCTAGGTAATGTCAGTACGGGTGTACTACGCCAAATTGAATGCCAAATAATCGAATTGCATTTGATCGAACACTATACATCGAACGCCTTAATACTCGAATGTTCTTAATATCGAATGGCTAATAAATCGAAAATTCATTATATCGTACACTCAATACATCGAGTGTTCAAAATATCGGTTGTTTGTTTGATCGAGCGCTCAATGCAACACATATTCATTCTATCGAAATATCAATACAGTGAATACTTTTTATATAGAATAGAAGAAAAACACAAAATTTTCTAATAAATCACATTTTAATCTTTACATATTATATTTTATTGATTCTTTCATTTAAAATTTTGTGTGAATTGCAATTGCACGGAGAATCTCCAATAAATCCATGTTGTTTTTATTATTTAGTATATTTTCAATCGCATTATCATCCCTTTTGCCTCTTTTTTGTGGATTAGATCTTTCCAATCCCGCGTTTGCCTTCTCAATTGTTCTATTTGTTATAGCTTGCTCCTTAACTAAAAATTGTATAGTAGCATAAGGACCCCGTTTGTGCTTATCAAGTAACGTGATCTTCTGTGCCATCCTTCAATGTTGTTTTCAGTTCTCGGAAACCCCAGTGTATTATTTTGAAACACAGACCACAGTGAAGGTGGAAACATCGGTGATGAGCTTGCTTTGAGTAATTTATTATTGCCTGTCTCACGAGAATGAACATTTGCCCAAAAATAGTATCAAAATAAAGGGTTTTAAGAGGTGATTTCAAAAATATATAATACTTATATGTTTACATGCACCTAATTCGAAAAAAAAAAACAACTAAAAAGTTATAAATAAAAAAAGTTAAGGCGGAGGATACACCAGATTTTGGTCAGCCAGCCCGCGAATATGTATCCTCCGACTGCACAGCATGATTTTCTCCTTGTTTACGTCTTTTTAGTTTGAAGCAGTCGGGTTTTTTGATTTAACTTTTTGTGTTAGTGTGCCGTTTCGAGCGTTTATAGGTAGTTTCCATACTGTTTGTATTTTTTTACTGTGGTGCTATCCTGCGAGCCAGCATGATCGCTGTCGCTCTCCGCTTCCGTTCAATGTCGTCGTCTTTGAGTCTAATATCAAAGACGACGTGCAGTTAAGTGTGTCATGCTCTCTCAAATGTCTCTCTGATGGTGGCGCGTGTGTTGGATCATTCGGTTCCCTTCATGATGGTTGAGCTGGGTGGTGCCGATTCTTGCGTCATGTTCGTGAACGGGCGCCGTCAGTTGGGATTGGTCATAACTTAACTGCTTCGGATGTTGATGTTTTTCTAGTACCTATTATATAACTGCACAGTACATGTGTGAGTACTTTTAATACTTTATACCTTTACATAGTATAGTGTGTAGTGCTATTCTGGGTGCATTGTCCTCACATATGTGAATTTTTTAATGTATGTACTCATGTACCTAAATATTGTAAAAATCTTTTTTTTTTATAAAAGAGTAAGTATGGAGTTTCTTGTGCATTCTTCTCCATAACAAGCTACTTTCCGAATGCACGGTAGAATATTTTTTTTTAAAAGAGTAAGTATGGAGTTTCTTGTGCATTCTTCTCCATAACAAGCTACTTTCCGAATGCACGGTAGAATCAACTTTTATTCCATGTAAATTTAAAAAGTATGGAGTTTCTGGTGCATTCTTCTCCATAACTAGCTACTTACCGAATGCACGGTAGAATCAACTTTAATTCCATTTAAATTTAAATTGTGATATTCAAAAGTGCCGCTTGGTGGCCCAGTTGAAATAAATATCTTTTGTCTTTTTTTTTCTTTTGACGACATTGTTTATAAACCTTAAATAATTAATTATTCAAAATGACGGCTATTATTTTCAATACTGGATTAGCTGGCTGGCTGAATTCCATGTCTCAAGGATTGTACTGTATTAGGATTACAATAATTTTCATTTTGTTTAGAATATTTTCCAAAGATTTTTATTTTTACATCAATCGTTTATTCCACATACTTTCAGATATGGCCATCCACACCGACTTGAAAAATAACCCTGTATCGTGTATTAATAGAGAATACTCTATCTATGTAAAAGTTCCAATTTCCTAATATTGTATTGTAGTATAAATGATAAATTCGCTTAGTATGAAGATCTTCGAATGCCGTCCACAGGTAATGGCGCTGCTGCAGTCCACGCGCGACGTGTCGCCGGAGCCGGTGCCGGGCGACGCTGCGTCGGAGGCCCCCGGGGCGCCCGGCTCGCCCCTGGCGCCGCCCGCAGCGCCCGCACTGGCGCCGCCCGCCGCGCCGGCGCCGGCGCCCGCCCCGGGCCCCGCGGCGCCGCCCGTGCGCATCGTGCTGCCGTCGCCCACGCGCTCCCAGCCGCCCAAGCTGTTCCTGGCCAAGCCGTCGCCCATCAAGTCCGACCCCATCAAGCCCATGCAGGCCGCCAAGATCCAGCGGCCGGCGGCGCTGGGCCCCAGCACGGCGGCCGTGGCGGCGCGGCGGCGGGACGAGTCGGACGACGACTCGCCCTACTCGCCCGGCTCCAGCGACTTCGGCGACCTGTTCGAGCCTCCCGGCGCGCGCGGGGCCTTCGACGCGCTGCTGGAGCGCCCGCGCCGCAAGCAGCGCTCGCAGGCCGCCCACAGCGCCCAGGCCGCCCCGGGCGCCAGGGTGCCCGTCAAGCTCAGCCGCAAGAAAGGTACGGCGTCCGGAGCCCGAGCCCGACCTGCGCACTGAGTGGTCTCGTTGTAACGCTGTGTTTCCGTCGGCAGGTAAAACGCAGGTGGGCGTGAAGATCGACGACGACAACCTGAAGATCCTGGACGACCTGCCCAGCTCCGCCGTCGAGATGCAAGTGAAGAGCAAAGTGAGCAATCACGCTGTTTATGTGTGTGATTGATATTATCATTATTTAGTAGCTAGAGCTCCCAGCGTTCGCATGACTCGCTTGTAGCCCTCGTTTTGTTTGTTTCGTTTGTGTCGTTCACGTGGACACTACAGCTATGGTCTGTTGCAGTTCCTGAAGAAGCTGAACCGCCAGGAGCGCGTGGTGGAGGAAGTGAAGCTGGTGCTGAAGCCGCACTACAACAAGAAGCACGTCACCAAGGACGAGTACAAGGACATCCTGCGCCGCACCGTGCCCAAGGTAACCACACCTGACGAGGCAGCTCTACATGCTGCTGGATGATGCGTGTAGTAGTACTAGTAGTAGTAGTAGCGTATGGAGCAGCAGTAACACAGCGCTTTGTTTCAGATCTGTCACAACAAGACGGGTGAGATCAACCCGTCCAAGATCCAGGCGCTAGTGGAGGCCTACGTGAAAAAGTTCCGGAAAAAACATAAACTGGGACTAGTGTAGTGCCGCTAGTTATAGTTGTATACATAGTGTAGCATAGAGGAGCCGCGCGCCCGTCACTTGTTCTATCAGAATATTGTAATTATTATTTATGTATGGACGATCTATTTTACTTAATCTTTTATTTAAATAAATAGTATTTAATGATGAAATTAATACGATATTGTTTGTTTTGATCTGGTCTCCGTCGAGTTATAAATGCGCTTATATTATGATCAATTTGTGTGAAGCAACACCGAAGCATTATTACAGTGTAGCTAATTAATATACCCACAACAAAATGAAGTTATCCGACACACAGCTTACTCGCGGTCTAAGCGCTCAATTTAAAAAAATCGGAAAAGCTCCCAGAGAAGAAGAAATAAACTCAACAGTCCTGTTGCAAAAAACTACTTGTAAGCCGAGAACCGACGTACATACATTTCAAGGAGTTGAAGACGTCGTTTTTCCGTCGCGTAATTTCGGACTTCATCTGGCGGTATGTAAGATAACTTCAGTCCGATGGGAGGCTGTGCGATCCTGGTAGAGTTGTGTATCAGCGCGCCCGCAACGGAACATTGGCGAGATTTTCTCAGAGGTATTTCGATCGGAAAACGTAAACGAAACGTTGATTGATTGCCGCTGATTTCCTGACAACATTCTGCATTTGCCGTCGCCGTCGATCTAGCCACGTGTTTCTCTTACTCCTTCCATTATTTCTTCGGCCTTCCCCTACTCGTGTAGCAATCAATCCACATTCGAACTCTAAACATTCCTCACATGTTCTGCATTCCTCTGCACTACATAAAAACCGGTGACAACTAATTTTCACACAACTTTTCAGTTATCGGTGTCACTTTCAGAGTTTCTCTAATATCCGCATTAACTTCTTCACCCGGGTGAAAATTATTCTATGCTCTACTCCTGGTCGTATTCTATCCGGGTACCATTCACAGGTTCAGACGTGGAAGCGTAACAAACAGACAGACACATTTCCGCATTTGCGGTTGTATGGGTTTCGTATTTCATCACATGATATTTGCCACCGCTTTATACGAGTGAAACGAGATGCTGCAAGTCAGAGCGGATCGGAAGGAACGCGCCATCTAGCGTTATGCCTCAAAAACTTGAGTCCGTCGAAATCGCAAAACAGTATTTTTTTTACTTTTCGTTCTGCTGGTTTCCAAGCAACATTCTTCTGTCGCCAATTTTCCAATCTACTCTGGATCTCTCTTCGCCGACAAGAACTGCTTTCACAGGGTGAGTTGTTTGAGTGGGCGTAGGTAGCCAAATCTGAAACTATGAGGAATAGCGGAAAACACTCAAAGGAGTCACGAGGCCGATTTTGATGAAAACTAGAACTGCATCAATAGATTTTTGAAAAAATCTATATATCCGGGAATCGAACCATCTGATTTTGAAAAAAAAAACATGCTGTATTGTTACACCATTCGAAAGTGTCCCTTAATAATAAGTATCATATTCTGGGAAGTAATGGCATACGGCAAACTAGGAAAGGGCTCATTTTTACACAAAATACGGTGACCAAGCGGGGAACGTTTAGCACCGTTCCGAGCGCGCTATTGGTTAGTCAGTTGACTCAAGTATCGACTGACCAATCATGTCGCGTTCACGTTCCGTTAGCTCTTAATGGTATGGTGGTTGTTTAGAACTTACCCCCACTACGCCAACACCTTGCCAAGTTACGTGCCGACAACTATGCCCACGTATTACACTTAAGGGATGAAATGATGGCCATTATTTTCAACAAATAGCCGGATTCATATAGTCATCAATTGCATGATACGAGTCTTCGTAGATTTCCAACAAAAATAAAGCACTTTGATAAAAATGAGGTTTTTTCTCAAGTTTGCCGCATAACATTATACTTCTCAGAATTTGATCCTTATTAGCGACTCTATCGAATGGTTAAATATTACAGCCAGCGTATTTTTATTTGATATTTTTCGAGCGGGCTCGATTCCTGCCTAGGAATATTGATTTAAAAAAATCTAATGATGCAGTTTTAGTTTTCATCAAAATCGGCCTCGTGTCTCCTTTTAGTGTTTTTCGCAATTCCTTATAGTTTCGGATTTGATCATTGACCACGCTCACCTAAAAAACTCACCCTATATATTTATATATAGAGAAGTTATACCCTGTATATATATAAGTACTTGGACTAAATAAAAGTACATAATAAAAACTAGATAGCATTTCTTTTGTATCTTGGCACGCTATCATAAGGAAATTATAGAATTATTGACCAAGTTCATGATTTGACAAGATATTTATTTAAATCTGACGGGATTTGAAATCCGAATTTTAAATAAGGTAAGGTTTTTATATATTTAAAGCTGTGTTAAAACAGTGTAATAGCCAATGATAGGTAAACTGCGTTATCCTTTTCACTGCCACCGACGCGCGACGCCTAGTGCTGCTCGAGCTCGAGCTCGTGCAGCGCCTAGCGCCTAGTGCTGCTCGAGCTCGAGCTCGTGCAGCGCCTAGCGCCTAGTGCTGCTCGAGCTCGAGCTCGTGCACACATCGGCTCCTTAGATAAGTATTACTGTGTCGAGCACGGTCGACGTTATTAATAAATGGCTTCTGCTCAGATTACTCTAATTTCATAGTGAATTTAATATTAAAACTAGCATAACGTTCACCTTTCGTATTCTTTACAGAATTTTTGTATGATTGTTGTAGTATAGGGTAGTCTCACAGAATACGATGAGGGTTCAATATCTCGAAGTAAGTTTCTTCTCGCCGCAAATGGTAATCAAATAATGTTTATGTAAGTAAGTAGATCTTTTACCGAGGAGCAAGAGTTGTCTTGTAATCGAGTCTAATGAACATCAATTAATTAATTATGGAGATTGAATGTGTTTCATATTTTTTGTATTTAGATTCCAGAACGTGTGAAATGTTCAAATAATGTTATAATTAGGAAAATGAAATAAAATATATATATATATATTTTTATAACGTTTTATTTCTAAAATACAAACATAAAATAAATTTATAGCACAGCATTCTCGTGTGATATTCTGTCAAATGTTGTTGTCATGGTTATGGGTTAACGTTATACAATGGCGGGGCAACGCATCGATCGATAACAACTCTTATGAAAGCTTGGATGTATTGAGGCGCAAGGAACTCGCTAACACGGCTACTACTACTACTCAAGTATCGGCTGCGCGCTGCTGGCACTGTGACGTCACAGCTCACACGGCGGGCGCCAGGCCGATGCGCTTGGCGGCCACGTCGAACTCGGTGTAGTACTTGCCGATGAACACGTCGCCCAGGATCCACAGCGGCCCGTTGGGCGGCGGGATGTCCAGCCCCATGAAGCCCGACAGGCATATCTCCTTGCCGAACTGCGTCACCTGCACACACGACCCACTCGTCAACATCTCACTCTGCTGTTAACAAGGCCACAGGAGTTCTTTCCGTGAGCCTGTTCGACGAGCGCATACTGTACATCGTATCGAGAACCAATCAGTTGTATGATTTACTTTTAGTGGTTCAGTGTCATTGTGCTTAGATATTGATATCCAGCAAAGGAACACGGCAGCAGAGCTTCGGTAGCTAATTGAATTTGTCTCATATAAATAAATCAACATACAGGCTTCAGACTGATATCTAAGTCGATAAACATACATAACAGCTGTCTCGTTGCCGTTCGACCGCAATGATTGATGAACATCTATTATTGACTAGATTTTTACGATCATTGTTATTTACTTGTTTTAGGTATAATTAGTAAATGTTGTAAAATCGCGGCCACTCTGTCAGGCCTCCTTCCCTCCACCGTACCTACAGCGATGAATGCCTGGGTACACTCTGAGCACTCCGCCAGGCGCCAGTCAGTCGTGTGGTCGGTGGGCGCGGCCGCGCGGGGGATTCTGATCGGCCGCCTCGTAAGAAACGAGCCGTCATGGATATTGAGTTTAAAATTGTCTACTTGATCTCGGGGAGTGAAACCGTTGCTGACTCGTAGTCACACCAGATTATCACACCAGTGTAACAAACAGGATTTATTTTCTCGTTTGTCACACCATGTATACGATAATTGCTAGTGCAGTACCTATATATTCTAATAAAAGTCGATCTGCTGTTCGGCGTTTGCCAACTTTCGTTCTTTGCCGATTATTCAGATTTTCTACTTTTAGTTATATTTCTGCACACTTTTTCATAAAAAGGTACAAAGTGTATTATTTTCTTAGGAAAGACAAAATAAAACTAATACAAAATCATATTTTGTGGTAAGTAGTGCAAGCCTATGTTCAGCTGTGCATGTCCAGTGGTTCATATGATAATGCAACCATATCTAACCATACTAAAATTATTAACAGTAATATTCAATCAAAAGGAAATTGATATCGAATTAAAAGAAGGACCAACCATATCCTTGAAACATTGAAAAATAACTAAGTAAAGGGTTTTTCAATTGGCGCGGATAGATTTTTGGAGGGCGCGGGTGAATTAAAAACCTTCAAATTACGTTTTTAACGCAATGTTTCAAGGAAATGTCCCAATGATATTTCACCATTAAAAGTTTTAATTGGCAGGAAATGATAAAATTATCTTATCAGTTTGGTTGAACCTTATTTTTTTCGATTTCGATTTCCTTTTGATTGAATAATACTGTTAATAATTTATTATTCAGTTACTTATGCCAAATCAACATGGCAAGTTACACGATTGAACAACACGTTCAAATGATAAAAAATCTGTATCTGCAGCGATTTGAGCGAATGGTATCTCTCGCAGAGCTGATGTGAATTGGCCACCAAGGTTATGCGATTTGACGTCGCTAGACCTTTTCTTGTAGGGTTTTTTGTAGTTGCAGGTCTATACAAACAAACCACAATCGACCGATGTCATGGCCATTGCTCAAATTCAGCCGGATCTATGCAGGAGAGTCATTGAAAATTGGACCACTCGGATCCGTGCCACTAAATAGCCGAGGCAGGCATTTGAACGATGTCATACCATATTCCACACTTAATGGCAGAAGTAAGCCTTTCACATAAAAAAGAATTTTGTTAATACCTTACACACAGCTTCTTTTATTTCATTTCAACATCTACCCGCCCTTAGGTATTGAAAAAAAACGAAACAAGAAAAACAATCCTGTTTGTCATACTGGTGTGATAATCTGGTGTGACTACAAGTCGGTAAGGTTGAAAAACCATTTAGTATAACTAGGACAGCACTAGTTAGGAATAAATGGTGTGGAAAAATCAGTGGTGTGACAAACGAGAAAAGAAAACCTGTTTGTCACACTGGTGTGATAATCTGGTGTGACTACGAGTCAGCAACGAGTGAAACATCTGTTACTTAGTAACTTCTTCAATAGGTGACTCTGCCAAGATATACTTCAGACATGTATAAGACTTGTGTTTTCTATTTTGTATTAAGGTTCGGCTACACGCTTAATCTTACATACGCAAACGGTAGTGCAGAAATTGGCCCAAAATCTGTTTGGCGTCCACACAATAGCGACGTGCATGCATACTTGTTTGCTTGATGGTGCAAATTTTTGGCGCATTTATATTTATTTATTTATATAAACTTTATTATACACCTAACACCAGGTTAAAACAAAGAAAAGGGCACTTAATATTACATGCTTAATTGTGCAAATAAATGAGCGTTTAGTGCCATGTGTGCGGTATACAGTGTTGCCGTGTTAACGCACGTTTGCTTGTAGGTACAAACAAGAATTTATGCAAATAAGATTGAGCATGTAGCCAAGTTTGTGCCAAGGAATGTACTGATTTGGCCTCTTTGAATCGCTCACTGCAACTAGAAGTATATGTTCAGTGGAGGTACTCACGCGCAGCACGTAGTCGTTGCCCTCCAGCGTGAACGTGGTGCCGGCGATGGTGAAGCTGACGGGCGGCAGCTGCGCCACCAGCGAGCAGTCCACGACGTACTGCCCCATGGCCATGGGGGTGGCGCCCAGCGCCTTGTTCAGAGCCTCCACCTCCGCGCTGGGGCCCGCGATCAGCGACGTGCCCGTGTCGGCGATGGCCTGGCAGCCCTGTGAGTGGACGGTCAGTGTGAGCGTGTGACAGAGTGCTGCAGGCTGCAGGCTACAGAGCACAGACACTCACGTGCGCGCAGAAGGTGTGGTGCGCGACGAGCACGGCGTCCATGCGGAACTGCCAGTAGGTGGCGCGCTGCACGGGCACGTACGTGAAGTTGCCGCGGTAGTGCGCCGGGTCGGAGCCGCCCAGGATGATCTCGCCGCCCTGCGCCGCGGTCGGGTCCCTGCACGTGGACATTATAATTATGTACTACCAGCCACTGCTCCTTTTTGTCCATTTTATAAGCGACATTCGCACACCTACGGAATGATACCTCGCGTACGGTAATGGTATCTATACAGTATTGTGACTTGACCCTGTCCTTGAAATAATTTAAATAAATTATAAATTAAACGTGATAGTGCTACCCTCCTACAATATTTAATTTTCATCTACCCACTTGAGTTTCTTTCTAGTTTTGTGAAGAAAAAAAAACGATGGGAATGAAATAGGAAGTATTCAATAAAAATAGAGTCTGGCAAACGACAGTAGAGACTGAATGTTCGGTACAATATATGCAACCGAACAGCTCAGCACTATTGCCTGCGTGCATTTCCATAAATGCATGTATCGCAACTAGCGTAAGTTAGTGCGTGTTCGGATACCAATCGCGTAACTCGAATCAAACCATTTTAGTGCTACTTTAGCTTAGATTAACCATTTACCATTATTTTAACCGTTTACTAGTATTCAATATAACTTTTAAAACCATTATTGCGTATCATTAAACCAGTGATCGTAAACCAATAAGCAAACCATTACCATTCGAGTATAACGTCAACCATATCAACCAACTCAGAATTTAGTGCTAAACCAAACAGGCGCTAACTTCTACATGGTCCTTCGAGAATAAGGGGACTCGGTTCGCGAAGTACAGTGAAGTGTTTGTGCGCCGGGACCTTGCAACCAGTGATTATTTTTTACCAGTTGATAGGGAAAGTAGGTAGGCAGTGAGATCAAATTGAAGAAATTGGCAGCTGTCGCGTAAGGAGAATATAAAGGTCAGACCAAACCATTTTATACATTTTATTTTTATTTGCCTATTTAATTGACCGTGAGAAGAATGGAGCAGTTAACAGTCAGCCAAACGGAGATTTACGACTCCTTGGTTAAACTTCTAACTAATATCAAGAAAGACGGGGTTGAACGAAAAACCATAGATTACTGCAAGCGGAAGTTGGAGATATTAGAAAACTATTGGAGAGAGTATCAACGTAACCATAGGACGTGCTGTGAACTTGCTGAATTTAACCATGTTTATTTCACAAAAAATTGTTTTGATAAGGCGGAGGAAGTATATCAGACGATCAAGCAGCAAATCACCAAAATCATGGAGCACTTGCTGTCAAAACAGCAAGAACTTCACCAGCCGCCGCCTCCGGTAGAAGCGGGGCAATCGTCTCATTCACAGGCACCGCAACAGCAACGTAGGGAGACGCGTGAAGAGAGTAAACCTGAAGGAATGATGAAAAAGCAGTCTATCCACTTTAGGGCTTTCATGAGAACTGTAGCTACCATAGAAATCGACCAACTGCAAAACAAGTGGGAGTTCGACGATGCATTAAAGTCTCTTCAAAGTCGTTGGGCTATTATAGACAGCCTGCACTGGGATATAGAAGGTGAAAACGGAGATGAGGATGTCTGGTACCAAGAAGAGTTCAACAGATATGAGAAAATGTACAACGATTTGAAGAAAACCATCAACTCTAAAATGTGGTCTGTATCGCATCGCGACAAATCTACTCCACAGATGGATATTCCAACATTCCAAGGTAACTACCACCAATGGACGTCGTTTAAAGACTTGTTCACAGAAACCATTCACAAAAATCCATCATTATCAAATGCACAAAAAATGCAGTACCTAAAGAGTAAAATATCAGGAGAAGCTGAGCGTCTGATCCACCATCTCCAGATTAGCACAGAGAATTACGAGGTATGCTGGGAAATACTGAACCACAGATATGGCAACAGTAGACTAATTTTCACGTCTCACGTCAACATATTACTGAACATTCCTAGCATGCAGCAACAATCCATCGGGGCGATTAAAAAACTGCATGACGTGACCAAAGAATGTCTCCACGCAATACAGAACCTAGGAGTAGATATCACCACCTGGGATCCGCTGTTGGTACTCTTGTTAGCACAGAAACTTGACAGTGAGTCGTTCACTGAATACATTGAGTCGGTGAAGAATCCCAGGGAACTACCAGTCCTTCAAGAGTTCTTAGATTTCTTGGAAAACAAGTTTACCGCCTTAGAAGCATCAAGACGTAAACAAGAATCAAATAACCAAAAGACCAACACCCAACCACAAAACCAAAATTTTCAAGCAAACCAGAAGAAATATTATAGTTCATATAATAACCAGCAGTCATCAAACAAAAATTATCCAAGCAACCTGAAAAACCATACGAAATCGTTACATGTGTCGCGGTCAATCACCTGCGCATTGTGTAATGCTGACCACGGGTTATGGATGTGTACCCAATTTTTGCAAATGTCGGATGAGCAAAAACTAAAAACTGTCAACCATTTAAACTGTTGCACAAATTGCCTATACAACCATTTAAATAAACCTTGTTTATCTAATAAAACATGTCGCAAATGCAACGCTAAACATAATTCATTGTTGCATGACGCAATTTCAACCAAAACTAGGCTAAACACATCAGCAAAACCAAACCATAAGGCTGCGCACACACTTGCGACATCATGCGTCACCAATGATGAACAAGCAGCAGCTTCAACCCATGTATCTTGGGATGACGTGTCCGAGACACTCTTAGCTACGGCTTTAGTGGAAGTGCCGGGACACAATGGCACATACCATAACATGAGAGCTTTGATTGACCAGGGTTCTCAGATTTCTTTAATAAGTGAGAAGGCAGCACAAGTGTTGAAACTACGAAGACACTCTTGCAAAGGAACCGTATTCGGCATAGGAGAAAAAGAAAACAGCTGCAAGGGAGTAATGAACATCCGAATTAAATCAATTCATAGTGAGTTTGCCTTAGAAGGTGAGGTCCTTATAATGAATAATCTTATCAAAAGTCTGCCAAACAAATCATTCATAAAACCAACTTGGCCTCACATACAGAACATTAATCTGGCAGACCCAGAATTTAATACCAGCCGACCAGTGGACCTACTGCTTGGAGCAGATGTATACTGCAAGATAGCTTTAGGTGGCCTTTTGAGGGGCGATAGCGACGATCAGCCAATAGCCCAACAAACGCAATTAGGATGGTTGCTTTGTGGGACAATGACACCGCGCTACAGGTGTAACGTCGTTCTCAACAAGACGGACGACTTACGCAGATTTTGGGAAATTGAAGACATCAACCAGGAGGCTGAAATGTCCACCGAAGATCATGAATGTTTGCAATATTTCCTGTCAACAACAGAAAGGCTAGAAAATGGGAGATACCAAGTCCGACTACCATTCAAACCAGAAACCAAGGATCAGCTAGGGTCTACTAAACCATTAGCATTAGCACAATTTCGCAACTTAGAGAGAAAGTTACAAAAAGATCCAGGATTGAAAACTGAATACACAAAGTTTATGAATGAGTATCATAACTTAAACCATATGATGCCGTCAGCAACAAGTACGAAACCCGAGTGCTACCTACCACATCACTGCGTCACCCGTGCTGAGTCAACCACTACAAAATTGCGTGTTGTGTTCAACGCGTCTGCTAGATCATCATCAGGACATAGCTTGAATGACGTCATGTACCGAGGTCCCAACCTACAACAAGATCTGCTGGAGCTGATTTTAAAATGGAGGCAATATCAGTTCGTTTACACTGCTGATATCGAAAAAATGTATCGACAGATAATGGTACATCCTGAAGATCAGTCGTATCAGAAGATATTATGGAGAGACTCACCATACCAGCCTATTCAAACATACCAACTTACAACCATAACTTACGGCACAAAGCCTGCACCATTTTTGGCTATGATGTGCTTAAGACAACTAGCTGCCGAGGAAAAACAAAATTTCCCTGATGCAGCAAAAGCATTAGAAGAGTGCTTCTATATGGATGACTACTGTGGGGGAGCAGATACTATGGAACAAGCCAAACAGCTTAAATCTGATCTGATAAAACTACTTAGCAAGGGTGGGTTTAATTTACGAAAATGGGCCACAAATGAACCAAAATTACTCGCTGATTTAGAAAAAGATTTGTGGAACCAGCAAATCTATGAGTTTAAACAGTCAGACTCAACGAAGACATTGGGGCTTGGATGGAATCCGCAACAGGACAAATTCATCTTTGACTCGAAACTGGAGCCAGTATCATTACCAAAACCAACCAAAAGGTCGCTTCTCTCCGACATATCAAAAATATTCGACCCATTAGGCTGGCTCACACCATTAACCATCACCATGAAAATGTTATTCCAAAGTGTCTGGTCATCAAGTCTTAACTGGGATGACGCGCTACCAGAAGATATCAAGATCAAGTGGCTAAACCTAAGAGAAGAATTAAAGGACATCAATACCATAGAAGTAAAACGATGGTTAGGAATAAAGCAAAACCATAGCTTGCAACTACACGGATTCTGTGATGCGTCGAACAAGGCGTATGCCGCCGTGATATATTGCAAAGTCAGCAACCAAAACAACGCGAACGAGGTAACTTTGGTTGCAGCAAAGGCAAGATTAGTGCCTGTTAGTAAAGATGTATCAATACCAAGGTTGGAGTTAATGGGTCCCAACTATTATCACAGCTGATGCAAAAAGTACAGACTTGCTTGAAGTCTTATAACCAGGAGATATATTGCTGGAGTGATTCAACAGCAGTGTTGGGATGGATTCAAGGAGATCCAGCGAGATGGAAACCATTCATCTCAAATCGTGTAAAAGCTATCACCAAAATAATACCAAAAGAAAAATGGAGTTATGTCAAAACCATTGAAAATCCAGCTGACTGTGCCAGCCGTGGGTTGAAAACCAAACAATTAAAAAACCACGATCTGTGGTGGCAAGGGCCATCATGGATACAACCATTCCAAAACCGTGACATACCTCAAACCACCTATAAAACCAGCTTAGAGATAAAACGGTCTAATGCAGTAGTTGCGGAAAAACACCAGAAAATAACCATGACCATACCAAACATTATCCACCATTTAGTAAACAAATTTAATTCCTTCGCCTAAATTGTACGTGTTTTTGCATGGATACTACGAATACCTACTGCAAAGGCAGGCCGTCAACCCTATCTCACATTACAGGAACTCCGTCGCGCGAAACTGATGATTATTAAAAGTGTGCAACATATGGAGTTTTCCAATGACATCAGTCACTTACTTAAGAATGGAAACGTGCATTCGAAAAGTAAACTTTTACCATTACACCCAATCATGGACCAAGATGGTATTCTGCGGGTAGGGGGCAGATTAAGAAATGCACAAATAAGTTCAGAGATGAAACATCCAATCATATTACCACACAACCATCGACTTACCACGCTAATAATACAATACGCTCATGAGCTAACCTACCACGGCGGAGCACGCCTTACTTTGTCAAACATTCGACAAAATTATTGGATAATCAGCGGATATTCGGCTACAAAGAAAGTCATACGTCAGTGTGTTACATGCAAGAAGCAAGAGCCCATCCAACAATATCAGCTCATGGGTGATCTACCATCATCAAGAGTGAACCCTGAAAGCGCTTTCTATCATTGTGGCGTCGACTACACAGGCTTTGTGGAAGTGAAAGCAAACAAAGGGCGCGGTATAAAAACGAACAAAGGCTACATAGCGATTTTTGTATGTATGGTGACGAAGGCTGTGCATCTAGAACTCGTCTCAGATTTAACCAGCTCAGCATTCTTAGCCGCAATAAACAGAATGGCAGCACGACGCGGAGCTCCACGTCATATCTATAGTGACAATGGAACTAATTTTGTTGGAGCCAACAGAATGCTGCAAGAAGAATACGACCATCTTCAAAAAGTTTTCAATGAGTCATTCTTTAGAGAGATAACAGAGCTACAAATTGAATGGCACTTCAACGCCCCTTCTTGGCCTCATGCGGGAGGACTTTGGGAAAGAGCCGTGCGAAGCCTCAAACACCACCTCAAACGCGTGATCGGACAACAAAAACTTACGTTTGAAGAATACACCACACTGTTATCAAAACTGGAAGCTTGCCTGAACTCACGACCACTTTGTGCGCTATCAGAAGACCCGGAGGATCTAAATTGCCTCACACCAGCCCATTTCCTATCAGCACGACCAGGTTTAACCATAATTGACACAGCAGACGACGCCAGAACCAGGTGGCATCCAGTGTCAAAACTATTCGAAGATTTATGGAAGAGATGGAAAACAGAGTACTTGACTCAACTATCAACCAGAAACAAATGGACGAAACACCAGAAAAATGTCAACGTGGGTGATTTAGTAATGATACATGACGACAACTTACCCGCTGGAAAATGGCCAATGGGTCGTGTGATAGAAGTCCATCCAGGAAAGGATGAACTTGTCAGAGTAGTCACTCTAAAAACCAAAAACGGCTACATGAAGCGCCCTGTAGTTAAATTATCAGTTCTACCTTTAGACCAAACGGAACCAAACATACCAGAAGAACAACCACTACATCAAAGTACTAGATCCGAAAAGGAACCACATAATCGACCGCAACCAAACACCAGAACGTACAGTACCTATCCCAAGATAGTAAACATTGCACTAGCGCTTTTACTGTTATTAAGTATAATATTACCAACCACAGCTACATATAATATCACGCAATTCGATACAAATAAACCGTTGTACTTTGATACTGTGAGTAAAGTACAATTAATTCGGGACAAGTGGAAACTAGTCACATACTTTGACATGTCTCCTTACTGGCAAGGAGATAAAGCCATCAAGGACTTTACGAGCTACCTCGACAAAACATGCGAACCAATTATGGAATCAAGTCACTGTCATATGATACTCCTACAAATACGTCACGATTACAACGAACTGCAATACTACAACCAGCTGTTGCTTAGTCAGCATTACGGCGAGCGTTTACGAACACGACGCGGCCTTATCAACGCTGTCGGCTCAATTGCAAACTCATTGTTCGGAGTATTAGACGAAAGTTTCGCAGAAAAATACAGACAAGACATTGAACTTGTGCACCGTAATATAAAACACCAAGGTCAGTTATGGAAAAACTTGACATCTATCGTCGAAGCAGAGCACAATGTACTACAAAGAACTGAAGACATAATAGCAAAGCAACACAAAACCATAAATAAACATTTAAACGCTTTAGACAACGTTAACAGTAAGCTGCAACAAGAAATCGATGTGATGACTACTCAACAGGACTTTACATTAGTCTCTATAGCCACCATTAAGATGATGCAAAACTTGAAACAAATACAGGAAACTTTAATAGATACAATATCGGAAATATACCATGGCCAAATCAGTCTGCATCTATTGACACCAGCGCAGCTCAAACGAGAGCTACAAATCATCTATGGGCAAATGCCTCAAGATTTAACACTACCAATCGTAAACATAGAGACAGACCTTCAGAGCATCTACAAGCTACTGAGAACAAAAGCTCGGGTCACAGAAAAATACATTATTTTCGAAATTACATTCCCCCTCATAGCAAGAGAAAGTTTTCAATTATACAGAATAATACCAGTCCCGCAACAAACCAACTACAGTATGATTACCATAACACCAATATCGGAATACGTCGCAGTAAACTTGAAAAAGGATGCTTATTTCGTAACAACTATACATGAACTTGACACATGTCTGTACCACGGAGAATCTTTCATATGTGAGATCTTCAAACCAATCCTAAATTTAAAAAATGACGATAACTTTTGCGAAACGAGCCCAATAAACCAAAGGTGCAAAACAGAAAAAACAGCGTGCCAAAACAGATGGGTAGAATTACACTCAACGTCACAATATTTATATTTTTGCTGTGACACATATTCGATTAAAATCATATGCGACGATCAAGTTACCGTACGCCAGCTGACCCGTGCAGGGGTCATTAGCATGACTCAGAAATGCTTTATTAAAAGTAAAGATTTCACCCTATATTCATTACAACAGCAATCAAACCAATTACAATTTTCACCAAATATGCTCGTACCAGAGCTAGACCAAATAAACCATATTGTGAACATTACAATACCAATGGAAACAGCACTCCCCGAGGAAATGAGTCTGAATAGATCTCTATCCATTCTTGGAGAACAGATTAAAACGCTGAAAACCACCAAAGCAGAGGTCGATGGCGTATCAGTTCATGACATTCACCAGTACACCATCGTCTACATACTGCTGGGAGTTGTACTATGCGCGGCAGCAGTCTGGATCTGGAATAGAGCGAGTTGCTGCTCGCCTTCTGCGGCCAGCCGGGCGCAGCCTCACCACAGACAGGAGTCTGTGGCGACTACTACGACTACATCGGAGTCAACCAGAGTACATAGTGAAGTGCAACCGCGAAATCATAGTACCGCTGACCGTCAGCAAAGTGAGAGTGAACATATAGGTTTAAGTGCATATTTCGCCAGACGATGGCCCAGTGCTATGCGTAGTGCGGGTAAAAAGGAAAGGGCTACGTTGCCTATAGTGCGTAAAGAACGTGTGCTTACAGTGGAAGACTCATTAGTTTAAATAATTCATGTTTTTTAAGGACAACCATAATTTATATTTTCACCATTGTTAACCTTTTTATAATTTTACTTTTGTTTACCATTTCTTGTTTAGTTTTTACCATTTCTTGTATATTAATATGACTAAGATGATTTGATGAGTATTTTCCTCTCCTTATCACATCTTGTGCTGGGGAATATGTTCGGTACAATATATGCAACCGAACAGCTCAGCACTATTGCCTGCGTGCATTTCCATAAATGCATGTATCGCAACTAGCGTAAGTTAGTGCGTGTTCGGATACCAATCGCGTAACTCGAATCAAACCATTTTAGTGCTACTTTAGCTTAGATTAACCATTTACCATTATTTTAACCGTTTACTAGTATTCAATATAACTTTTAAAACCATTATTGCGTATCATTAAACCAGTGATCGTAAACCAATAAGCAAACCATTACCATTCGAGTATAACGTCAACCATATCAACCAACTCAGAATTTAGTGCTAAACCAAACAGGCGCTAACTTCTACACTGAAAAATCGCGGCAAAGAACAATGGCGAGATTTTAGCTGACTTAAATTTGAGCGTCTGAAAGTGAGTTTTATACGAAAGACTTTCTATTAATTGTCTACATTTTTTAAATATATTATAGGGCTGGTTCAAAACGGATAAAAAAAAACATAATAAATAAAAAGTTATTTGATTTTTTTGTTAATTTCTTTAGCTTAGGGTTGCCATTATATATTTTATCTGCTAAGTGACAAGTAGTAACTATAATAATTAATAATATAATTAATGTATTTTTTTGCAGTAAATGAGTTAACAATACAGTTTATGTCTAAGTATAGATGTTTCTCGCAGGTAGGTAAGAATATTGTAGTGTAGTAGAAATAAATGAATTACTTTTAATTAATGATAGGCAAAAAGACTAGTATCCAAGTTTAAAAAATATAGCTTAGTTGTTGACGAGGACGACGACCTTTTGATAAACGTCAAAGTCGCTTAGTTTAAATAAATATACTCTTTCCAAAGAGTATATTATACATTTCATGCTGAAATAACTAGGTAAGGGAAATGCTAATGCGATATTCCCCTTTTACTTCCACGAAATTGAATAATATTACCTATTAAACAGTTACCCAGACATAACCTACAAAAGTTTATGACTGGATATCTATTATTCTCGACACTCTCGAACAAAAATTCTTGCACAAACTAATTCAGAACATCACCCTGAGTTAAACCAGATATTTTTCATTTAAAGACGTAGGAATTTAATCTCAGCTAAAAAAATGTATGGGCACCTGCCATTGTTCTTTAAACAATATCGGCCGAGCAACCCTAAAACTAATATGAAATACCTGGAATAACCTTATTGATACTTTAGAATTATTTATTTTACTTCGTCTGAATAAAAATACTATAGGTACTGTACGAGCAAACCCGTACATATCAATAGTATCATCTTTATGCTGACATCGATGCGCAGCGAATGAATAAAAATGACACATTTGAGTAAAAGTAGTAGTTGCATAGCATCGTTGTTGAGTTGACTCATTCGCCGCGGGTCGATCATATAACAGTTTTTCGGGTGTTTAAATCAATATATAATTTGCAATCAAATCAGTTTATAATTTAAATGTACCTTACCCGTACATTTCTGGTCCTTCGAGCCGGATGTCGCGTGTGTATATTACAGTGTAGCAACAAAGTACTGTAAAGTGTTTCACTAGTGACGTCAAACGAACTAGCAGTGAGGAGGTGGCGGCGAGGTAAAGGTTTCATGTGACCTAAGTTTTTGTATTCAGTAATGAATGATTTATATACGTTGAATAAAGAATTGTTTAATGCAATTTCTTTTCTACATGAATGAATTGAGCAACAGCCTTATTTTTGGACTGCTCCAATTTCTCCTCAAATTGTGGTATGAGTGGAAGTCTCACTTGGTATTTTCCGTCTTCCAACCGATTTGTTGTTGCTTTGTAGTACTGAATGCACTCTTGATCTTCTGATGATAGTGATTTTTCTTCTGTCACATCTTCCATCTCCCAGAATTACTCTAATCTATCCAAATTAAATTGCACGACGTTGCATTTTATTTTTATTAGTTTAGTTTTGATATTTCCACATAATATCCAACCCAGATAAGTTTCTTGAACTAGCGGAAGTGATTCGCTTAATCTGCACATGCCTGTTAACATAATATTCGAATATACGTCCGCACCCAATAAAATGTCTATGGGTCGGCTGATGTTGTATGTACTCAGGATCTGCTAATTTTAAATTATCCAGAAGTGTGCATACTATGTTCGGGAATGAGTATGATGGTAAATGTTTTGTTAGGTTATTCATGATGTAAACATCGATATTAAATTGATAATGTCTGATTTTTGAGTTTGACATACAGTTCAGGTTCATAATTTCTTTGCAACTTTTTCCTCTTTGCCCTATGCCTGTGATTATGCCGTCACACCTGGATCGCTTCAATCCTAATTGCTGAGCACCGTTCTCTGTGATGAGAGACATTTGTGAGCCCTGGTCAATAAGAGCTCGCAGGAGCAGATATGTGCCATCTGCTTTCTGAACCTTTAGCAGTGCAGTTGAAAGCAAAGTTTCTTGCATCATATTATTATTTTGTTGTGCCATGTGCGTGTTGCCTTGATTTGCACGTTCCTGATGGTAACGGATGTTGTTTTGCTGTGTAGAAGGTGTCGAATTACCTCCATGTTTTGATAATTCCTTTGAATACGAACACATGAAGCAATGTGTTGTGAAATTCATTGCATTCGAGGGAACGCTTTTTTGTTAAGCATTCTTTTCCTTTATGATCATATAAGCAGTTTTGGCAATAATTCAAGTTAGGAACACATTGTTTTTTCTTCATCGGGGAAAAGTCAGCAAATTGTTTGCATAAAAATATAGCATGGGCATCATTGCAGACTGGACAATTTGGCCGATTGTTTTGCAATTTCCTGTAACTTGGTGATTGCGAAATAGTCTTGTTGCTTTAATATGACTGCTTGAAATGATAACCTCGCAACCAGACACTGGAATGTTTCCTACCGCATCATTGCGTATTGCGCGAAGAAAGTGCAACGATTGCATTGAGAGTTGTTTACAATGCTTCAGCAAAAACATCAACAAATAAAAGTTTAAATGACCTCATGTACACGGGGCCCAATTTACAGCAAGACCTTCAGTCTCTCATCATTAAATGGAGACAATATCAGTTCGCATTCACGGCTGATATAAAAAAAATGTTTAGACAGATTTGGGTACCTACACCCAGAAGATCAACCTTTACAAAAAATTGTGTGGAGAGATAACCCGTCACAAAAAATACTAGAGTATCAATTGACAACCGTGACGTACGACGTAAAAGCTGCTCCATTTCTTGCAATGATGACATTGAGACAATTAGCGGCTGATGAACGGGATAAATTCCCAGAAGCCGCCAAGGTCATCGAAGAATCTTTCTACATGGATGATCTGGTTCATGGAACCTGCTCCCTATCAACAGCACAACAGTTGCAGCAAGATTTGATGAATCCGCTGAAGAAGTGGACATCAAATGACATTCGTCTCCTGCAACTAGAAGATCATGGCTAGTATTAACAAGAAAGCAAGAGTTTTAATCAAGCAGGATTCACTAAGACATTAGGACTTCGTTGGAACCCTACACATGATAACTTCACATTTGTATAAAAAATTTAACCACCAAGCACTAATATCACTAAAAGAATCATACTATCAGACATGTCTAAAATATTTGACCCATTGGGATGGATCGTGCCATTTACAACAAAATTTAAGATTTTCAAGAAACATGGTTATCCAATCTTCAGTGGGATGAACAAGTACCAGATAAAATCATCAAAAAATGGATCAAAACCATCAGTTCAACATACCAAGATGGTACGGTACAGAAACAGCGAGTAGTGTAGAGTTACACGGCTTTTGTGACGCATCAACAAAAGCATATGCATGCGTCATTTACTGCAGAGTAAGAAACAACAATCAATCAACTATATTAGTAGCAGCTAAATCAAAATTAGTTACTACGAAAAAACAAATATCACTACCTCGATTGGAACTATGTGGAGCTCTGTTGCTGGCCAAACTCATGACCAAAGTCAAGCAGTGTCTAGCAGGTCACGACCGTCATATATTTGGTTGGAGTGACTCTACTGCCGTAATAGGATAGCTTCAAGGAACAATATAAATAACAGATAGCATTAAATCATAATCTTGGCGATATGTAAAATCAAGCGAAAATCCCGCTGATTGTGGAAGCAGAGCACTCACAGTGGCTCAATTGAATGATTATCGTTTGTGGTGGCAAAGACCAACATGGTTATAATCCTTTGAAGCAACGAAAAGAAATCAAGCAATCAACAGGAATATCAATCACTAGTGAATATCATGCAAGATAAAGATCTAAAAGCAGAACTATTAGATATGGAAATCGAGTGGAGCTTTAATGCGCCCTCATGGCCATCTGCAGGAGGCCTATGGGAGGCGGCAGTTAAAAGCTTCAAATATCATTTCAAGAGGGTTATTGTTGACCAGATTCTTACATTTGAGGAACTATATACGGTGCTCACACAGATTGAAGCTTGTCTCAACACGAGACCATTAAGTGCTATATCAGAAGATCCAGACGATGTGGATTTTGTAACGCCTGCTCACTTCCTAACAGGTGGATCAAAGAGAGAGAAAGGGAGAGATACATGAGACTGAAACGGATTTAAGAACCCGATGGCAGTTGTCACAAAAAATTGTAAAGGATCTCTGGAAAAGATGGAGGAATGAATACCTAGTATAAATTACAGAAAGAAGTAAGTGGAGACAAGCTACAAACAAACTCAATGTTGATGATATTGTCATGATTCATGATGACATCTTGAAAATGGCTGATGGGCAGAGTCATCGAACTACATCCCGGCTCCGACGGTAATGTTCGCGTGGTTTCAGTGAAAACCAAAAACGGAACACTTAAACGTCCTATCACAAAATTATCAAAACTCCCAGTTAGCAATGAATCCTCGCAAATCAAGCAAGCAAATACCGCGATTGGGAGATTCTAGCACAAATAAGCGGCCTGAAACAAGGAAAGGAGGCACTGGTTGGTTATAATATAGCTGCAGTGTTTCCAGCAATCATGTTATTCTTTAGTATCATAACTACTGCCCAATGCGCACATAACGTCACACAATTCAGAAATAATCAACATATTTACTTCGACAAACTAACAAACATGCAGATCATACGCGACGACTGGAAACTAATCATATACTACGATTTAGATCGTTATTGGGAAGGAATTACCGCACTTAATAAAAGTATAATGGCCCTGGAACAAACATGCAGCACGACCCAAGAACAAACACATTGTGACATAATATTATTGCAGTTACGTCATGGGTACAATGAACTCGATTACAATAATCATATGTTCTCAGTCAGCATTTTGCAAAGCAAGCGAACAGGTGGCGGCGAGGTCTTATCGACGGTGTCGGTTACATAGCAAACGGCCTCTTCGGCGTATTGGACGCCCGATTCCCAGAACAATACGAGAAAGATATCACTCTTCTTCGCAAAAATCAAAAGCATATTGTATCATATTGGCAAAATGAAACTTCGGTCATAGAAGCAGAATTCAGTCTCATAAAGAGGACGGAGGCTACAATGCACAAACAACATAAAATGATTCATCAGCAGTTTGCAAACATCGAAAATACATTAGAAGTATTAAAGGCTGTAACTCAAAACTTTCGAGAGCAAGTGAAGTTTCTATGCGAGCTGTGGTCGCCAGCAATCTATTACGCGACTTGGAAAGATTTACAGAATGCTTTAGTGGACACAATCACCGACATCTATCATGGACGATTTAACCCTCATCTAATAACAGCCGAACAATTACAGGATCAGCTGAGCATTATAGCTAGTCATTTGTCTAATGACGTCACGTTACCTGTAGAAAACATTCATGCAGATCTTGCACAACTTTTTCTACGAGTCAAAACAAGAATGCTTAAAAACTACTCAATATTTGAAGTACAAATACCTTTGATTAGCATGGACACCTATGAAATATTCAAACTTATACCAATTCCTACAGAGAAACCCAACGACACAATGTTATCAACTAAACCAGTGCCAGATTTCATAACTGTGAACCTGAAAAAGGATAACAGAAAATATCATAGATTCATGTTTAGTGACAAACGTACATTTGTGCTATATTCATTCGCCTATTCACAAATTAAGCAGAGATAAAGACTTATGCCAATCAAAGTCATCAGCGTGTGAAGTCAACGTCGATCCCTGTAAAAATCTTTGGATGGAAAGCCATTCTATCAACAATTATATCTTTTTTTGCTGCGGTCAATGTAACCTACGAACAGTATGTGGAGACAAGTTACCGCGCATCAGTTGACTTACTCCGAACTATAGATTACGGCTGCATAATCAAATCAGATAATTTTGAATTAATAGACCATCAACAAAGAAAGAGCGATGCTAGTATTAGTGCTAACCTATACTCACCAGTCATTGCTTCCATAAAAAACCACGTTATCTATCTATATCTATAAAAGCGAAAGGTGACTGACTGACTGACTGACTGACTGACTGATCAATCAACGCACAGCCAAAACTGCTAAGCCTAGAAGCATGAAATTTGGCAGAAAGGTTCCTCAAGTGACGTAAGTGTGCACTAAGAAAGGATTTTTGGAAATTCCACCCCTAAGGGGGTAAAAAGGGGGTTTAAAGTTTGTATGAAAAATCTAATTCCTTCGACCAAAATTCTTGAAACTTAGCACAAATAGTATTCTAAGTAAATGATAAAGATTGACATTATTAGTTTTTTGAAACTACCCCCAAATAATGATTTAGGGGTTGTTGAAATTTGTATGGAAAAATCTGATTTCTTGGGTCAATAAATTTGAAACTACCCTCAAAAGACAATTTAGGGGTGTTAAAGTTTTTTTGATTAATCTTATTACTTCAGTTAATAAACTTGAAACTTGACATAAATACTAATCTAAATAAACAATAAAGACTTTCATTGTTAGTTTTTCGAAACTACCCCCAAAAGATGATCTAGGGGATGTTAATTTTTTTGAAGAATCTGATTTCTTGGGTGAATAAACTTGAAACTTGGCATAAATACCATCCTAAATAAACAATAAATGTTGTCATTATTAGTTTTTTGCAACTTCCCCCAAAAGACGATTTAGGAGGTATTACAGTGTTTTTGAAGAATCTTATTACTTCAGTTAATAAACTTGAAACTTGACATAAATACTAATCTAAATAAACAATAAAGACTTTCATTGTTAGTTTTTCGAAACTACCCCCAAAAGATGATTTAGGGGATGTTATTTTTTTTGAAGAATCTGATTTCTTGGGTGAATAAACATGAAACTTGACATAAATACCATCCTACATAAACAATAAAGTTTGTAATTATTAGTTTTTTGGAACTACCCCCAAAAGATGATTTAGGGGATGTTATTGTTTTTGAAGAATCTTATTTCTTGGGTAAATAAACATGAAACTTGCCACAAATACTAACCTTAATGAATAATATAGGTCGCTATTATTATTTTTTGAAACTACCCCCAAAATAAGATTTAGGGGATGTTAGTTTTTTTGAAAAATCTGATTTCTTGGGTGAATAAACTTGAAACTTGGCATAAATACCATCCTAAATAAACAATAAAGGTTGTTATTATTAGTTTTTTGCAACTACCCCCAAAAGACGATTTAGGAGGTATTACAGTGTTTTTGAAGAATCTTATTACTTCAGTTAATAAACTTGAAACTTGACATAAATACTAATCTAAATAAACAATAAAGACTTTCATTGTTAGTTTTTCGAAACTACCCCCAAAAGATGATTTAGGGGATGTTATTTTTTTTTAAGAATCTGATTTCTTGGGTGAATAAACATGAAACTTGACACAAATACTAACCTAAATGAATAATAAAGTTTGTGATTATTAGTTTTTTGGAACTACCCCCAAAAGATGATTTAGGGGATGATATTTTTTTTGAAGAATCTGATTTCTTGGGTGAATAAACATGAAACTTGCCACAAATACTAATCTTAATGAATAATATAGGTCGCTATTATTATTTTTTGAAACTATACCCAAAATAAGATTTAGGGGATGTTAGTTTTTTTGAAAAATCTGATTTCTTGGGTGAATAAACTTGAAACTTGGCATAAATACCATCCTAAATAAACAATAAAGGTTGTTATTATTAGTTTTTTGCAACTACCCCCAAAAGACGGTTTAGGAGGTATTACAGTGTTTTTGAAGAATCTTATTACTTCAGTTAATAAACTTGAAACTTGACATAAATACTAATCTAAATAAACAATAAAGACTTTCATTGTTAGTTTTTCGAAACTACCCCCAAAAGATGATTTAGGGGATGTTATTTTTTTTTAAGAATCTGATTTCTTGGGTGAATAAACATGAAACTTGACACAAATAATAACCTAAATGAATAATAAAGGTCGCTATTATTATTTTTTGAAACTACCCCCAAAAGAAGATTTAGGGGATGTTAATTTTTTTAAAGAATCTGATTTCTTGGGTTAATAAATATGAAACTTGACATAAATACCAACCTAAATAAACAATAAAGGTTTTCAATAATTAGTTTTTCGAAACTACCCTTAAAATACGATTGCGGGGTGGTAAAGATTTTTGATTACTTTTACTGCACATAGCTTTAGCTTTTTATGACTTTGGGGAGCACTTAAGAGGGCTTTTTGGAAATTCAACTTTTTAAAGGGTTAAAAGGGAGACATTTATTTGTATAAAATCTTATTCCTTTCGCAAAATAATAAAGGATGGCATCATTAGTTTTTCGGATTTACCCCCAGAAGACGATTTAAGGGTGTCAAAGTTTCTTTGAAGAATCAAATGGTACTAGGATGGGGACCTGTACATCGATTTGGAACTACCGAACTGGACCGTTTGTCTCAGGTTTAATAGCAGCTTATTTTTGGTTGCCATCACACGAACGAAGTCGCGGGCGGAGTTAATAATATAAATGTGAAAGTCTGTCTGTCTCTCTGTCTACCTTTTTACGCTTAAACAGTTGAACCAAAATCTTACTTAAGGGGGTGGAAAGAGGAGGAGAAGTTTGCATGGAAAACCCACAATATTATGCTGCGATATAAAAAATAAGCTATTCGAATTACTAATGCTTCGCAGACGAAGTCGCGGGCAACAGCTAGTAACTTATAAAAGTGTCTATTTCTCAAGATGTCTTGAACGACTCCAGCATAGAGAGTGATCGAGAGCTTAAAACGATTGAGGAAAAAATCAGAATCATGAAAGAGAGTGGATTGTTATTTGACAATCTGTCATCTCATGACATTCATCATTACACCGCGATCTACTCGACCATCGGCGTGGTACTAGTGGTAGCAGCTTGTCTCGGAGAGTTCGCGTGGAGGCGCCCCCGGGCCCGCACAGCGGACTGCCGGCCACGCAGCGTGCGTGTGTTGGAGATAGTGTAGTGTAACTTCTTGGATAGGGCGGTACCGTAAAAGTAAAAAAAAAAAAAAAATAGGATTATTTTGGCGTGCTCAAACACTGCCAACGTTTAAGAAAATGGAGAAGGAGCATTACCTTTCACTATAATTTTCATTCTTCTCCTTTCTCTGTTATATTTGATATATATTAGTATATTTTGTATATTGTATGTTTGTATTTTATGTTATTATGTCTAAGTAGTCTATTATTTATGTTAATTTGTACACTGACAGCCCTAAATTCTTCTCCTGTTGCGTAGTCCATTCAAAGGTTGTCTGTAAGAGATTGCCTAGTGCGATAAGACCGCCCATTGTACACTTGTTATTGTGAACGTTTGTCCTGTATGTTTTTTGTGGTGTACAATAAAGTATATAATAAATAAATATTTTGTTAGACAAAAAGTGTTTAACAAGATTCTATTTTTAAATTTCGGTATTGTGTTTATAAAGTGTGTCAATATAAACACGTTTTGAAGTTTATAATTCGAATATTATGATATGAGAGTAGATAAAAGTAATTAAATGGGGGCCGAGTCACCCCCGCCCGCTGGAAAATGCCCGTTCTGAATCCCTACACGTGGTCCCCGGGTGGTGCTAATCTTTTTTGTTTGTGACCACCGACCGGACTAAGACATACCGCCGAGCGACGTAGCAGCGTTCCGGTATGATGATCACTGCAGCCACTAGAGGAGTTGGGTCGAGATAGCAGTTCCACTGCAGGCAGGCCGGCCTGACTCGCGCTGTTATGGACGTATCGGGAGACTGGTCGCGGAGGAAGTGGGATCCGAGGCAGGTGCGCCGCTGGCGAGCGCAGGTAGTTGCACGCCTGTGGTGTGTGGTGGTGCGTGGTGGTGTGTGGTGGTGTGTGGTGGTGTGTGGTGGTGCGTGGTGGTGCGTGGTGGTGTGTGGTGGTGTGTGGTGGTGTGTGGTGGTGCGTGGTGGTGTGTGGTGGTGTGTGGTGGTGTGTGGTGGTGCGTGGTGGTGTGTGGTGGTGTGTGGCACACGGCTGCCATGCGCCATCGTGCTGGCTGGCGACCGAACGAGAGTGGACATTTTCGGGGAAGCTCGGGCGTCCCCGCAGTCTCCAGACCAGTTCCCCAATGAAGGCGTAAACTCGGCGCGTGTCTGAAGGTTGCCAGCGTGAAACCTCATCTCACTTCCTTCACTCACAGCAATATAGCCAAGGAACAAAACAAAAACCGGCCAAGTGCGAGTCTGACTCGCGCACAGCGGGTTCCGTATAAACAGCTACATTCACCAAAATAAATAGATAACATTACTAACGTTCATAAACAATTAAAACACCTAACATTGCTCTAAAGAAGGGGCAAAGTTAAGTTTGATATAATGGTACATCAATATATATTTTTTAAATTCTCCGAGTACATTTTATAAGTTGGTCGACTATTACTCGTAAACTTGTAATGCCTACTTAGCTGCGATCGTTTTCCTTTTAATTTCGTTATAATATACTACTGCCGTGATTTTTTTCACGTATCCGCAAGCTTTTGGTTCAATTAAAATTTAGCTGGCAGGGAACACTAGACTCTAACAAAAATTAACAATTTAAAGCTTAATTTTACGCATACGGATCCCTCAATCGAAAAATGGTTTTCACAGACCCGTAATATTTTTGAATGGTTTATCTAACGATACCTCACACCATGGGTTCGACGAGAAAAAAGCAGCCCACTATGTGTACAGGAATAATACATATACAACATTGCCGTGCCTCGCGCTGGCCGGTGGCGCGAGCTGCCCCTGCCTGACATGACATAACATAACATAACATAACGCCGGTATTCTGCGAAGGGTTGCTTCACGCTCAGCTTGCGCTTGCGAGCACTCTGCCACATGAGTAGATAAACTCTGCCCTGTGGCTGTGGCTGGCGCTGGCCAGGCGTAGGCAAGTAATACGTGTGATGTGGTTACCTGTTGAGGTAGAAGGAGAACACCGGCTTCACGAGCCCCTGCGCCACCATGTTGTCGAACACCGGCGTCACGCCGTCCACGGAGATGCTGCAACACACACACACACACTCTTTGCTTATCGCAACCATTTCATACGATACATAAAACATGTACGGACAATTCAATTTAGTAGTCAATTTGCTAAACAAACAGTTCCCCTGACTATACAATGCTGTATTTTGTATAATACGTATGTGAGTTCGGAGTGATCCGCACTGGCAAAATCTTAGTTTTATTTTTTTAATGACACCTTTATGATGAGAATGACACCTAACTGTGGCGAATAATTTCGTGTTCTATATGCTGGCCTACTACTAGTGGAGTATTACGAGACGAAGCGCTGTCCCGCAGGAACAAAAGTAAACGATTACATTCAATGTGCTCAAAGTAGCTGCACCTGAGGCACAGAACATGTCCTAATTTCTAGCTTGCTGGATGTACTAATCTAACGTTATCTTTGTACTTCTGTGTATTATGCTTATGAATAAATTATTTATCATTACATAAGTAAGAGTCCAGCCAGACGGGCTGCATGTGAACTGCACGCCAGCTGCAAAGCTGCAGATTTTGCAGTTGAGATAACTGCATCGAAGAGCGCACTTAGTACACGTAGGTACACTCATCCTCGTAATTGCTCGAGCACTTTTGACAAAACTCTCAAATGATCTGTCTCATTAGACCGTGTCGTTTTATGACGTGAACTTCTTCACAAGTGACATTCTAACAACGAAAGCGTCGCGATAGCGATTAGTAAAAGGTCATAGCCAAAGCGCAATCGGAATATCACGTGCACAATGAATCACTTTATTTTGACATGCATACATTTATCGTCTATATTTAGTGTTAATTTAACATAACCTTAATCTGAACATTAATTGAATCAAATCTGTATTTCAATGTTATTTTTAATTTAATTAATTAAATATGTATTATTTTTTTATGTAGAGCATGTATACTCAATAATGTGTAAGCTGTGGTTACCTATAATTGAGTAGCGTAGTACCAGTGCAGCTCGTATACTCGTACTCATATTAATAAAGCGGTTGTGTTACCTGCTGAAGGCCATGCCGAGGATGCCGTCGAACTTGGCGGCCACGAAGGCCAGGCCGGGCTCCGACATGGCCTCCGCGAACGTCTGGCCGCGCACCGTGATGCCGCCCACCTGCGCCACACAACAGCTCATGTTACACTTGAAGGGCCTTAATCAGCAGATACTTTATTCTAAACATTTTCTTCAGAATATTTCGCCGTTACTTATATATAAAAATTGTGACGGTATTTAGCAATAGATTAGGATAAGCTTAGTACATATATCTCGGTAGTGTACTCACGGTGACGTCGTCCTGCGAGAGGAAGCCGGACAGGCTGCCGGAGCCGTAGTGGATGGAGAACTCGGTGCCGTTGGCGCGGTACGTGCTGGACTTGGTGCTGTCATACTTGTTGTGCAGCACTGAAACACAACTCTTCTGTTATTTTTGTTTGTAAATGTTTGAAGCCACATTTCATTGTTCTCGTAATACCCAGTATCTCGAGCGCACCGCACTTATAGACATCTACATAAGGTTTATCTAACTGCCGCGGTCGTGAATACAGCTCCCCCTAGCCTGGAGCGAAATCGACTGGAAACTTGTCTGTCAGTCAATTTCGCTCTTTAATGATATCCCACAAATGTTTTGGCAACCACTCTAGCCATAGTTAAGGATAACCTAGTTCAGAAGCCGGACACCACATACATGCATTATACATAACCCTGGAGTGCACTAGGAGCATTTTTCCGTCCAAGCTAGAGAAACCAAATTGTTGGATTTGTACCAATAAAGAACAAAATATTACCTTTAAGGAGAGATGAGGATGTGCGGTAAGTTCATCAAACAAAAATGTTAGGTACATAAAAAGGTGTTATGTATTACTGTGCAACGGACACTGTATGTGCGTGTGTGAAAACATAAACAAAAGTTTTTTTTTTCTTTTAGAATAAGGATTTAGGTATAAAAAAAAACTAAAAGGTTAACAACAGTCCTATTAAGGCCATTATATGATATGACAATACTTCAAAAAGTAATAAATAACAAGTCCTACAAGTATAAGTTTATTTCGAGTCGTGTAATATTTTGATCGTTGTACTCGCGTCGGGTGAAAATACTGAATTAAGGATGGATAACTGCATCGTCAAAGGTAAAATAATTCCCCTTTCGTGAAGCACTGATTTTACTTGTTCCGCTCGAAGTTGATGTAGGTATACAGGGTGAGTTTTGGCCAAATCCAAAACTATGAGGAATAACGAAAAAAAAAAACACTCAAAGGTCACCTAGAAATGCCTAGAGTGGGGCAAAGATTTTGTAATAAAAGAAATATAGGGAAGTAAGTAGATACTTAACGTAGGAAAAATAAGTATTTTGTTTAAAATGAGCCCTTTCCTTACATTTGCCGTAAGTTATTACTTCACAGAATAAGATCCTTAATAACGACACTATCGAATGATGTAATAATACAGCAGGCTATCCACGCCCACTTGAAAACTCACTCTGTATACTGTGTACTGTGTCTGTTGTGTAGTTGACATCTCGAGCATTCTACAAAACACGACGCCTGAGTCCGCCTGACAGATTGTTCAGCCCAAAAAGAGGTTGCGCGTCTGCCGCGGACTTCTCGAGAATGCCCGTAGCTGGCTCGAATTTGTAAGTTACACAATTGACATAAAGTGCATTATGCTATGCACATTTTCGTTGTAAAAATAAGCTTCCATTACATTCCGCGGCAAGAATTAAAGTTGTTTATTTAGTAATTTAGAGTGTGATACTAACGGCAAGCGATATTGGTAAAGTGGCACTTCTTCGAGGGCACCCACAGGTTGGAGGAGCCGGTGTCGAACACCACCTTGAAGCTCTGCGGCGGCGCGCCGATCGTGATGGGCCCGTAGTATTGCGCCTGCACAGACAAGCATAGCGTACATAAAGTTTCATAGAAATAACTGAAAGTCAATGATCATTATTAAGAGTAGGTCGCTAGCAGGAATCCCCTCATGGCCCCTTAAGAGATCAGGTATTTAAGTACACTCGTCAACTCGTACACACGTACGACACGTTGACGGCTGTAGCTTTAGATATTATACAAGTGGTGGGCTTTTCCTTGAGTATGGTGGTTACCGAGCTATGGTAACTGCATCCGGTACTTACCTACTGCTATAGCTAAATATAATTACATTACGCAGTCATAATATATCAAATATGGCGCACGGTTGGCGCAGTGCTTGTTGAGCGATTGACTGCTGCGCTGCGTGTCGCGGGTTCGATGCCCGCACGGAACAAATATTTGTATGATCTACAGATAGTTGTTCCGGCTCTGGGTGTTGTGTATGTGAGTTTATATGTTTGTAAACGCACCCACGATGCAGGAAGAAATTCCTAGTGCGGGGCAACGTATTAAAAAATAACAAATAATATGTTCTATAAACGGTTATTATGCGGCAGCTGCAGTGAGGTGTTCTTATCAAGAACAAGCAAACATGAGTCAGAGTTCAAACTCATAATATATTGGTTTAAGTTTCGATAGTTGTCTGTCTTTACTAGATAATAACTGTGGGTTCCATCCAAGACGGGCGTCAGCTATGAGTAACGTGACCACAAATCCTGTTTTGAATGGGACTGTCCCCTTTTACGATATGGTCCCGGTATCCCCGAAAAAACTTTGGAACGCCGAAATGTTCCGTTTTCAGTTACAAAAGGGAAAATACTAATACATAAAAACCGGCCAGGTGCGAGTCGGACTCGCGCACGAAGGGTTCCGTACTTGGTAAATTGCGGTTTACGATTTATGACGTATTAAAAAAAAACTACTTACTAGATCTCGTTCAAACCAATTTTCGGTGGAAGGTTACATGGTAATGTACATCATATATATTTTTTAGTTTTATCATTCTCTTATTTTAGAAGTTACAGGGGGCGGGACACACATTTTACCAATTTGGAAGTCTTTCTCGCGCAAACTATTCAGTTTAGAAAAAAAATATATTAGAAACCTCATTATCATTTTTGAAGACCTATCCATAGATACCCCACACGTATGGGATTGATGGAAAAAAATATTGTTTCAGTTTCAAGTATGGACCCCCAAAATTTATTATTTTTTCTATTTTTGTGTGTGAATCACAATGCGGTTCACAGAATACATCTACTTACCAAGTTGCAACAGCATAGTTTTTTAGTTTCGGAAAAAAGTGGCTGTGACATACGGACGGACAGACAGACATGACGAATCTATAAGGGTTCCGCTTTTTGCCATTTGGCTACGGAACCCTAAAAATTACGAATAAAGTCTACTGTCGCCGTAATTTTGACGCTGGTCCTTTTTTAACCGACTTCCAAAAAATGAGGAGGTTCTCAATTCGGATGTTTCAATTTCTTTTTTATGTTTTACATGGCCGGATTTGCATAATTATTTTTTTTGTTTGTAAGGGCAGACTCTCGAAGTGGTCCATTGTCACCAAATCAGAATTTGATGATGGGATCTCATGGAAATCGAAGAAACTCCTGAAATATTATAGGCAGACATATAGCGATTTAGGTATTTTCAACAACATGGCAAGCATTTGCACTTGGAAAGTATCATGTGGTGAAGTGGTACTGATGAAGATGGTCACTGGAACTTCTTAATAAGTATATCATGGTATAAGATATCTCGAATAGATGATGCGACTATGATGAACCAAATACATTTAAATTAATGGTACTGATGAAAATGGTACCATCGAAGTTGGCTTATTTTTTTTGTTAAAAAGTTTTTTTTATTTTTGGTCACGTTTTCTAGTAGAGTTATCTATCTATTGGTATGTCCGCTATCGTGTATAGTCCTCACCAAACTTCTTGGCCGCCCTGAAGTTGGTTTAGCGAATGCGCGAGGCATGAAACGGTGCTGTTTTTGTATGAGATTTTCTACTGCGCAGCCATTGTAGCAAACTTCAGGGCGGCCAAGAAGTTTGGCGAGGACTATAATGTTCGTATTGTTATTGCTAACAAGTAAGCACTGAACTCGGCTAGATCGATTGTCTGTACACTGATACGCCTTCAATGTATTTTTTCAAATTTTCTATGATTGTAGTGTAGTTTACATCAAAAATGCATTAACGGGGTGCACAACTGCACACCGTGTACATCACGCGATTAATAAAAAAAAACTTAATTCAAAAAATCAAAAAACCCGACTGCTTCAAAAGCGAACTAAAAAGTCGTAAACAAGGAAAAAATCATGCTGTGCAGGCGGAGGATACATATTCGCGGGCTGGCTGACTAAAATCTGGTGTATCCTCCGCCTGCACAGCATGATTTTTTCCTTGTTTACGACTTTTTAGTTCGCTTTTGAAGCAGTCGGGTTTTTTGATTTTTTTAATTAAGTTTTTTTATTTATAACTTTTTAGTTAGTTTTTTTTCGAATTACATACATTTAAACATATAAGTGTTATATATTTTTGAAATCACCTCTTAAAACCCTTTATTCTCTTGATACCCCACACGAAGGGTTTAGAAGAAAAAAAAAATTGGGCCCTCACAATTTGGCACCCAAAATCCGCCATTTTTCTATTGTCCAATTTTAATGTAGCCTATGACACTCGCAGGGTTAAGACGCATCGATTGACGTATGAATCATCAAAATCGGCCAACGCGTTTGGTCTCTGGAACGCCATATAGGAACCAACATACATACATACATACTTACATACATACATAGACTGATAAACACATTACCCTCCTTCGGCAGTCGGGTAAAAATACCATTGAAAGGGAGTAGTAACCAATAATTGCTCATCTCATGATACTGGGCCGGGTGAAAGAAAAACGCGCTCAAGAGCATCGCCAAGATGGACCTGTTGTAGTCTCCAGGAAGCAGCACGGAGGTACCAAACGGTCCACGTGCACACTGCAACGACCGCATAACTTCAAAACGCGTCGAAGTGCTCGCGATTCTCAGCAGAGAGAGAACGACGAACAAGAACTAATAACTAATAACTCATACTAACACAGCTAAGCTATAACAGCGAAAGTAACTCTATCTGTCTGTTTGTTCCGGCTAATCTCCGAAATGGCTATATTGCACTGGCCCAGTGTTTTGTCTCCATATTCTGCAATAGTTCTGCTCCAGCCGGGAATTGTCCTTGGGTGCTCCTGCTGCGTAGTGACTAGTGCATACAGGGATAATCGCCGGTGGGTGTCACATTTCACCTACATGCCTAACAAGGCCTCTGTGAGTTGGTTTCGGCCCCTGGTACGCCTTTCTATGGTCCGGGATTCTAGGGTCCCGAGTCTCAAAGATAAAATATATATTTTTTTTTATATGATCATATATATTTGTTCTAGTCTAGCTAACGGAGACTATTTGCATAGACACAACCTTGTAGCCAGGATTACCAATCAGCAACTTGCTCTTAAATACAATCTTGTGGAATCGGAAGTACCGTACTATAGATATGTGTCCCACAAAGTTCTCGAAAATGGCAATGTCACGTTGTATTGGGATCAGTCTGCCATCACTGACAAAACCAGGTTCAGGATGAAACCTGATATAGTGGTGATAGACCTACTAGAGCGTCGCGCAATGATTGTTGATATAGCGGTGCCCCATGACGAGAACCTCGTGAAGTCTGAGAGAGATAAGAAAACTAAGTATATTGATCTGGCTCGCGAAGTTGTCGACATGTGGAATGTGAATACAGCAGTCATTGTGCCGATAGTCGTGACGGCCAATGGCATAATAGCCAAGAGGCCCGACGAACACCTGAGGAGGCTCTCGTTGTGCAGTTGGATTAAGGGCTTCCAGAAAGTAGTACTCCTGGACATATCGTATGGCGTATCTTTAGGAGGTTCCTCTCTCAGGAGCCCTGACCACCGGTAGCTTGGACCCTGTTCCCGATACCGGTGGGTTACTATTTTTTATATTTTATTATTATATTCTAATATTTAAAAAATAAAGTTTTTCAATGTACCATGATGAAAACAATCTCCAAGATAATAACATGAATAAATACACAAGTTTTATGAATAAACAAAATACTTTTAATGATGTGACAAAGTACGGCAGGATAAGCCAAACAAATAAATAATATTATTTTAGCAACATACTGAGTAATAGCCGTCATGTTTGTTTGGCACTATCGAGGAGCGAGATAACAGTGCCGCGCGCCGACGGGTTATCGGGCCGGGGCACACGCTTTCAAATATTTCTGCTTCACATCATCACAACATGGCGTTTTCCCCATCATAAGTATTGCAGTGAGCTTGCAACTATTCCGCCTTAACATTGTCATCAACACAACTATCTCAGTCGATGCAACCTTCATTTAACATTGATCAGAATACACAGGTCTTTGTCCAGCACAAACATTGTGTTTTGAATTTATCATCTCTTATCTACTTAGTTTACAAAGCTCTAGATGATAATGCCCCACTAAAAATATGATTTAGGTACCTAAATATCTTCAGCTACATAATATAACAATCAGGAATATGTTATTGCCAAGTGCTTATAAATGTAATAATCATATGTTTACGTAGCACAGAGATGACTAACTAAAGATTCATCCACTTGAACAGCAAACATATCATTGCATTGTTTGTGGCTATTGTCCAATTTGAAATGTTTCCAATATGTATATTGATACAAAAAATTCTCCAGAATTTGCAGACTTTTTGATTGTTCAGCAATCAAAAAGTCTACAAATTCTGGAGGATTTTCTTAGACACGAAAAGAATATTTTCTTTTGTCTTTTTTTAATTAAAAGGTAATCTTATTACTTAGACCCAGTTTATATCAGTTTATCTTAGTCTATAATTTATCAGAAAGTATAACTTACATCTAGATAGTTGGACAGGGGCTCTGGAACTGGCCCTGACACCGCATACTTCATCCGCAGCACCTGCAGGTCTGTGCCGACCTCATGGAAGTGTCTGCGCACTGTTTTCATACGATACAGTGGCACCCTACATACAAACAGTAAGTTAGTCTTACATTATACAAGCCAGTATGTTACAAAGTTGTTAATTATGAGAGACAGCAGTCATATACAAACAATAATTATGCTATATAACTGGCCATTGTTAGATGCATTCTACTTATTGGAGATTCAGCATATCTGATAATTTATATTAATTACATCGCGCATCAAGAGAATTGAAACGCATCGAAACGAATTTCAACACTTCAATACCAATCGAGAGATTTAACATTTAGGACTGTAACAGTAAGGTGTACAATAATTTGTTGAACGGGTCATTCAATTACCTGAGAAAGCCAGAAACGCAAGTGGCGGCGAGCGCCAGGAATACCAGCAGCAATTTTCCCATTTTTCTTGCAAGTCACGCACGACTCTGTGTAACAAAGAAAACATAAACAATAAATAAACATAAAATATTACATTATGATCGACATTCCACTCTATTGTCTCACGTACCGCAGTTAGAATGGCAGAGCGTTTCTCTTCTGTCTGTGAGAAAACAAATTAAATAACAAACGTGTCGTATTAAACTGCCGCAACGAAAATATAATTGAATTATCTAGTGCCGGCGCAATTCTTTTGACGCCAGACGCCAGCCAGCGCAAGTCAACTGTCAGTGTCAAGTAGAGGTGGGCGTTATTTCACGTCACTAGTTACAATAACTAGTTACGCGGTATGTAACCGAATAACTAGTTTCGAGTCAAATTACAAGTAGTGATTTTTGTAAATGCGTTATTTGATAAAGCTGTGTCGAACCGTAACCGAACGTATGTGTATTCGTTACTGAGTAACGAGTGTAACGACTGTAACGAGCAGAGAGGGGTCCATATTGGCACACCTAAAGTTCTTTACCCGAAATCGTTCTTCCTAATGATTGGTAATCCGAATGATCACTCTTCCTAAAATTTTACATCCTAAAGTTTTCATTCATACTATTTGTAGTGCTACCGGCGATGTTCATAACACTCATGTTTCCGAAAATTGTAATTAATAATATCATTATTGTAAATATATTTAAACTCCTACTGTTTTTTATCATAACGCTTTTATCCCTAAACATAATTACCATAATATTTTCACTCATAATTAGAAAGAAACATTTACCAAGTGTAATAAAAAATATATTATGTGGGTAATTCTCAGATCAAGTGAAAAAAAGGTTTTGGAAGGGTCCTTTTTTTACTTGATCTGATGTTTAAAAAACCGGACAAGTGCGAGTCGGACTCGCGCACGAAGGGTTCCGTACCATTATCGCAAAAAAACGGCAAAAAAAAAAATACGTTTGTTGTATGGGAGCCCCACTTAAATATTAACTTTATTCGGTTTTTAGTATTTGTTGTTATAGCGACAACAGAAATACATCATCTGTGAAAATTTCAACTGTCTAGCTATCACGGTTCATGAGATACAGACTAGTGACAGACAGACAGACAGATAGACAGACGGACCGCGGAGTCTTAGTAATAGGGTCCCGTTTTTACCCTTTCGGTAGGGAACCCTAAAAACCAACTGATTAGAATGAATAAAGGCACTGATATTTGTCTTAAATAAATGAAATTCAAGTCAGAGTGTCGTCTTGGGGGCACTATGAAAAAAATACTTAGAAAAATTTCGCGACCAATTTCGAGTTAGCGCTCGCCGGCCGCTGGCGCGGCACCGCTCGCTTCGCTCGCTCGGCTCGCGCGTAGTTGGTCACAGTTCTAACCTAACCTAACCTATGGATATCTTTGCAGGTACACACCGCTATAAATAAAATTAGAGTTATTTATGTGAAAATTAAAGTCATGTTGTGTGAAAATAAAGTTACGCAAAGTTAATGTTTATAATACTGATTATTATGAATAAAAAGAAATCTAAACAAAAAATATATGACTTTGAATAATAGTGTAAAAGATGGTTATGTTGAGAAAATATTTAAAGGAAAACAAATAAAAGTATATTAAATGTTTATTGCTACTGACATTATGAAGTTGAATGCTTCGGAATTATGAATATTAGAGACAGAGTAGAGAGTAGTTAGGAATTGTGATTGTTAGTATGAAAATGTTAGGAAGAACAATTTCGGATTTCCAATTATCGGAGTTGAAAATTTAGGTGAACTTTGGCGCACCCGAAAGAGAGTGGACTGTATAACAAGATGAAAGTATATTAAAGAAGAGAGGAAGTAGTTAAATTACAACGGTCGGTTAAAAGTAAACAGAGGTATTATAATGATATGCGCGAGCGCAGCCGTGCGTGGAGGTGTGCAGCAGCTGACTGTGGTCATGTCAACCCGAACCGTGCACCTTTTGTCGACGTTTTATAAGTGCCCATGTAGGCCTATATGAAATAAAAAAAAAGATTTTGATTTTGATGTGGTGGCGGTGTGTCGCACTGTCGCTCGCTCGGCCGATAATTGAGCATATAATGTGGTGTTCACTAATTAGGGGTTGGGGTTTATAATAAAACACTCAAATTATCAGTAGGCACAGAGCTCTACATGGATACGTCCAGTCACCGCTGTGGGTGACCACTTAATAATAAGTAGACGCAGGCACGTATTGCTCTGTCGTTTATTATAGGATACCACATCAATGAAGCATATTATATAGATACGACCGTGCCTTAAGGTCTATTATGAAAAAATATTTGTGTCAACTGTGTTTGTGTGAGTTTATTAGTACACCACTTGAACTGACGATAGACAAGAAGCGCGTTACTCTAACTCTTGTTCTTTATGACAAGTATGTAGAAATGGTAGTTCTTATTTAGAAGCGCGGTAGGCAAACTGTTGAGTAAGATAAAGATGGTTTGATAGAGCATAGATTCATGGACAAAATGTTTTTGAGCTGTAGTTTTGATTAAGAATAAAGAACGAAATAACAAAGTTAAGTTTAAAGGTGCCATTTAATTTGATGAGGTATTTTAACTATGCGTTGAGAGACTTTGTACTCAAAATGTTGACCTGATTACAAGTGCGCTCTAACGTAAGCATTGTAGTGTGCTGTAGCCACAGGGATGGTTACGAGACTTGGTCACTGGGTTGACTATGATTGCGTCACTGAGATGACTGCTATAGCCTCAGGGATGGTTACGAGACTAAGTCACTGGGTTGACTATGATTGGGTCACTGAGATGACTATTTTAGCCACAGGGATGGTTACGAGACTTGGTCACTGGGTTGACTATGATTGGGTCACTGAGATGACTGCTAGAGCCACAGGGATGGTTACGAGACTTGGTCACTGGGTTGACTATGATTGCGTCACTAAGATGACTGCTAGAGCCACAGGGATGGTTACGAAACTTGGTCACTGGGTTGACTATGATTGGGTCACTGAGATGACTGCTATAGCCACAGGGATGGTTACGAGACTTGGTCACTGGGTTGACTATGATTGCGTCACTGAGATGACTGCTATAGCCACAGGGATGGTTACGAAACATGGTCACTGGGTTGACTATGATTGGGTCACTGAGATGACTGCTATAGCCACAGGGATGGTTACGAGACTTGGTCACTGGGTTGACTATGATTGGGTCACTGAGATGACTGCTATAGCCACAGGGATAGTTACGAGGCTTGGTCACTGGGTTGACTATGATTGGGTCACTGAGATGACTGCTATAGCCACAGGGATGGTTACGAGACTTGGTCACTAAGTTGACTATGATTGCGTCACTGAGATGACTGCTATAGCCACAGGAATGATTACGAGACTTGGTCACTGGGTTGACTATGATTGGGTCACTGAGATGACTGCTATAGCCTCAGGGATGGTTACGAGACTTAGTCACTGGGTTGACTATGATTGCGTCACTGAGATGACTGCTTTAGCCACAGGGATGGTTACGAGACTTGGTCACTGGGTTGACTATGATTGGGTCACTGAGATGACTGCTTTAGCCATAGGGATGGTTACGAGACTTGGTCACTGGGTTGACTATGATAGGGTCACTGAGATGACTGCTATAGCCACAGGGATGGTTACGAGACTTGGTCACTGGGTTGACTATGATTGGGTCACTGAGATGACTGCTATAGCCACAGGGATGGTTACGAGACTTGGTCACTGGGTTGACTATGATTGCGTCACTGAGATGACTGCTATAGCCTCAGGGATGGTTACGAGACTTGGTCACTGGGTTGACTATGATTGGGTCACTGAGATGACTGCTTTAGCCACGGGGATGGTTACGAGACTTGGTCACTGGGTTGATTATGATTGGGTCACTGAGATGACTGCTATAGCCACAGGGATGGTTACGAGACTTGGTCACTGGGTTGACTATGATTGCGTCACTGAGATGACTGCTATAGCCACAGGGATGGTTACGAGACTTGGTCACTGGGTTGACTATGATTGGGTCACTGAGATGACTGCTATAGCCACAGGGATGGTTACGAGACTTGGTCACTGGGTTGACTACGATTGGGTCACTGAGATGACTGCTATAGCCACAGGGATGGTTACGAGACTTGATCACTGGGTTGACTATGATTGCGTCACTGAGATGACTGCTATAGCCACAGGGATGGTTACGAGACTTGGTCACTGGGTTGATTATGATTGGGTCACTGAGATGACTGCTATAGCCACAGGGATGGTTACGAGACTTGGTCACTGGGTTGACTATGATTGGGTCACTGAGATGACTATTATAGCCACAGGGATGGTTACGAGACTTGGTCACTAGGTTGACTATGATTGGGTCACTGAGATGACTGCTATAGCCACAGGGATGGTTACGAGACTTGGTCACTGGGTTGACTATGATTGCGTCACTGAGATGACTGCTATAGCCACAGGGATGGTTACGAGACTTGGTCACTGGGTTGACTATGATTGGGTCACTGAGATGACTGCTATAGCCAGAGGGATGGTTACGAGACTTGGTCACTAAGTTGACTATGATTGGGTCACTGAGATGACTATTATAGCCACAGGGATGGTTACGAGACTTGGTCACTGGATTGACTATGATTGGGTCACTGAGATGACTGCTATAGCCACAGGAATGGTTACGAAACTTGGTCACTGGGTTGACTATGATTGCGTCACTGAGATGACTGCTATAGCCACAGGGATGGTTACGAGACTTGGTCACTGGGTTGACTATGACTGGGTCACTGAGATGACTGCTATAGCCACAGGGATGGTTACGAGACTTAAACACTGGGTTGACTATGATTGTGTCACTGAGATGACTGCTATAGCCACAGGGATGGTTACGAGACTTGGTCACTGGGTTGACTATGATTGGGTCACTGAGATGACTGCTATAGCCACAGGGATGATTACGAGACTTGGTCACTGGGTTGACTATGATTGGGTCACTGAGATGACTGCTATAGCCACAGGGATGGTTACGAGACTTGATCACCGGGTTGACTATGATTGCGTCACTGAGATGACTGCTATAGCCACAGGGATGGTTACGAGACTTGGTCACTGGGTTGATTATGATTGGGTCACTGAGATGACTGCTATAGCCACAGGGATGGTTACGAGACTTGGTCACTGGGTTGACTATGATTGGGTCACTGAGATGACTATTATAGCCACAGGGATGGTTACGAGACTTGGTCACTAGGTTGACTATGATTGGGTCACTGAGATGACTGCTATAGCCACAGGGATGGTTACGAGACTTGGTCACTGGGTTGATTATGATTGGGTCACTGAGATGACTGCTATAGCCACAGGGATGGTTACGAGACTTGGTCACTAAGTTGACTATGATTGGGTCACTGAGATGACTATTACAGCCACAGGGATGGTTACGAGACTTGGTCACTGGATTGACTATGATTGGGTCTCTGAGATGACTGCTATAGCCACAGGGATGGTTACGAGACTTGGTCACTGGGTTGACTATGATTGCGTCACTGAGATGACTGCTATAGCCACAGGGATGGTTACGAGACTTGGTCACTGGGTTGACTATGATTGGGTCACTGAGATGACTGCTATAGCCACAGGGATGGTTACGAGACTTAAACACTGGGTTGACTATGATTGTGTCACTGAGATGACTGCTATAGCCACAGGGATGGTTACGAGACTTGGTCACTGGGTTGACTATGATTGGGTCACTGAGATGACTGCTATAGCCACAGGGATGGTTACGAGACTTGGTCACTGGGTTGACTATGATTGGGTCACTGAGATGACTGCTATAGCCACAGGGATGGTTACGAGACTTGATCACTGGGTTGACTATGATTGCGTCACTGAGATGACTGCTATAGCCACAGGGATGGTTACGAGACTTGGTCACTGGGTTGACTATGATTGCGTCACTGAGATGACTGCTGTAGCCTCAGGGATGGTTACGAGACTTAGTCACTGGGTTGACTATGATTGGGTCACTGAGATGACTATTTTAGCCACAGGGATGGTTACGAGACTTGGTCACGGGGTTGACTATGATTGGGTCACTGAGATGACTGCTATAGCCACAGGGATGGTTACGAGACTTGGTCACTGGGTTGACTATGATTGCGTCACTAAGATGACTGCTAGAGCCACAGGGATGGTTACGAAACTTGGTCACTGGGTTGACTATGATTGGGTCACTGAGATGACTGCTATAGCCACAGGGATGGTTACGGGACTTGGTCACTGGGTTGACTATGATTGCGTCACTGAGATGACTGCTATAGCCACAGGGATGGTTACGAAACATGGTCACTGGGTTGACTGAGATGACTGCTATAGCCACAGGGATGGTTACGAGACTTGGTCACTGGGTTGACTATGATTGGGTCACTGAGATGACTGCTATAGCCACAGGGATAGTTACGAGGCTTGGTCACTGGGTTGACTATGATTGGGTCACTGACTATGATTGCGTCACTGAGATGACTGCTATAGCCACAGGAATGATTACGAGACTTGGTCACTGGGTTGACTATGATTGGGTCACTGAGATGACTGCTATAGCCTCAGGGATAATTACGAGACTTAGTCACTGGGTTGACTATGATTGCGTCACTGAGATGACTGCTTTAGCCACAGGGATGGTTACGAGACTTGGTCACTGGGTTGACTATGATTGGGTCACTGAGATGACTGCTTTAGCCATAGGGATGGTTACGAGACTTGGTCACTGGGTTGACTATGATAGGGTCACTGAGATGACTGCTATAGCCACAGGGATAGTTACGAGACTTGGTCACTGGGTTGACTATGATTGGGTCACTGAGATGACTGCTATAGCCACAGGGATGGTTACGAGACTTGGTCACTGGGTTGACTATGATTGCGTCACTGAGATGACTGCTATAGCCACAGGGATGGTTACGAGACTTGGTCACTGGGTTGACTATGATTGGGTCACTGAGATGACTGCTTTAGCCACAGGGATGGTTACGAGACTTGGTCACTGGGTTGATTATGATTGGGTCACTGAGATGACTGCTATAGCCACAGGGATGGTTACGAGACTTGGTCACTGGGTTGACTATGATTGCGTCACTGAGATGACTGCTATAGCCACAGGGATGGTTACGAGACTTGGTCACTGGGTTGACTATGATTGGGTCACTGAGATGACTGCTATAGCCACAGGGATGGTTACGAGACTTGGTCACTGGGTTGACTATGACTGGGTCACTGAGATGACTGCTATAGCCACAGGGATGGTTACGAGACTTAAACACTGGGTTGACTATGATTGTGTCACTGAGATGACTGCTATAGCCACAGGGATGGTTACGAGACTTGGTCACTGGGTTGACTATGATTGGGTCACTGAGATGACTGCTATAGCCACAGGGATGGTTACGAGACTTGGTCACTGGGTTGACTATGATTGGGTCACTGAGATGACTGCTATAGCCACAGGGATGGTTACGAGACTTGATCACCGGGTTGACTATGATTGCGTCACTGAGATGACTGCTATAGCCACAGGGATGGTTACGAGACTTGGTCACTGGGTTGATTATGATTGGGTCACTGAGATGACTGCTATAGCCACAGGGATGGTTACGAGACTTGGTCACTGGGTTGACTATGATTGGGTCACTGAGATGACTATTATAGCCACAGGGATGGTTACAAGACTTGGTCACTAGGTTGACTATGATTGGGTCACTGAGATGACTGCTATAGCCACAGGGATGGTTACGAGACTTGGTCACTGGGTTGACTATGATTGGGTCACTGAGATGACTGCTATAGCCACAGGCATGGTTACGAGACTTGGTCACTAAGTTGACTATGATTGGGTCACTGAGATGACTATTATAGCCACAGGGATGGTTACGAGACTTGGTCACTGGATTGACTATGATTGGGTCACTGAGATGACTGCTATAGCCACAGGGATGGTTACGAGACTTAAACACTGGGTTGACTATGATTGTGTCACTGAGATGACTGCTATAGCCACAGGGATTGTTACGAGACTTGGTCACTGGGTTGACTATGATTGGGTCACTGAGATTACTGCTATAGCCACAGGGATGGTTACGAGACTTGATCACTGGATTGACTATGATTGGGTCACTGAGATGACTGCTATAGCCACAGGGATGGTTACGAAACTTGGTCACTGGGTTGACTATGATTGCGTCACTGAGATGACTGCTATAGCCACAGGGATGGTTACGAGACTTGGTCACTGGGTTGACTATGACTGGGTCACTGAGATGACTGCTATAGCCACAGGGATGGTTACGAGACTTAAACACTGGGTTGACTATGATTGTGTCACTGAGATGACTGCTATAGCCACAGGGATGGTTACGAGACTTGGTCACTGGGTTGACTATGATTGGGTCACTGAGATGACTGCTATAGCCACAGGGATGGTTACGAGACTTGGTCACTGGGTTGACTATGATTGGGTCACTGAGATGACTGCTATAGCCACAGGGATGGTTACGAGACTTGATCACCGGGTTGACTATGATTGCGTCACTGAGATGACTGCTATAGCCACAGGGATGGTTACGAGACTTGGTCACTGGGTTGATTATGATTGGGTCACTGAGATGACTGCTATAGCCACAGGGATGGTTACGAGACTTGGTCACTGGGTTGACTATGATTGGGTCACTGAGATGACTGCTATAGCCACAGGGATGGTTACGAGACTTGGTCACTAGGTTGACTATGATTGGGTCACTGAGATGACTGCTATAGCCACAGGGATGGTTACGAGACTTGGTCACTGGGTTGACTATGATTGGGTCACTGAGATGACTGCTATAGCCACAGGGATGGTTACGAGACTTGGTCACTAAGTTGACTATGATTGGGTCACTGAGATGACTATTATAGCCACAGGGATGGTTACGAGACTTGGTCACTGGATTGACTATTATTGGGTCACTGAGATGACTGCTATAGCTACAGGGATGGTTACGAGACTTGGTCACTGGGTTGACTATGATTGCGTCACTGAGATGACTGCTATAGCCACAGGGATGGTTACGAGACTTGGTCACTGGGTTGACTATGATTGGGTCACTGAGATGACTGCTATAGCCACAGGGATGGTTACGAGACTTAAACACTGGGTTGACTATGATTGTGTCACTGAGATGACTGCTATAGCCACAGGGATGGTTACGAGACTTGGTCACTGGGTTGACTATGATTGGGTCACTGAGATGACTGCTATAGCCACAGGGATGGTTACGAGACTTGGTCACTGGGTTGACTATGATTGGGTCACTGAGATGACTGCTATAGCCACAGGGATGGTTACGAGACTTGATCACTGGGTTGACTATGATTGCGTCACTGAGATGACTGCTATAGCCACATGGATGGTTACGAGACTTGGCCACTGGGTTGATTATGATTGGGTCACTGAGATGACTGCTATAGCCACAGGGATGGTTACGAGACTTGGTCACTGGGTTGACTATGATTGGGTCACTGAGATGACTATTATAGCCACAGGGATGGTTACGAAACTTGGTCACTGGGTTGACTATGATTGGGTCACTGAGATGACTGCTATAGCCACAGGGATGGTTACGAGACTTGGTCACTGGGTTGACTATGAATGCATCACTGAGATGACTGCTATAGCCACAGGGATGGTTACGAGACTTGGTCACTGGGTTGACTATGATTGGGTCACTGAGATGACTGCTATAGCCACAGGGATGGTTACGAGACTTGGTCACTAAGTTGACTATGATTGGGTCACTGAGATGACTATTATAGCCACAGGGATGGTTACGAGACTTGGTCACTGGGTTGACTATGATTGGGTCACTGAGATGACTGCTATAGCCACAGGGATGGTTACGAGACTTGGTCACTGGGTTGATTATGATAGGGTCACTGAGATGACTGCTATAGCCACAGGGATGGTTACGAGACTTAGTCACTGGGTTGACTATGATTGCGTCACTGAGATGACTGTTAGAGCCACAGGGATGGTAACGAGACTTGGTCACTAGGTTGACTATGATTGGGTCACTGAGATGACTGCTTTAGCCACAGGGATGGTTACGAGACTTGGTCACTGGGTTGACTATGATTGGGTCACTGACATGACTGCTATAGCCACAGGGATGGTTACGAGACTTGGTCACTGGGTTGACTATGATTGCGTCACTGAGATGACTGCTATAGCCACAGGGATGGTTACGAGACTTATATAGTCACTGGGTTGACTATGATTGCGTCACTGAGATGACTGTTATAGCCACAGGGATGGTTACGAGACTTGGTCACTGGGTTGACTATGATTGGGTCACTGAGATGACTGCTATAGCCACAGGGATGGTTACGAGACTTGGTCACTGGGTTGACTATGATTGCGTCACTGAGATGACTGCTATAGCCACAGGGATGGTTACGAGACTTGGTCACTGGGTTGACTATGATTGGGTCACTGAGATGACTGCTATAGCCACAGGGATGGTTACGAGACTTGGTCACTGGGTTGACTATGATAGGGTCACTGAGATGACTGCTATAGCCACAGGGATGGTTACGAGACTTAGTCACTGGGTTGACTATGATTGCGTCACTGAGATGACTGTTAGAGCCACAGGGATGGTAACGAGACTTGGTCACTAGGTTGACTATGATTGGGTCACTGAGATGACTGCTTTAGCCACAGGGATGGTTACGAGACTTGGTCACTGGGTTGACTATGATTGGGTCACTGACATGACTGCTATAGCCACATGGATGGTTACGAGACTTGGTCACTGGGTTGACTATGATTGGGTCACTGAGATGACTGCTATAGCCACAGGGATGGTTACGAGACTTGGTCACTGGGTTGACTATGATTGGGTCACTGAGATGACTGCCGATGCCACAGAGCTGGCTGTGAGACTAAGAATCTCTCATAGTTAATTGAAGTCAGAATGACCGAACGGTATTATTCTGTGTTGGAAATATCTGCATATATTGCAGATTTACACACGCGGACGTGTGCTACGTAGGATGGCCGTGTCGGATCTTGTCATGGTTTGTTTCCTTAAAATGATTCACAAGTACCTTTTTGGTATTGGGTGGAGTCTAGTGTCTCGAAAGTTGTCGATACGGTTCATATAGAGCGACAGTGATCGTTCGGACATGGCTGTGACATGACGCAAACTGGCCTAGGAAATGTTCAGTGTTTCCTTTTAAGTCTTAGTCTAGAGTAGTACTTAGTACCATAGTGATAGTAATTGACTCTGTAACGAATTAAAACTCTATAGAAGTTACAGGAGATATTTGTCTAGTTTACCCGTATCCCAAATTCACCCACGATTATAATCTGACACCTGTATGTCACTAAGTAGTTCAAATCAAGATCCTATATACCTGGATCTGACATATACATATATATCATATTGTTGAGACCCACTCCTCTCAACACCGTCGCGCGCCAGCAGCAGTGAACGAGGGATGCGGGGCAGCGGGGTGCCAGCCACAGAACAGATAAGAGATTAGAAAGGAAATAGTTCCTGATTTGTATTAGAACGCGTGTCGCCGCTTGCCTCTCACTCTTTAACTCCACTACAAGCAAGAGTCCCATACGTACGTGCATTTCGCACACAAATAAACTACACGCACTTAGATCGCGAGCTTGCTATTGATTGTCACACTAACGCAAACACTGTGCCTGACATGCACTCACATTCGCGCAAAAGCAATTTATATCTCATACATGTTACGGTGACCAAAAGGTCCATTATTGATATCGATAAATTTAATGTAATACTTATTTTTTTTGTAATTTAGGTTTTGCAATTTTTCGCTATAATATCGGGCGGGCGACGGGGCATGAATAGTGTGGACCTTTTTAATACATAATAATAATAATGTCAAATTAAGGGGGAAATTAAACGAAAACCCCACTCAGAAACTATATTGATAATCACAATTAACAATAATTGGTGGTGATAAGCAAAAGTATTTTAATTACAATAAAAGTGATAATAATCATTTGAATATATTGGTAATATCGACAGTGTTTACAACTTTGTACAACACTATCGATACGCGGAATTTCGCGGCATTCAAGCATTGGTGCGGCACACGCGACTCTCTTGCAATGAACGCAATACATTACGCGATCGCTCGCGTAGTACAAGATTGTACCCATGCATTGCAAGCAATGTATAATTTTGAACCTGTTTGCGATTGCTGTTTGATTTATTTTACTATCCGGAGTATCCGGATAATGCGGATAATACTGATATCTTTTAGTTTTTGTTATAAATAAAACTATTAAGCTTTTTTAACACGTTTTAATCAGTTTCTCATATTGACCGACCGAAACTGGTTTTTACGACCGAAACCGAAACTGAATTTCGGCAACAGTCTCAGTTTCGACCGAGACCGAAACTTCCTTAAAATGATCATGTTTTGAGGGAAATATAAAGAAAACGATATGACTATCGAATATATGAATATAACGAATGCAGTTTCGGTTTCGGTCGTAGTTCCGGCAGGTTTGCCGCCGAAACCGAAATTCGTTTTCTTGCCGAAACTCGACCGAAACTAAAACCGAACTTTCGGTCGGACACTTTTTCTCAAGCAAAATGACAAAGAAATAATAAACTAGACCAATATTTCAATTAACAATCACACATAAAAACTAGTTCACTTTATAAAATTTTACAATAAAAACATCGATACAAATAATTTGTAACTATTCTTCTCATACTAAAAACAATTCTAATTAAAAATGAGATCTTACATTTAGCATATAATATTACGTAATTCTTAGATGATATTTTATACAAATTCTGATAAATGATCTTAAAAAGCTTAAACTATCTAATTAATCTTCTTTCATGGAAGTTAAATGGTTACATAAATATGCTGTAGTAGAGAACACTCTCTTTCTGCTTCAACGCTGGTCAGTTCTATTGATAAAAGTAGTTTGTAAACCCTTTCTAAATGCCTGCTTCTCTGACCATTCTCATCAAATAGTACCATCTCTTCTTGAATTGTGGTATCTAAATCATTTGTTGAAGAAGTCGGTCGCTGCGCAGAAGATGGCTGACTCGTAAACAGGATAATTTCTTCTTGTATTTGTGTTTCAATTGATACGCTTGCAGTTGAAGAAGAGTATCTTGTTTATTGTCCGCTGAAGTTATGACTGGTTGACCTTTTAGTTGCGTTTCAAAAAATGTAGAAATAATTTTAACAATCGTCAGTCTCACAGATTCGTTTGAAGGATTTTCAAAAGGCCAGTCGTATGTACTTCGCTCTTCATAAAATTGGGAGTGTTGGGTAAATATTTCTTTGTGTCGATTATTTCTGGAACTCATCGTTGTGATATTCTTCTTTTGAGTGATACTAGAAGTTCATTACTGATTATGCTATCTTTTTGCGATAATTTCTGAATCATGAATGATTCTTAACGCTGTGTCAGCAGTCAGTGAGTTTGCATCTTCATCACAGATCACTTCTACCGTAGCTTTAATTATAGTAAGGCTAGCTTCTGCCAGCGGCTTCGCCCGCGTTAATGTCGAAAATTATCTCAAGGTAACATATTCCCGGGATAAAAAGTATCCTATGTGCTATTCCAGACTATAGTCTATCTCTGTGCCAAATTTCACCCACATCCGAACAGCCATTTGAGCGTGAATAAGTAACAAACGTACAAAAACACACCGATCACTCACAAACTTTCGCATTTATAATATTAGTGTGATATAAAAGAAAATTACAACTATCCGTAACATCCTAAAAATCCGGATAGTGATACAAGTAAAATCCAGATTTGGAAATCGGCGGATATCCGGATAATACGGTTATCCGGATTGCAAGCCCTACACAGGGTACAAATAATTTAATAGAACTATGTGTTCTAAAATTAATAGGTTTGTAATTTGATCTGTGATTTGATGCCATAATTACTATAAGAAACAAAATTAATAGAACAAAAGTAGTAATTTCTACATTAACAACCTCTTTCATTTGTTATGGTCACAAGCTGCATTTAATGCATTTTTTAATTAGCCCCCAAAATTTGGTGAGTACGTTACCCCAACAGGAAAGTGACTCCTAGAGAGATATGAGTGGAACGTATAATTCGTGCGTAATCTGCTGTGAATGTGCGCCACTTAAAAAATAAGTGCGTGTCGTCGTTTTTGAAAAAAGCGGAAAAATAGGTTCCTGCTAGGGTAACGTTGTTCCAGCAGGAAAATTCTAAACTAATGATCGGAATGAGAAATATTGTGCATGGACAGAGAGCTTATATTTGTGCGAAAATGTGCGCCAAAAATAAAACTTGTGCGTCATCAGGTTTTCGAGATATTGGGTTTATTCCCATCGGCCACCCCCAAGTTGCCACCCCGGTGGCCGATGGGAATGATTTAGTGAAATTTCCTACCTTCCTTTATTCCCATCTGCCACCGGGGTGGTGGATGGCACTAACTAGTGGCGTTTGCCAGTTTATTACCTTCATAAGTTTAGTCAGGTGGTTGATTCTCATGACCCTAAAACGGGGTGAATAGAAAAAATATCAAGGAAGTTTTCAAGGTTCATATTTGACTATTTTTCGTTAAAGGATTTTGGTAGAATTTTAAACCATCAACATTTTTTCTTTGAGTTGGCAACAATTTTATGACATTTTTTTGCGTTCTTTTAATAATCTCCTCTTGTTCTGTCCTTCTCATACTACTGATTTTGTTCACTCTTCCTTCCATATTAACTAGTCCATTCTTCCTTCTATATTCAGTTCATTCTTTTTTGGAATGTGTTTCTTATTTGTACGCACAATTAAAGTATTCGCAAAACGCTTTTTGCGTATGGGTTGGATGTCCACCATATACCGATGGTGCATAGCTGTACGTCTTGTTAGTATATTACCTTATTAGTATCTTCGTTCGTTTTCTTTCTTCTTCGTTTTTCAAGTCGGCCTGAAGTGCTAGTCTATCTTCGAGCGTTGAAATAGTGACAAAAACTTTTATGTCATTGGCAAAGCATAATAGTTTGGATGAATGGAGGCCCTGATCGATATCTTTCACACATACTACAAACAAAAAAGGACCGAGGAACGAAACCTGAGACACTCCGCTGGGCAAGTTTACCCAACTAGACATATAATTATTGAGAACTACTGCTTGTGTCAGAAGAGAACCAAGAGGTGCCCACGGATGTAGCTTAGTTTCTTTATCAGGGTATTGTGGTCGAGCCGATCAAATGCCTTACTACAATCTGTACAAACTACATCGATCTGCTTACCGTTATCCATAGCATCCAAACCATTAAATAAAATCAAATTAGAAATGGTAGACCGTCCTTTTAAAAATCCGTGCTGAAAAAGCTAGCAAGGGCGGATATAACTGGTTATAGACAATCCTCTCAAATATTTTAGCTATAATGCACAGCTTGCATATAGGCCCATGATTAGTAATCTCTTTTTTATACCCCTCCTTATGTACGGGTGAAATATAAACAGATTTCTATAATATGGGGAAAAGACCTTGAGTCAGACTTCCAAAAACCAAAATTGAAATAGGTAGGGCAATGCAAGGCGCGCATTTAGTTAGAAATTTAGATGATATTATTAAGTTATCAAGGCCAGCACCTTTAGTTGGAGCCAAGTAACAAAGTAAACCGGTCACATCATCAACATTCACTTTTATATGACAAATGTCATGAGAATCGCCCACCACCCCGGTGGCAGATGGGAATAAAGGAAGGTGGCAGATTTCACTAAATAATTCCCATCGACCACCGGGGTGGCAAACGCCACTAGTTAGTGCCATCCGCCACCCCGGTGGCAAATGGGAATAAAGGAAGGTAGGAAATTTCACTAAATCATTCCCATCGGCCACCGGGGTGGCAACTGGGGGGTGGCCGATGGGAATAAACCAGATATTGCATTTCCTGCTGGGGTAACGTTTTGCAGAAACGTGTATCTCTAAAACCATTGTACGTGCGCTTGTAGAATAAACATACACGAGTAGCTCTTGATTTGTGCGTATTTGTGCCGGAATTAGATTTAAGAAAATATTTATAATTTTCAAGTATTTGCGCTTTTTCGAAAACCCGAAAAAAAACCACAGCGTAAATACTGAATGTATTTTAATGAAATTTGGAATAAAGAAGATAGGTTATACCTTGGCAATACTTTTTATAATGTACTTACATAATCAAGTGCAAGTCACGGAAACAGCTAGTAGAATACGTATAATCCAATAACAAGTTAATTTTTATATAACTTTTCAACCTCAGTGTACTCAGGCACAACACGCTACAACCGGTTCGTGAGTAAAGTTAAGAAGGTCATCGATATGTATGAATCCGTCGCTTTTTTGTAGTCATCCGAATTTGGTCGGATAACCAGCCTTTGTTTATATGTTTAGTTTTTTGTTTAAATCTACTTAATGCGAAATATTCCAAGCTGTATATTTTCACTATATATTTTTGACATAACGCACATACTTGTGGTTTACACCTACCTATCTTGGGTTGAGTCGGTTTCTTGTATTTTGCCGTCAAAGTTATGACACTCTCGTTTTGACTTTTAGCAATACTATTCGATAACGATAGAATTTTCCTGCTGGAACAACGTTACCCTAGCAGGAACCTATTTTTCCGTTTTTTTCAAAAACGACGACACGCACTTATTTTTTAAGTGGCGCACATTCACAGCAGATTACGCACGAATTATACGTTCCACTCATATCTCTCTAGGAGTCTCTTTCCTGTTGTGGTAACGTACACAATTTGGTCATACCAACAAACGTTTGAACAACAGCTTAGGTTTAATACGTCCAATTAAGGTCATCGATATATACGAATCCGTCGCTTTTTCGTAGTCATTTCAATTTGGTCGGATAACCAGCCATTGTTTATACGTTTAGTTTTTTGTTAAAATCTGTTTAATGCGAAACATGCCAAGCTGAATATTTTCACTACATATTTTTGACTAAACGCACATACAATATCTTGGGTTGAGTCGGTTTCTCGTACAAGTGAAACCTGGTTAAGTGAGACATCAAGGGAACTGCAATGTCGTTTCACTTATAGAGGTATTCCACTTACCCAGTGTCTCAGATATACAGGTATAAATAAATATCTGTCTCATTTACAGAGGGTTCCATTAATAGAGGTGAGAATACAGGTTATTTCAGTTATACAGGTGCGATCATTAATAGTACATTGTTCACCGAGAGGAGAAAGTGACCGATTACCGTCGAGGGTGTCGTTTGAAGCCCGAGCCGTAGGCGAGGGCTTTAAAACACCCGAGATCGGGAATCGCACTTTCTCTCGAGTGATACATAGTGCTTTATACTACACCTACGAGGAATTTACTTTTCTACGAAAACTGAATCCTCAAACAACACACAAATTGAAAATGGCGCCAATGGCGTCTGCAATTTTCACATGTTCTTTTTTCAAATTGTTTGACACCATCCAACACACAGCTAGTGGCCAGTGTCATTTTGCGAACTTGGAGATAAAAACTCACTGTAAAAACTTTTTGGCTTTTGATATTTAGGTTACCAGCGCATAGTCTTACCCAAAATTAAAAAAGAAAAACCACGTAAGAAATGGATTTTCATACACTTTTCTCTCCCGCTCAGATGCGTTTTCTCGCCGCATATTTGTTCGATATGCAATGACGTACTTTCTACCGTAAATTTGATAAAGTATCAAGGTACTTTCCGAGCAGGTGTAGTATAAATAAAATAACGTGTTATGTATGTAAATGAGTTTTAATAAAAAAAATATAGTATGTACTTAAAGGTCAAAATCAAACAAACAATCAATCAACAAAAAAGACGATAAAACAAAAGTTACCAATTATAGGCCAGTTGCACTGATACCAATTTTTTCAAAAATTTTTGAGAAGGTTATTTATAACAGCATGAACAGTTATTTAGAAAAAAAAAATATTTTTTGCAAAGAACAAATGGGCTTTAGAAAAAATAGAACCATTAATATGGCTGGTTATAACTTTTTAGAGAAAAAACATCATAACATGGATAACAGAAAACCAGGACATGACTAGGGCGTTTGACTTTGTAGACCATAAAATACTTTTAATTCAGCTCGAAAGATATGGTATCAGAGGTAAAGTGCTTAATCTGATAAAATCTTATTTGGAGAATAGAAGTCAAATTACACAAATTAATAAAGTAAATATAAAGACCAAAACTGAGATAGTTTACTCCTCTAGCTCTAGAATATTGTCATGTGGTGTTCCGCAGGGTTCTGTGTTAGGACCCTTACTCTTTATTTGCTATATTAATGACTTTCCCCAAGTAGTCGAACATCAAATGTCACTATTTGCCGACGACAGCACTGTTATTTATGATACTGGCACTATAAAAGAAATAGAAGAGCAGATAAACAATAGCCTTATTCCTATTATCGACTGGTTAAATGCTAATAACCTTAAAATAAATCTTACCAAAACTAAAGTTATGAACTTTAAAATTAGACACAAAGTACAATCACAGTTTCAAATAAACGATAGAGGAAATGAAATACTTGAAGCTAGTGTTACGAAATTTCTTGGACTACATATTGACAATGACATGACATGGAGGACCCAAATTGAAAGTGTTTGTGCAAAGCTTAGTAGATTTTCATATGCTCTTTATATGCTGGGTAAAATTGCGAATAAGACCGCCCTTCTCGCAGCTTATCACGGATATGTTGCCTCGGCTCTGCGGTATGGCCTCATATTCTGGGGAAATGCCCCTAAGATTCAAGAAGTACTTATAGCACAGAAAAAATGTATCAGAGCGATTTGTAAAATAAAACAAACAGAATCATGCAAGCCACATTTTAATAAGCTAAAAATATTAACTTTGCCGTCGCTCTATATTTATGAAGCGTGTATTTTTGTGAAACACAATATGAATTTATATAGATTTGTAGAAAGTAAACGGCGCTCAAATAAGTTGCAGGTGTTAGCAACAAAAACAAAGTTTCATAGCAACAGCTTTTATGCAATGGCTCAAAAACTATATAATAAGTTACCAGGACAAGTTATCTCAAGTATTAACCTTAACGAATTTAAAAGAAATTTGTTTAAATTGTTAAATGAAAAGGTGTATTATTCTGTTGACGAATACTTAAATGACAAATTTTAATTATAATACCTATTAACTAAATCCAATTTATTCCTATGTTATATACTGGATAATTGTGTTAATTTTGATTATTGTTGTATTAATGAATTAGTGACATTATTTTATATTTTATTATTAGTGACATTATTTTATATTCTATTATTAGTGACATTTCTTTATATTCTATTATTAGTGACATTATTTTATATTCTATTATTAGTGATTTTTTTTTTATATTCTATTATTAGTGACATTCTTATATTATAAAAATCAAATTATTTTATTAGTGACATATTTTTAATTTTATTGAGAGATATTTTGTATGCTATTTGGCGGGACACAGCTCGGATCTTATGTATTATAACACCTTCTGTATGTACCCTGTGTTCACGAAATAAATGAATTTGAATTTGAATCAATCAAACAATCAATCAATCAATCATACAAATGTAATCAACAAAAATATTCAAGCACGTTTTTACACGTAATATGTACGAATATGGAAACAGAATGTATCAATTATAAAAATCTGTCAGTTTAGTTTGCACATTAAATTCGGCACAAACTTCTTCGCGTGTCTTCCCACTTTCATAAACGGATATTAACGTCGACGAATACATATATTAAAGTGGGATTCAAAATTGGGATCCAACGAAAATAAATCCTCTTTTTAGTTCGCTTTTTAAGCAGTGGGGTTTTTTGATTTTATGAATTAGTTTTTCACGTAATGATAACGATTGTAGCTTTCGTTTTGACATTTTTCAAATAAACATCTATAGGATAGTAAAGCGAAACTAAAACTGAAGGTAATTGAAGCTCAAAATTTGTACTTACGTACTTGGAATTACGAGTGGAATTTGTGGGTAGAATATGAATGAGTAAACAAACAATTTTATCTCAGTTACAGAGGTTTATGCATATAAAATTTACTCGCTGTCTCAGTTATAGGATAACTATGATGATAAATCGAAAGAACAAATCCCAGATATAGAGGTTTACCTCGTCCCACTAACAGAGGTAATTCAGTGCCAAAGTGTTGGGACCTCAGCATGAGTTCCAGTTATGGAGGTTTCTCACTAATCCAGGTCCCACTTAACCAAGTTTCACTGTATTTTGCCGTCAAAGTTATGACACTCTCGTTTTGACTTTTAGCAATATTATTCGATAATGCAAGCATGTATGCTTTTGAATCTTTTTATGGTTATTACAAGCGTCAAGATGGACTGAATACAGTTTTCAGCGAGCTTATACGTTTTCTCATTTAGGCGCTGCGAATTTTTTTCGGATTTTCAAAAAAAAGCAATTACTTGAAAATTATCAATGTTTTCTTAAATCTAATTCCGGCACAAATAAGCACAAATCAAGAGCTACTCGTGTATGTTTATTCTATAGGCGCACGTACAATGGTTTTAGAGATACACGATTCTGCAAAACGTTACCCCAGAAGGAAATGCAATATCTCGAAAACCTGATGACGCACCAGTTATATTTTCGGCGCACATTTTTGCACAAATATAAGCTCTCTGCCGATGCATTGAGCTTATATTTTTCTTATTCCGATCATTCGTTTAGAATTTTCCTGCTGGAACAACGTTACCCCAGCAGGAACCTATTTTTCCGTTTTTCAAAGACGACGACACGTCGGCTGATATGATGATACGTTCTACTCGTATCTCTCTAGGAGTCACTTTCCTGTTGGGGTCAAGTACACGACTACCGCCACCCCACCAATGGCATGGTATATCACGTAAACTACGGGAGTACTACGTGGGACACTCAGAAAGTTTTGCGAAACTAAAAAAAATTGTTCTATACGTACATATATTTTTATTAAATCTTTTCAAAGTACTTTCCACCAGCCTCTATACAAAGATTCATGCGCCTAAACCAGTTTTCAAAACACTTTTTCCAGTCCGCCGCAGACACCTCGTTTACAGCCTGCTCGAACGCAGCCAGCGCATCTTCCGGCGACGAAAATTGTATCCCTTTGAGCTGATTTTTTATTTTTGGGAATAAAAAGAAGTCACACGGTGCTAGATCAGGGCTGTAAGGAGGGTGACCCAGGAGTTTGACTGGCGTGCTGTCCAGGAAGTCCCTCGTTTTGAGTGCGGTGTGCGCAGGTGCATTGTCGTGGTGGAGCAGTAGCCCGCGGAGCCCTGTGTTTGGTCGCTTGTTGCTTATAACAGAGAAAACTTCTGGCAAACATTTGGTAGTATACCATTCGGCATTAATGCTTCTTTGATCCCGTAAGGGAATTGATACCAAGTGGCCAGTCAAATTAAAAAAGCTAGCGATCAAAATCTTACCCCCGCTTCTAGATCGCTTCACTTTGGTAGGCGTTGGCTCATTTTGAAACACCCAAACAGTCGACTGGCGCTTGGTTTCTGGGTCGTATTGATAAATCCAGGACTCATCACCTGTAACGATGTCGTAAACACGCCGAGACGAGCCTGCTTCAAATTTGTTAAGCATATCACGGCACCATTCCACCCGGGCCTGCTTCTGAGCATCGGTGAGGTTGTGCGGCACCCAGCGTGATACTATCCTCCTCACGCGAAGATGGCTGTGTAGAATCTCGTGAACGCTTCCCGATCCAATCTTCAATATGTGTTGAATCTCCTGATATGTAATTCGCCTATTGTCTTGGATTAAATTTTTCACTGCTAGCACGTTTTCTTCGGTAACAGCCGTCAAAGGGCGACCGCTTCTTTCGTCATCCCCCAAAGTTGGTCGACCGCGCTTGAATTCGTTATACCAACGATACACGGTTGCCTTGGAAGGGCCTTCATCCATGAATGCCATTTGAAGTCTATCGTACGATTCATCCGGTTTCAGGCGACACTTGAAATCGTATAAAATCATAGCTCTAAAATGTTCCCGGCGCAGATCCATATTTCAGTGAGACACAATACTTTGAATTAACTCGCAAAAAATGTGGAGGGAAATTTTGAAATTGGAACTTACTTATTTTTACTTATAAATAATCATATTTTCGAAAAACATTATAACTGGCCAGTCTCCCATATATAAAAACTTTTTTTCGCAATACTTTCTGAGGGGCCTGGTAGTTATGAATTTTGGGTATCAATTTTACCTTGCAGGGTAGTAATTTTCTATGTAGGTTTGAGGCAAGCAACAGGCTCCCTGAAACTTGGAATCAACATTCAAAGTCGTGGTCCTGATGAACGAGCGAGCAAAAGTTATCATCGTTGATTTCGCGGTAAATACAAATGATTCAGTTCTGTTTTTTTTACGAAGTGAATCACATTTATGGGTAGTAATTAAATATTACGTATTTGTATACTTAGAATAGCTGTAGCATGCCCCCGTTTTCGGCGCTCACGGTGGTCTTGCTGAATGGAGCGTGACTGCCAAGGGCCACCTTCAAAGTCGATTTTCTCGAAAACGACTATTACTAGATACCAATTTTTTGTACAAGTACTAATTGGCACCAATTGAGTAGTAATTATTTACCAAATATGGGAGCGATTGGCGTCCGGCAGCCTAATTGTGTAAGTGAATTCGGCAACAATCTGGTTCTTTCCCAAAAACACACACATACACAAAAAAGTTGAATAAAGATTCAACTTTTTTGTGTATGTGTGTGTTTTTGGGAAAGAACCAGATTGTTTCCGTTGCCGAATTTACTTACGCAATTAGGCTGCCGGTCCGGCGGTAGTCACGGACATACCTCAAGTTACGCTACGCCACTGGCCACGTACTGCGAAGCTTATAATTCCAAGTAGACCATGGTATATCATGACCAGTAGTAGCGTTTCTCACACAATGGGGGGACAGGGGAAAGGGCTAGGCTGAGACTCTTTCGCCACAATCTACTTACACCTCTCTTTTGATCGATCATTGTCTTCCCTGAGACAATTTCAGAACAATTGATTTGACAAAATGTCAATTAGTTTGATTAATTGGTAGTTTATATCGTTTAGGTAGTGAAGGAACTAGAGGCCACCAAGTTGTGTTAGCCCATGGCCCCACGAATTCACGGTCTGCCCCTGCCTGATAGCTACAACCTGCGAGTCTAAGTCAAGAGTGAATAGGTTATTTCTAGGCAAGCGTGCCCCATCGTCAACCACATCATCGCTTACCATCAGGTGACATAGTGGTCAAACGGCAACCTATCAATAATAATTTAAAAAAACTAACTTCACATACTCTACACCTTAGTTAAAATATGTGGCACCGTCACATAGGCGTAAGGTGAAAAATTTATTCACTGTTCATAAATTTTCTGATAGACAAGTAAAATTTCAAAATTTAAGAAACCCCCGACACATTTTTATTTCATGCTACAAAATTTATTTTCACACCACCTGCTCGAAAATGTCAAATTATATGTCAAGCAACCATGACCTAAAGTGAGTCATTAGTGGCCGGGGGCACAGCCGGTCAATAATGTTGTACTGGATTTCATTATAACCCGCTGGTCAATAATGTGATTTGAATTTGGAATCTCACATGCTCAGCTAAATTGGCAGTATAGTACCACAAAATAGTAAGTATACAGAAGGGCCACTCCGCGGTTTAGAAAATTGACAGCTAAACTTGACAGATTCAATAGGGTTGCTACTATCTTGATTCCGAATTTAAAAAAAGAGTAGGTAGCCCAAGTTACAAACATAAATACATAGATTCGTCTAAACATACATCATATCATGCTTACATGCCTTAGAGGGTAGACAGGGTATCAAATATCCATTTAATATAAATGATATAAAATATAAATGTGAAAAACAGGTACCTAATAAAATCAAAAAACCAAAGATGATCTTAAACCAGAAGAAAATTATGCTGTGCAGTCGGAGGAAACATATTTGTAAGCTGTATGACTTGAACCTTATTATGACAAGTTCCCAAATTCATCTATGGGCTTAAAATAATTTATTATAATCGTAGATAATGAATTTCTAATTTGTCATCTTGAAAGATTTGACCTTTATAACTTAAAAATAATTGAAAGAAAGAATTAAAAACAAAAAAGTAAATTCGGTCTGTAACAAATAATAAAGGTTACCATCCAATGCAACCAACCTCGTTACAGTACTTAATGTATGAATGACGTGACAAACGCCTGCACAAAGCAATCATGACAGCCGCGACTGAGCTCGGTCCAATATTGCCCAATATTCCCTGTAAAACCGAAATGTCAAAATGAGAGTGGCCCCTCTGTCTGCGGCGCGCCGCCGCTTACGTACTTTGTGATAGTACTAACAAACACCCTTTGGTGCCAGAAAGAGGAAAGCTATTCTCGATAGCCTTACTACACGTGGATGATATTCTCGATTTCCTACAAAATCATAACGATTGCTTCTTCATATCGTTGCCATGTTTTCGAAGACATAATATTGTAAGAATAATTAGATAACTACGAACCATTTTTTAAAAGGAATGGAATAACATTAAAACTGGCATTAATAATAACAAATAACGGTACCGCGCCGTAATACCGTAACAGTAATTGGCTGTAACGTTAGTTAATTTATTTTAAGTAAACTGCGCAAAGATTGCTGTGGATTTTGTGATTAAATAAATAAATAATAAAACCTTTCTGTACTACAGTCGATTTACAACATTTTTTTCACGAGCGTTTCCAATGACGTTCTAAATTCAAAATGCATACAGCCAATCATCCAAAACCATTCTACCAGCCCTGTATAAAGCTTAGTTTACACAAACGCCACTTCCATGAGAGTGATATCAATAGACACACACGCCACCCAAAATGCTCCTCTGCAAATACAAGATTCTGAAGCATTGACGAGCAATACTCAAATAAATTCCACATCAACATCTATAAACGTACCAAATAAAAAATTAACTTTATCTTTGCACAACTGGACTGTCTCAAATAGTATGTAAGTGCATATAACTAACTAGTTCTAAATATGTTATTCTTACTGTTTGTTTATTTAATAAATACTTTGTTTTTCGTACTATGGCTATTATTTTCTCACAGTAGGTGTAAAAAGTAGAGTATCCTCCTCTGGGCTAAAGGTGTCTTTGCCTTGGGCTAGCTTGAATCCCTCGCTGCATTCAGGATTCTTGTATTAACTCCCTCGCTTTGCTCGTGAGTTAAATCCCGAATCCTTCATTGCGCTCGAGATTCAATATGACGCCCGTGACATAAGACACAACTTTAGCCCCTCGGTGCATAATCTACTATTAGTAGATACGCTTTGATCGGCAATCTATTGAACACGTAATTATGACACGATATCTTGCGAAAACACCCCGATTCAAACAGTAAAACGCCCATAACTTTTGAACGGCTGATCCGATTTTATTCAAACACTAGCTGTGCCCGCGGCTTCGCTCCCGTCAACTGCATACCCTACTTACCTACCCTACCTACGCCTTACCTATCCTACCTAAGTACCTACCTACCCTACTTACCCAACCTACGCCTTACCTACTCTACCTACCTACCCTACGCCTTACCTACCCTACCTACCTACCTACCCTACTTACCCAACCTACGCCTTACCTACCCTACTTACCTACCCAACATACCCAATCTACGCCTTACCTACCCAAGCCATTTTTTTTTATTTTTGGGTGCGGAAGAAGTCATTGGGTGAATCATCCAATGACTTCTTCCGCTCTGGGTGAGGCGGGAGGACGTGTCAGACTTTTACTGACTAAAACCCACCCGTGTTCCTTCAGTTACTTGAGCCTGGGCCGCGGTAATTTTTTTTTCAAATTCATCCGCGAGTCAGACAGGCATCGGCCCTAGCGGACCCCGTCAATTTGTACCTACCTACCCTACTTACCCAACCTACGCTTTACCTACCCTACCTGCCTACCCTACTTACCCAACCTACGCTTTACCTACCCTACCTGCCTACCCTACTTACCTAACCTACGCCTTACCTACCTACCCTACTTACCCAACCTACGCCTTACCTACCCTAACTACGCCTTTCGTACCATACATACCTACCCTACTTACCTTACCCGAATTTATAAAAAAAAAAAACCGGCAAAGTACGAGTCAGACTTGCGCACGATGGGTTTGTTGTATGGGAGCCCCACTTAAATATTTATTTTATTCTGTTTTTATAGCGACAATAGAAATACATCATCTGTAAAAATTGCATTTGTCTAGCTTGTCTATCACGGTTCATGAGATACAGCCTGGTGACAGACAGACAGATAGACGGACCGCGGAGTCTTAGTAATAGGATCCCGTTTTTACCCTTTGGGTACGGAACCCTAAAAAAGTAAACACAATTTTGCTGCCCGCCATCTAGTAGCTCTCCAGAACGCTGCACCGAAACGAAAACGTTGATTCGAAGTACAGCTAGACCCCCTGTCTACCTGCCTACCCTTGCCTTAATTGATTTGCTACTTATCCTTCTTACCATCAATTGTTTTAATCCCCGCCGGAAAAAGAGGGGTGTTGTAGGTTTTACGTGTGTTGCTGTGTAGTATCTGTGTGTCTGTGTGTCTGTCTGTGGCATCATAGCGCCTAAACGGATAAACCGATTTTAATTTAGTTTCTTTTGTTAAAGGTTATTTTGTCGAAAGTATTTTTAGCTATGTTTGAATAAAATCGGTTCAGCCGTTCAATAGTAATGAGCGTTTTATTGTTTGAATCGGGGTGTTTTCGCAAGATAAATGTGTCGGGATTTTTTTTAATTTTGAAATTTTACTTGTTTCATGTGGCATTCTGCCGCGGAGAACATTAGACCGCCATTCAGAAAATAATGTCAAATGCACAACGCCATCTATCGAATACGGAGTTCAACTGTCCGAGTATCTGAATTGCATGTGTCACAGTTCAAAGACATGGCGTGTGTTGTGATATTTTACTTCTTGAACACTTTAAATTTATCTAACTTTTGATAGAGTGAACCGATTGCGATGAAACAAAAACTAAGTTATACGTCAAGTTACGCATAATGTTTATGTATAAAAGTTATCTACATTGGCTTCGTACATTTTACGTGATGCGTGCACAAACAAACAGACAAACAGATAAACAGACAAACAGACAAAAATTTCAAAAATGCTGGAAATGGGTCCTGTAGGTTATCCTTTAACACCCTGACTATTTTTTATTTTAATATTTTCAATGTACAAAAACAACTTTTCTACAGATTTATTATATGTATTGATAGCTTAGAACACTCTCGATTAAGTCACCTTTTAAACAAAAATATTTTATAGATTTAGTTTTTTTTGTTATAATCGGTTCACCCGTTTGGACGCTATGATGCCACAGACAGACACACAGCAACGTACGTGAAACTTATAACACCCCTCTTTTTCCGACGGGGGTTAACAAAAGTTCTTGTAGTAACGAAACTTGGCGATGTGGATTTGCGCATATAAAATTCGTAAAATCTGTAATCGGCAACTTTTAGTAACGAGACGATACGTCATGTGACGGTAGCGAAACGGCCAAGCCACATATTTTGACTAAGATGTAGAGTTAGTGAACTGTTATATATGTGTGCAAGGCGCGCATCTCCCTCCCCAGCGCCACCTATTGTAATGCCACGTCCAACTGTCATTTGATATAATAAACCAGTGCGTAAATAGCAGCTAAGCGTTTCACTTGTCTACACCCGCATACTTAACATTGGCGACGAAGTGAAAAAAAAAAAAAAAATGACGAGTACTGTTCAATTTGGGATTTTACATACGTTCGACCATAACTCACAGGATTGGAAAACGTACAAAGGGCGTATAACGCAATATTTTGTGGCAAACGGCATCAATGAGAAGACTGATCCCGCGGGTGAGAAACGGAAGGCCATTCAGCTCAGCGCACTCACAGAGGGTACTACCTTCAAATTAGCAACGGAGGACGAAGACTTCACAACACTGCTGAATAATCATTTTAACCCCAAGTGTGTCGGGTTTGGCGAACGTCACAACTTCTACGCGGCGTCACAACAAGCAGGAGAATCTTATTCTCAATGGGCGGCGAGGTTGCGAGGGCTGACTGGAAGATGCGGCTTTCTCAGCGTGGAAGAAGCACTCCGCGACAAGTTCCTTATGGGGATGCAGCCAGGACGAGAGAAGGAGAAGCTGTACACCAAAGACTTGGCCGACCTCACGCTGGCCAAGGTCGTGGAGATGGCAGAAAACCTAAGATGTTCGCGCGCTGCCGCTGCAGCAAGTGCGGGGCTGCTGGCACCAGCGTCTGCGGCAGACCAACAGCTCTTCAAGATAGCGGATAAGCGAAAAAATGGTAGTAGCGAAGTGAAGGTGAAATGTGGGGTATGTGGGTATATGAACCATAGATCAGCTGACTGCAAATTCGCAAATTATGTTTGCAAAAAGTGTCACGTAAAAGGCCACTTGCGTAAAATGTGTCCAAAAGTGAATTACGTACATGTGGATAGCGGTGACAAGGATGACGATGACGGTATGCTGTATAATATCCGTTCGTTCAGGGGAGAACCCATGGTAGAAACTGTTTTGATTGATACCGTCTCTTTTAAATTTGAAATAGATAGCGGGTCTGCGGTAACTGTAGTTTCGGAGGACTTTTACAAAAGTAATTTTAAAGTTGTGCCGTTATCAAGTACACGTAAACAGTTGATAACGTATAACGGCGGGAAACTGGTTTGTTTAGGAATGTTGGTGTTACCAATAAGCTATGCGGGTAGGACGAAAATTATGAACCTATATGTGATCCGCGGCGGCGGGCCACCCATTCTTGGTCGGGATTTTTTATCATTGTTTAGATTACAGTTGATGCCGGTCAACTATTGCGAAACAACAGATATAACCGTCAAGGAATTGCAACTACAATACCCAAGTTTATTTTCGGATGGTTTAGGCACTTTTAATAAATACAAAATAAAATTATTGTTGAAAGAAGGTACAAAACCGGTTTTTTGTAAAGCACGTCCCGTAGCGTTTGCGTTACGAGATAAAGTTGAGAAAGAAATAGATAGATTGGTTGATTTAGGAAATCTTGAACCTGTAGAATATTCGGAATACGCTTCACCAATAGTTCCAGTTCTAAAGCGAAACGGCACCGTCAGATTATGTGCCGATTATTCAATAAGTATAAATAAACAGTTGCGGGTAGAACAATATCCGCTACCCACAACTAACGAACTTTTTTCAAAGATACATGGGGGTCAACAGTTTAGCAAACTAGATTTATCTATGGCCTATAACCAATTTGTTTTGGACGAAGAATCAAAAAACCTAACATGTATAAATACAAACCGCGGGCTGTATAGATTTACACGGTTAGTGTTTGGGTTAGCCAGTGCACCTTCAATTTTCCAGCGTGCTATCGAGGGTTTGTTATCCGGAATAGACGGAGTGTTGTGCCTGCTAGATGACATTTTAATAACGGGTAAGGATAGGCAAGAACATTTAAAAAAACTGAATTTAGTTTTGAAACGTTTAGAAGAAGCAGGGTTAACCTTGCAAAAGGAAAAATGTAGTTTTTTTCAAGACGAAATCAGTTATCTCGGTTATATTATCACTAAGGATGGGCTAAAAAAAGCGCCAGAAAAAATTAAAGCAATGTTAGAAGCACCGGTTCCCACAAATGTTAACCAGCTACAATCGTTTTTAGGGTTAATAAATTATTTCTCAAAAATGGTATGTAATGTTGACATAACATCTCTAAAAAGTATCCAGAAAGTGAACTCTACCGGAGACTATTCACAACTGTCCGGTAAGAAGCGAGATTTTAAATTTGGAATCTCCTACTGTCCAGTAAGTAAGTATGTAATTTACTTACTGGACACTTGGTCATCCTTCATCCCTTTTTTTTTTTATGGCTTCGCACGGTTTAGGTCATCCTCTTTAGATCTGCTTAGAAAAAAAAAACATAGTACCAGACACAGATTAGAGTTTAGCCATTATAACATGGTTAGAGGGAGGCTCCAAATATATATCTATCTCTTTTTGGTATGACATTTTATGAGATACATAATATATTTTGGAGCCTTAAACATCCATTTTATTGTCTGTGACACTTTTTTTTTTTTTTTTTTTATGGGTCTGTGACACATAACGCGACGCAGAAAAAGTATGCACGTTGCGTTTTGTACTTAGTAATGTTGTAGAAGTATAGTGTGGGATTTTATGTTTGTATTTAGTCATTTCAGTTTATAAATCATGTTGGATTAAAGAGTCCGTTAATCAAGATGTACAACAAACAAATATAAATGCCCCCGGTAAATCGATCACAATATCTATCAGTAATTGCCCTAATATGAATGTAACCTTCAATATTAATTAAACGAATTTGTTGTTAAACTTTCTTTCATTTTTGAGAAAAGCATTATACAAACCTCAACCAGTAAGAAAGCCATCCTGGCCTCGTATATAACCGGACCTCACCTGCGGTTCGGTCCGGTTAACTCATACTCGGCCAGGAAGGCTTACTTACTGGATTCTGCTGTAATGTACTATTACAGGAATTTTGTACCAAACGCATCTACAGTTCTCAGTCCGTTGTACGAACTGTTAAAAAAGGACTGTAAATGGAGCTGGACTGATATCCATGACTCGGCGTTTAGGACTATTAAAGAGCTCATGACTTCGGAACAGGTTCTCGCGCATATTGACCCGAAGGCGACGGTAATATTAACGGTGGACGCTTCCCCAAGTGGGTTGGGAGCAGTCCTGTCACAAGTAGGTTCAGACGGTATGGAAAAACCAATTTCATTTGTTTCGCGTACATTAAACTCAGCGGAAAAGCGATATGCTCAAATACAAAAGGAAGCAACCGCCATTATTTACGGGGTGAGACGGTTTCATCAATATTTGTATGGTAGATCGGAACCGTTTATTCTTCGAACAGATCACAAGCCCTTATTGGCAATTTTTGGGCCCCATAAGGGTATATCGATAATATCAGCAAATAGGTTACAGCGGTACGCTTTGTTTTTAACCCTTAATCAAACAATGGTAAAATACATGCCACTTCCACCTCACCAGTTTATTGTTGAAAAAAATTAATAAATCTGAACGCATCCTTTACGTGTTTTTTTTTATTTTAAGACTTTGATGGATGTCACTGACTATTTTGACATTATTTTTTGATAATGTTATGACGTTTAGCTGATAAAAAAGTTTACATTCAACGCGCGCCAAATTTGAATATTGAGAAGTACTTTTAGCGGTACAAAAGTATAAAATATTTATTTACGTCTACAAAAATTCCGGTAAGTACATTATTTTGATTGTTTTGTGAATAATATTACATAATATACTGTGGAATGCAAAATTATGCCAGATTATGTTAGGTTTTTTTGTAAAAAAATTACTTCAAAGTATGTGGCTAATATATGACCATTGTCCGTTCATAACATTTACCACCTCAAAATGTGCTGAAAACAATACCTTGGTTTTGTGTTCGTAGTTACATTTTTATAAATTATTATTGCAGGTGACCAACCAAGATGTCTCCACGAAAACGTTTGAGCGACAGAGATCTCCAAAACATCTTGGAGAACGATTCTACAAGCGACTCGGAGGACGAAATGGGTGATTTTTTACACCCTCCTTCAAATACGAGCGTAAATTTACCTGATAACGACATCATTGACTGTCAATTGGAAAGGTTGTTTGAGGGTGGAATGGAAGAAGAAGCTGAAACCTTTCTCGAGTCCACTGAGGTTGGTTCAGATGAAATTGAAGAGGTATCAGATGATATTTTTTCTAATAGTGTGCAACAATGAGGAAAGTGAATAAAATACTTGTTAGAAATTAGTGGTTTCATTTATTTTAGGACCCTAAAGAATTGCCCAACACAGAGGATGACTATAGCCCAGCAGTGGGACAAAGTGAGCATGAGGAGGAAAATATCGACTATTAGTTTCAAACGGACAATGGGTATATAATATATTTGCCACTTAATAAAATCTGTTACCGGACAATGGCAACATATTGACCACCAAAAAAAAACAAATTTGCAATTATGTATTTTGGGATATTTTGCTACATTTGGGTTAGTTAGGACATTCATAACTCCATTTAAACAAAAACTTCAGTATCACTACCCTATTGCGTCGCAACCGATTAAGGGTTAAGCAGCTATAACTATACAATTGAGTATGTGCGCAGCGCTGACAACAGTGCTGACTATTTCTCACGCGCGAGCTTGCCGCGCGCCGTTCACGAGTGCGCTTGCACTGAACAGTGTAAGTGTTGCGATTGCGAGGTCGCATACGACCGCGCGACTTATGTTTGTTTTGTTGTGGACGGTAGCATGCCCGTGACATTAGACAAGTTACGTGAGGAGATAAGTAGTGACATAGTTTTGAGGCAGGTAAAAGATTTTATTTTGAAGGGTTGGCCACCGAAGATAACTGATATAAGGTTAAAACCGTACTACTTATGTAGATCACAATTATCGTATGAGAACGGTTGCGTCATGCGAGGCCACAAGGTGGTTATTCCCTCGAGTTTATACAAAATAATTCTGAAAGAACTACATTCTTCGCATCTAGGCGTAGTAAAAACCAAGGCCGAAGCCCGATCAAGATTTTGGTTCCCGGGAATCGATCAGGTTATAGAAACGATGATAGGTTCATGCGATGTGTGTATTCAGTTGCGGCCCTCACCGCCGCGCGCGCCGCCCTCTCATTGGGAATTCCCACATCGTCCCTTCGACAGAATACACATAGACTTCCTAGGTCCGATCGAAGGTTGCGTTTATTTGGTTGCGGTAGATGCACATACTAAGTGGGTAGAAGTATATAACATGAACACGGCTACAACTTCGACAGCGGTGATTCGGAAGCTATGTGATTTCATGTCAAGGTTCGGAGTTCCCAAAACAATAGTAAGTGATAATGGCACAGCTTTTTGTTCGCGAGAATTTGAACAATTTTGCGCGACAAACGGGATTTCACATATGACGTCACCGGTTTATCACCCTCCTAGTAATGGCCAGGCCGAAAGTTACGTCAAGGTAGTTAAAAAGGGAATAAAATCATGTCTTATGTCGAGTCACAGCGCGAACGAAGCATCGGTACAATTACTGAGATATCTGATGGATTATCGAAATTCAGTTCATTCTGCTACTGGATTGTCCCCTGCACAATTGGTGTTTGGGCACAAGTTAAGGTCGCGGTTAGACCTGATGGACCCAAAGTCATCGGCACCCTTGTCACCGTCGGTATCTAAAAGTGTAAAAAACCAACAGTGTACACAAACTAAGGGACAAGGGAAAAATAAAACGAAACAGTTTGAAATAAACAATGCTGTTTATATAAAAAGTATGTAAACAAAGAAAGTTATACATGGTGTAAGGGCATCATATTTAAGAAAATTGGTAAAGTTTTATATTTAGTTAGAGACAATAACAGTTCAGAAATTCACAAGAGACACAAAAATCAACTAATGCTATATAAAGGAACAAGTAACAAAATGGAGTGTAATATAGAAAAGGCAAACGAGGACTTACCTGGGTCACCTGGTTTTCCTTCACCGCCACCGTCGTCGCCGTCGTGGTCGCCGCCGCCTTCCCCGACGCCAGCAGCTACAGAAATGCCTGTACCCCAGCCAGAATTACACTCGCCAGATCTCTTGCCGTGTAGTTCGACCAGAGGAAGGACTACTTCGTCAACGGTAGGGGACGAGGTTGAGAAGGACCAACAACAGGACTCCGAAGATGAACAACAGGCTGGTGCGAGCGACGCGGCTGAGGAAGTAACGCAGAGACACTCCGAGGATGATGGTCACAAAGCGGGGACGGATACCCAGACCATACAACATGGTGATTCAATTACTCCAAAGAGATCGCTAAGGAATCGCCCCGTTACTTGTTTCAAAAAGTTCTTTTAATTGTCTATTCTAGTAGTCTATAAGTTAAACAATACAAGGTCGGTACATGTAAATAAATATATTTATGAGTAGGTACCTACTTTATTATTTAATCATGTTTAGTGTCTATAGACTAGAGGGAGGAATGTTATATATGTGTGCAAGGCGCGCATCTCCCTCCCCAGCGCCACCTATTGTAATGCCACGTCCAACTGTCATTTGATATAATAAACCAGTGCGTAAATAGCAGCTAAGCGTTTCACTTGTCTACACCCGCATACTTAACATGAACTTAGGGCTTGTAGGGTTAGAAGTTTGGCTCTACATGAGATCTAAACACTTTGTGACAGTGCGAGCCTTACGGTCTCGTATTGGCAACATTTTACATGAAAATGTTTTGGTGGGTTGACTTGACACGGTAAGACTAATGATTTAAATCTGTGGGGAGGACACAGACACACGATTACAAATAAATACAATGTTCTAATAATTAATTATTGTTTTTATTTGGAAATAACATTTAGCCGCATGGGCATCACAATCTATCCGCAGCCAGCGCGCCACACGCGGTGTGCGGTACGCGCAGTGCAGTCTACGCCACTCATAGTGTCGTGTCATACATGGTATGACTTCTCACTCTTATCACTTATCGCATACATACAATCGCTCACAACTGACAGACTGACCAGTCGTCTACAACGTACGACAGTCTACCTGTACATGATACATTTTACAGAGTAATAAGTGGCCTCGATAATCTATTATATTGCACGCGTGCAAACCGGCACCAGCTGCTTGTCAAAAGCAGAATTTAGGTTTGCATTAAACATATTTTTTATTTACAATGCATGTTACATCTGGGCCAAAATGAGAACACACATGTTATTGTAAATCACACAATAAGCCGAAAATATTCATACGCAGAGTTGCACAACCATAGCCTCTATTAATTATTTATTATGCTCAAATACTATTGCTTACAATATTCTATTTGTATGACACATGCACAAATAATGTTTAAGTATTTTTTGTTTTACTTAAATGAACTTTATGGTTGTAAAGAAAACAGGCTTACGGTGATCTACGGACCTTTGTAGGCGGGAGCTCGCGATGTGACTTTATTTCCTCTTATATATTTACTATATATACATTTCAAAGGCCTTTACACCTAGGTAGAATTATTAATAAGTGTCTAAAAGGACGGTAAAATTTAGTATAAAATTTTGAAAGTTTTGGCCTAAACATCATTTTAAATAGTTGTATGAACAGTCAACTGCACAACAGCGGCAACAATGTGGCATCGATAGCACCTTCACATCGCAGCAGTACGCTGTGCTAGGGCTGGTGTTGCCTCCGACGCGCGGCTCATTGTACATGTCTTATGATAAACTAATTGTACTTTATTTACAAAAGATAGACAAATAATTCGATAGCCTTTAATAATAATGTCTCTTTTATTTAACGTATGTACATGTGCTAATTGATTTACAAATAGAGATCTTTACTATAATAATACTAGCTGATCGTGCTCGTGTAGATTACACCGGTGCATGTACTTACACGAGTGGTTACGAAAATGTATGTTTACCCTGCCCTACAATACACCATTTATCTTATATTACCACTGCCGTGTAAGTACTTACACATTATTGTACTTATAAAATACATCTGACTAATTACATTAGCTTATTAACTATTCATATTTACAAAAAAAATAATCCTTTCTATACTATTATATGTACAATTACTACACTTAGTGTAATGATATAGCTTTACAATACTTAAATAAAGAATAATCCATTTTTGGGTTCATGATGTCTGTAGTTTAAAACTGAATGTAAAAAAAACATTGAGTCAAAATGTAAAAAAAAATAAGAATAAAAGAATTACGTGTGTATAGGAAAAAATCTAAAGAAGTTACCACGACGCTGTAAATATCACTGTAGGAGCATCGTGGACGTCGACGTGTGGACTAGTCAGCAGCGGTGCGCTGTGAGTGTGTGGTGTGTGCAGCGCGCTAGTGGCCGGCGCCAGGCGGCTGCTCGGCGGCGGCGCCGGGCCAGTCGATGTCGGCGGGCTGCGCCGTGCTGCGCAGCTCCAGCGAGAAGGAGTTGACGGACAGCGGCGCGCTGTGTGTGTGTGCCGCGCGCTAGTGGCCGGCGCCAGGCGGCTGCTCGGCGGCGGCGCCGGGCCAGTCGATGTCGGCGGGCTGCGCCGTGCTGCGCAGCTCCAGCGAGAAGGAGTTGACGGACAGCGGCGCGCTGTGTGTGTGTGCCGCGCGCTAGTGGCCGGCGCCAGGCGGCTGCTCGGCGGCGGCGCCGGGCCAGTCGATGTCGGCGGGCTGCGCCGTGCTGCGCAGCTCCAGCGAGAAGGAGTTGACGGACAGCGGCGCGCTGTGTGTGTGTGCCGCGCGCTAGTGGCCGGCGCCAGGCGGCTGCTCGGCGGCGGCGCCGGGCCAGTCGATGTCGGCGGGCTGCGCCGTGCTGCGCAGCTCCAGCGAGAAGGAGTTGACGGACAGCGGCGCGCTGTGTGTGTGTGCCGCGCGCTAGTGGCCGGCGCCAGGCGGCTGCTCGGCGGCGGCGCCGGGCCAGTCGATGTCGGCGGGCTGCGCCGTGCTGCGCAGCTCCAGCGAGAAGGAGTTGACGGACAGCGGTGCGCTGTGTGAGTGTGTGCCGCGCGCTAGTGGCCGGCGCCAGGCGGCTGCTCGGCGGCGGCGCCGGGCCAGTCGATGTCGGCGGGCTGCGCCGTGCTGCGCAGCTCCAGCGAGAAGGAGTTGACGGACAGCGGTGCGCTGTGTGAGTGTGTGCCGCGCGCTAGTGGCCGGCGCCAGGCGGCTGCTCGGCGGCGGCGCCGGGCCAGTCGATGTCGGCGGGCTGCGCCGTGCTGCGCAGCTCCAGCGAGAAGGAGTTGACGGACAGCGGCGCGCCCTGCACGATGTGCACGTTGCCGGCGTTGGCCTGCGGGCGGAAGCCGATTGTTACCAGAGTACAACATCAACTGAGCAACCGAAATATCAATGTCACTCTGATATTCCACTCTTTTTGGATGCTTAGTTATTATGACCGAGTAGTACACTGGAGAAATTATTACACGCGAATGCCTGCTCTAATGCAGTAATTTTTCTGGATCGACTCTTTCTGGACTAAAAAATAAATCAAATAATGTATCTACACCCATATCATAATAGCTATTTGTGCAACTGTTACGTTATGGACGGTCTTTTTAATACGAGTGCCATTTTTCGGTACAAGCGTAGCGCGTGGGCACGAGTTATTAAAAGACCAATAACGTACAGTTGCATACAAGATTTTATCTACGAAGGATGGAATAAAACACAGATATAGGCAAATAAGTATTTTTAATAGAAACTTAACTACACACTGACTATTGTTTATGTATATGTAGATTTTGTATGGTACAATTATTAAAATAAACAGGAATTGCAGAAGTACAGGCTGAACTTGTAGATGGGCCTGGAGACATGCATTGCGGTACATTAATGTTAACTTCGTTTAATGTATTTTCTATCACATCACACACACACATCAACAGCCTATTAATGTTCCCACTGCTGGGACACAGGCCTCCTCTGTGTGAGAGGGAATGGGCCTTAATCCACCACGCGAGCCCAGTGCGGATTGGTGGTTGTCACATGTCTTCGAATTTTTGGTTCTTGGACATGCCGGTCTCCTCACGATGTTTTCCTTCACCGTTTTGAGAGCAGTGGTGAAGAAATAATTTATTTAATTAATAATTAATTTAATTATTTTTTTTTCAATAGAATTAAATATTTATTTAGTCTTTATTATATATATAAATAAACAGATATGTTATAAGCGCGCGCATTGTGAAAACTCGAATAGGTCACAATTGTGACCTTTATTCTTTAGTTTTTGTCACGCATGGCGAAGAGCGATAGGCTTTGTTGAAAAAAAAAAACAAAATAAAAAATGCCATCGTGTGTATTTAGAAAGTGTACCAATTATGATACCAAAGTAAATAAAACAGAAGGGATCTCATACCATAATGTAAGTACGCAATACACCTCAATTTCCTAATTTATTGCAATTTTTTTTTCCTTATTTTCTGATATTTGGAAGTTAGAAAAAGAAAAAAACATTGGTGGTCAGAATAAAGTTTGTTTACATTCACTCGCAAGTGACAAACACTAGCTGTCTCTTTTTTTCTTGTTGGTTTTATCAAGGCATCCCTTTCCACTTGTAGTGAAATGTCAGATGAATGAAAAGTGTGAATGTGTGTTGACGCTGCTGCGCGGAACACTGTTTTCAATTGTTTTGTGAGTGTATAACGTATCTGTTTATTTGAATATCATTGGATATAAGGCAAAAGATCTTGTAGCCGCAACCGCCAAATAGTATACAATACTTTTGTTCTAAATTTGTTCCGTTTTTAAAAACATCATTTACATTGTCTCGATTTCGAAGTAATATTATAGGTACCTGGCTGTATGTTCAAAATGTCTTTGCTTGTGTTTTAGAATTTATGACGATTCGCATAATGCAACCCGATGTCGTTATGGGTACCTATCATAATGAAATCGCTGACAATTTTGTAATTCGAATATAACGAAACCGAAGTAGATAATAGTTATTTATGCAACTGTTGTATAATAAGGGGTATTAAAACACGAATGTGATAATAGTATCACATGAGTGTTTTAATACCTAATTATAACAGTTGCATACAAGACTTTATCTACACCCATGATATGAATCCTCTATAAAGGTTCTGAAACCGCCGCCGCTTACGTACTTTGTGACCATAGGGTATTAATACTTAGCGTACTTTTCAGCATTGAATAGAAGGTCCATAGGGATGAAGATTTGAATTTTTCTGATAATTCTTGAAAATAAACTAATAGCAAATCTTCAGAAAATGATGTACTACTCTTTGATATTTTACAATTCATGAAATTTTGGTATGTCTTTTCATAATGTTATCTCGACTTTTCTGGTAATAATTGGTTAGAAATGTCATTTTCTGCAATATATCACTCATTTTTGTAAACTTTTTTTCTTTTTTCGATACTATTATTGAACAAAAATGGCGGGATACGACGACAATTCAAAAATTCGAATAAGTTTTTTTTTGAATTACGTTGGTAGTGAAACGCGCGTGCATGACAATGTTCTTTTTTTGAAATTCATAAAGATGCCATGAGAAAGTGGCTGTTCGATGAGTAAAAAAGGAGTTGCATTATGAAATTTAGTACAACATTATAACACCCGTTTGGATGATATTATGGCAAAGACCTTATACTTCTTAGTGCTAGACTGTGCACTATGGCGCAAAAAACGGTCCGCTTGAGAGGGCTCCTGTTGGTAGTGTGTCTCTTTCTAATGAGGTGACCATGACCAAACATAACACGAGACAAATTGATTGTAAAAACAATAGTGTAAGTATCCCGATGTATGTATTTATGCTACCTAACTACGCTACCTAAACCTACCAAATTCAAGAAAAAAAAATTTTTGTTTATATTTTTTGGAATCTATATCACTTACCGTATGGTGTCGGGCGTAAAGAATTTCGACATACCATGTTTTTCCATTGGTGTCGTAAGAGGCGACTAAGGGACAAACCAGAGAATGGGCAGCAGCGTTCTCTGTGCATTTGTAACAACCATACTGGGATCACCAACCCGCCTGCAAAGCACACCCCATGAATAGCAAAAATAAAACATAGCCCCTAGTGCCCGGCAGCCTGCGTACCCTCGACTACGGTAGCAGTCTATGTTAAGGTATGGCAAGGGGTGCAAAGAATCCCGGACGAGATCCGGCTACCCCAACAAATACCGACGACAGGACCTGGCAACGTACAACACGCGTACACTCCGGACTCCGAACCGACGATAAGATCACCGAACTCGAAGAGGAATAGAGCAGTTTTGGATGGAGTATTATAGGGTTATCTGAAGTTCGAAGTGAGAGGGCCTCGATAATCCTCAAATCCCAAGTCTGCATAAGTCTTGTTCTTCAAGACCCATCGTATAGATAGGAACAAAAATCTCTCTGATCTTACTCTCAAGCTCATAAAGGAGAGGCGTGAGATGATCCTGCAGTCTTCAGACGATGCTTTGAAATACTCCAAAGGATCTCAATGATTTCACATATTGTCCAGTTGCGTAGACAGTTGAGAAACAAAACTTCACCAATTTTATTCCACTAGGAATCAATTTGCGAATAATATTAACAGCCGCTGAATTTTACTCGAACAAAACCCGCAAACCTGGTGGTCCTACATTTAGTATTACCAGGCCCAAACATTTAAAAGTACTACTCTCAGTATTAATGAATTATTTTTTAAATACAATGAATTGATTAATTATAGGAACTGTAAAAATATTTAAATACGTTTCAAAGTTTCATAGACTTTGAAACGTATTTTTTTTTATTCGTTCCTTTTGGTATAACATGAAAAAGAAAAAAAAAAAATTTACCATTTCTACCAAACCCAATGATTAGTTGAGCTGGCAAGATGTCAGACAAGGACACACTACCAGTGGGAACCCTCTCGCCAGGACCGCTTTCGTTCATAAGGAAATAGCTAACCTAGGTGTATGTTAATAGATTTCATTTTAGCTAAACAAAAATTTTTGGTACACAGTCTAGTAGTAAGAAATACGTATAAGGTCTTTGTATTATGGTTACTATGACACTGGCTGTTTTAATGTTGGCAATAAGCTAAGTTTCAAGAACTTTTATAGAGGATTTATAGCATGGGTGTAGATAATAGTAGTTTATGCAATGGTCACATTCAGCTTCGCCTCATGTGATAAACCCACGCTCGTGTTTTAATACCTAATTATATGCAGTTGCTTACACTATTTTATCTTCTCTTTAAATAAAATAAAAGTGAAAACGGAAAAAATATGCAGTATGGCGGGCAATTTAGATTCTCATTGCACCATGACAGCGCAGCGCGCGCATCCATAGACAGTGTCACTAGCTCATAAGCGCCAATAAATTAAAAAGTAAAAGTGCGCTAAAAGTAAAAGTAAAAGTGCGTTGTTTGAAAATCGAAGGAAAATGTTGCACTGTAATGGTTTTTTTTTAAATTTTACTTTTCCACGAATATAAAGTACGTGTTTATGCAATACTTTTTAAATTCATAATTGGAACATTACGTTATAAAGTTCTTATCCTACTTCCTACTAATACAGGACTTGAAAAAGAGTACCAAAGATTCAGCACATGATTCTGGACCCCTAAGCTTTTACTTTATTTTTGAAAAATGTCTGCTTGTTTTACTTTAATCCGTTCAAAATCGTTATTCCTAGCTAACCCAATGAGATTTTTAATTAATAGTACATTACTGCAGCGGCCAGCAAAGGAGGCATTGATGGACGAACGTACATACGTAAGTCCATCAATGCCTAGTTGTGGCTAAGGCTTCATGTATAGTGCTTTACTCAAATAAAAAACTCAAAAAAAAAAAAAAATATAAAAAAAGTAAGTAAAGTACGTAAGCGACGGCGCGCCGCAGACCTCTGTCGGGCCACTACGAACAAAGTGTCATTTTGCCCACACACTTTGACATTGCGGTTTTACAGGGAATATTGGGCACTATTGGACCGAGCTCAGTCGCGGCTGTCATGAGTTCTTTGTGCAGGCGTTTGTCACATCATTCATACATTAAGTACTGTAACGAGGTTGGTTGCATTGGATGGGTTAGCTTTATTATTTGTTACAGACCGAATTTACTTTTTTGTTTTAAATTCTTTCTTTCAATAATTTTTAAGTTATAAAGGTCATTAAAAAAAAAAGTAAGTTAAGTTAAAAAGGTTTTTTTATTTTTATTAAATCTTTCAAGATGACAAATTAGAAATTCACTATCTAGGATTATAATAAATTACTTTAAGTCCATAGACGAAATTGGGAACTTGTCATAATAATAAGGTTCAAGTCTTCCAGCTTACAAATATTTTTCCTCCGACTGCACAGCATAATTTCCTTCTTGTTTAAGATCATCTTTGGTTTTTTTGTTTTATTAGGTATCTGTTTTTTCACATTTATATTTTTGTCAAGCTTGGTGCTTTTCACAATTTAATGTTTTAAGTGGGATCATTATTATATGTCTACCAGAATCTCATGGCATTTTTTATATTTTTATATTGTGATTTTCATATGGCAATGTCAATTGTCAAACCTGTTAAATCAAAGTACTTGATGTGTCAACCGCTGCTGAAATTTTTTGATATTATCTTGAACATTTCGTACCTTCGGTAGAACAAGGGCACAATTGTCAAAAATTGCAAAAATTCTAATTAATTCTTGTTAACTATACGCCTAAAAAGGATATAGTATATAGTTTATATCATGCAAAGAAGAAAAACTTCTTCTTTGCATGATATAAACTATATACTATATCCTTTTTAGGCGTATAGTTAACAAGAATTAGAATTTTTGCAATTTTTGACAATTGTGCCCTTGTTCTACCGAAGGTGCGATTTGTTATTTTTGTAAAAAGGTCGAAAAACCCACTTCGATCTCAAGCGAGACATATTGTTTTCAATGTGTATCATAAAATAAGGGCAGAAGAAGGCGTAAATCAAACTCAATCTTTGATTTTAAAGAACGTCGTAGAGTGGACCGGTAAGTTGGACTGACTTGTCTTGATACTTTTAGTTTATTTTATATTTTTCTTACTTAATTTTTATTTCTTTCCATTACTATTATATGGTAAATCGTAGGTCAGGGCACATCGAATGATGGCCGGTAGGAAATGGCAACAGTACTGTAAGTGTTACTAATTCTTCGACAAGATATTGATTTTAACGGAGATTGAGAATCTTTGACGTAAGAAAAATAATTTGTAATAATCTGCGCCCTGCAGTGGGACGTGTATACAGACGGGAGTTTTTGGCGGGATTTTGTCGAGTGAAGTTCAGTGGCTGTTAATATTATTTGCAAATTGATTCCTAGTGGATATTGTGATATATTATTGGTGTAGTTTTGTTTCTCAACTGTCTACGCAACTGGACTATTTGTAAAATCATTGACAGAAGCGATCTCGGGATAGTGGAGCGGAGTATTTTATTGTAGTATTGACTGCCTCTGCAAAGCTTACTGGGAAGACTGACTCGATACAATTTGCTGCCAAATACTCCAAAAAACATTAGAATCTGTTACATCCGCATTCTAATGCATACTAAAGAATAAATATAAGATCCAAAACTCTTTCCAAAGACTAGTGACGAACTTGGTACTCGACCAAGGAATATCGGTAAGTTCTAAACGTTTGTCGGCAACCAAGTACATTATTTTTATATTTCGCCGTTTCGAGCGAAAAGACTAAGACAAACGCCAAATAGCACTGCACTTTGGCTGCATCGGCCGAAAATCCCTGTGAACCTGACAGACACGACACATCAAGGCAGAAAAAACAACTCGCTGTATAATTATACCATCCGATAGTGTCGCTAATAAGGATTACATTCTGAGAAGTAACGGCTCCAAATATGAATTCAAAACATATTGCATAAACACGTATTTTTTTTGGTAAAATAAAAAAGCCAACCAAGTGCGAGTCGGAATCACGCATGAAGGGTTTTTGTACCAAAAAAATATTTAAAAATAACAAAAAAGCCGACTGCTTAAAAAGCCAACTAAAAAGACGTAAACAAGAAGAAAATCATGCTGTGCAGTCGGAGGATACATATGCGCCAGCTAGCGGACCAAAACCAGATATATTTTTGTAATTAGCTCTTAAAACCCTCCATTTTGATACCCCACACGATGGGTTTGGACGAAAAATGCCTCCACAAAATGGCGCCAAAAATCCGCCATTTTTCAAAAATTCGCTATTTTGCAATTTTAATGTAGCCAGTGACACTCGCAGGGTTAAGTCGAATCGATTGACGTAAGAATCATTGAAATCGGCCTCCGCGTTTGGTCTCTAGAACACCATATAGGAACAAACATACATACATACATAGACTGATAAACACATTACCCTCCTTCGGCAGTCAGGTTATTATCGCAAAAAACAGCAAAAATGTCACGTTTGTTGTATGGGAGCCCCACTGAAATATTTGTTTTATTCTTTTTTTGTATTTATTGTTATAGCGGCAACAGAAATACCGAAGAAGAAGTATGTAAGGATCGTAGCAGGTGGCGTTCTGTAGTTTCTGCCTACCCCCATGGGAAAAAGGCGTGAGTTTATGTATGTAGAAATACATCATCTGTGTAAATTTCAACTGTCTAGCTATCACGGCTCATGAGATACAGCCTGGTGACAGACGGACGGACCGTGGAGTTTTAGTAATAGGGTCCCGTTTTTACCGTTTGGGTACGGAACCCTAAAAACAATTATAGTGCAACATTTTCCTTCGATTTTCAAACAACCGCATCACACAGAAAAATTCTTAATTTTTATAGCACGCTTTTCCTATTTTACTGGGCTCACTGACTTGATGTAGAAAAATAGTGTCATTGTCTATGGATGCGCGCGCTGCGCAGTGTTGCGCAATGAGAATCTAAGTTGCCCGCCGCGCGCGTATTTCAACTGTATGATTGAAGATAAAATAGTGTATGCAACAGCATATAATTAGGTATTATAACACTCGTGTAATACTATTATCACATTCGTGTTTTAATAACCTCTATAAGATGACCGTTGCATAAATTACTATTATCATATCAGCCGAAAGACGACCGCTGCTGGACTTAAGACCTCCCCAAGCGTCGCCACATTGACCGGTACCATGCGTCTCGCAACCAGCGGATCCCCGCAACCTTCACCAGGTCATCGGACTACCTGATGGGAGGCCTTCCAACGCAATGTCTTCCGGTTAGCGGTCGCCACTACAGAACTTTTCTGCTCCATCGGCCATCCGTTTTTGTGAGCGACCACGTCTCAGAGCCATAGGTCATAACTGGCAACACACACTGGTCATAGAATTTCGTTTTGAGACACTGTGGTAAGTTGGACGAGAAGATACTGTGCAACTGCCCGAACGCTGCCCAGCCGAGTCGCATTCGACGGTTAACCTCTTTCTCGAAGTTGGCCCTACCCAACTGGATCATTTGTCCCAGGTAGTCATAGTCATCAACAATTTCGAGTGTTGTCTCCTTCGATGAAGAATACACCTAGATACCCCAGATCCCATACAAAATAGATCTTAAAAACTGACGCCAATTGTGTTTAGATAATTCTAAGAATTCTATTTGGAATAAATATACATTAATACAAATTCAACCTTAAATGCAATATTTAAAGTTGCTTTCACAAAACAATGTACAAAAAGCAATAAAAAATGTATGAGCACAAGACAAATTCAGTCTTACACGCAAGTATTAAAGACTAAATTACAATGAGCCAAAAAAAAAAACGAAATTCGAATTTTTAAAATTTATGTTCGAGCTTGGACAAGGAATGAGTGGAGTCGAAACGTTCAATTATTTTTTTCATATCATCGATCTTTAAAAATACTAGAATAAGAATTAGGCACGAAAATAATTCGCTCAAATGGCCACACACACTTATCGACCTATCTTTCTATATTATAAAAATCAATTGCTGTTCGTTGGTCTCGCTAAAACTCAAAAACGGCTGGATCGATTTGAATAATATTTTTATACCATTCCCCCTCTAAAAAGCTTATTTTATTCACTGAAAACAGTGAATAAAAAGCACTTTTAATCACTGTTTTGGAGTTTGAATTTGGAACACACCAATGTATTAGCCGTCCATCTGAATGCTATGTAACCTCCTTGCGCAATAAATACTCGCTACAAACTTCTTGTGCAGAGAATATTCGACTTTCAAACTCCTTCGATTTTAATTTTGAGTTTTTTTTTTTTATATTTAGGATTTTAATAGTGATTTTGATTTTAGTCTAGGATATTTATTGAATACTTATTTGGATTGTAATTCTGATATTAATTGCAATGGTGTTTAATTAACTATAATTATTTAAAGTAACGGAGGTGGTCACTGGCCCCTGAAACACAGGTAACAGCACCTAGCTCAGGGGTCAGGTTTTCACATTTTTTGTAAATTTTGAAGGTAATAAACCATTTATTTATTACTCGTAATATTCCTTGTGCTTCTCGCTTAGATTTTGCTTTTTCTCGATGTCATGGTATAAAATATAGTATGCAACTCTTGAATAAAACGGATTTATATCGAGGGCCATGAATCACTCGCGTCGCTCATGATTCTAACACTTGAATCACTCGCTATGCTCGTGATTCAATCATCATGAATCACTCCCTACGGTCGTGATTCAGTCGTTAGAATCCTTCAATTGCTCGTGATTCATCTATGGCCCTCGCTTTAAATCCGTCTTTTATTCACTAGTTGCATAATATACTATTTTTGTTTTGTTCGCTCGAATAAAGAGACAGTTTTAAAAATATATATATTCGTGGGCAGGTACTTTCCGTTACTTTATTTTTTCCGTTACGTCTTTACTTTCCGTTGTCACTTTCCTGCCGCGTACAATTATGCTAGAAAATGTTTCAATAAAGTTTTTCCACATGTAAGAAGAACATTACGCAGATGGTATGTTAGTATAGATCACAGCCTGGTTTTACTAACGAGTCGTTGTGTGCTTTGAAATTCAAAAGAATTAAAACGGGAAAGGAATTAATTTATTTTTAAGTAATTGACGAGATATCTATTAGACGTCAAAAAACAAGGATCACAAAAAAAAAATAAGCTTTACAAACTACACCATGCATTCTCTGTTCCAGAACAGTCAATGTTTGTTACAATAGTTGGCGCGTTCGCTTTTTCGACGCAAACGTTGGTCAAACAATCATAATATTTGGTAATTGATTCATATTTTCTATTTAATTCGGTTTTTACTTGTTGAAAAACACTTATGACACAATGATATAAACTTACCAAAAAAAAGATATTCCTGCCAAAATCAAGGTGTTACGGTGGTTATTTGCACAGTTTTTGAACGCACATTGCGGCATTTTTAAGGTATTAATGTTGGCTATGATTGGACTATGCTAATTTTGAAATAGGGCCACAAACGTATTTGGGTGCCCAATTTTTCGGCCCGTTTTTGAAGCGCTGACCGGGAATCTAGGTGTATACTTCATCGAAGGTTGTCTCCGACCTTGATAGGAGTGGGTGTAACATGGTAATTCAACATCACTTTGGTTTTGTCCATGTTCATCCTAAGACCCACTCTGTCGGAAGCTCTACTGTGGTCATCGAGCATTGTACTGAAGTGCACCATGGTCTTAGCTATAACCACTATTATCGTTTTCTAACCGAAGGTGAGTGATGTACTCGCCATTCACGTTGATGCCTAACCCTCTCTAGTCCAGAACCTTGAAGACATCCTCCATTGCAGAGGTGAACAGTTGCGGAGATATGACGTCTCCCTGTCTCACACCTCGCAGCAGAAGGACAGGTTCCGAGGTCTGATCCTGAAGTCAAACTGACATGGTGGCGTTTTTGTACAAATACTTCAACACCTCGATGTACCGGTAGTCGATTTGGCACCGTTGGAGAGACTGCAGCACAACCCAAGTCTCGATCGAATCAAAGGCTTTCTCGTAGTCCACAAACGCTAAGCAGAGTGGTAGGTTGTACTCTTCGGTCTTCTGTATATCCTGCCACAGCGTATGTATGTTGTCTACGTTGTTAAAACCTTTACGGAAACCGGCTTGTTCGGGAGGCTGGAAATCGACAAACCTGCGCGCGAGACGATTCGTGATGACTCTTGAAAACAGCTTGTAGACATGGCTAAGAAGTGAGATGGGCCTATAGTTCTTAAGTACGGCATTGTCGTCCTTCTTGAAGAAGAGCACCACCACAGCCCCACACCATGCCTGTGGCGTTTTTCATTCGAGTATGACGGAATCAAATCGCTTCTGAAGGACCTTAAGTATTGGTTTTCCATCCGCCTTCAGGAGTTCGGCTGTAATTCCGTCATCACCCGGTGCCTTGTTGTTCTTAAGCTGTTTAAGAGCCATCCTAATCTCGTACAGGCTGACGTCCAGAATGTCTTCGGTATAGTGTTGGGTTAATCTAGCTCTAGAGTATTTTGCTACATTCGCGACGGGTTTACTGGTTGACGTGTACAACTGCCCATAGAATCTCTCGATCTCTATCAGAAGCTCCAGTTTGGCGGATACGATCCTGCCAATCGTCGGTCTTCATTTTCGTAAGCTGGCTCTGCCCAATAGTCAGATCTCTTGCAAAGACCTTGGAGCCCTTATTCCGTTCAATAGCATCTTTAATATTTTCTGTAATGAAGCGGCGGAGGTCGCTTTTCAAGGACTTTGAGATCCTTCTATTTAGCTGCCGGTATTTCAACGCATCGTCTGATGACTACAGGATCATCTCACGCCTCTCCTCCATGAGCTTGAGAGTAGGATCAGAGGGCTTTTTGTTTATATCTGTACGGCGGGTCTTGAAATACTCAGACCCAACTGTATGGACAGCTTCCGAGCACCCATCGCTGTATTCGTCCACGGAGCTTCCTAGACATTCGAAACGATTCTGGAGTTCTAGCTGAAAGACGGAGCGTAGACTTCGTCAGTCGAGACCTTTCAAGCATGATATTAATATTCAATGAGCCTCTCACCATGCGGTGATCGCTACCGGTTTTCACCGAATTGATCACAGAGACATCATTAAACATTTGCTACTTGGTTGACCTGATGAAGTCGATCTCGTTTTTAGTTGCACCATCGGGGCTTTGCCAGGTCCACTTTCTGAAGAAGAAGTTCATCATATAGAGACCCTCCTTCTCCATTAAACTGGCCAGTAGGTGACCCCGGTGGTTCTGACGTCAAACTCCAAATTGGCCCACTTGTAGCTCATCTTCGTCTCGTTTGCTCAGTTTCACGTTGAAGTCCCCCATGACAACGGTGAAGTGAGTTTTGAAACCTTGCATAGCTCTAGAGATATCCTCTAATAGCTCCTGGCATACCTAGAAGCGAACGACATTCTCAGTGACCGCCAATACGGCTTCCGCCGAAATCGGTCTACTGGGGATCTTCTAGCGTATGCCATTCACATCTGGAGTGAGGCCATCGAGAAACACGGGGAAGTGCTAGCCGTCTCCCTCGACATCATCGGTCTACTGGGGATCTTCTAGCGTATGCCATTCACATCTGGAGTGAGGCCATCGAGAAACACGGGGAAGTGCTAGCCGTCTCCCTCGACATCATCGGTCTACTGGGGATCTTCTAGCGTATGCCATTCACATCTGGAGTGAGGCCATCGAGAAACACGGGGAAGTGCTAGCCGTCTCCCTCGACATCTCGAAGGCTTTCGACAGGGTCTGGCACGAAAGCTTCATTGGTAAGCTTCCTACCTTCGGACTGCCTAGTGGTCTGTGTAATTGGATCCATCCGAGTGGTTATCGATGGCTGCTCGTCCGGTCAGTTGGATATCAACGCCGGAGTCCCTCAGGGGTCAGTGCTCTCGGCAACATTATTCTTGCTGCATATTAATGAACTGCTAAAACCCGGCACCTTTGGGTACGCAGACGACAGCACTGTTGCTGGGAGATACGTGTCCGACGCACGGACTACTGGGCCTCAGATTCGGTCTCTCGGAAAGGCCATGGTCGAACGCTTGAATCTATCCTTGAAGGCGGTATCTGAATGGGGTGATGCATATCTGGTCATTTTCAATGCTACTAAGACCCAGGCGTGTCTTTTTTTTCCGCTAAGAAGAGCCAATTCCACACGGCTCCATCTTTTCGTGTTGTAACCGTGCACGGACCATCTCGAACATCTTGATGTTACGTTGACATCGACCCTCAATTTAGGTCCATTCATTGAGGCGAAAGCTCAGTTGGCTGCAAAAAAGTTGGGGAATCTTGCAAAGGTGAGACGGTACTTCACACCTGAACAGCTGCTCAACTTGTATAAAGCGGCAGTTCGGTCGTGCATGGAGTACTGCTCTCACCTCTGGTACGGATGTGCCAAATATCAGCTTGATGCACTTGAGTCGATTGATAGACGGGCCAAGAGGCTTATTGGCAACGATGCACTGGTCGCGTCTATTGATGGTAAATTCTCGAGAATATTCTCCTTGCGAGAACTTTGCTGTTAAGTTCTCGAGAATATTCTTTCGGAAGAGAATTTACGAGAATTTAAAAATTGGGCGACGCTATTATTTCGATTTATTTTTAAAATAATAGTTTTTAGTGTTTATGAACGTTTTACGAAGTTAACGTCAAACTAATCTACTCGACAACTTAAATTCTCAGTATATTCTCCTGACCGAGAACATTCCTCTCGGGAATGTTCTAATAAATTCTCTTAAATTTCATATGGTTTCTTAAATTAAGATTTTTTTTTATTTGATATGGATTGGCTCTGGACTCTAGTCTAGGTCAGATGTGACAGAGACAAAGTCGACGATGGAGTGAGCTTACCCAGATGGAGAAATCTGTATTAAAACATACTTTATGAGTTACAAATAATTGGCTTTAATAAAATTATGTGCTCTCCTAAGATTCGTAGTCTAAAAGGATTGAGGGCTCTTCTATTTCTCCTGTCGCACAGGTACTTGGATCTGTTTTTTAGGGTTCCGTAGCCAAATGGCAAAAAACGGAACCCTTATAGATTCGTCATGTCTGTCTGTCTGTCTGTCTGTCTGTCTGTCTGTCCGTCCGTATGTCACAGCCACTTTATTCCGAAACTATAAGAACTATGCTGTTGAAACTTGGTAAGTAGATGTATTCTGTGAACTGCATTAAGATTTTCACACAAAAATAAAAATAAAACAATAAATTTTGGGGGTTCCCATACTTGAAACTAAAACTAAAAATATTTTTTTTCATCAGACCCATACGTGTGGGGTATCTATGGATAGGTCTTCAAAAATGATATTGAGGTTTCTAATATCATTTTTTTCTAAACTGAATAGTTTGCGCGAGAGACTCTGCCAAAGTGGTAAAATGTGTGTCCCCCCCCCTGTAACTTCTAAAATAAGGGAATGATAAAACTAAAAAAAATATATAATGTACATTACTATGTAAACTACCAGCGAAAATTGGTTTGAACGACATCTAGTAAGTAGTTTTTTTTTAATACGTCATAAATCGTAAACCGCAATTTACCAAGTACGGAACCCTTCGTGCGCGAGTCCGACTCGCACTTGGCCGGTTTTTTTGGACTATATGTTTAATGGTTTTGCTTTGTTCATAATTTTCCAATTGTGAGCAATCAGACAAATTTATTACCTTTTTTTTTAAACGATTTTATTTAGCTTGCCCTATTTTTTGGTAAACCTTCACCTATAGTTCTGATAATAATACAATTTAATAAAATATTAATTATCATTGTAAATCCAAGATGGCCGCCGCCACATATTATTTTCACAACACCAACAACATGGTTACCAATCAAATGATAGGGCTTGAATAATTGAATTCAGAAGACTATGAAAAAAATCCAATATGGTCGCCAAAAAATTTAAATATTTTTTCTGTTCAATTCCTCTTCGAGTTCATTAATTTTCTCGTCGCTCCGCAGTATTCGTGAGTTGTATGTAGGCAGGTCCTACCGTAGTCGAGGGTAGACAGGCTGCCGGGCAATAGGGGACATTTTTTTCCTTGTGCTTTTCATGGGGGTATTGCCATAATCGATCAGTGGCTGTATGGTTGATACATGCAGTGCATAGAGAATGCTGCTGCCCATTCTTTGGTGAGTCCCTTAGTTGCCTCTTACGGTCCCCATGGGAAGATACTATTGGGCTGGTGCTATTCTTTACATTTGACACCATACGGTACAATGCAATTCAAATCAATTTATCTGGGGAAAAACGATCTAGTTAGGTAGGTCTAACTTTGAGAGAGGTTAATCCGACTCGGCTGAGCAACATTCGGGAAGTTGCGTAGTTTCTTCTCGTCTAACATACCAGAGTGTCTCACGAACAGTGTGTTGCCAGTGATAACCTACGGGACTGAGACGTGGTCGCTCACAATGGGCCTCATCAGAAGGCTTAAAACCACAGTCAAAGGGCGATGGAGAGGGCTATGCTCGAAGTTTCAGTGCGGGATCGCATCAGAAAAGAGGATATCCGCAGGAGAACCCAAAGTTACCGACATAGCCCAAAGAATTGCGAAACATAAGTGGAAGTGGGCAGGGTACATTGTGAGCAGAACACGATGATGATCGATGGGGCCGAAAAGTTCTGGAGTGGCGAACGCGAATTGGAAGACGCTGCGTTGGAAGGTCTCCTACTAGGTGGACTGATGACCTGGTTAAGGTTGCGGCAATCCACTGGATGTGAGACGCACGAGATCGGTCAATGTGGCGACGCTTGGGGAGGCCTATGTGCAGCAGTGAACTTCTCTCAGCAGAAATGATTATGATGATGATGACTTAATATATCAAATCGCCCATTTTCTCCATTTTCATTTGATACCCATATTGAAGGGGTTGTTAGTATGCATGTTGGCAAATGTGGAAAAAGAGCGTTTCACAGAAACAGAAGTTGCTGAAGCAGTAAACATTTTCAGAACAAGAACAATTGCTCCTAATTCAGTTTTTGAATATAAAGTTTGCCACCACGCAATCAGCTTGACTTTTTTAGCTGTTGCCCAAAGAAACTCTTTGCGCCATAAACCAGTGCCGCATTTATATTCAGACATTTTTTCGAACAGTTGTTGAACTTAAATACTGTGTCTTTATTTTAGTCAAGTTAACAACAAACTCTCATCCGTCTATGTTTTCAGTTGATGTCATTTTTAACCGACTTACAAAAAAGGAGGAGGTTCTATGTTCGACTTCTTGTACGTTTTTTTTTTTTTTTTTTTTTTTTTTATGTATGTTCACCGATATCTCCGTCAATTGTGGACCGATTTTGAAAATTATTTTTTCGTTTGAAAGAGTATGTTTCGAAATTGGTCCCATTTTAATTTGGTGAAGATCTGATCGAGAACTTCGGAGATATACAACAGAACTCTTCAATAAATAACGGCAAATCATTCGGAATTGCTGCAATCGCATGTGTGTTTATTGTATATACCATTTCATAACATAACATCACGCCAGTACGTACTAAAGGGGTACGTAGATCTCTCATTTCACTGATTATGTTCAAGTATCATGTTATTCGGGTGATCTATTCTAGCGTTATAGGTACCTTACTAAACAACTTGCCTATTTTAGGTAGGTACAACTAAAAAGGGAAAAATAAAAATCATTTTTGCAAAAAAATACTACCGACTTCCAAATGAAAAACTACAAAGTGAAAAATAACTTAACTTTTGGAAGTCGGTGTCCATATCGCAAAAAAATGGTACCCACGAAAGACACCGACTTCCAAAAGTTAAGTTATTTTTCACTTTGTAGTTTTTCATTTGGAAGTCGGTAGTATTTTTTTGCAAAAATGATTTTTATTGTACTCTCGACTAATATTATTATCTAAAATATATAAGCAATATCCACTCTGAAATAACCTAATAGAGAAAAGTTTTTTTCGAGTAAAGTATAAAGTAACAAAAAGAGAAGTTGATTTAGATCTTACAATTTTAAATTCTCGTAAATTCTCCGTCGAAAGGAACATTGCAGAACATTCTCGATCGGAGAATATTCTCCGTGAGAGAATATTCTCTCGACCCATCACAAGTCGCGTCAAAGTTCCAGAGCCTTGAACATCAACGCCGAGTTGCCAGCCTGTCGGTTTTTTATCGGTTACATTTCGGGGAGTGTGCGACGGAACTGCACAATTTGATTCCGCCTAGCCCATCCACCATCGGACTACAAGACGTACGGCAATGCGCCATCGGTACATGGTGGACATCCCACCCATACGCACAAAGCGTTTTGCTAATAGTTTCATTGTGCGCACAGCTAAGGAGTGGAATTCCCTTCCGGAGTCTTTGTTCCCTGATAGCAACAACCTAGGGGTCTTTAAGTCAAGAGTGAAAATGTTTCTTCTAGGCAAGCGTGCTTCATCGTAGGCCACATCATCACTTACCATCAGGCGAGGTAGTGGTCAAACGCGAGCCTACCGATAATAAAAAAAATAAAAAGTCCTCAATACATGGTCTCTACCTCGTCGTCGGGGTGTCCCGAGGTCGGGGCGTATACCTGTATGATCTTCAGCGAATATCTCGAGGATATTATGAGTATAAGCTAGCCACCCTGGTCGACACGCTCTCGATCTTCACCATGTTGATCACAAGGGAATTGTGGAAGATAAACCCGACACCCGCCTTGGGACTGCCGGTCACTCTCTCGGAAATAAAACAGGTTATCGGCGGGCTTATTACGTAAGGAACAGCAAGTAGCAATAATTGTACAATTATTGCGCGATCAATTTAGTGACCTGGCTACTGAGGCCTTTAAGTAAAGTCTTTTGTTTTGACAATCACTTTTAACAGAAGCTATTTTATCTGTTCGATGATATATAAAATGTATCGTTTGATGAATTAACCAGCTTATGAAAGAGCAACACTTCGTGGAGGCTGTTTTTTTACAATAGTCAATTTGATTACGATTTAACTCCAATATGCCGATAAATTAATATTCGGCGATGTAAAGTCTTTGTGTAAAGTAATTATGGCAGGGAAAATTGGATATTTTCATTTTATTTACATAATATAATAATTGATAAATTGGATGACTAAAATGTCAATGTGTAAAATGCATTAATATTTCTTCGAATTGTCGATTTTTATAGGAAATCGAATCGATAACGCATTAGGACATCACTAAATAGACAATATCATCTCGTATTTAAGCTATGAAACGTAAAATAGATTTTTCCAAATAACTTTAGACATTGGCAGAATAGTCGACATCAGTGCTTGCCATATAAAAAAAGAATATAATAGAAGACAATAAAAATAAAAAAAAAGAATATAATAGATATTGCGGACTTATCACATTCTAATGTGTTTGTAAATATTTAGTAGTAAACAGCTAGCTTCGCTGAGGTAGCCAACACTACAGTATAAAAAAATCCCCCACTTTACCGAGATCACGTCTGTTTCAATTATTCAAAAAATAGTACAGTTGCGTAGACATTAGAGACACAACACAACACCAATTTGTCATTACAATATTCACTAGGAATTTGTTATTTCAATATTTACTTTTTAAATTATTATTCTAATTTGCGGATAATTAAAATAGCCATAAAATAAGACACGAAAAAGGCCGCCAAAACTCAAAAACTTCTGTACCTACTCAGCCATCAGACCAACAACAAGGGAAAAAGTAATCGCAATTTGACAGCCACATTTGCTCGCCGATGGCTGTCACTCTGCTGTCAAAAACCATACGTACTACGAAATGATCGCAATCACCTTGCGATAAATGCACATTTTAGTTAGCAGATGTTTATTGTTAGCAGTGCTGTCGTAAAATTAGTATGGTGTGGCTCACAGATTACCTCCCAATAGATACCGCTTGCTTATTGTTTTGTTTGATTCCGAGTTCACCAAATTTGGCGGAAGGCACGGGTTGCGCGGGGAGTGACAAGTGCGCCGTGATTGGCTGTTCAAGATCACGGTATTTGTCGTAGTGATGAGACATACGCATTAAATGTCGATAAAAATATCGATATTTTTCAAACAGAATGGTATTTTATGTAAAATTTCGTAGGCGGCGATTTTTAATTACTTAATAATATTAAAGAAAAACATCGATCGAGAAAAGATTTTGATTTTGGCCAAAAATGATTTAATTTAATTGTAATCCTATGTAAACAGAGTCACACTGAGCTCTTGTTATGAGTAGAGCACTATTAGTTCAAAGTAAAAATAAACTAAATTGTTTATTTTTAAATTATCAATTTTAACAAAATTATTTTATTCTCCCATATACCTAATTAAATATCGATCATCGATACTTTTCGATAAGCAAAAGACGTATTTGTCTCAATATTTTTACTTCGGTGGGAAAAAGATAGCAATATAATAATGCCTTATGAGTGAAAGGGACTTTCACAAAAGACATCAACGAGCGCTACTGTAAAGTGTGCAATTTTGATTTGTTAACCATTATAACTTGACCTTTTTTAGATTGGTCAATATTTATTACTTTGCCTACCGGTAGAATGTTATCGCATCTTTTTTTGAATTTGAGGGGCTGGTTGATTTTCCACACCATTTTACTGCACGATTCGTTTTTTTTTTAAGGCGAACCGTTGATAACTATTTTTTAAACAGAATTAAAACTAGAAATCGCTACCGTCCCCACAGCTCTAATGTCTGGTCGACACTAAAGAGATCATACCGTGCACTGAGTTATATCAGCCTAAATAAACTGATGTGTGGTGCGCGTAAGTCGTCTTCTATGCGGAATCTATTGGGAGGTAATCTGTGGTGTGGCTATAGCTCATATATAATGCGGATTCGCGATTGAAGAGCAATTATTTCGCAAAAATAAGCCTTCCAATTTTTTGACGTGAAGCGATAATCGCGCGATGATTGTACAATCTCTGCGCAAATATTGCTAATTGCTGTTTCATACGTAATAAGCCCGCGGATTTGAGAATTATCGAGTCCTCCCCCTCTCTTCGGACTTCAGATAACCCTATAATACTCTATCGTAACCTGCTCAATTCTTCCTCGAGTTCGGCTATCTTCTCGTCGGTCCGGAGTGTTCGCGTGTAATACGGTGCCAGGTCCAGTCGTCGGTGTTTATTGGGGTAGCCGGGTCCACTCCGGGGATTCTTCACATCGCCTCGACCGCTGCCGTAGTCGAGGGTGGACAGGCTTCCGGGCACTCGGGGCCGTTTTTCCTTGTGCTATTAATTTTGGTTTAGGGGCAGTTATCACCAAGCTTGCAGGCGGATTGGCGATCGCAGTTTTGTTGTTAAAGTGCACAGAGAACGCTGCTGCTCATTCTCTGGTGTGTCCCTTAGTCGCCTCTTACGACACCGACGGGCAGATATGGGATGGTGAGATTCTTTATATCCGACACCATACAGACCAGATGAACTATTATTATCTAACGGCAACATTATACAAGGATGAAAATTAGCCTAGCTATTATAGTGGTTTATGTGCTATTCTAGACTATAATTTATCTCTGTGCCAAATTTCATCTAGTTATGTTCAGCCATTCTGTGTTATTGAGTAATATCCACATATTCACACATACATCCATAAAAATTCTCACTTTCATAATATTAAAGTAAGATTACATACATTATTAGCCTATTAATGATCCCACTGCTGGGGCACAGGTCTCCTCTCTGTGAGAGGGAATGGGCCGCAATCCACCACGCGGGCCCAGTGCGGGTTGGTGGATGTCACATGTCTACGAATTTTTAGTTCTAGAACATGCCGGTTTCCTCACGATGGTTTCCCTCACCGTTTTGAGAGCAGTGGTGAAAAGAAATAATTTACACAAAGTAAAGCACCTGCCTGGGCTCGAACCTACGATCTACAACTTGTAAGTCGCGGCCGATACCACTGGGCCATCATCATTCTCACTGGGCCACCACAAGTAAGATTTGGGGAATTTAATTTAATATTTTTATATTTTCTATGCAAGTTTCTGCTACTTAAGATAAGTATCTGATAAAAACCTAGATCTATTTAATGACTGGCATCATTTGTTAGGAAGCCCAAACTCAGCTAATGAACTACACAGTTTCTGGAAAGAAATGACAGATGTTTACCAAATTACGTAAGTCAAGTGACATGATAGGCTGACATAAATTTATTCAATCAGTCAACGTGCATTAGACAATTCACCACATCTATTTTGTGAATTTTCGTGCTAGAGGGCTGCGTCTATAGTACGTATAGTTCACACCGCGCTTCGCGGATGGGATCGGAGAAGAAAGTATACTGACCAGGAACAGCGAGGACAGGAACATGTGCGACACCTCCTGGTCCGTGCGCGCCGTGTGGCGCAGCAGCTCGTCCACGTGCAGCGGCGCGCCGTCCGCCGGCAGTGCGCGCAGCACGCGCCGCCCCAGCGCACGCACGTCCAGGCCGCGCGCCTCGGCCGCCGCCGCGCGCTGCAGCACGCGCGCCTGCCACGCCAGCGCCTCCGCCCCCACCCCCTCCGCCTCCAGCCCGGCCGCCGCCTCCGCCGGCGCCGCCGCCTCCGCGCGCGCCGCCGAGTCCGCGCGCGCAGGGCTGCCGCCGCCCAGCGACCAACTGCTCTGCTCGTAGAAGCCGTCGTCTTCGCTGTCGGGCTCCTTCACCCTGGCCGCCGCCTCGGCGATCTCCGCGGCGTTCCAGCCCGCGAACTCTGCGAATGGACGAGGACGCCGTCAGTGGCCGCCGCCGCCCGACGCCGGCTCGGCCGGACTGGCGGACGGCGCGGCCCCACTTACCTGCTAACGGATCAGGTTCTTCTCTCCGGCGTCGTTGTCTTTCGCTCAAGATGTGACAGGCACGTTTGTTCACAATTCTTTCGATCCACTTGGTCGGTAAGCTGAACTCTTGAGCCTCTGCCAGTCGCTGTCGCAGTTCTGTAAAGGAGAAACAAACTTATTACTCAAATCCTAACTGTCGCCTTAAAAAATTAGTTAGACTCGAATCAGTCATGTATTTACTAATGTAATACGTAACATATATAATTAATAACTTCTGCTTGCAATTTTGCCCTCGTGGAAAGCGTTTGATTACGCCAAAGGGATATTACACCAGGATAAAATATATATTTATTTATTTATTTAATACTTTAAGCACACAAATGTACAGAGGCAGACTTAATGCCTTAGGCATTTTCTACCAGTCAACCTTTGGGTGATGCAGAGATAAATAGTGGTAGGTGCAATCACGATATTGAATGGATTGATATATAATGTAAAATTTTATCCAAATCGAAAAAAGAAATGCTTACCTTCATTGAAAGTAATTTTAACACTTCCTTCGAAAATGTTTTTCATATTGACGACGGTACGCTGCCTCTTCCGTTCCCTCCTGACCACCACCGTCAGCGCGGCGGACGCGTCCAGCTCGGCTGACGTGCTCAGCGCGGCGCAAGAGTCGGGCTCGGCGCTGGCGGCCGCGGCGCTGGCGTCCAGCGCGGCCAGCGGGGACGTGGGCGGCAGCGGCGTGCTGGTGCGCAGCGGCGAGCTCGGCGGGGACTCCGGCGACAGCGGCTCCGGCAGCGGCGGCGCGGCCGCCTCGATGGCCGCCTGCAGCTCCACCAGTGAGATCGGCCGCAGCGAGGACTGTTCGTCCTGCAGGCTCGCAGACGCATCGTCCACCAGCATCCGAGACTGTGCCAACACGAACTTTTACAATGGATCGCCTACGTGCGACATGGTACGCGCGACTGTTGGACTAGCTAGGGGCATACTTTTTAAAAAAAATATAAATTACAGGCTCGCGCTTGGCCACTATGTACTTACTATACTCACCTGATGGTAAGCGATGATGTGGTCGACGGTGAAGCACGCTTGCCTAGAAGTAACCTATTCACTCTTGACTTAAAGACTCCTAGATTGTAGCTATTGGGAAACACAGACTCCGGCAGGGAATTCCACTCCTTAGCTGTACGCATAATGAAAGTATTTCCAAAACGTTTGAAAAAAATACTGACGTGCGAGAGCTGGTTGGTCGCCTGGAAGTCCTCGAGCAGGCCGATGGGCTCGCCCGCGTAGTCGCGCAGCACGTGGCGCGCGTCGGACAGCACGCGCGGCTCCAGCTCCATGAACACGCGCGGCAGGGTGGGGTGCGGCCGCGCCGCGCCCGCCGAGCGCGTGAGGGGCCGCGCGTCGCGCACGCCGCCCGCGCGCACGAACGAGGCGCTGTCGGCGGCGGGCGCGCGCGCGCGGCTGCGCGGTGTGCGCGTCTCCCGCGCTTCATCCGCTTGTTCCGCCTCCGCGGGCGCCGGCTCAGCGGCGTCTTCGAACCTGCGGACAGACGAGTCGCGGTCACGGCGTGCGTGTCGGTGTAGCTGTCATGGGGACCGAAAAGATCTTTGATTTCTAGCGTTCTTGCTTATACTTAAACTTTAGTTGGACCGAAAGACTTTTTGATCCTAATTTGAAACAGGATCTATTTGTACAAGTATTGTTTTTTTATATTTATATACCTAAATGCAGTTTTCAATTACACAAAAAGTTAAAAAGCCTTTTAAGAACGTATTCCTACAGCTACTAGCTGTAAAAAAGGCCAGCTAACAGAGAGCCACATACAATATCCACCGGCCTCTAACCTCTAATGGGACTGTTTAAAGATATTAATATCACTTATGTCAATAAAATTATCTATGAAAGAATCAACATCTTAGAAAGAGAGGCAACAAAAATAGGGACAAACCAGGTTGCAGTCTGCTTAGAGAAATATCATCTTTCATAGGCTACCATTTAAAATGTTCTAATCCGCCCGATATTTTACAATTGATTAAGACTAAATTAAAATCTTGTATAAAACGCACACTATGCAGACAAGCTTGTTATAAGATAGATACTCGTACTAAATTAATAATAGAAATGCTTGGCTCAATGTTGCAGCTCTACAAATTAATTGAGTATCACTTGAAGACATTGCAAAACCCATTTTAGATTATAAAACTACATTTGAATTGAAGAAATTCAATCTATTTGACATTACGTAATGTCAAGCATTAACAGCACATCACATGTGTAAGTAGGTGTAGTACTATATGCCTAAAATAAAGCCATTTACTGGCTGTTTAAATGTGCCCTGGCAGTTGAGAGTATGTCATGCTCACTCAAATGTCTCTCTGGTGGTGTTGCATGTGTTCGATCATTCAGTTCCCTTCATGATGGTTGAGCTGAGTGGTGCTAATCCAAGCGTCATGTTCGTGAACGGGCGCCGTCAGTTGCGACTGGTCATATGTTCATAACCTGGCTGCCTCGGCCTGTTTTAATTATTATGTTTTAAATGGTTTATATTACTCTAGACACTTTTAACGTGCACGTCTTTTTACATCAATCTCATATATGTATAATTTTCCAACAATAATGATGTAACCAAACACTCTGTAATTATTATTATCTGATTGAAAAGATATTCTTGCAAGTTATTCTCCATAGAGATCTACCTATGCTTGCTATGTAGAACTAGCATTTTTTTTGCTTGACCAATTAAAATTACCATTACTTGGTTTAAATAAATAAATTGAGTTTGACAAGGGTTAAAGACACAACCCCGTCTCAAAAAGCCGGTTAACTCACAGTGAGCTGCTCTCGTGAAGAGCTTCCCTGACATCCTTCACATGCTGGTAGAGGAAGTCCACCTTGCGGCCGTAGATGGCGGCGGACTGCTGCAGCAGCAGCGCCAGCTCGGCGTAGTTGGGCGCCACAAGCACGGCGTCGTCGGCCGCGTCCAGCGCGTGCAGCCCCGCCTCCGTCAGGTACTCCTCCAACAACTGCGCACCACACACACACGGTCACCATCTGCTTCACTCTCTCTGCTTGGATCTCGGCTCCTCACCGCAAAACCCCCGTCGAGTCATTTATATTATGGTAAATATTGCTTAAACTTACTATGTGCCTGGTAATTATTTTAAAATACTACCACTACAACCCAATAACACTGCCTGACATACATCGACCACAGAGCTCGACAATCAGTCGCGCCATGTGACCACGAGGCCAATAGGACAGTGGAATACAATAGATATTAACGAATTACAAAATAGATGGAGCAAAAAAATTCGATTTGCAATTGGATAAATAAAAAACCTATTTTTTTTAAATCTACAGCTTTATATTTTTGCTGTTCATAACATTTATAGAAATATAATACACATGTTCTAGAATCGAGCCAGAATTGAAACAATAAAGTCATTGCTATGAATTTGGATAAGTTAAGCACCTATGAATAACAAGTTAGTGCTAATTTACATTTTCATTTACATTATAATACCAACTAGTAAGTAACCCTGGCGGCCGAGGCTCTCGGAAAAACTGAAATCTATTAGTGACTTAGTTCACTCACAATAACATGATGCTATGCATTTGTAGTCTTAAAGTGTTTTCAAACTTCACTGTTTTACAATAAGAAATTTTGTATTAATTTTTATATTATGCGTCTATTTCTATTTTCCCTACTAAGAACAATAATATCAACACATAACATAATATCTAGGTATTGGATGGAAGTACTGTTGTTTAGGTATGTGCCTCACTCACCTACACAACTGCGGCAGAACCCAAAAGGAGGTTTATATTTTTTTTGTCTGGGTGACTTGTTGAACACGGTTAGAAAAAAAAAAACATAATATGTAACCTTTGTTTTCTTTTAAGTATTTTTCTTTTTTTTTAATATTCCATGTGTGCTTACAACTGTTACAAGTGCTGTGCCGTGCTTTTACTTGCAACTTTCGTTTTAGTTGTGGTTAACAGTGATTGCATGATTTTAAGCAAAACTAGTACTAAGTTGTCACTATTTTATTAAGAACTTTATCTTCATAAGAATAAAGTTCAAAATGCAAAAATTTGCTTAAAAATATAAGCTTGGTCTAAATCAAGTTGGATTTTGTTTTGTATTGGACAGTACAGTTTGAAGTTTTGTTTTTCCCTACTGACCTTTGTGTAAAGTGAATGTAATCTTTTTTTTGCAACAGAGGCTAAGAACTATGACCTTCACCATTTATAGTTCCATACAATTTATTAAAAAATGATTAAGAGTCCAAAGTGAGAAAAGAGGGCAAGCAAGCAGTCTGTGCGGCCATCAGCTTACTGGCCTCATTGTTGCCGGCTCACATTGTTTACACATGCAGATATCACACACACCACATACACTTTATGGTATTTATCATATATTTAAAAGACGAGAGGGTTTTAATAATTTACAAAATAATTTCAGAGTTTATAGATAGAATGTTCTTTATTGCACACAAACAAAGAAAAATGTTTGATAAAGTTGTGTCTCTAGAATCATTAAGAATAAAAAATGTTTGCTTTATATTTTGATGGCCTCGAGATATTGGGAGACTGCACAAACCATTTGAAGGTTGTTTCATTGAGATACACCTGTCTTATACAAATAAGTTTACACAAGACACACTACTTTACGCGCATCAATCATGCCGCTGAGAATGGGGAAATCTTTGGCCTTGACACCTCAATTTAAAGTTCATTCTCAGTATCTATATCATACTCTGTTTATTTAAATGGTGCTAGTTCATAAAAAAACAAAATTAAAATGTATTATGATTCAAAATGTAAAACAAGTGATGGGCATACAATTTGATATTAAACTATAATATTTTATGTATTAGTGTGGGACAATCACTATGTTATGGTTTAAGCAGCTACAGGCACTGTGACAAGATCAATGAATAGGCCTAGTGAACTGAGTTATGTAACAAATAAGCATTATAAGAAAGTTATTAGCTCCTCAGGTGTTTATTTTGTGATTGTTAGTAAACAACACATTTGAATATTTCAGTACAGGACAGTAATAGAAAGTAGAAAGAAACCAATTAACCTTTAATTGCCAAAACATATATTATCAATTATCAAATATGATAGACTTATTGATTTCTTTGAATTATTGAATTGCAGTATGAGAACAAAACACAAACTACATTGTATTCTTTTTCGCTACGCGCGTTGACTCGACATTAATTAATATTTCAGTAAAATATCGGAGGACAATCAATTGTAGTCAAAGTGTAAGGTGTTGTGAAGCTGAAAAGCAAAGCTTGCCAATATCGGAAATGTTTGGGCGAGATGCGCGCGGCCATGCACCGGCGGAGGTGTCGGCCGTGTGGACTTACCGCGCTGAGGTCCGTGTCGAAGTGTCGGCGGGCATCGCTGCTGATGGGCCTCATCAGCTCCGCCACAATTTCCTCTAATCTTTGTGAATTCATACTCCACCGTTTTTCTCTCCGGGACAAGAGTTGATCCCTGGAAATAGCGTCCGCGAATTGAAAACATTACTGACTGATACTGAAAGGTGTCGCGGGTAGCAAATAAAACACAACTTTATAGTTTAGCTACCTCAGTGGCGCGAAACTTTCTGTCAACGACACATTTTCAAGTTTAGAAACTTTATAACAAAATTAGATCACAAGTATCTGTTTTTAGATTTACGTAAACGTATAAAATTACCTTTGGTTTTCAATGCAGTCGGCGTCCATTTTACAAACATAAAATGTACAAATAGGAAGAACGTAATAACAACGGTGGCCATTTATTTATGTTTTCGTAGGAGACATTCCGCTCGCTGTCAAAAACCCGAACGCTTGCTGTTCGACGCTGTGAAACAGCACCGCAAGGATTTGTCTGTGGCTTACTAAATTCTATAAGTATATTCATTTCATGTAAAATACATATAAATTAAAACTTTTTAAATAATATTAATTTCTATATAAAAAGAGATATTTATTATGATTTCCATTAAAAAATAAAGAATACATTTTTTAATGTGTGCATTAAAATTGTCTATGTGTAACATGGTAAATTTTTTGCTTCTAGCAATAAATTATTTCTCGTCGTCAAAACTCAAAGGCATTGAACTTTGGGAAAATAAATAAATGTATTTTGAAATTCGATTTAAATAAAAGTAAACAGGTAGTGTGTTTGTGGGGGCGTGGTAGGGACTGAAAATTAATATCACTGAACTGAAGAGTAGAGTCTAAAATTGGTCTTGAAACTTTGATATCCGACTAAAATATCTCATTGAAAGCCATGGGTATGTCTCGGTGCTATTCGTTGATGAAGTGCTTGCTGATACTCTTCAATATAATATTTTTGGTAAGAACCTGATAACTATTTATCTTTATTTATGATAGAGAAAAAATCTTTTCGTTGAGTGCATCTTATGATTTAGCTTTTTTGCTTTGGCAGACGCTTCGTAAACAGAGATCATCAGAGATGGTTATTTTTACATAGTCGATATCGAAGGCTAGTATTATATTATAGCTATAAAAACGTGCGTGCGGCCTATCTAAACACGCAACGAAATGCAAACATCTATACGACGAAATCTGTTTGACTCTTGCGGGTTTTGATCTCATTCGCAAGTAACCACAGAAGTTAGACATTCTCCGAGTCCAGTCAACATCGTCAGGTAGTCCATTGACTCAATTGACTGGTCTATCACACTTTACAGTGCGTGGGCAGCACGGCGTGCGGGTTCGCGGGCTGGGCGCTGTGGGACGGGCGCGGCAACGAGAGCGCGGCGGCGCGCGCTGGGCTGCTGGCGCTGGCGGCGTGGGGCGGCGCGCTGGCGCTGGGCGCGCTGGCGGCGCTGTGCGGCGCGGCACGCAGCTCGGCGCCGCTACTGGCGGCCGCCTTCTCGCTGCTGGCGCTCACGGCCGTGACCGAAGCGGCGGCGGCGTGGTGGGGCGCGGCGCACCGGCCACAACTACAACGCGCGCTGCTGGACGCGCTGGACCACACCGTGCGCCACGAGTACGGCGTGCTGCACACGCGCACGCAACTGCTCGACGTCATACAGCAAGGGGTACCCACACTTCTTCTATTGCTTCCCTTCAGGTTCCATGTGATGCTGACTGCAGGAAAGGCTGCACTTACTTCTCTGTTCCTAATCATAAATGTCTTAGTTGGCTGCTAGATTTTCTTTTGCTAAGTTAGTAAAGCACCCCTGCAAACTGCTCAAAAAGATTATGACACAAAAGTTGCCAAACTTGACAAATTCAGCCTATATTATATACTTGCACAATGCATTAATGCATCTTAAAGTATTGATAGTGCAAATACTTTTCTATTTCATAGTGTATGATTATGTTATGGACCAAGTTCAACTACTGATGCCGGTGTTGAGCTTTTAGGACATATTTATAATGCATGGGAAGATAAGTGCGATGCCCTGGGAATCTTTTGTGATTTGTCTAAGGCATTTGATTGTGTTCTTCATGAAACGCTAATCAGGAAACTCCGCCACTACGGGATCCGGAACAGCGCTCTGGATCTTCTTACTTCTTACTTGAGTAATAGGATTCAGACTGTTGACGTTAATGGAAAAAGATCACCCGGATCTATAGTAAAAATGGGAGTCCCGCAGGGCTCGATTCTTGGTCCTTTCTTGTTTCTTATTTATATTAATGACTTGCCTTACCTCATAAAGGATAACCATGACATAGTGTTGTTTGCAGATGATACTTCACTTTTGTTTAAACTTAAACGGCAGCAGCTGGTTACTGACGAAGTAAATAGCGCGATCTCAAAAGTAGTTCACTGGTTCAATGTTAACAATTTACTCCTTAATGAAAAAAAAACCAAATGCATTAAGTTTACCCTACCTCACGTTAGGCAGGTGAAAACTGATGTGTTGATAAAGGGCGAAGAATTGAATCCTGAGAATAGCACAGTATTTTTAGGCTTAACTTTGGATGCTAAGCTTCAGTGGGGCCCACATATAGATAAATTGTCAAAGAAGCTAAGCTCCGCAGCATATGCTGTTAGAAAAATTCGTAATTTAACTGACATAGAGACAGCCCGTTTAGTATACTTTAGCTATTTTCATAGTGTAATGTCGTACGGTATTCTGTTGTGGGGAAATGCCGCCGACATCCAGAATATCTTTGTTTTGCAGAAAAGAGCTGTTCGATCCATATATAAATTAAGCCCGAGGCACTCTCTCAGAGAGAAATTTAAGGAGATTAATGTAATGACTGTGCCCTCTCAGTATATTTATGAAAATCTTTTATATGCTCATAAAAATATAAAATTGTTTAAAAAATACAGTGATATCCATAACATAAATACTAGGAACAAACACAAATTTGTAGTACCTACAACAAGGCTCAAGAAGATAGGTGGCTCGTTTAGATGTCAATGTGTACGCTTTTATAATAAGCTTCCAAGCCACGTACAAGATCTAAGTCTTAATAAATTCAAATCATTCATTAAACGTAAGTTGTGTCAGAAAGCGTTTTATACTATTAAAGATTACGTTGAGGACAAAAAGGCTTGGGATTGAGCTGCTCCAATTAATTTTGATTTTTTTTATATTTTGCACCGTGAATTTTGTTTTTAATTTTGATATTTTTTTTTGTTTTCTTGCAATGACAAGAATATTTACTTTTTAAAGTATTATATTTTTTATTTTTTTATTATTGTGAATGTGAAGACTATGTGGATTTTTGTTTTTTATTATAACTTAGTTAGTTTTTACTCATGGTCTGGCAGTTTGAGTAGTTTATGCGGCCTACCCGAATGTCCTTTCTTTGGTATTGTTCGTCGAATCGTTGAGCTCCGTAAATTCTGAGTTGAGCTGCTCGGTTATTGACAAATGCGTGCACTGACTGGACAGGTCCACTCAATCTGGCTGGTTCTTTCCTCAAAAGACCATTTCAGACATATGTCTACATGGTCTTCACATGATATAACCAAGTTTTTGTCAAGACTTTAAAAGAGACTGTGACCTCTGAGTTTGTTTCGGCCTTTCTTCTCAGAGTAGTCAGATAGGAAACGCCGACCTCATCTAGTTTTAAAAAATATGATCGACATGTAAAAGTGTTTGTACAAACCAACTTACAGAAATAAAATCATTTATTTTTTATCATTTATCATAAGTGATTAATATGGCATCACTCATACTGCCCAGACAATTTGAAAATTCTCAGTATGAGTTGGCAATTTGCTAAAAACTATTGGAATAATTAAATTGACCGGGCTTTCTGAATAATGCCCATCACTTATTAGGCAAGGTATTTATAAATAATAGTATATTATTTTTTTTTTTTTTTAATAAGGTTCCGTATGGTGTCGGACGTAAAGAATCTCACCATCCCATATCTTCCCGTGGGTGTCGTAAGAGGCGACTAAGGGATACACCAGAGAATGGGCAGCAGCGTTCTCTGTGCTCTTCAACAACAAACTGCGATCGCCAACCCACTTGCCAAGCGTGGCGATTAAGGCAAACTCCCCCAAACCAAATGAAAAGCACAAAGGAAAAAAGGCTCTGAGTACCCGGCAGCCCGTCTACCCTCGACTACGGTAGCGGTCGAGGCGATGGCGTGGCAAGGGGTGCGAAGAATCCCCGGAGTGAACCCGGCTACCCCAATAAACACCGACGACTGGCCCTGGCAACATACAACACGCGAACACTCCGGACCGACGAGAAGATAGCCGAACTCGACGAAGAATTGAGTAGGTTGCGATGGAGTATTATAGGGTTATCTGAAGTCCGAAGAGAGGGGGAGGACTCGATAATCCTCAAATCCGGTAACCTGCTCTATTTCCGAGAGGGTGACCGGCAGTCTCAGGGTGGTGTCGGGTTTATCGTCCACAAGTCCCTTGTGAACAACTAGGTGAAGATCGAGAGTGTGTCGACCAGGGTGGCGTACCTTATACTCAGAATATCCTCGAGATATTCGCTGAAGGTCATACAGGTCTACGCAGCGACCTCGGCACACCCCGACGACGAGGTAGAGACCATGTATGAGGATATCTCTATAGCCATGCATGGTTTCAAAACTCACTTCACCGTTGTCATGGGGGACTTCAACGCGATACTGGGCAAACGAGACGAGGATGAGCTATGGTGAAGAATCACTACCTCTCTCTTTAATAGTTGTTTTTCTTGATTACTATGTTTTTCTTTCATACTTGTTACTGTATATACATATTTGTCTATATATATATGTATTTATTTTATATATAAGTAGTACACCAAAGACTACCTACAGCACTGTCTTTCCTTTCATTTTTAAAATCCATCCAAAGGTTGTCTTGAAAAGATCGCTTTTAGCGATAAGGCCGCCCATTGTGTCACCCAGTGTAATGTTTTCTTCATCTATACTTTCTGTAACTCATATGGTGTACATAATAAAGAGTATTCTATTCTATTCTATGAGCTGCAAGTGGGGCAATTTGGAGTTGGACGTCGGAACCACCAGGGTCACCTACTGGCCAGTTTTATGGAGAAGGAGGGCCTCTACATGATGAACTCCTTCTTCAATAATCCTGAGCATAGGAAGTGGACCTGGAAAAGCCCCGATGGTGCAACTAAAAACGAGATCGACTTCACCATGTCAACCAAGAAGCAAATGTTCAATGATGTCTCTGTGATCAATTCGGTGAAAACCGGGAGCGATCACCGTATGGTAAGAGGCACATTGAACATTAATATCAAGCTTGAAAGGTCTCGACTGATGAAGTCTACGCTCCGTCCAGCACAGATCCAGATCCAAAACCCCGAGAGCTTTCAGCTCGAACTCCAGAATCGTTTTGAGTGCTTAGGGAGCTCCGTGGACGAGTACAGCGATGGGTTCGTGGAAGCTGTCCATACGGTCGGGTCTAAGTTTTTCAAGAACCGCCGTACAGATGTAAACAAAAAGATCTCTGATCCTTCTCTCAAGCTTATGAAGGAGAGGCGTGAGATGATCCTGCAGTCTTTAGACGATGCGTTGAAATACCGGCAGCTTAATAGACGGATCTCAAAGTCCTTGAAAAGCGACCTGGCTAATACTGAGCGTATTAAAGACGCTATTGAGCGGAATAAGGGCTCCAAGGTCTTTGCAAGAGATCTGTCTATTGGGCAGAGCCAGCTCACGAAACTGAAGACCGACGATGGCAGGATCGTATCCGCTAAACCGGAGCTTCTGAGGGAGATCGAGAAATCCTATGGGCAGTTGTACACGTCAACAAGTAAACCCGTCGCGAATCTAGTAAAAGACCCTAGAGCTAGATTGACCCGTCACTATACCGAAGACTTTCCGGACGTCTGCCTGTCCGAGATTAGGATGGCTCTTAAACAGCTTAAGAACAACAAGGCACCGGGTGATGACGGAATTACGGCCGAAATCCTGAAGGCGGGTGGAAAACCAATACTTAAGACGGTACCCTGACCAAAAAATCGGCATGCGATATGAGCATTCCTATTGGTCTGGCGGCACTGGTGGCGCATGAATTACAGTAGTAAATACGCCCAGATTTTAGAATAAAATCGAATTTAGGTCTTTTGAAAAAAAAAATCTACCAAAATGTTCGTTATTAAATTGTCTATCCATTAGTATTAGTCATCATCATCATCATTTCAGCCGAAAGACGTCCACTGCTGGACATAGGCCTCACCCAGGCATCGCCACATTGACCGATCCCGTGCGTCTCGCATCCAGCGCCTTCCCGCAACCTTAACCAGGTCATCGGTCCACCTAGTGGGAGGCCTTCCAACGTATCGTCTTCCAGTTCGCGGTCGCCATTCCAGAACTTTTCGGCCCCATCGGCCATCCGTTCTGCGAGCAATGTGCCCTGCCCACTGCCACTTAAGTTTGGCAATTCTTCGGGCTATGTCGGTAACTTTGGTTCTCCTGCGGATATCATCATTTCTGACGTGATCACGCAAGGAAATTCCGAGCATAGCCCTCTCCATTGCCCTTTGGGTGACTTTAAGCTTTCTGATAAGGCCCATTGTGAGCGACCACGTCTCGGTCCCATAGGTGATCACTGGCAACACACACTGTTCATAGACTTTTGTCTTGAGACACTGCGGTAAATTGGACGAGAAGATACCACGCAACTTCCCGAACGCCGCCCAGCCGAGTCGGATTCGACGGTTGACCTCTTTCTCGAAGTTGGACCTACCCAACTGGACCGTTTGTCCCAAGTAAACATAATCGTCTACAACTTCGAGTGTAGAGTCTCCGATCTTGATAGGAGTGGGTGTTACATGGGCGTTCACCATGACCTTGGTTTTGTCCATGTTCATTTTAAGACCCACTCTTTCGGAAGCTCTACTAAGGTCATCGAGCATTTTACTGAGGCTCTCCATGGTCTCAGCCATGACCACTATGTCGTCGGCAAACCGAAGTTGAGTGATGTACTCGCCATTAACGTTGATGCCAAGCCCCTTCCAGTCCAGAACCTTGAAGACGTCCTCCAGCGCAGCAGTGAACAGTTTCGGAGAAATGACGTCTCCCTGTCTTACGCCGCGCTGGAGAAGGATTGGTTTCGAGGTCTGATCCTGAAGACGGACTGACATGGTGGCGTTTTTGTACAGACACTTCAACACCTCAATGTACCGGTAGTCGATCTGGCACCGTTGGAGAGACTGCAGTACAGCCCAAGTCTCGATCGAATCGAAGGCTTTCTCGTAGTCCACAAACGCTAAACAGAGAGGCAGGTTATACTCTTCGGTCTTCTGTATAACCTGCCGCAGCGTATGTATGTGGTCTACGGTGCTAAAGCCTTTTCGGAATCCGGCTTGTTCGGGAGGCTGGAAATCGTCAAACCTGCGCGCGAGACGATTCGTGATGACTCTTGAAAACAACTTGTAAACATGGCTAAGAAGCGAGATGGGCCTATAGTTCTTCAGCCGGGCATTGTCGCCCTTCTTGAAGAAGAGTACCACCACACCCCTGCACCATGCCTGTGGCGTTTTGCCCTTGAGTATGACGGAATCAAAAAGCTTCTGAAGGGCCTTGAGGACCGGTTTTCCACCCGCCTTCAGGAGTTCAGCCGTGATTCCGTCATCACCCGGCGCCTTGTTGTTTTTAAGCTGTTTCAGAGCCATCCTAATCTCGTACAGGCTGACGTCCGGGATATCTTCGGTATAGTGCCGGGTCAATCTAGCTCTTGGGTCGTTTGCTAGATTCGCAACGGGTTTACTGGTTGACGTGTACAACTGCCCATAGAAACTCTCGATCTCCCTCAGAAGCTCCGGTTTGGCGGATACAATCCTGCCATCATCGGTCTTCAGTTTCGTGAGCTGGCTCTGCCCAATAGCCAGATCCCTTGAAAAAACCTTGGAGCCTTTATTTCGCTCAATCGCGTCTTTAATACGCTCGGTATTAAAGCGGCGGAGGTCTCTTTTCAAAGATTTAGAGATCTGTCTATTGATCTGCCGGTATTTGCACGCCTCATCTGAAGACTGCAGGATCATCTCACGCCTCTCCTTTATAAGCTTGAGGGTATGATCAGAGAGCTTTTTGTTTCTATCTGTACGACGGGTCTTGAAAAACTTAGACCCGACCGTATGGACAGCTTCCACGAACCTTCGTATTCGTCCACGGAGCTCCCCAGGCACTCGAAACGATTCTGGAGTTCGAGCTGAAAGCTCTCGGGGTTTTGGACCTGGACCTGTGCTGGACGGAGCGTGGACTTCATCAGTCGAGACCTTTCAAGCTTAATATTAATGTTCAATGTGCCTCTTACCATGCGGTGATCGCTCCCGGTTTTTACCGAATTGATCACGGAGACATCATTGAACATTTGCTTCTTGGTTGACATGATGAAGTCGATCTCATTTTTTGTTGCACCATCGGGGCTCTGCCAGGTCCACTTCCTGTGTTCACGCTTTTTGAAGAAGGAGTTCATCATATAGAGGCCCTCCTTCTCCATTAAACTGGCCAGTAGGTGACCCCGGTGGTTCCGTCGTCCAACTCCAAATTGCCCCACTTGCAGCTCATCCTCGTCTCGTTTGCCCAGTTTCGCGTTGAAGTCCCCCATGACAACGGTGAAGTGAGTTTTGAAACCGTGCATGGCTCTGGAGATATCCTCATACATGGTCTCTACCTCGTCGTCGGGGTGTGCCGAGGTTGGGGCGTAAACCTGTATGACCTTCAGCGAATATCTAGAGGATATTCTGAGTATAAGGTACGCCACCCTGGTCGACACACTCTCGATCTTCACCACGTTGTTCACGAGGGACTTGTGGACGATAAACCCGATACCACCCTGGGACTGCCGGTCACCCTCTCGGAAATAGAGCAGGTTACCGGATTTGAGGATTATCGAGTCCTCCCCCTCTCTTCGGACTTCAGATAACCCTACAATACTCCATCGCAACCTGCTCAATTCCTCTTCGAGCTCGGTGATCTTCTCGTCGGTCCGAAGTGTGCGCGTGTTGTACGTTGCCAGGTCCAGTCGTCGGTGATTGTTGGGGTAGCCGGATCTCGTCCGGAGATTCTTAGCACCCCTTGCCATGCCGTAACCTCGACCGCTACCGTAGTCGAGGGCAGGCAGGCTGCCGGGCACTAGGGGCCATTTTTTATTTGTGCTATTCATAGGGGGGGTTTTGCCATAATCGCCACGCTTGGCAGGCGGGTTGGCGATCGCAGTATGGTTGTTATAGGAGCACAGAGAACGCTGCTGCCCATTCTCTGGTGTATCCCTTAGTCGCCTTTTACGACACCCACGGGAAGACATGGGATGGTGAAATTCTTATCGTCCGGCACCATACGGAACAAAACTTAGTATTAGTACAAAAAATAATTAATGAACACTTTACGAGGAGATGCATGGTATCAATAATTTTTCTCATTTTTGTGTTTTTTTTGAAAGGAGATTAGTGAAATATTAAAAAAAAAACTAAATTATTAAAAAAAAAACTAAATCTACCATTTCAGAATCAATATTATGTAGAAATTTAATGTATTTTTATTAATTGATATTTCTTTTTAAATAACGAGTAGATAGCTCCATAAAACAGCACAAAAAACGGCTTGCGCGGCGTTTTGCTCGGGGTACGGCCTTAAGGCCCTTCAGAAGATGTTTAGTTCCGTCATACTCGAGGGGAAAACGCCGCAGGCATGGTGCAGGGGTGTGGTGGTACTCTTTTTCAAGAAGGGTGACAATGCCCTATTGAAGAACTATAGGCCCATCTCACTTCTTAGCCATGTCTACCAGCTGTTTTCAAGAGTCATCACGAATCGTCTCGCGCGCAGGTTTGTCGATTTCCAGCCTCCCGAACAAGCCGGTTTCCGTAAAGGCTTTAGCACCTGTCAGGGTGGACTGTATTGTTTTTGTAGATTGTTGAGTAAAACTTCAGGCTTCTTGTTTCTTAATTATATTTCTTGTTCCCAGGGTGGCTTGCTGCTGATGGTTGAGTGGCGAAATGTTGAATGACAAATGAGCCGCAAGCCACCCATCCTTTATACATTTTTGCTTAGCGCAAGTAAAAGGGTGGCATAGAACGCAGGTACTTTCCGCTCGGCCAATCGGCGCTCGCCGCGCTCTATGCCATCTTACAATAATGCTTACTCATATACTTATGTCTAAGGGAGTAATACAATCCTAATCTAATTATTTACATGAAAAGCCCTACTTAAATCTGTCTTTATTCAATACTTAAATCTAAACCTTAAACAAACATGAAATCATACTTTATCCTAGTTATCTATTTACTTAAGTCTATCTGGGTTATTTATTTACATCATAATCATACTATATATCAGAGTTACATAATATTACGTAGCTACGACGTCCGTAACAGCACCGTAGATCACATACATACGCTACGGCAGGTTATACAGAAGACCGAAGAGTTTAACCCGCCTCTCTGTTTAGCGTTTGTGGACTACGAGAAAGCCTTCGATTCAATCGAGACTTGGGCTGTACTGCAGTCTCCCCAACGGTGCCAAATCGACTACCGGTACATCGAGGTGTTTGTACAAAAACGCCACCATGTCAGTCCGACTTCAGGATCAGGCCTCGGAACCTATCCTTCTGCAGCGAGGTGTGAGACAGGGAGACGTCATATCTCCGAAACTGTTCACCGCTGCTGTTAGCTCGTGGATGAAGAGATGAGTGGACTGTATTAAAAGGCGGTTGGTTTTAAAGCCGTTATATTCTTGAAAGTACAGTAAACTGTCCCGGACAAACAATGAGAGATTAGGAAGAGGTGTCGACTGTCGCGGTGGAGTCCGTGGTAGCGAGTGTCCGCCGAGCCGTGCCGCGTCGCCGCCGCGCTGTGCACCCACACACCGATGCCGTGTGGGTCACGCAGATGTGTGTGCAGCGTTGACTGCGCGCTCCGGCCGCCCGAAGTGTTGGGTAGAATTCCCAACAGCTGCACTGGAGGATGTCTTCAAGGTTCTGGACTGGAGGGGGCTAGGCATCAACGTCAATAGCGAGTACATCACTCACCTTCGGTTTGCCGACGATATAGTGGTCATGGCTGAGACCATGGAGGACCTCAGTATAATGCTCGATGACCTCAGTAGAGCTTCCGAAAGAGTGGGTCTTAAAATGAACATGGACTAAACCAAGGTAATGTTGAATGCCCACGTAACACCCACTCCTATCAAGGTTGGAGACTCTACATTCGAAGTTGTGGAAGATTATGTCTACCTGGGACAAACGATCCAGATTGGGTAGGGCCAACTTCGAGAAAGAGGTTAACCGTCGAATCCGACTCGGCTGGGCAGCGTTCGGGAAATTGCGCGGTGTCTTCTCGTCCAACTTACCACAGTGTCTCAAGACGAAGGTCTATGACCAGTGTGTGTTGCCAGTGATGACCTATGGCTCTGAGACGTGGTCGCTCACAATGGGCCTCATCAAAAAGCTTACCACCCAAAGGGCAATGGCACGGGGTCTCATTGCTAAGATAGAAAATTTGGTTCAAATAAATCTCACTAGATGGCGCGACATGTACACACAATTCAATAGAATTGTGGGTAAAATTAACATTATCTGGAATTGAACATAAACATTGTATGTTCTTGTTTAATAAACTCTCCTAAGTACAAAATTATGGAATATTGGGCTCTTAATTCACATTTCAAAGATTATTTGAACGGATCATTTAAAATTGATGCCATAGATGGCGCATTTTTAAATTTCTGAGGCATTCAACTGGATTGTTAAAATTTGTATTTCAACACATTTCGGTGTAAACAAATTGTAACAACGTGCAAAAAAATACTATAAAACGAACCTTCACTGTATTTAAAGAAAAAAATATTCACGAACCTAGTAAACCCTTTTACTTGCAAGGCGCTGCTAACACCATCTTTTGCCGTGAAACGGGATCGAACGCGATTGATATACTCACAAAAATAACAAGATTAATCAGATGAAAAACGCTAGTTACGTCGGCACGGTTTTTTTGTATGGGATGAGGCATCTGCATGCTAGTATTATATTATCTGTGGCAATGGAGAGGGCTATGCTCGGAGTATCCTTGCGTGATCGAATCAGATATGTAGAGATCCGCAAGAGAACCAGGGTTACCGACATAGCCCGAAGAATTGCCAAACTTAAGTGGCAGTGGGCAGGGCACATTGCTCGCAGAACGGATGGCCGATGGGGCAGAAAAGTTCTGGAGTGGCGACCGCGAACCGGAAGACGATGCGTTGGAAGGCCTCCCACTAGGTGGACCGATGACCTGGTGAAGGTTGCGGGGATTAGATGCGGGACGCACGGGACCGGTCAATGTGGCGACGCTTGGGGAGGCCTATGTCCAGCACTGGACGTCTTTCGGCTGATATGATGATAATAATAATAAGTATGAAATGTGTACAAAATTGAATAAACGAAATAATAGTTTAAAGAGAGATGCAAAACGCAGGGCAGCTTTGTGGCGAGCTGGTGGGCAGTGGCGACCACATGGACCTGATCAACAGGGAGAAGACTTGTTCCTCATCTCTGGCTTGCCTTTATTGGCCGGTCAGAGTGAAAACTCAGAACATTTATTTAATACCTACGTGTACTAAACTTGGTGCAAAGCATTACCGTGTCTTCATCAGAAGGGTCCCGTACCATTATCGCAAAAAACTGCAACAAAATCACGTTTGTCGTATGAGAGCCCCACTAAAATATTTATTTTATTCAGATTTTAGTATTTGAACTTCACAACCTTTAGAAATAAAACAAAAAATCGAAGAAAAACGTCACCTCAGAAGAGCTTGGCACCTGTCTCATCATTCATCGGATAAGACAAAATTTAATCGTGCCGCGAAAGAACTCGAAAGTCATGCTAAGAGATACCGCAAATATTTCTCTGCAAAAGCAAATATCTATGTTGTCTAATTCGGATCAAGGCGAACATTCCTTGTGGAAGGCCGTTAAAAATCTCGACAAGTCTCAAAATCACAATCCACCCATTATTAGATCAAGCATATCTTTGGCCAGAACAGACAAGGAAAAGGCTGAGATCTTTGGCTTATATTTGACAAGCGTTTTCAAACCCAATGAGGGGTTAGACCAACAAGAAGTTGAAGACATACTGAATCAGGACTTACAGTTGTGTTTGCCTATTAGACCAACATCACCCAAAGAAATCGCGAAAGAATTCAGATCGTTGAATACAAAAAAAGCACCTGGGTTTGATTTAATTACGCCTCGAGTTCTCAAGGAGCTACCCAAAAAAGTAGTTACGTTCCTAGCTACTCTGTTTAACGGAATATTCAGAACGGGCTATGTTCCTAATTTATGGAAAATCTCCTTAATCATCATGCTTCATAAACCTGGTAAACCAGCACATGATGTTACATCATATCGACCTATAAACCTCACACCAGTGTTGTCTAAACTCTGGGAAAGAATTTTCTTGTCCAGGCTCAAAGTAATAATGGATGAATGTGAACTTGTCCCTGCACACCAGTTCGGATTTAGAAAGTCACATTCAACTACCGAACAGGTCCACAGAGTCTATCAAGCAATACGCCAGAGCTTCGAGAAGAAGGAATACACCTCTGCGGCATTTCTGGATGTGCAACAGGCCTTTGATCGTGTGTGGCACAAGGGCTTACTGTGCAAGGTAAAGGAAAAGCTCCCCCACTCAGTGTTTCCCATCATAGCTTCATATTTAGAGGGCAGACAATTCCAAGTAAAACAAGGAGACGAACGATCTTGTCTGTATAATATCGAAGCTGGAGTTCCACAAGGATCGGTCCTGGGACCCGTTTTATATAATATTTTCACATCTGATCTGCCAACTACAGCAGATGTTACGGTAGCGACATACGCAGATGACGTTGCTTATCTGGCGAGCGCCAAAGAACCGGATATTGCCAGTAACAAATTACAAACGGTACTGGATAAAATGGACACCTGGCTGCAAAAGTGGCGTATCTGTGCCAGTGCCCAAAAATCAAGTCACATTACATTCACTCTGAGAAGAGGTGACTGTCCCACAGTAACATTAGGAGATAAAACTTTTCCACACACAGATTGTGTTAAGTATCTCGGATTTCACTTGGATAAGAGGCTCACTTGGAAGACGCATATAAAACAAAAAAAACCGGCCAAGTGCGAGTCGGACTCGCGCACGAAGGGTTCCGTACCATTTTCGTAAAAAACGGCAAAAAAAAATGTTTGTTGTATGGAAGCCCCCCTTAAATATTTATATTATTTTGTTTTTAGTATTTGTTGTTGTAGCGGCAACAGATATACATCACCTGTGAAAATTTCAACTGTCTAGCTATCACGGTTCATGAGATACAGCCTGGTGACAGACAGACAGACAGACAGACGGACCGCGGAGTCTCAGTAATAGGGTTCCGTTTGACCCTTTGGGTACGGAACCCTAAAAAGAGAACATCTAAATGCCAAATATAAAAACCTGTATTGGTTGATGGGTCGTAACTCAGTCCTATCTTTGGACAACAAACTACTGCTGTACAATTCTGTATTAAAACCTAAATGGTCGTACGGCATCCAACTATGGGGAGTGGCCAGCAAAAGCAACATAATGTGCCTCCAAAGAGCTCAAAAAGCGATCTTGAGGAATATTGTCAATGCACCATGGTTCACACGGAATGAAGAAATCCATGATTATCTCAACACTCCGACCATTTTTGAGGAAATTAATAAACATAAAAAGCGTTATGCTGATCGTCTAGCCATCCACCCAAATCCTTTGGCTGCAGAATTGCTGGACAGCAGCAAATGTATAAATCGACTTAAGAGAGGTCAAGTAATCTGAAAAGGTATCAGCGGCAATGGGCCTTGTACCTGAAACGCCAAATAATTCACGCAACTAAACCTCGGGCATATCTACTGCGCATGTGCAAATAGCATCGTAACGCGATAAGGCACGAGCAAAATATACGTTCTGCCAAACATATTTAATGAATATTTAAAATTAATTTATTGATCAAAATTTAAATCTAGAGTAATTAAAAACGCCTAAAATAAAGTATTAGTTTTATTTTACCTTTTATATGAAAGATAATCTGTACATAACTAATTTTTTTTTAAATTCTCAAATAATAAAAACTGTATGCGTCGGGCTGACGTTGGAGTTAAAAATTAAAAAAGTACAGGAAAGTAAAAAGCACTAGTGAAAAAAAGTGACACTTTCCGCACAGTTTGGCTGCTTGGAAAACCGCTCTTTTCGAGGATATGCATTGTAAAATTATTATTTTATACTAAGCGATCCTAAGATCCTGCTGACCAAATAATATAATTTTGCAGTGAAAATAACTTTTTTGCAGATATTTCTTGTTGACCGAATATTTAAAATAAAAGCCATGCTAATGTACCATAATTATCAAATTGCCCAACAGTTACATAGCAATATTCATAATGACCAGACAATGTGATAAATAATGAATTTAAAATCAGTATTTATTACATTACCCGATTTGACTTGATTTGATTCATATTGCCTGCGCATTATTCATAGTGCCTTGATTAATCACTTGGTCCATGACATTTTATGAGAAATTGCGTGTATTTAAAAATGATTTAAAGTTTATTGAACCTTATATTGTGCAATTGTGTAGATAGTGTTTGATTATGTGCATGTATTGTGATGTGCAGTTTTTTTTTATATATATTAGTCAACCTAATTCAAAACAGACACACAAAGAAGTAAGAACTACACAATCCAATGTTGAAATGTTCGAAGAGTATGAGGTCTTGAAAAACATATTAAAACTAAAGTTGGAAAAATGCCCAGGACCAGACGGCATCAGAAACGAGCTTATTAAACATGCAAAGGGATTATTGCTTGCCCCACTGACATGTCTGTTTATTATGATCCTTACGGAAGAACAGGTGCCGGAGGGCTGGACTGAATCAGAAATTGTTTTACTTTACAAAAAAGGTGAGCCGGCAGACATAGGAAACTACCGCCCAATAAGCCTTATGTCTTGTCTTTACAAGTTGTTTGCATCATGTCTACTGAATAGGATATCTCTCAGCATAGATGAACACCAACCCTACGAACAAGCCGGTTTCAGATCGGGCTTCAGTACAATTGATCACATCCATGTGGTGGAACAGGCAATAGAAAAATACATGGAGTTCCGCAGACCGCTATATTTAGCATTCATAGATTACAAAAAAGCTTTTGATTCCATTTCTCACAACAGCATCTGGGAGGCTCTAACTTGTCAAAATATAGATACCAAATATATAAACATCCTGAAGAATATCTACAACAAAAGCACAGGCAGAGTCAGGCTAGAGAAGACAGGAGAATGCATAGAAATCAACAGAGGGGTGAGACAAGGCGACCCAATATCACCTAAACTATTTATAGCGGTACTGCAGAATATTATGAAGGACCTGCCTTGGTCAATGCAGGGAATCAGGATGGATGGAAGGTTCATGAGCCACCTAAGATTTGCAGACGATATAGTCCTGTTTTCGGATAATCCAGAAAAACTAAACGTTATGATAAACAATCTGGAGGCTGCGAGCAACCGGGTGGGGCTAGAGATGAACCTAACTAAAACGAAAATTATGACTAACGATAAAGTGATACCCATCTTAGTAAACAATGAACCACTGGAATATGTTCAGGAATATGTCTACCTTGGGAAACAACTGTCTTTCAAAGTGAAAAGAAATTTAGAAGAAATAGACAGACTAATAGCCTCAACGTGGTAAAAGTTTTGGGCCCACAAAGAGATATTGAAATCTCAATTCCCAATGAAACTGAAGAAGACTGTTATGGACTCAGCGATACTACCATGTCTAACCTACGGCTGCCAAACATCGACATTTGCAAAAAAAGCAAAGTTTAAAATTCAAACCACACAGAGAGCAATGGAGAGAAGTTGTCTAGGAATCACCTTAAGAGACAGAGTCAAAGTTACTGACATACGTAGCAGAACTAAGGTAACTGACGCTTTAATCTTTGCCCTGAGACAAAAATGGAAATGGGCTGGCCATGTAGCTAGGTACACTGATGACAGATGGACAGTAAAAATAACAGTATGGGATGGACCACAGGGAACCAGAAACAGAGGTAGACCATGTTCCAGGTGGCAAGATGAGATAAAGGCAATTGCGGGCAGAAACTGGTTTGAGAAAGCGAAAGACAGGGACATTTGGCACTCTTTGGAGGAGGCTTTTACCCGAGAGGTTCTAATAATCTTTATTATTATTAATATAATTTATATCCAATCATAATAGGTATCTAATTTAATTTCATAACCAACTTAAAAATCAATCTAATAATCAATCCTAATATGTGATGTGATAATTTGATAATCAAATTCCAATATCTAATTTAATAAAAAAAAAAAAAAAATTAATTGAACTATCAATTCTAATATCTAATTTATATAAGATTTAAAATTTAGTGTTCAATTTTGATTTGATACTTCTGTATTTAAATTTCTAATTTGATTCTATATTTATTGACATCATAGCAATATTTGAATGTTTAAATTATTTATTATTAATTAATTCATATCAAGGCACATGAAAGATTGATTTTATTATTACTTTTATTTTACCAATTGAACAAGCGATTACTATAAAGAAATGAAATGCATGTATGGAATGAATAAAGCTATTTTTATTTATTTTATTTTATTTATTGTGATATGCAGCTGGAGTGCTGCGGCGCGGAGGGCCCGCGCGACTGGCAGCACTCGGTGTGGGCGCGCGCGCACGAGGGCGCGGGGGCGGCGGGCGCGGGGGCGGAGGGCGCGGCGCCGCCGGCCGACGACGCGCTGGACCTGTCGGTGGGCGCGCCCACGCACTACTACTGGGTGCCGCCCTCGTGCTGCGTGCTCAGCGATAAACACGAGGTAATTCACCAAATATTACATCTCTTATGTGCTACTAGTATAGTGCAATATTTTAATTCATCATAATTATACTGATGCGAGATGTTGTTCACTGAATCCATAACAGTCGATTTGCGTTGATGAAAGTTCGTCGAGTTGGTGTGACCTGGCTGCTGGTGTTCCACAAGGTGGAATTTTATCGATTGTTATTCAACATTTTCGTAAATTTAATAACAAAATGTCTTCGGTGTTCTTTTCATCTATAAGCCGATGACCTTCAACTTTATGTAGCTGTGCGGGTAAACGGTTTGTCAGACGCTATAGACACAGTAAAAATATACAAACAGTATGGAAACTATAGGTCAACCGGAATCTCATGGCATATTTTTTGTTTTTTAAATAGTGATTTTCATATGGCAATGTCAATTGTCAGCTGTCAAATCAAATTACGAGATTTGTCAACCGCTGCTGAAATTTTGTAATATTTTATTTACAATTTGTTGTTTTTTTTTGAAAATGTCGAAAAAGCCACTTCGATCTCAAGCGAGACATATTGTTTTCAATGTGTATCGTAAAATAAGGGAAGAAGAAAGCATAAATCAAACAATCTTTGATTTTAAAGCGTGTCGTACAGTGGACCGGTAAGTTGGACTGAGTTGTTTTGATACTTTAAGTTTATTTTATATTTTTCTAACTTAAAGAAAGAAAGAAATAATTTATTTGCTGATAATGTAGGTATACATATAAGTTGGAATATTAATAAATTGTCCCAATACATTTTGCCTTACGGCATGCAAAATATTATATTTGAATTTAATAATATAGTTACAGACATCACAATTATTATTAACACCATTCAGAATTTAATGGACAGACTAAACAAAAAAAAAAAAAATATGAATAAATGTGAATGTCTCGCCTAATTAATAACATGCAATGAAGAATATAAAATAAATGTCATAATGTGTATTGTCAAAAAGTTTAATGTCAATATATTCTAAAACAACAACAATCACAAGTAGTACTACAGATTATGTGAAGGTAATGTCAATTATTGTAATCTCAATTTATTTTTAACCCCCGCCGGAAAAAGAGGGGTGTTATAAGTTTCACGTGTGTTGCTGTGTATCTGTGTGTCTGTCTGTGGCATCATAGCGCCTAAACGGGTGAACCGATTTCGATTTAGTTTTTTTTGTTTGAAAGGTAATTTTGTCGAGAGTGTTCTTAGCTATGTTTGAATCAAATCTGTTCAGCCGTTCAAAAGTTATGGGCATTTCACTGTTTGAATCGGGGTGTTTTCGCAAGATAAATGTGTCGGGGGTTTTTAAATTGTGAAATTTTACTTGTTGATGTCGACATAGTTACTCCAATGTAAAAAAAAATAAAAAATAATATACATAGGAAAAATATTATCAGGCATAAAAAATGTCATCATAATAAAGCTTTACATTCGAAATTGCAATGACAAGGTATTTTTTTTTATTTTTTTCAAACAACAAATATTTACTATAGAGTTTTGTCATTTAAAAAGTCTTTGATTGTGTAATAACATTTCTCCAGCAATAGCTTTGCTAATTGTATTTTAAAGAAAATTATGGGTAGGTCTTTTAAATTTTCAGTTACTTATTATATACTAGCTGACCCAGCAAACTTTGTTTTGCCATAAAAAGACCAAACATTTATCTACCCTACCTACCCTACCTTACACTACCTATCCTACACTACCCTACCCTACCCGACCCTACCCTACCCTACCCTACCCTACCCTACCCGACCCTACACTACCCTACCCTACCCTACCCTAAACTACCCTACCCTACCCAACCCTACACTACCCTACCCTACCCGACCCTACACTACCCTACCCAACCCTACCCTACCCTACCCTACCCGACCCTACACTACCCTACCCTACACTACCAAATCGCAGTAGTCTCCTGTTACTTCGAGCCAGACCAACCCATAGGGCCATACCTGGACCAGTTGACCCGGATCCAAACGGAAGTGGCCACCGGTAGATTGCTGATAGGTGGCGACGCAAATGCGAAAAGCGCCTGGTGGGGCAGCATCAAAGAAGATCCCAGGGGAGAGGACATGTCCGCTACCCTGGACGAACTGGAGCTTCAGGTACTAAACACTGGTGACGCTCCCACCTTTGACACTATCAGAGGTGGTCGAGCGTATAGAAGCCATGTGGACGTTACGGCATGTTCACTCGACCTTTTTGACCTGGTGGATGGCTGGCGGGTCGACACGGGAGCAACATCCTCGGACCACAACACGATATTTTTTAATGTTAATATAAAAAAGGAAATAGGAATGAGTATAACCAGAACTACAAGAAAGTTTAACACGAAAAAAGCGAACTGGGAAGCTTTTTATAGTAAAATAGAAGAAAATAAAATTAGAGAAAATATAAACTTAGAAAGAATAATAGAAATAGAAAATAAACAACAGCTAGAGGAAATAGTAAATAAATATATAAATATAATATCAGAAACATGTCAAAGCACCATTCCAAAAATAAATATCAAAGGTGCCCAAATCGCCAGTTGGAAGGAGTTTTGCCGGAAGCAGGATCGTGAGGGAGTTTGGGAGAGTTTCTACAGGATCATTGGTAGGACCGCCAAAAGGCAAGAAGACCTGACCCTTTGCAGCGATGGTGCATTCCTCAATCCGAGTGAATCGGCCGCCCTACTAGCGGACACGTTCTACCCCGAAGACAGAGTAGACCAGGACAACGCTGACCACAGGCGAATAAGAGAGGCAGCCAGCCGAGTAAATGAGTGGGCACATGATGAATATCATGATCCCCCATTTACGACGCTGGAGCTGAAATCTGCCGTGGCGGGTTTCAATCCCAAAAAGGCACCAGGAGGGGACGGACTGACTTCTGATATCTGCAGTCGAGCGATCCACCAGGACCCGGACGCTTTCCTTGCCCTCTACAATAAGTGCCTTGAATTGGCACACTTCCCGACCACCTGGAAGGAGGCTACAGTCGTAGTCCTCAGAAAGCCGGGCAAGGACAGCTATACCACCCCCAAGGCATATAGACCAATCGGTTTGTTGCCTGTTCTGGGGAAGGTCCTGGAGAGGATGGTCGTAGCGCGTCTAAAATATCAGCTCGTACCGCGGTTTAGTACCCGTCAGTTTGGCTTCATGCCCCAGAGGAGCACTGAGGACGCCCTCTATACGCTAGTGCAGCACGTACAGGACAAGTTGAGGCTGAAGAAGCTAATTGTCCTGGTGTCGCTGGATATAGAGGGCGCCTTCGATAGCGCCTGGTGGCCAGCTATCAGAGTCAGACTGGCTGAGGAAAAGTGCCCGGTCAATATCAGAAGGCTGATAGACAGCTATCTCGATGGTAGGAAGGTCAGGGTTAGGTACGCCGGGGAGGAATGCACTCGAGAGACTAGCAAGGGCTGCGTTCAGGGGTCGATCGGAGGTCCAATCCTGTGGAACCTCGTACTCGACTCTCTACTGCAGGACCTAGAGCAGCGCGGACTTTTCGTGCAGGCGTTCGCGGATGACATCGTCTTGGTCGTGGATGGGGACACGGCGACTGAAGTCTCTAGAACTGCCAATGCAGCCCTCGCCCATGTTCAGGATTGGGGCGTCCGAAATAAGCTGAGGTTTGCACCGCACAAAACCTGTGCGATGACCATAACCAATAAGCTTAAGTACGACACTCCAATGCTGAGCATGGCCGGGGTCGACATCGGTATGGTCAAGAAAATGAAGTTGCTGGGTCTTACCATAGATGATAAGCTCACTTTCAATGAGCATGCCGCGAACGTCTGCAAGAAGGCAGCTGCCGTTTACAAGCGGCTGTCCCGAGCCGCAAAGGTGAGCTGGGGATTAAACACGGAAGTCATACGCACAATTTACACAGCAACGATTGAGCCCATAGTGACATACGCAGCCGCCGCCTGGGCACCCGCTGCAAAAAAGTTGGGTATACGGAAGAAGTTAGGCTCTGTTCAACGAGGATTCGCTCAGAAGCTCTGCAAATCTTACCGTACTGTCTCTCTGAACTCGGCACTGGCACTGTCTGGGATACTACCTCTGGACCTGCGCATACAAGAGGCAGCCGCCCTGTATGAAGCGAGGAGAGGGTCATCCCGGCTTCTGCCAGGAGACAGGGAGATTGAGAGTGCGGTAAGGTTTGCGGAAGCCCCTCATCCAGCTATGCAAATGCCCCTGGAGTTCATGTGCCTGGCAGACCAAGAGTTACTAGACAGTAACAATGTGCAAGCGGTGCGAATCTTCACCGACGGCAGCAAGATTGAGGGGAAGGTAGGAGCCGCGTTATCCATCTGGGATAATAAAGGCGAAGTCCGGAACCTCAAGCTTAGCCTTGCCGCGTACTGCACAGTCTACCAGGCGGAACTCCTAGCCATTTGTAGAGCGACAGAAGTGATCCTCGCGCGGCAAGAGGGGAGCTATGGTGTGTACAGCGACTCAATGGCAGCATTGCAGACGCTTGCAAACCATGGCTCTCTCCATGCCCTGGCAGTCCGCGCACGTGCCAATCTGGCTCACGCCCTGGGCCAGAGCAAAGTTGTTACTTTGTTCTGGATCAAGGCCCACGCGGGCCTGCCGGGGAATGAGCGAGCGGACGAGCTGGCCAAGGAAGCAGCATTGTCGTCACGGAGGAAGCCGGACTACGACCAGTGTCCGGTTTCATTTATTAAGCGACAGATCCGTTTGGAATCGCTTGATGAATGGAATCGTGTCGGGCGAGACTGCTTCTGTGACGAAAATGTTTCTTCCGGACGCAATAGTGGCTTTCCGTACTGTACAACAGGTGCGGCCCGAAGGCGTCCTCACGCAGGTTTTGACGGGGCACGGTGGGTTCTCTGAATACTTGAATCGGTTCAAGTGTAAGGAGAGCCCATCATGCGTCTGCGATCCAGGCGTGGCAGAGACTGTCCAGCACATACTTGTAGAATGCCCGTTATTTATCAGGGAGCGCTACCAACTTGAATGTGAGCTGGACAGGAAAATCACGAAGGAGAGCCTGCATGGGCTCATGGACAAGAAATATAGGGAAAAGTTTTTGGAATATTGCATTAGAGTAGCCACTGCGGTTATACATCGAAATAAAACCTGAGGCGCACCGTGCTTCATTAATATTTTTGTGTGATATTTAAATGCAAGCACGGAATGCAGCAAGGACATGTATAGCCGGCAGTATTTCATGTTAGTACCTAAGTTTATAGACTGTGTAATTGATTACTGTGATATTTTTTTTTTTTAATAACTGTGCTTTTGTGTTTTTATCCCTTTCATGTATCTATCTGTGATAAAAAAGCACCTTTTGTATTTTTTTGTATTACCTGTGATAAACAGCACCATTTGCACAATTCTGTGATACCGCACTTTTTGTATTTTTGAACTTCTTGTATATTTCCTAACTTTAACTGTGATAATTAGCATTTTTTTGTATTTTATTTTCTGGGATAAACAGAACATGTATATTTTATTGAATTTTAATTTGATTGAAATAAAAATGCCCGTAGTTATTTAAATAAACCCACACAGTATACAAGAAGATGAATGCACGATGAACCATAGTATGAAGAATAAAAGTGCGAGAGGAAAGAAAGATTGAACGGAATGTATGTGTTTGCAATCAATAGGCGCCAATTTCGTTGGTGGGATTAGTGTTATTAAAAAAAAAATAAAAAAAAATACCCTACACTACCCTAACCTACCCTACCTACCTACCAACTCGTTGAACTATTTATTTGAATCTATATATATAAAAATCAATTGCTGTTCGTTAGTCTCGCTAAAACTCGAGACACCTGGACCGATTTGAATAAAAAAAAAAAAAAAAAAAGTTTGGTTGGATAGGGTAGGTAGGTAGAGTAGTGTAGTGTAGGTAGGTAGGTAGGGTAGGGTAGGTTAGGGTAGGGTAAGGTAGGGTAGGTAGGTAGAGTAGTGTAGTGTAGGTAGGGTAGTGTAGGGTAGTGTTGGGTAGAGTAGGGTAGTGTAGGGTCGGGTAGGGTAGGGTAGGGTAGGTAGGGTAGATAAATGTCTGATGTTTTTATGGCAAAACAAAGTTTGCCGGGTCAACTAGTAAGAAATAAAATACTACTATACGAATGTAACCAACTTTTGTTTCTACCGGCAGCGGCGATCTAATTAAAATTTAGAACATAAAAGTTGCTATTGTGAGTCAATCTTAAAAGATAGACATAATTATGCTGTCGCGGACTTTTTTGTAGAACTTTTAAAGAGGAACATTTCCATCATACATGATATTTGCGTAACTTAAACCGTTTACGCAGCGCACGCAATGGATGCTCTCAAAAAGGAATATCTTTGCCCGTTTTTGCAATATTTTTCATTTATGCTCGGCTCCTATTGGTCGTAGCGTGATGTTATATAGCCTTTAACCTTCCTCGATAAATGGACTATCCAACACAAAAATATTTTTTCAATTCCAACCAGTAGTTCCTGAGATTAGCGCGTTCAAACAAACAAACAAACTCTTCAGCTTTATAATATTATATATATATATATATATATCCAACACACAAATAATTTTTCAATTCCAACCAGTAGTTCCTGAGATTAGCGCGTTCAAACAAACAAACAAACAAACAAACTCTTCAGCTTTATAATATTAGGATAGATAAGCGATCCCATGGAAAGGATGTTATTTTTTAATAAGGTTGTTTTATGACCACCTGTAACAATTGGTTTTTATATTGCGATCTTAATGGTACTGTGCGTTTTCTTATTTCAACCATTTACCACAATGGTTGAAATAAGTGTTAATTGTTGACAAGTTCTGTCAAAGTGTCACTGTTTTTTTTTTTTTTTTCATTCTTTCTATACAAATCTTGTCTATGCCACTTAATTTTACTTCTTGCGAATTACGTTTGCGTTCGGATAAACGCACTAGTAATTATGTATAAATTTGTTTGTGAACAGTCTGTCGGCAGGTTATGCAATTATTATGTGAATTTAATCATCACATTCCTATTATCTATATAATTTTATTTTATCTCTTATATATATTTATACCATTCCCCCTCTAAAAAGCTTATTTTATTCACTAAAAACAGTGAATAAAAAGCATTTTAATCACTGTTTTGGTTTTTGAATTTGGAACACACCAATGTATTAGACGTCCATCTCAATGCTATGTAACCTCCTTGCGCCTCCTTGCGCAAAAAATACTCGATACACAAATTCCTTCTTCGATTTTAATTTTGAGTTTGTTATTTAGGATTTTAATAATAATTTTGATTTTAGTCTAAGATATTTATTGAGTACTTGTTTGGATTGTAATTCTTATATTAATTGCAAAGGTATTTAATTAATTATAATTATGTAACGTAACGGAGGTGGTCAGTGACCCCTGAAACACAGGTGCTGTTACCTAGCTCAGGGGTCAGGGTTTCAAATTTTATGTAAATTTTGAAGGTAAAAACCATTCATTTATTTATTACTCGTAATATTCCTTGTGCTTTTCGCTTAAATCTTTCTTTTTCTCGAAGTCATGGTATAAAATATAGTATGCAACTCTTGAATAAAACGGATTTATATCGAGGACCATGAATCACTCGCGTCGCTCATGATTCTAACACTTGAATCACTCGCTATGCTCGTGATTCAATCATCATGAATCACTCCCTACGGTCGTGATTCAGTCGTTAGAATCCTTCACTTGCTCTTGATTCATCTATGGCCCTCGCTTTAAATCCGTCTTTTATTCACTAGTTGCATAATATACTATTATTTACGCTTTGCGATGACTATGTCTAACGACGACTCGTTTTATTCATGCCGTAGTTCCTCTACGTCTTTTTCTTCCTTAGACGATTCTCTCTCGGTTAACAGTGTCTTAAGTGGTGAGTGCCAGCGGTTTAATAAGTGTTTTAACGTATGTCATGTGAACGCTCAAAGTATCCCTCAACACCACTCTGAGATGCTGGATTTATTTTGTGATGTGGCGTTACACGCTGTCCTGGTGTCGGAAAGTTGGCTCAAGCCCGAACTCCCCTCTACACATTATAGCTTACCCGGTTTTGTTTTAATTCGCAATGATCGCATGGGTAAAAGGGGCGGTGGTGTTGCCATATACTTGCGCAGTGACATCCCCTTCAAAATTCTATAATCTTCTCCGACAACTTATAGCGGCGAGCCCGAATTCTTAGTCCTTGAAATTGATGTCAAGGGGGTTAAGGCCGTTCTTGGAGTAGTTTACTGCCCACCTGCTATTGATTATTTCTCTATTGTCGAATCTCTCTTTGAATCTGTTTCCTCAGAGTACAAACATCTCATAGTCATGGGTGACTTCAACACCGACCTCTCGAGGGATAACCCAAGATCGCGCAGACTGAGAGCAATCCTGGAATCGTCGAGTCTCTCACTTCTCACGCTCAATCCGACTCATCTCAATCCTGACTCAAGCGATACCTGGCTTGATCTCATGCTCGCGTCTTCCGAGAATCTAGTTGCTAACCATGGACAGATTGCGGCCCCTGGGCTATCTAGTCATGATTTAATTTACCTGTCGTACAAAATAAAGCCACCTAAACAGCGGCCTGCCATTTTGTTTCTTCGGAATTTTGCGAGGTTGAACAGGGACAAACTCAATGGTGATGCCAAAGCTATTGATTGGGTCGATGTTGCTCAGGCATCAACTGTGGATGAGAAAGTGGATATGTTCAATAGGTCCGTGCTTCAGCTATTTGATGCGCATGCGCCACTCAGGGCTGTACGTGTCAGGCGTCCTCCGGCTCCATGGATTAGTCCTGGAGTTCGTTGGCGATGAGACGGCGTGACAGGGCTTTTCGGAGATATAGAGGGGATCGTAGTGAGGAGAACTGGAGCCTGTACAAGTTGGCCAGAAACCGCTGTAATCAGATGGTTAGAGCTTCTAAACGCCGATACATTTGTGAAAATGTCCTTAATTCTTCTCCGGCTGACATATGGAAGTTTCCACAAATCAATTGGAATCACACAATCATCCTCTCATACTGTATCATCTCATATGTCTCTAAATGATTTGAATAGTCACTTCTCATCGTCAACTATGCTTACGGCTGTAGTTAAGAATAATACCATACGTGATATTACTTCCATGCCAATTTTACCTCCTGAATCTTTTTCTTTTTCCCCGGTGACCGACGCTGATATCCTCAAAACGTTCACTGCAATTAAGTCCAAGGCTGTCGGCTGTGATGGAGTGAGCAGATCCATGTTATCACTCATATTTAAAAGTATCCTTCCCATTATCACACACATCATCAATTTCTCTCTGCAGGCTGGTGAGTTTCCTACAACCTGGCGTAAGGCTTTCATTATCCCTCTTCCAAAAATTTCCAAGCCCACCTTATCTAATCATTACAGACCAATCTCCATTCTCCCTTTCCTATCTAAGATCCTGGAAGCAGTTGCTTTGAACCAAATGTCCTCTTTCGTGTCCCGGAATAACCTATTGTCCCCTTTCCAATCTGGCTTTCGGCCTGGCCATAGTACAGCCACAGCCTTGCTTAAAGTTACTGAGGACGTCCGGAACGGCTTGGAGGGTTCGAGGTTAACGGTGTTGGTTTTAATAGATTTCTCCAATGCTTTTAATACCGTCGATCACGATATTCTCCTGGCCGTTCTGACTCAAATTGGGGTTTCTTCGTTGGCACGGGATTGGTTTTCATCATATCTTCGTGGTCGCCACCAGGCGGTACGTGCTGATCAGAAATTATCTGATTGGTGCGCGCTGGAAACAGGCGTTCCACAAGGCGGTATACTCTCCCCACTCTTATTTTCTTTATTTATTAACTCTATTACTACTATCCTCAAATGCTCGTACCATCTGTATGCTGATGACCTGCAGCTCTACGCGCAAACTGACATTCTCAATCTCGATAACTGCATCTCGTTGTTGAATGCTGACCTTCAAGCAATCGCTGACTGGTCTAGCGGATTTGGGGTTACTGTCAATGTCAGTAAATGTCAGGCTATCCTTATTGGTAGTTCGTATTATCTTCGTAACTTGGACACTAACCTACTATCGCCGCTTATTTTCTGCAATACCGTCATCCCTCTCTCGCCTCACGTTAAAGACTTAGGCCTATACATTGATGACAGGTTAAGCTGGAATAAGCAGGTCGCTCAAATTAGCCAGAGAGTCACATTTGCACTGCGGTCCCTCTATAGATTCAAACATTTTCTTCTGTCTAACACTAAAACCATTCTGGTTCAAGCTCTTGTGTTGCCTATAATCGACTATGCTGATGTTTGTTACACTGATCTATCCCAAGAACTTCTTAACAAAATGGATCGACTTCTCAACAACTGTATTCGCTTTATTTTCGGGCTTCGTAAATATGATCACATTTCTTCCTTCCGTTCTCAGCTTAAATGGCTGCCTATCCGTCAGAGGAGATCCCTCAGATCCCTCTGCATGCTCTTCAACATCATGAACGATCCTCGTACTCCTGATTATTTAAAACAATACTTTAAAGTGTTGGGCAGTTCTCACGATCTTAACCTTCGAGCTTCCAAAAACTTACTTCTCCATATTTCTTCTCACCGCACTGGGTTTGTATCGAATTCTTACACTGTCTCTACAATAAAACTCTGGAACGTGCTTCCCCTTGGCATAAAAAAAGCTGAGAGTAAAATTTTCCTAATTTGAATTTGGAATTATGTTCTTTAAAATTTAAACTTTCAATGATACCAAAACCAGCCAGATACAAATAGTATTATAGACAAAGAGATTTTATTTATTTATTTATTTATTAGATGGAAAACCAACAGCTATACATAAAATGAATACACAAGTTGAGTATGTTACATTAAGCCAATTACTGGTTCTCACGGCTAGAGATATAATAATTCTAAAGAGATTTTAGGGATCACTAGCAGCAGGCACAACAATCAGAAAAAATAAATCACTAACGCTAAAGGACAATATCGCACACTATGCACTTTTGAAAAAGTCAAGGTTAAGCTGCTTACGCACTGACAAGCTTTTAGTGGTAAACACATCAAACGAAAAGTCCTTACACAATAAGTTAAGATCCTTACTCGCTCGCACTAAGTATGAATTACGCCTGTAGTTAGATGAAGAGGAGGGAATAGAGATAGGTGGATTAAATCTTACTGATCTTTGTGGAACATTGAAATACAGTTTATGGAGGAGATCAGGACAGTCGATTTCATTTGACAATATTTTTAAAAGATATGTGCAATCCGCCATCCTGCGACGATTCCTAAGTGGTTGCAGATGGAATTTCTTGCAAAGGTCTAAGTAATTTTCAGAACGATATTGAATACGGAGGCGAAAACACATAAAACGAAGATATTACAAGTTCATACATACTATAATGCGAAAAGACTTTTACAATGCATGTCCTCGAAAAGAGCGGTTTTCCAAGCAGCCAGACTGTGCGGAAAGTGTCACTTTTTTTCACTAGTGCTTTTTATTTTCCTGTTTTTTTTTAATTTTTAACTCCAACGTCAGCCCAACGCATAGAGTTTTTATTATTTGGGAAAAGTTTTAAAAACTAATTATGTACAGATTACCATTCATATAAAAGGTAGAATAAAACTAATACTTCATTTTAGGCGTTTTTAATTACTCTAGATTTAGATTTAGATCAATAAATTAATTTTAAATATTAATTAAATATGTTTGGCAGAACGTATATTTTGCTCGTGCCTTATTGCGTTACGATGTGACAGCTATTTGCACATGCGCAGTAGATAAGCCCGAGGAACTATTAGTTAATCTGTGGATATGCTGAACACGCTTGAATACGCCCGCCATTTTATTAATTTATTTATTTCATCGCACAATGCATAGTAAAATGTTGTATGATACACGTACGTAAGATGATTTCCGACTCGTGTCGATTTATCCACTTACTCGCTTCGCTCGCTCGTGAATAAAAATGCCACTCATCGGAAATCACCTACCTTCCGCACTTGTAGCATAAATAACTATTACAATGCATGTCCTCGAAAAGAGCGGTTTTCCAAGCAGCCAAACTGTGCGGAAAGTATCACTTTTTTTCACTAGTGCTTTTTACTTTCCTGTACTTTTTTAATTTTTAACTCCAACGTCAGCCCGACGCATAGAGTTTTTATTATTTGAGAAAAGTTTTAAAAATTAGTTATGTACAGATTATCATTCATATAAAAGGTAAAATAAAACTAATACTTTATTTTAGGCGTTTTTAATTACTCTAGATTTAGATTTTGATCAATAAATTAATTTTTAATATTCATTGAATATGTTTGGCAGAACGTATATTTTGCTCGTGCCATAATGCGTTACGATGTGACAGCTATTCGCACATGCGCAGTAGATATGCCCGAGGAACTATTAGTTAATCTGTGGATATGCTGAACGCGCTTGAATAAGCCCGTCATTTTATTTATTTCATTTTATTTATTTATTTATTTCCTCGCACAATGCATAGTAAAATGTTGTATGATACACGTACGTAAGATGATTTCCGACTTGTGTCGATTTATCCACTCATCGGAAATCACCTACCTTCCGCACTTGTATCATAAATAACTATTTTCCCAACCTAATATATTGGGAAATCACCGTATTCTTCTTCTTTCAATATTAACTTGATAAGTTGGCTTCCATTCAAAATGTGATTTAATCATGTTCACTAATATGACTATGATTAAATCGAAATGAGTTTTAGTCTCAGTGGTGACAGGTGTCGCGCGGTCGCCGGTCGCCCGCGCCTGTCTGCGGCACCTTTAGAAAATGCACTTTCACCACATTGGGAAAGTGCATTTTTCACACTTTCTTATATTTACTATTCTTCTTTTTGCTTGCCCCATATTGAGTGGCAATAAAAACAAAATGTGCGTAGGCTACAGGTCCAGCTCTATCTAGCCATTCGGGGAACATTGGTGTGATGCTGTCCTATGTGATGTGGTGTTATATTTATTCTGTGATAAAATGTGCTAGAAGTTGCAATATCGCTAAATTATTTTTGTGTTATGTGCTCTTTTCTGTAAACCTATCTATTGCGCAGGACGCAGACGCACGGGACGCACAAGACGCACACACGTGCGCGGCGGCGCGGCGCGTGGCGGCGGCCAGCGGCGGCGGCGCCGGCCTGCACACGGCGGCGTGCGGCGCGCGCGTGCTGGCGGCGCTGGCGCGGCTGGCGCGCGTGCCGCTGGCGCTGGGCGCGGCGCTGCTGGCGCTGCACGCGCTGGCGCTGCCGCTGGCCGCCGCGCTGTGGCTGCGCGCGCACCCCGCACAGCACTACAAGGCCTAGTCGCGCTGCTGCTGTCGGGATCTTGTCGCTGCCTTTACTGTCAGTGTGTTAACAGCGTAACATCGAAACATCTTTATTTTAATACTAAAATTTGACTAACAACAAAACGGGTATGGAGTAAAAAATGAATGTAATCCGAGCGAGTAACGCCTGAACCCGTCGGCAGCTAATCTATGACTCGCCAAACCGTACGACGGCGACGGAGGCTTCGCTATTCTACATTAACATTCTGTTTACTTTCTACTCCGTCACTACGAAGTTAGTACTCGTATTGAGGATGAGGGAGGAAATAATGATCAACCAGTAATAATATTAGTTGTAACTGTAGAGCTTAACCAAATGTGTGTTACATGTAAGTTATACTTGTTATGTATGCTCTATTTATGTTAACTAGCGAACCGTTCTTTACCACTACAATAAAATAGGTATGATACCTTTTCATTTGGTAAAAGCCTAATAACGAGGGATTAAACCTGACTATAAAAAAACGTTTTTTTCTAACAGGATTTTTTCTCTTGTATCGTGGGTGCTTTACAAACATTTAAACAAACATACAGACCCGGAATATATATCTGTAGGCCATACCAATAATTGTTCCGTGCGGGAATCGAACCCTCGCCACGCAGCACAGCAGCCAATCACTCAACTACTGCGCCAACCGGATAAAAATAAATTGTAGTATATCCTCCATCTAGTGTTCACTGGTAATCGATCCTTGAGCTTGGACAGAACACTGACGTGTGCGCCGCGCGGTGTACTCTTGAGTGTGTAGTGTAGTCGCAACAGCCGGCACTTGTTGAAGGTTCGTTAGTTAACTAAATAAAGTTCTTGATACCATATTCTATTTTACGTACTTATGTTTTTCTAAGTTTAATTGAATTCATTATGTTGGTGCGCGTGCGCTAACATCCGCCAAAGAGTCGCAGCGCACAGTTCACAGGCTACACAGAGAGCAGTGGTGGCCCAGTGGTAACTACCGCGACTTTCAAATTTAAGGTCGTGGGTTCGAACACAGGCAGGCGCTTAACAGTGTGTAAATTATTTCATTGCAATTGTATCACCACTGCTCTCAAAACGGGGAAGGTAAACATCGAGAGGAAACCGGCATGTCGAAGACTTGACATCCACCAACCCGCACTGGGCTCGCGTGGTGGGTTACGGCCCATTCCCTCTCACAGAGAGGAGGTATGTGTCCCAGCAGTGGGCACATTAAAAGGATGATGATGACAGAGAATGTAGCATGTGTGCTGTGCCGCCTGTACGAGTCTATACGCGTCGCAAAGCAATCGTACAAATACTCGATATAATATAAGTGATCTCTACACTGACTGCCATTTTACATAATACACAAACCTATAAGACTTTTATGTTGAGACTGATTTTATTTTATTTTCATTTCGTTAGTACTTAAGTTGTAACCCAGTACAAATACTTTAGTAATTTGTTGTATAAGTTGCCACGAGTTTATATTGTAATTAATAAGATGCATTTATTAGTTTGACTGATCTTGAAATAGTTGTAAGTAGTGTGTGGCGCCGCCGCCTTCATCTCATATGTGCACGCTCTCATGTCGAGCCTCACTCGCTACTTGTGTGATGCTTATCTGTTAGAGCTACTTATTGTTCAGTTTTGTCCACTCATCAAATGACTTTCTTGTCCATAATGTGTGTCTTCTACTCTTAGCAGACAGATCTTGGCAACATTTCTGACTCAAAATTGTTTTTACTTAAGTCAAGGAAATTAATTGTTTACAATTTTTGACAACAATGCCCATGAAGAGGAACTTTCGCAAAGGTTGAACTTATCTGTCTCATAAACAAATAAACCTTGTTTTAAGGTGTGCAAGTGACATTTAACCATAAGGTGGGAAACCATTAATTTCCCAGACTTAACAAGTTGCGATTGTTTTTGGCAACTGTATTTTAATTATATTTTTGTCTACTTATATTACTGCTTCTCGTCAGTGTGGCCCGCTGCTGAACATCAGCGTCAGGTCAGCTGACGTCATTGTGCTGATAACAGTAGTAGTGTTGTGAAGTGTTTTGCCTATCAATGCAATTTATTTATTTCTGTTTTCACACAAGCATTGTATGTATGAAATAGTAGCCATAATGTGTTGAGTAATATCGCAAGAGGTCTGAAATCGTACAGGTACAAGTGCCTGCCGCCGGCGCCGCACTGTTGTGTAACAGTAGTGACGTCACCACGAGTGCCGCGCCGCCGCCGCCGCCTGCTTGCCACCGCAACTAGCCGCACCACATTAGCGTTTCATAGGATAATAAACCTTATTTGCATTAATATAATACGCATATTCCTATATATAACTGCGTTTATAGGAGTATGCGCATGCTATTAATTTAATTTCATACTATTGTGAACCCATTGATCAGAATCGACCGTTTCATACTAATCTGAACATTAATTATAATATGCATAGGGTCCGCTTTCGTATGAAACACTAATGACATAGCTTGAGAAAAGTTACAGCTCGCTCTATAGATATCAGTGCACCTATTATCACTAGCTGGTGCAATTAAATTAGTACTATTAGCGAGTCTGTCGTGTCGTGTCGTGGCAAGTGGCAAGTCGGCGGCAGCGTCGTGCGCGCCAGCTGCTGAGCTGCTGAGCTGCTGCCATGTAGCGTAAGCCTGTCGGGCACTAACACTAACTGAATGTTACACTAATAAACGTCTACTTGTGTACACCATGTTTTATTTGCACTGCCCCATCCCCACGAGCTCCAGCTGATCACTACTCTGAATGACGATACTTTTCCTTTGATTTGAACTAGTTAATAAGGTTCATCTTAGCTGTTGGAGCAGACTTATGTTCCAAACATACTTATGAAGTAGGTACCTAGGTAAAGGTACAATTCCGATGATGTCCGTGACTACCGCAGGACCCCGTCGGCAACCGCTTCCATATTTGGTAAATAATTACTACTCAATTGGTACCAATTAGTACTCGAACAACAGAATTGGTACCTTTGTAGTTTTCGATAAAATCGACTTTGAAGGTGGTCCTGCGGTAGTCACGCTCCATTCAGCAGGACCACCATGAGCGCCGAAAACGGGGGCATGCTACAGCTATTCTAAGTATACAAATAATTACTACCCATAAATGTGTGATCCATTTCGTAGAAAAAAACCGAACTGAATCATTTTTATTTATCGAGAAATCAACGATGACAACTTTCGCTCGCTCGTTCAGCAGGACCACGACTTTAAATGTTGATTCCAAGTTGGAGGGGAGCCTGCGACTTTCCTCAAACCTATATAGAAAATTACTACCCTGCAAGATAAAATTGATACCCAAAATTCACAACTAGTACTCCAGTAGTTTACGAGATATACCATGCCATTGGTGGGGTGGCGGTAGTCACGGTGTTAAATTTTTATTTCAAGATTTCCCTATTAAAAACTCTGTAATTTCTTCCCAAATTGATACAATAATTACTACTCCTAAAGAAGTTATAGCGATCAAACATTTAGATACCTAAGTGTTGTATTTTAAGAGAAATTAGCTTTCATTACTTTTCCATACTAAAACTCCGCGTATAACCCGACCAAATTAAGTTGCCAATGGTATTGAGCTGTTTAGATGTATACTCGTGCACTTAAGTTTATGTATGTCGAATAGTAATAACAACAGTTCTCTATCTATATTTTTTAAACAAACTGTGTACCTATGTATAGAATAAGAAAAAAAAAACCTATAGTTGCCCAAGGCCCATATTACCTTTGTTAATGACGTGGGTAGGTAGGTAGTTGAATAATTATGTGTCTATATTGTAATTACCTAACTTCTGTGTTGTTATACGAATATTATTAAAGAGCGATAGGTTTTTCTTATTTATTGCTATCCTACTGATTTACCATTGCTGCAAGCCTAAGTATCTACGTATTAAAAACCTAATTTACTGCAGTAAAACAACTTTTAAACCGAAAAATCAAACTGACTTCCAAAACAAGCTACCAAAGACACCGACTTCGAAAAATAAAGTTATTTTTGGCTTTGAAGTGTTACAAAGCCAAAAATAATTACACCGTGACTACCGCCACCCCACCAATGGCATGGTATATCTCGTAAACTACTTGAGTACTAGTTGTGAATTTTGGGTATCAATTTTATCTTGCAGGGTGCAGGGTAGTTATTTTCTATGTAGGTTTGAGGAAATTCGCAGGCTCCTCCAACTTAGAATCAACATTTAAAGTCGTGGTCCTGCTGAACGAGCGAGCGAAAGTTATCATCGTTGATTTCTCGATAAATAAAAATGATGCAGTTCTGTTTTTTTACGAAATGGATCACATTTATGGGTAGTAATTATATGTATACTTAGAATAGCTGTAGCATGCCCCCGTTTTCGGCGCTCATGGTGGTCCTTCTGAATGGAGCGTGATTACCGCAGGACCACTTTCAAAGTCGATTTTCTCGAAAACTACTAAGGTACCAATTCTGTTGTTCGAGTACTAATTGGTACCAATTGAGTAGTAATTATTTACCAAATATAGAATGAATATAGAAAGGATGGTAATATGGTACATACGAGTATCTAGACCTACTGTTCATTGCATCGCTGTTTGTTAAGCCGCTGTAGGTATAGACTGTTCAAAGGGGTTATTCCGATGAGCCACAATGCGACTGCGGAACCAATCCACACACAATGATCCATCTCCTGTCCTGCTCCTTATGCAAAAACACCTGCGCCATACGATACGAGGCCAGTGACCAGTCTAAAATTATATTTAGTGGGACCAAAGGGAATAACAAAATATGTATTGACGTGGATACACGAGGCTTTACACTTCGACATGGTTTAGTACTTCACAAATTAAAAGAACAGCCCTCCCTTTTGCTTCGCCGTAGTCGGGTAAAAACAAGGAATCATTGACACCAAAAACGTAAAGCTGTTTTGATTCCACGTCTAGTCTAGCGGTCGTTGTTGTGGCTGCTGAACGTGGAATCTGGGGTCCGACCCCCAGGTCAGGCCAGGCAGGCCATGTGTATATTGGCATTGTCTATCAGAAATTTCTTAATTGCCGGGCGAAGTTGTGTAGTAACCTGCTTTACAACAACCCTTCGGGGAATAACGGTTATGGTTATGTTTTTATTAATGATGCTGTTGCAGGCATACTTAGGCAGCATATTTGCAGTAAAAAGATATTTATTTATATTTTTTATTTTATTTAAAAGTTCATGCACAAAGGTACAATGGCGGTCTTAATGCCTTAGGTATTCTCTCTGGTTGGTTGGTCCGCCAACCAACCAGATATGGTTCAAATTATTCTGTACCTTCTTTGGTGTTTTGGATTTGTAAATATTGCCACTGGAACACTTGTGTAGCGACAACGACAAGCAAGAGTGTGCACACGTGAGTCACGCCCGTCGCGCTCAACAAATAAAAGAATTGGGTCAGAATCAATATAGCTTCGTTAAGGACGCTATTACATTTTTCTACAAATAACAGTACTTTTGGGGTACCATTTTAATGTATAAGCAATCACCGATGTGAAGATAGCATGGTCTTAATTTAAAGATAATATATTCAGCTCCAGATGTGCATCAGAAAAATTGTATGACATCATACAAAATTTTCGCATAAATACGTTTTGCCCATCACAACAATCGCAAAAAAATATAAAAAGTAGGGTCCGAATAGGTTCCAGTTTAGGTAAATTTACAGCATATTTTATCTTCAAAATTATAAAAAATTGCGGTATATATAGTCCTTTACAGGTTCAGCTAATTATTTTTTACATAAATAATTATATTTTTTTATTATTAGCTAAAATAAAATCACTTGCCGACTTCTTCATACATTTTGTACCCGCGGCTCTGCGGCGGCTCATCATTCCGCGCTCAGAAGCGCTCGTGGAAGGACGGGCGTATCGCTTTCTCGCAGGAAATAAATACGATAAAAGTAATAGAAAAATTAGAAAAGATTGTAGTGTGCATGCGTGTGAGTACCGTCCTCGTCGTTTGTCGTGACCGAAAGGTGTCACATTTTATCGAACTGAAATAAAAGTATTTTTGAGTTTCCTATTATTATTAGAATGTCATTTAGAAATTATTTTGGGTAAGATCGGGATTTGAATAGTTGGTGTTAAGCAGTGGTTGACGAGGTTGAGAAATGGATGGGTGGGTTTAAGCAGCTCTGAGTAAGGTTAGGATTTGGATGGGTAAGGTTAAGCTGCCGACGGGGAAGTTTAGAAGTGGGTGGGTGGGAGGAGATTTATGATTTTAACCGGTTTGTATGTATGCATGACAAATACGGGGCCAAAACTAAAATACAAGATGGCGCCGACGAAAATTTGGCCGCTTTTCAACATGGTTTTCATTTTCATGGTTATTGGGGTCGCTTTTATCGATTACGGGATCAAAACCAAAATACAAGATGGCGCCGACTAAAATTAGACAAATTTTCTTTATGGATGTCATTTTTATGGATTTTGGGGACGCTTATATCGAATACGGGGTCAAAACAAAATACAAGATGGCGCCGACGAAAATTTGACATCTTTTCGTCATGGGTGTCATTTTCATGGTTTTTGGGGTCGCTTATATCGAATATGGGGTCAAAACCAAATTACAAGATGGCGCCGACTAAAATTTGGCCACTTTTCGACATGGGTGTCATTTTCATGTATTTTGGGGTCGCTTCTATCGAATACGGGGTTAAAACCAAAATACAAGTTGGCGCCGACAAAAATTTGACATCTTTTCGTCATGGATGTCATTTTCATGGTTTTTGGGTAGTATATGTCATTAGCTTGACTTACAAGTTGTAGGTCGTGGGTTCGAGCCCAGGCAGGCGCTTTACTTTGTGTAAATTATTTCTTCACCACTGCTCTCAAATCGGTGAAGGAAAACATCGTGAGGAAACCGGCATGTCCTAGAACCAAATATACGAAGATATGTGCATCCACCAACCCGCACTGGGCCCGTGTTGTTGGTTACGGCCCTTTCCCTCTCACAGAGAGGAGGCCTGTGTCCCAGCAGTGGGAACCAGTGCACGGGCAGCAGTTGGATGTGGTGTCATTAGCTGCTGCTCATTATGTATTGGTCCAAAAATTTTAGATAGTAATATTTAATATATTCCATATAATGCAAAATGTTCAAGTCATTTTTTAATCCTTGTGACCGGAAATTATTTCGTTTTAGGTATCTACTTATTTCACGTGGCGTTTTTTTTTAAATACCTACTTACTACAACAAAGTGAAAAATAAAATTCTTTTCGGAAGTTGTTCCGCCTATTGTATTGCCTATTGTTTTTCGACACAGGAAAGCTATTATTTTTCTCTTTTTAATTTCTGTAGGTACCCCATATTGGGTAAACTAAATACATCTGTTACCCCCTAAAACCGTACAAGCGTGATGATATGTTATGGTATGGTTAAAACAAAACATAAACATACGATCACAGTAATTGCAAGTCATTTGCTGTTTGTTATTGAAGAGTTCCATTGTCTATCTCCGAAGATCTTTATCAGATCCTAATATATCTATATCTATAAAAGCGAAAGGTGACTGACTGACTGATCAATCAACGCACAGCCAAAACTGCTAAGCCTAGAAGCATGAAATTTGGCAGAAAGGTTTCTCAAGTGACGTAAGTGTGCACTAAGAAAGGATTTTTGGAAATTTCATCCCTAAGGGGGTAAAAAGGGGGTTGAAAGTTTGTATGAAAAATCTAACTCCTTCGACCAAAATTCTTGAAACTTAGCACAAATAGTATTCTAAGTAAATGATAAAGTTTGACATTATTAGTTTGTCGAAACTACCCCCAAATAATGATTTAGGGGTTGTTAAAATTTGTATGGAAAATCTGATTTCTTGGGTCAATAAACTTGAAACTTGGCACAAATACTAACCTAAATGAATAATAAAGGTTGCTATCATTATTTTTTGAAACTACCCCCAAAAGACGATTTAGGGGTGTTAAAGTTTTTTTGAAGAATCTTATTACTTCAGTTAATAAACTTGAAACTTGACATAAATACTAATCTAAATAAACAATAAAGACTTTCATTGTTAGTTTTTCGAAACTACCCCCAAAAGACGACTTAGGGGATGTTATTTTTTTTGAAGAATCTGATTTCTTGGGTCAATAAACATGAAACTTGACATAAATACCAACCTATATAAACAATAAAGGTTTTCAATAATTAGTTTTTCGAAACTACCCTTAAAATACGACTTCGGGGTGGTAAAGATTTTTGATTACTTACACTGCACAGAGCTTATTTTTATGACGTTGGGGAGCACTTAGGAGGGGTTTTTGGCAATTCAACTTTTTAAAGGGTTAAAAGGGAGACATTTATTTGTATAAAAATCTTATTCCTTTGGCAAAATAATAAAGGATGGCATCATTAGTTTTTCGGATTTACCCCCAGAAGACGATTTAGGGGTGTCAAAGTTTCTTTGAAGAATCAAATGGCACTAGGATGGGGACCTCTACATCGATTTGGAACTACCGAACTGGACCGTTTGTCTCAGGTTTAATAGCAGCTTATTTTTGGTTGCCATCACACGAACGAAGTCGCGGGCGGAGTTAATTTTATAAATGTGAAAGTGGCTCTGTCTGTCTCTCTGTCCACCTTTTCACGTTTAAACCGTTGAACCGATTTAGATGCAATTTGGTTTGGAGATATTTTGAGACGCTGGGCAGGACATTGCATAGTTATTATCCCGGAAATCTTACTTAAGGGGATGGAAAGAGAGGTAGAAGTTTGTATGGAAAACCCACAATATTATGCTGCGATATAAAAAATAAGCTATTCGAATTACTAATGCTTCGCAGACGAAGTCGCGGGCAACAGCTAGTTATACAATAAAACCTTCCCTGAAAATACCACCACATACATTTATCGATGAAAACCCGATCAGAATCGGATAAGTAGTTTGGCCGAATAGATAGAGCATCTCCTTTTATTGAAGTCGGTTGAAAATAATAACCTACTTTTTACGACGACGGTTTGTAACAGTTACTAAATGCATTTTCAAAGTGCCAACTAACCTTCCTGAATCAACTTCAATAAAATTAAAAAATAATATCAAGGACCAAGATTATTTCAGTGATGTATAAAATCGAGCGCTCAGTAGTTTCAATGTGTGCGTACGCGTAATATTGCTGTGTGCGACTAGATGCCTAAATTTGAGTTTGTCGAAAATGTAACAGCGTCCTTAATACGCTCAGTATGATGCTTCATTATTTGATTTGACTGCTGAGCCCTCTCACTGATGTAGGTACCTAGTTACGTAGGTAGTTGTTCGGATTCAGTAGGAATCTTGCTAGAGCTAATAGCCTAGATATGATTCTATTCCCACTGAAACTGACCTAACTAACTACTCAGAATTCATAACTTTGTCCGAATCCAGGATCGAACGCCGCACAGTTGCGCTCGAGAACACAACACTACACCACGATGCAGTCAACTATGCAGCACCGCCATGCCAGGCGTCCGTCACTCCATGTACTTGCGCGCTATAATTACCTACCGCCCGGCTGAGCCGTCTCGGGCCGTTTGCGGACCAAATTCAGTGCGGTTTTCGCAAGCGAAGCGCACGCACGTTGTTTAATAGTTCCATTCGTTTGTACGCGTACCTACGATGCCGTCTGGTGCCTTATGTGCTTAAGATGGTTGCAAATCAAGTAAAAGAAGGGATAAACACCTAACATTTTTCCATTTACCACACACACACACACACAATACACATTAACTTGTCGTGCTGTTAGCGTAAAAAAACAAACACGGGTGATTCGGTTTTAAGCTACAGTTGCCTCAACGGATCTCGAGCGCTGACCTTCACTTGCGCAGAAGTCAAATATCGGGCCTATTTAGTGGTATGAAGTGAGACGCGGGATTTTTTTTTTTTATAAACGATACAATTTTAAATTGCCACATATAAGTCAGAACATATTCACAGTTCTCAATAACATAGACACAAAAAGTTGTGTTTTTTTTTAATATAATCAATAGGCTCCCGTTTGCCCACTATCTCACCTGATGGTAAGCGATGATGTGGTCGACGGTGAAGCACGCTTGCCTAGAAATAACCTATTCACTCTTGACTTAAGAGCGGACTCTAGTCAACAGGAATTTGAAAAATAGGTATTTGAAGAAACTATTGCCGTCGCGTCACCTCCAACCTCACCCCGTAAAGTGCGAAAGGGACAACTGCAGCTCAGGCTGATTTTACCTACAAAAACTTTGACTAAAAGACGTTTCGTATTCTGCTGTTTTCTTCATGAAAACTGGTCTGATCTAAAAAATTCTAGATTTTTTTTTTCAAAATTTAGAGGAAAAGTATATCTATGCTCCTATCATTTCCTTTTTTGTTAAAAGCTTATAAATTTTGTCTGAAAGTCTTCTGAACATGGCGGTAAAAACGGGCATTTTTTTCGGCTTTTTGGATTGTCATATTTCTTTTTGTGATTATGTTTTGGAAAAAAGGAAATGATACAGGCACGTATTAATTAGACCTAGATTTTATGGAAAAAAATCATTGCTCTAGAGGCATTATCCACGAAGAAAACAGCAGAATGTGTTTGTATGGAGAAAGTCTCACTAGAGTCCCCTCTTAAAGACCCCTAGAATTTTATCGAAGAGGCAGCCCTGCGATTGCTGTGGGATCGCGCGGTGCGAAGCAATCACAACTGTACGCTTGAGCATTTAGGCACATTTTAGCATGCAGTGTTTGCTGACGCGACGGAGTAGGCTATTATAGCAGTAAGAATTGGAAATTTTCTACTGAGTGATGTATCTGTTACGTAATAACTATTAAGTTATCTGTGGCCATGCGTTTGGGCTACGCTACCTACTTATTATTTTGTAATAATAAGTAGGTATTTCCATTTCAGTGCGCTTAGCTAATAGGTACACATACATATTATGCTAATGATCCCCAGACTCACTGCAAGCTCATCAAATTTACATTTGCAGATGGGAATTTGATGAGCTTGCGTTGACGTGATGTAATGTAAGATGTAACTGATGAATATGATGCAACGCCCGAGTGCAGCCCCTCGGCCGCATGACGCGTGACGCGTCGAGCCTCCAGTGCAACCGGCGCGATTCAACGACGCAGCGCCACTGCATCCAAAACATTGGGTACGTAGAACTAACTATGGACATTAAACACAAAATAAGATACGAGTCCATACCCACCCATAGTGATCTTTATTGATCATTCGTCTTAATTCCAGGATGTAGGTAGCCGGCGCCGGCGTCCCGGCAACGCATCGACAGAAGCTGTCCGCGTGTGAGTGTTGTCTGCCCACGACCCACCCGTTCACTTCGTAATTGTCGTTCATTGGCATCTTAGAGCTCGTAATTGTCCGTCTGTGCGCCGCCGCCAGAGCCCCGCCAGGCCGCAGGCCGCCGCGTGCCCTCTGCCACCGATCAACGAGTGCCGCCGACGATCACCTATTGAAAGCAATCAAGCGGCGAACCAAATTGAACACAACATGTACCTACCCACTTGTTGCACAATTGAAAGCCGAATGATGATGATCAGTAATATCGCTTTCAGCCAGTAGGTATATTTAGTAGGTATAGTAGTAGCACCTACATAAATAGTGTCTTTACCTATTTTGCGTCTTTCAATACCGTACCTTTCGTACCTAGTCGATATTCAGTACAAAATAAGCCTTCTTCTTTTCGAACCTGTGAAACCTAATGAAATAGGTGAAGTCCTCAAACAAAACAGATACATTCTCCTTTCGGTACTTAAACTAAAATAACTATTCAGAATATTTCTACTTAAGTACTATAACTATCTACATATTATTTGATTTAACAATTAAATTTAAAACCCCCGACACAAAAATCTCTTTTATCTGTTCTGTGCAAAAACCTATAAAAAGCAAAAATAATTCAAAAAATCTAAAAACCCGTCTGCTTAAAAAGCGAACTAAAAAAACCCGACGTCTTAAAAAAACATGCGGTGCAGTCGGAGGATACATATTCGCGAGCTGGTTGACCAAAACCAGATGTATCCTCCGACTGCACAGCATGAGTTTTTTCTTGTTTACGTCTTTTTAGTTCGCTTTTTAAGCAGTCGGGTTTTTTGTTTTTTTTTTTATTTTATTTTATTTATCACTTTACCATTTATTTTCCAATTATGTAGATACATAAGTATTTAAATATATAAGTGTTATATATTTTTGAAATCACCCCTTAAAATGCTTTATTTTGATACCCCACACGATGGGATTGGAAGAACAAAAAATATTGAGCCCCACAATATGGCGCCCAAAAGCCGCCACAAACATACATACATAGACTGATTAACACAATACCCTTCTTCAGCAGTCGGGTAATAAGCTTCGTACTCGCGCCGGGGCGTGTGGCCAACGTTTACAGCAGTTTATTTTATTTATTTATTTTAAGTGAACAGTCTCATCAACTTTGCAAAATAACTTTGGAGTTTCACAGGGAAGCATCTTGGGGCCTCCATTATTCCCTATCGTGAACCATGATATATATAAGGAATTATTATTTTATTCTCCTTCATTTTAGGTTAAAGTAACTTAGACAGACATTGCAGAAAAAAATAGGAGCCTCGCTCGTCGACTTTGTTGCTTAAATAGTAATCGTACTTGCCTATTCTACATTCAAATGTCAACATTAAAATATTAAAAAAAAAACACATATTTTTTTTATCACCCGGGGCAATATGTGATGGGCATTATTCAGATAGCACGGTCAATTTGATTATTTCAGTAGATTTTTATCATAATTATCATGCTTACTCATATTGGGCATTTTTCAAATTGCGCGGGCATTATGAATAACGCCGTATTAATCATGGTCCATAACATAAATATCAATAACAACAATTTAAAAATCAATATAAATAAAACAAAAATAATTCAATTTCAAACTTATAAATCAAACTTTCAGACTCTTAGTATAAAATATGAAGACACTATCCTAGAACAAGTAGTAAACACAAAATTCTTGGGCATAATAGTGGATCAGAACTGTAACTGGAAGTCGCACATCAATTACGTTTGCGATAAGCTAGACAAATTCGTATACGCAATAAAACGTCTACGAGCAACGGTGTCCATAGACGCAGCAGTTACTGCATATCACGGATACGTATCGTCTGTGCTATCATATGGTTTGATACTATGGGGCAATTCAGTTGAAATTTTAATGGCATTTCGGGTGCAAAAGAAATGTGTTAGGGCAATATCTGGCGTCTGGTTTTTGGACAGCTGTAAAACTTTATTTAAAAAACTACACATATTACCTTTACCCTGCATGTATATCAAAGAACTATGTATGCTTGTAAAACAATATCCGCACTATTTTCGCATGCAATCAGAAGTCAGTCGCAAGCAGGCTATTGCTAGAAATAAGTACAAATATGAATTTATTTATTTATTATTTGGCTTTTCAACACTGAGTACACTGTTACTTTATAAATTTGTACATTTCAAACTTAAGTCTAAGTGCCTCATCACTTAAAGAAAAGCACAGCATGCACTAAATTATGCGGAGATAAATACAGAATTTATTAATTAAAAACAATATAAAAAACTATTAAAAGCTAAATTGATTGCAATAAATTAAATTAAGTAACATAGATTAAATCAAATTTAATTAGAACAGATTAAATTGAATTAGAATAAATTAAATTAGAATAAATTAATTAACTATTTTTATTTATAACTTTTTAGTTAACATATTTTTTCGAATTAACTACATTTAAACAAAACCCTTCATTTTGATACCCCACATGGGCATGGAAGAAAAAAAAATTGCAATCTTCACAATATGGCGTCCAAAATCCGCTATGTTCCTTATTTTTTAAAGGCACTTAGCTAAGAAGACTTGGGCGCTCAAGACCTGTCTAACGATGTCTTAATTATAAAAATCCGCCAAGTAGTTTGAAAGATATGAGGTAATAAAGAATATTACTTAAGTAATAAAAAAAGTTAAATCAAAAAACCCGACTGCGTCAAAAGCGGACTAAAAAGTTGTAAACAAGGAAAAAATCATGCTGTGCAGGCGGAGGATACATATTCGCGGGCTGACTGACCAAAATCTGGTGTATCCTCCGCCTGCATAGCATGATTTTTTCCTTGTTTACGACTTTTTAGTTAGCTTTTGAAGCAGTCGGGTTTTTTGATTTAACTTTTTTTATTTATAACTTTTTAGTTAAGTTTTTTTCAAATTGGATACATTTAAACATATAAGTGTTATATATTTTTTAAATCACCTCTTAAACCCTTTATTTTGATACCCCACAAGATGGGTTTGGAAGAAAAAAAATTTGAGCCCCCACTATATGGCGCCCAAAATCCGCCATTTTTCTATTGTCCAATTTTAAAGTAGCCTATGACACTCGCAGGGTTACGACAAATCGATTGACGTATGAATCATCAAAATCGGTCAACGCGTTTGGTCTCTGGAACGCCATATAGGAACAAACATACAGACATACATAGACTGATAAACACATTACCCTCCTTCGGCAGTCGGGTAAAAACATACATACAAGATACGCGCGAAAAACATAACCCTTTCCTTGCAGCCGGGTAATAAAAATAGTACCGACTTCCAACTGAAAACACTACAAAGTGAAAAATGACTTTCTTTTTCGAAGTCGGTGTCTTTGTTAGGTACCATTTTTTTTCGTTATCAAGTTATTTTTCACTTTGTTGTGTTTTTAGTTGGAAGTCGGTAGATTTTTTTATAAAAAAGTTTTTCTTTCTCTTTTTAGTTGTAGTTACATATTAGGCAAAGTCTTGAGTTAAGTAGGCACTTATAAATGCCAGAATAGATTCACCGAATACCATGAAACTTGAACATAACCGGTGAAATGAGAGTGTACCAAGGTAAACTGAACACATCTGTGTACCCCTTTAGAGCGTACTGGCATGATGTGAAGGGTATAAACAATAAACAGACATGCGGTTGGAGTAATCCCGAGAGATTTGCCGTCAGTTATTGAAGAGTTCTGTTGTACTCCGAATTCCTTCATCAGATCTTCACCAAATTTAAATGGGACCAATTTCAGAACCAACTCTTTCCAACCTAAAAAAAATTCAAAATCGGACCAGAGACACCGACTTCCAAAATTAAAGCTATTTTTCACTTTATAGTTTTCTTATTTGGAAGTCGGTAGTATTTTTTGCAAAATAGTTTTTTATTGAGAGCTATCGTTGCGTGCGCTGCGTAAACGGTTTAAGTTACGCGACATTTATGTATGTAGGGTAGGTAGGGTAGATGGGTAGGTAGCGGGAGCGAAGCCGCATGGGACAGCTAGTTAAGGATAAAGAAGGCACGCTACTTACGAACAACGAGCACATATGCAAAAGGTGGTGTGAGTACTACCAAGTACTACTGAACGAGGAATTCCCTAGACAGCCAGAAGTGGAACTACCAATGACACAGGGACCTCTTATTGAAATCACTATTGAAGAGGTGCGGAAAGCAATATCTAAAATGAAAAACCATAAAAGGACAGGCCCAGACAATGTTCCCGCTGAACTCTTTAAATCCCTAAAGAGCGATGGTGAGATATGGCTTGTGGAGCTGTTCACACATATTTTAAGTGCCGAATCAATGGCAGAAGCCTGGAGAAAGAGTGTTCTGGTTCCCTTTTACAAAAACAAGGGAGATGTCCGGGATTGTTCAAACTTTCATGGTAGATATTAAACTCACATTATACTCCCTGAAGATTTGGGAGCGAGTCTTAAGTGAGCGCCTTCAAACCTTAATATCTCTCACATAATCGGGAAAGGGGAACTACTGATGCCATCCATGAAGCTCGTGAAAACAAGCAAAATCTCTGTATGGTTTTCATAGATCTAGAAAAAGCCTTTGATCGTTTACCGAGAACAATAATATGGCAAGCACAATAAAAAAGCAGGGCACAGAATGTTCCGGAGCTATATATAAACCTCATAAAGGACATGTACCATAACGTGCAGACATGTATCAGAATTGTAGCCGGCATATCAAAGAGCTTCGATATCAAAGTTTAAGTCCATCAGGGGAGCGCGCTAAGTCCATTGCTGTTCAACATTACCATGAACTACTTCACAGCACAAATCCAGAAACCTACACCATGGAACCTTCTATATGCAGATGATGTGGCCCTTATCTCAGACAGTGCACAGGCAATAGTTTGGAGCTGTGGAGGAGGGCTTTAGAACTTAACGGGCTGCGCATCAGTCGAAGGAAGACTGAATTTTGAATGACTGAACTTTATGGTATGCAACCAGCAATGCGGTCCTATAATCCAAGCCTATACCTCTAAAAAGACATATAAATGAGCTATAAAGGTTTTAGCGGTGACAGCGTGTTGTATAAAAGCGATCGAAAACACAATTTTGCTCTTTATGCAAGGGCAAAAATGACCCATAAATAAAGGATGTAAACGTTTACTACACTATTTTTTACAGCCGTTATATCTAGTATGTGCTGTGCTATAGCAAGCGCTAATATCACTAGTACAGAATAAAACTGCTCTATAAAATTGTTAAAAAATGCCTTTATTCATCTGATTTGCGTGATAAAGTTTACAAACGAACTGCTATAATCGTTTCGTTTTAGCAGTGTTATACACTCAACTATAAGGCGACCTTATCGTATTGAGGATGTTCGGATCGTTGCTATAGTACTTACTACGTTAGTAGTTACAAAAACTCTACAATATAGTGATTTTGTGATGTAGCTTAGTTCCAGATTATTATTATGTAATGTAACTGTACTTTATTGGTTTAGAGATGACTATTAAAAACGCTTTTTTAGAGCAAAATCGTTGGGTAATGACTTTTCAGTTACTATAATATACTTGTTAGTACCATGACAGAGTATATGTTTCTTTAATAACACAAACACGATACGTAATAGTGGATAAATTTTGCTATTAAATGACAATTATATCCTGAAAAAGATTTTTTTAACTCACTTTTATAACCATATTCAGATTTTTTTATTTAGCGTGCGTTAATGCTATAATGGCGCTTAAAACTCGAAGTCCCTTTAATTGAAAAATATTTTTTTGTTTAAACTCAACAATTCAAGGGGGGCACGTAAAATTTATGGTAAATCTACCCATCGTTTTTCCGTAAAATTGTAGTCGCACATCATTTCACACTATATAACAAATATAATAATAAAATAAAAAAATGATTCAATATCAAATTACTTCAATATCTTTATAAATCTATATCTATACTAATATTATAAAGAGGAAAGGTTTGATTTTTTGTTTGTTTGTTTGTTTGTATGAATTGAATAGGCTCCGAAACTACTTGGCAGATTTGAAAAATTCTTTCACTGTTGGATAGTCCATTTATCGAAGAAGGTTATAGGCTATATAACATCACGCTACGACCAATAGGAGCGGAGCATAAATGAAAAATGTTACAAAAACGGGAAAAAATATTCCTTTTTGAGAGCTTCCATTGCGTGCGCTGCGTAAACGGTTTAAGTTACGCAAATATCATGTATGATGGAATTGTTTCTCTTTAAAAGTTCTAAAAAAAAGTCCGTGACACCATAATTATGTCTATCTTTTAAGGTGGACTCACAATAGCAAATTTTATGTTCTAAATTTTAATTAGATCAACGCTGCCGGTAGAAACAAAAGTTGGTTGCATTCGTATAGTAGTATATATATTATTTCTTATTCAAATAAATAGTTCAACAAGTTGGTAGGTAGATAGGGTAGGGTAGGTAGGGTAGGGTAGGTAGGGTAGGGTAGTGTAGGGTAGGGTAGGGTAGTGTAGGATAGGGTAGTGTAGGGTAGGGTAGTGTAGGGTAGGGTAGGGTAGTGTAGGGTAGTGTAGGGTAGTGTAGGGTTGGGTAGGGTAGGGTAGTGTAGGGTAGGGTAGGGTAGGGTAGTGTAGGGTCGGGTAGGGTAGTGTAGGGTCGGGTAGGGTAGGGTAGTGTAGTGTAGGGTAGGGTAGTGTAGGGTAGTGTAGGGTAGTGTAGGGTCGGGTAGGGTAGGGTAGGGTAGGGTAGTGTAGGTAGTGTAAGGTACGGTAGGTAGGGTAGATAAATGTTTGGTGTTTTTATGGCAAAACAAAGTTTGCCCGGGCCAGCTAGTATTATATAAATATATTTTGTTAAGTCTTTACACTCTCATGATAGAAGAATAAATAATGAGTGAATAATGTGAGGTAAAGGAAAAATAAACTCTCGTATGGAATGAAAAAGTACTTTATAAGATCCATAAAGGTGTTTATTACCCAGTACATCACTAATTTGTGACCCGTGCTCTGTTACATAGCGTTTATGTGACTGATTTGTCACGTGTAACATTGTTATTGGTTGTTTTTAACACTGAATGGAGAAATAAATGCGCCACTTTAGAATAAAATACACCTTCTTTGGGGTTTTATAGGACCAAAAATAGTGTTGCCCAAAACGTTATATGGCTTATTATACGACTAGTTTTTGTTACTTGGGGTAGATTCAACCCCGATATCAGCCTAACCGTTGCTGAAATAAAACTTGACGACCGAGCCTTACCTAGAGTGAATGATTTAAAATACTTGGGATCAATGATCTCTGAAGATGGATCCAAAGAGTAAAATAATATAATATGGGAGAGATGGATCGATATCCAATGACATAAGTCACAGAACGGGGTTCTGTGCGATCCAAAAATGCCAATTATAACCAAAGGCAAGGTCTACCAATCAGTTGAATTATTTAATGTAATTAAAAAGGTTGCCTACCGACTTAAGATCATTGATTTACAAGGGTACTCTATTCAAAGCTAAACTTAAGGCGTTCCTGTTGAATAAATGTTTATATTCTCTATCTGATTTGTAGACATCATCATCATCATTATCAGCCTATAGCAGTCCACTGCTGGACATAGGCCTCTCCAATTGCACGCCATTTGGTTCGTTTTACGGCAACTGTCATCCAGCTGCTACCAGCCACCCTGCGAAGATCGTCGCTCCACCCAGCCTGAGGGCTTCCTACCTTACGTTTACCAGTTCGCGGTCTCCACTCAAGAACACGTTTACCCCAACGGTCATCGGTTCTACGTCTTTTATGGCCGGCCCATTGCCACTTCAGCTTACTTATTCTGTGAGTTATGTCGACAACTTTGGTTCTCTGACGGATCACCTCGTTTTGGATTCGATCCCTTAGAGAGACTCCGAGCATAGCCCTTTCCATAGCTCGCTGAGCAACTTTGAACTGATGAACCAGCCGTATTGTGAGTGTCCACGTCTCGGCACCGTAGGTCATAACAGGTAGGACGCACTGGTTGAAGACTTTAGTCTTCAGGCTTTGTGGGATACGCGACGAGAAGACTCGACGAAGTTTTCCAAACGCCACCCAACCCAGCTGTATCCTTCTGCTAGCCTCCTTCTCAAAGTTGTTCTTACCAAACTGCAGAGTTTGCCCGAGGTAAAAAGTTGTTCGTATTCTCGAACAACTTTGAAAACACCGCCATTGACCACAATCGATCCCGGAGTGACGTGTGAATTGAACATAACCTGGGTTTTGTCCAAGTTCATCCGGAGACCGATGCGTGCAGAAGAATCAGCCAGGCTATCCAGCATCTGCTGCAAGTCTTGCAGTGACTCTGCCATTATGACGATGTCATCCGCAAATCTCAAGTGTGAGATGTACTCGCCGTTTATATTAATGCCGCGTCCTTCCCAGTCCAGCGTCTTAAACATATTCGGCGTTACTAAACAATTTCGGGGAAATTACGTCCCCTTGTCTAACCCCTCGACGCAGTGAGATATGTCTAGTTTGCCGGTCCTGACTTTGGACGGTCTCACGGACACTTGGATGTATCGCCAGTCAACCTGGCATCGCTGCATAGACACCAGAACAGACCGGCAGCCTAATTGTGTAAGTGAATTCGGCAAAGGAAACAATCTGGTTCTTTCCCAAAAACACACACATACACAAAAAAGCTGTATCTTTATTCAACTTTTTTGTGTATGTGTGTGTTTTTGGGAAAGAACCAGATTGTTTCCGTTGCTGAATTTACTTACGCAATTAGGCCGCAGGTCGAGATGCATGCGATGCGTACAGTTGGCTGTAGAAGTCTTCTACTTCCGAAAGAATCGCCGGCCTCAAAACGACAATATCCCCACTCGATTTAGCCAGCTTCGTCAGATGGCTCCTCCCAAGTGGCTGGAAGAACACTTTGGACCCCCGGTTTTGCTCAATCGCTTTCTCTATAGAGAGCGTATTGGATCGTCGGAGATCGCGTCGTATTAGTTTTCTAATTATTTTGTTAAGTGCCCGCTGTTCTGACGAAGTGGCTGGTGGACTTTCACGCCGCTCCGTCATGAGCTTTAGAGTTTCTTCTGAAAGTTTAGACTTCCGGCCCGTACGCCGCATCTTACAAAATCTTGTACCTTCCTCCCTGAGGATTTGCAACATTTGGTCGAGCGTCTGGTCAACGTCATCTGTGGTTTCCACGACAGCGAACCGGTTCTCCAGGTCTGACTGGAACGCTTCAGATCCCAACATAGTTTAGAGCATGTTTGGACGGAGCCTAGACTTCATCAAACGAGTTCTCTCAAGCTTGAAGTTGATATTCAGAGATCCTCGAACAAGTCTGTGATCGCTGCCGGTATTAAACCTGTTGATCACTGAGACATCCCTGAATATATGCTTTTTATCTGTTATGATGAAGTCTATCTCATTTTTGGTCATAGTGTCGGGGCTTTGCCACGTCCACTTCCTTTTGGGCTGTTTCTTAAAAAAGGAATTCATTACAAAAAGCCCCTCTTTCTCTAGGAAGTTGACAAGCATTTGCCCCCTATGATTTCTGCTGCCAAACCCGTAGGATCCTACTACCGATTCGCTGCAGTTCTGTACTCCCACTTTAGCGTTAAAATCCCCCATGACAACGCTGTAGTGGGTCTTAGTGGTGGAGTGCAAGGCCTTGTAAATGTCCTCGAACTTTTCCTCCATTTTGTCGTCCGAGTGCGCCGAGGTCGGTGCGTAGACTTGCACAACCTTGAGGCTATACCTCTCGGTTAGCTTCACTATGAGGTACGCTACCCTGTTCGACACACTGGAGACTTCCACAACAATGCCACAGATAGATTTGTTAACCAGGAACCCGACACCGCCTTGGGATAGCTGGTCTCCTTCTCGGAAATACATAAGGTGGCCCGATTCAAGAGTTATTGTGTCCTCCCCCCCTCTTCGGACTTCACTCAAACCCAGAATGTGCCACCTTATATTTTCGAGCTCCTGTTCGAGCTGCACGAGGTGTTCGTCGAGCCGTAACGTGCGTCCATTGTACGTAGCCAAGGCCAGTTGGGTTTTTTGATTTTGGCGGCCGTAGTCCGTAACCCGTAGATTCTTCGCACCCCCGAGTGCCCTGCCGCTACCGTGACCGCCGCCATAATCAGCAGTAACAGAGTCACAGTTGTTTTGTTCGACTGCGTAGCATTTAGCTGTGATTTAGCTACAGTAGTACAGTGCCCTCCTGAGGCAGACTACGAGGCTCGCGTAGCCAGCCAGGCTACGAGTAACGAGAGCCTAGTAGTCTTGGAGTCGTAGCACGACATGTAGCGAGATTGCCTCACTAGTCTCAGCCCGCGACTTCCGCTTCTGTACTCCTGTTTATGTCCTTTCGGTATGGGGGGGCACGTTCAGCGCAATTTGTCTTTAGATTTCTTTATTGTCTTTTGCTCCATGTTTGTTGTCTGTGTCGAATAAATGTATTTCTATTCTATTCTATTATATTCTACGTAGTGTTTTGCCACTCGGCAAGAGCGTAGCTTTTTATAAGAGATTTTTTTTAATTTATTTGGCCAGAGCGAGTGTCGGTGCCAGATTTTTAATGTCTCTTACTATCGTAACGAACTAAGGACTGTCAAAGATCTTCAAATGACAGCCGGGATTAACGGCTTAACGTTCTTTCAAGGGCACGGCACAGAGGAGACTCGATATCGATGTAATGTATGGTCACCCATCCACGGACTAACCTCGGTAAGCGTTGCTTAGCCTTGAAGATCGACCCGTGCCGCTGTTATTACTTAGCCCGCTATCGATTTACTTAAAATACTTAGCACTCTTGACTTAGTTCTCATCAAGGATTTCTGTAGGCTTCAATTCTTCAAATGAATGAAAAGTTTTGAAACTCACGATTAGCACTACATCTAGGTAAGTACATATTTTTCCCTATGTCCAAATAAAAACCGACCAAGTGCGTGTCGGCCATATTATGCGGACTAAGAAGAGGGCTTTTTGTTGTTACCTACATGAACAATAAAACGGCATCAGCGGCTCACAACGTCTAAAAACAACGTCTAACAACATTTTTAAAGCTTACTTTTACGCAAACGGATCTCTGAATCGAAAAATGGTTTTATGAGACCCATAATATTTTTGGGTACCTGGTCCCATGGTACCCACACCATGGGCACGGCCATGGGATAGACGAGAAAAAAAACACATCCCCACTTAACTATAAATATTTATATGCATATCCATGCCAAATTATAGCTTTTTATTATTAAGAGTCTCTGAGCTAAGCTGCGGACGAACAGACGGTCATAGCAAAACTATAACCCTCTTACTAATAAACACGGAATAAAGTTATACCAGGCATAACTAAGGTATACCCATACATTTTCATAGGTTCATACCTGGTATAACTTTATTCTGCGTTTATTTGTAAGAGGGTAAGGGTTCTTTGTTGACTTTGGAACCCTAAAAATCGACAGTTCTCAGGGACAGCCGTCATGGCAGAAGGCGAGCTGGGTGACCACTGTGACCAGTGACTCAGTGACCACTGTGGCCTGCAGTGGTCTATGAATAATGACTGGTAGGTCATGTTTGGATATGGGTGCGACCATGGTGCGACTCTATTAGTTAAGTATGTAGCCTTCAAAGGTATTGCCACAGCTAATTACTTAATTTAGTAATTAGTAGGTACCGAGTACGATAATGACAAGTATGACCGCGGGGTTTCGAAATATGCAATAACAGAACATGAATCGATTACTAGTCACCTATTATTACGCAAAAGTGTTTTTTTTTTTTTATCTTGGTCTTAGCAGCATTGAACCTGACCACACCTGGCATCGCCCCATTCGGAGACTGCCTTCGAGGACAGATTCAAGCGCCCAACCATGGCCTCCCGGTGAGACCGGATCTGAAGTCCAGTAGCACGCACGTCGGACACGTATCTCTCAGCAATAGTGCTGTCGTCCGCATACCCAAAGGTGCCGGGTTTTAGCAGATCGTTTATGTGCAGCAAAAATAATGTTGCTGAGAGTGGACCGACCCCTGAGGGCGGCCCCCGGCATTAATACCCAGTTGGTCAGACGAGCGGCCATCAATAACCACTCGAATGGACCGGTCCCTCAGGTAGTCTGCAATCCAAACGCACAGTCCACTGGGCAGACCGAATGTAGGAAACTTACCAATAAGGCTTTCATGCCAGACCCTGTCGAAGACGAAACAGGCGTGTCAGGATTTGAGACAGTTCAGGCGCACAGGTTGTGAGAACAAGTGCCGGAATCCCGTCGGGGCCACTAGCTTTGTTCACGTCAAGATTGCGCAGCACCCTACGAACGTCCTTTTGGTGGATGCGAATGTCCGACATACTCGTATCGCATTCTAACATGTAAAGGAGGGAGCAGCGCGTCACCTGAATCCAGACACGAAGATGCCGCAAAAAGAGAGGCAAACAAGTTTGCTTATGCATAGTACTCCATTCCCCGACGCAACACATCTGAAACAGCGTCAGCGCACGACGATGGATCATCCGAAGAGAAGCATGTGGGCTGCCAAGGATAGCATGCGAAGAAAGATCGCATCCCATCCCAATCTGCTGACTTGTACCGCCATACCCACCGGGTGCCTCTTGGGCTGGGATCGGGCGGGGAGTAGACGGACACAGACTTCACCAGACAGTGGTCCGAACTACCCAAAGGTGAGGATATCGACACGGAGTATCTGTCTGGATCTGTTGTCAGCAGAAGGTCCAAGCAATTGGCTGTGTGCGAATCAACATCTGGCACCCTCGTCGCCCCCTGGACCAGCTGGGTGAGATATAGTGCAAGCGCAAGCTTGCGCGTCTCTCGCCCAGCATGATCAGTGCACTGGTATGGGAAAAGCCACTCCTGGTGGTGGGCATTAAAGTCCCCCAGTAGCACTAACTGGGCGGAAGGGTACCGCTGCTGTGCCGCATCAGCCGCCTCACTAAGGTACTCTGTGAGCCTGGTTGTCTCCTGATCTCCGCTGTGCGAACGGTAGACACAGGCGTAGATAATCGTATCCAACCCTGTGTCCGCCAGAGCCCACAGCACTGAGAACCTGGAGTCTTCAAGGTCACGGAGACGCCGATAGCAAGTGTCGTCTCGGGCCACAGATTACCTCCCTCTCGGGCATACATGCATACCTGCGCGTGGTTTAAAGGCGTGCTCCAGGGTAAACCCTGGGTAGGATAAGTACGACACGTCTGACGGACTTCCTATCTGCGTCTCCGTAAGGAAAAACAGTGCTGGCTTTTCAGTCTCCAGGTGATGGGTAGACTGAGTCGAAATTGGAGTGCAGACCTCTAATATTAGTGAGTCGCACTTTGTGGGGGAGGGGGTGCAGCCGCTGTTTTACTGCAGTTTTCTTTTTATTACTTGAAAGAAGTAGGTAGGTACCTATAAGCTGTATAATAATTATTATGTATAAAATGTCATTGGTTTTAATATGTTAGAGTAGGTAGGTACTTTACTTGGTTTCTGGTTGTGGAAAGTTGTATATAGGTACCTAAGTGACATTGTAAGATATTGATTGTTTATTACCATTTTCTAAAAAAAAGTGTAGGGTAGAGTGGTAGCCAATGAACCGCGTGTACCGTATGAACCATACTACCTACAGGCAATACGCGATGTTGCTAGCTCGTGCAAAAAACATTTAACGACTCGCTTGCCTTGCCAAGCAGTTTGATCTAGTCGCCGGCCCCCACTCGCCATAAACGCATATGTGCACCTCGTCCTTGTGTTTTGTTTATCAAAAAGGACGAAAAAATCGTGAGTTTATTTTTGTAATTACTTTATTATTTTAACTCTTATTAAACTATAAGTGAATTGTATGTGTAATGTGGGTCCTTGCGCTTGTATGAGACTACTATTTGGAATTACTTCTCAACCGTTATTGTGTAAAAGATAACCTAAAATTTCCTAAGAGGGGATGGGTACGCAGTGAGTCACTTAGACTGGGTGAACAATGAACCACGGTTCATTGTGTACTACATCTAATTGCTTTACCTTATGCTATGGATTTGTCACTTAGAAAAAGGTGGGGAGTATTATGCCAGTCAACCTCTGATTGTTGATGTGAGTATCATTAGGTACTACTTCTTTATTTCAGCATGGGCCGAAACACATTAGCGCGGCAAACCCGTAAAAAGGTTTATCACACAGCAGCAGCATAATCAAAAAGGGAATAGACAAACATTTGTCGGGGCTGACGAAGCAGCCAATCTCCCTACCCAACACTTCGAAGATACATTGAAAAATACCGCAACAACCCGTCATGGAGCCGCATTACGAATTTGATCGAACAAACATTAATGATGGACAAGAAGACATCATCAAGAAGTATTTATTTGATTGTGCACATACATTCTATGGCCTAACTTCTAAAGACTGTCGCAGAATTGCCTACCAAATGGCAGTTATTAACAAAATTTAAAAGCCGCCATCGTGGAAAGTTTATGACAATATTATGGCAGGCCGAGATTGGATGAGGGAATTTAGACCAAGACCTTCTGAATTGTCATTGAAAAAACCGGAGGCTTGTAGTATGGCAAAAGCTACAGCATTTCATGAAATGAAAGTGCAAACAATTTACGACAACTTGAAAGAAGTTTAAAGTTGCTCTCCATCTTTTGCTAATAGAAGCCGAATATATAATCTTGACGAAACCTCTACCACAACTGTGCAACGACCCCATAAAGTTCTGGCAGCTAAAGGACGCAGTGTCTGTAAAGTCACAAGTGGGGAATGTGGAATCTTGGTTACAACTTGCTGTATTATAAATGCGATTGGCCAGGCATTACCTCCAGCTATGATGTTTCCAAGAAAAACTATAAGGCACACATGCTGTATGGGGTACCCCCAGGGACACTTAGGTTAGCCGCACCTAGCGGTTGGATGAACACAGAATCATTTGTTATTTTTAATCAACTTAAAACAAAAAATTATCGGTTTATCTATTACTGTGATTCATTGTGTACCACCTGGTTCATTTAGTCCCACCCCCCCGGTTCATCGTGTACCCTTGCTGGTACACTATGAACCAATTACCTTGTTATAAAAAAACCTGTAGTAATCAGGCAATAGGAAATATTTTCCAAAATTTTGAATGCAATGTGGTAGCTTATTAAATTACCTACGTGGTGAGATAAAAATATTTTCTTAGACTGCAATACCCACTGTGCTAGAGCTCTTCAAATTTTTGGTGGTTCATTGGCTACCACTACATCGCATCGGGCGCCGCGACATTTTGTTGATGACGTTGATTTAAATTAACATATTTGTGAGATAAAAGTAGATCAAAGGTAATGAACGAAGTGGGATTTTAACAAAAACATTTAGTTTACTTCCAAAAATAATGGAATCGCTGACCATTTGAATTAGTTTGATAACAAATAACAAGTGCAGGTGGGTGGTCGCGGTCGGAGAGTACCTAGTGTACACTTGTGTAGTAGCCGAGTAGCCGTACTGCTGCACACTGCACTGTGCTGCACACACTCGTGCTCACCTGGCCGTGTGCTCGGCGCGGCGGGCTAGCAGGTACTTATATAGGTACATACTGTTGTTGTACGTACACCTACAATACTACTAGTAGTGATATAGGTATAGCCTAACCTACACTTCAGCTAGCACCGCGGTGTTTTCACCTTTGTCTTTCTATCAAATTACAAAATATAGCTTTAGAATTTATTTTGAACACCCTATGTATGTAGGTACGTAGTAAGTTACTACATAGGTAGTTCGAACATAAAGGTGCAAATTCGAACATAGTATAAAATCTGGTTATGGTCAGCCAGCTCGCGAATATGCTTTTGTATTAACTTTTTTTATTTCTGTAATCTGTGTTAGGTACTACAAGTGCTACTATAGTAACATAGATTACAGAAAAAAAGATAATTAAAAAAACAAACACCCGACTGCTTAAGAAGCTAACTAAAAAGATGTAAACAAGTAGAAAATCATGCTGTGCAGTCGCAGGATCAGGTGGTCAGCCAGCTCGCGAATATGTATCCTCCGAGTGCACAGCATGATTTTCTACTTGTTTACATCTTTTTAATTAGCTTCTTAAGCAGTCGGGTTTTTGATTTTTATAAAAAAGTTTTTAGACAATTTTCGAATATCTTTTTAAACCCCTTAATTTTGATACTTCACTCGATGGGTTTAAAAGAAAAATAAAATAAGATCTATGGCGCCCAAAATCCGACAAAATGTACCAATTTTTTTAACGTCACTTATCCAAGAAGTGCCAAGAAGCCTCGGGCGGTGAAGACGTATCTAACGATATCTTAATTTTATAAATCCGTCTATCGGTTTGTAAGATATGAGGAATTAAGAAAAAGAATATTACATACATACAAGATACGCGTGAATAACATAACCCTTTCCTTGCAGTCGGGTAAAAAAGCTTATTGTTACAGACTCTTTAGTGTGCTTCATAGACATGTTTTCATTAAGAGTACTTTTCTATATAGTGACAGTTTACGTTTTTCTTCTCTCTTCTAATTATTCGTCCTGTACGATATAAATAAAATAACGTGATGTTTACTACACAAAGCCTTTATTTTATTGGCGACGAGGTAAATTGTGTTGTTCAATAAACACCATGAACGCGGAACAATTCGCGGCGTTCCTTACCGCGCAACAAGAACAACAGAAGGTACTAACAGTCCTACTACAGCAGCTCGTACAACAGCAACAACACCAGGGAAGTCCTTCAACATGCGACAGCGCCAACAACAACGATTGTAACGAAGCACCCTCAACATCCAAACAAAACATTGTAAAACACTTCAAATGCGACAAGTTTAACCCAGAAACAAACTCTGCTGAAAATTTTATCGATCTGTTTGAAGCGAAATGCCGAATATGGGGCGAAGAAACTGTTAGTATTCAAAAAGATCTACTCATAAATTGCATAACACCTGAAATATACCACGAGCTGAAGGTAGCTTTAATTCCTGACTTTGACACAGCAACATACGACGATTTAAAGATGAAACTATTTGATTTATTTAGAACAAAGAAAACACGATACAAAGCTTTAATAGATTTTTGGAACTCCACGAGAGAAACGGACGAAACTATGGAACGTTATGCTAATAGACTAAAAGACCTCTCAAGGGACTGTGGCTACGAAGGCACTATGCTTGAGAGACAACTCCGTGATCGTTTCGCGACCGGTTTGAACCATTCACAGCTAGAGGTAGATTTAAAGCAAAGATGGCCTGAACTACGCGAAGTAACAGAAGGTGGCAAAACGAGAGAAATAACATTCGCAGAAATATTTTCAGTTGCCCAGTCACGCGAAATTGCAGAGAACGACAACAGTGCTTTGAATGGAAAGCAAACTGAATACGTTAATAGGATACGCAAAAAGATTCAAGGTAGACGCACTAATACGACGATTAACGAAACAGCCAGGAAGTTGCGACCAGACCAATGCCGACGATGCGGAAAGCGTGATAATCATAACTATCACGATTGCTCCGCTAAAGACCACCCGTGTAAAGCATGTGGAAACACAGGACACTACGAAAGCGTATGCATCAAATCAGGTAGAGCATATTTGACGTCACAACCCAAACGTACCCTCCAACGCAAGGACAATACCGATAAACACAATAAAACACAGAAGATCAACAATCGAACAGACGAATCAGAGACCTCATCAATGACAACAGCGCACTACGACTCCTCAACGGAAGAAAGTGATAGCGAGTACAACCCTGTACACAGTATTACTAAGAAGACAGCCCGGTGCAAAAAAATTGACGTGACCATTAATGGGGTAAAATGCACGATGGACTGGGACCCAGGATCAATCTACTCTATAATTTCCACTAAAATGTGGAAAAAGATTGGAGCTCCGGTGTTAATGAAGGGACCGAAACTCCAAGCTTATTGCAATTTCAAGCTCAAACCGAGAGGTATAGCTGACGTAACAGTTGAAGTAGACAAAGTACAGAAAATTTTACCAGTTGTAGTTATGGACAAAGCAGATCCTATACTTTTTGGGTTGCAATGGAGCGAAATGTATAACATGACATTTCCCAAGCCTGTCTACTCCATCAAACGTACTAAAGAGACGTCACTGGACGTCGTGCTAGGTATCAACACCGACCTTTTTAACAACAAATTAGGGAAGGTCAAAGACTACCAAGTTAATATCCACATCAAACCTGGCAGTAAAGCAAAGCATCTACCGGCACGCCCCATCAAGTTCAGCTTGCGCAAAAACGTAGAAATAGAACTAGAACGGCTTCTGTGTGAGGGGATAATAACAGAAGTGGACCCCAATTTAACACCTGTAGAATGGGCTACACCCACAGTCAATGTCTTGAAACCAACTGGCCAAGTACGAATATGTGGCGATTATCGAACGACTATCAACCCAATACTTATCAAACATACGCACCCAGTACCACTTTTTGATCAGTTAAGGCAACGCTTGGCACATGGTGAAAAATACTCAAAGATTGACCTTAAGGACGCTTATCTACAGTTTGAAATAGCCCCGGAATCTAAAAAGTACCTAACGATATCAACCCACAAAGGTTACTTTGTCTACAACAGAATGCCCTTTGGTATTGCGACGGCACCTTCAATTTTTCAACATTTCCTTGATAAACTACTGGATGGTATACCAAACGTCGCTGTATTTTTTGATGACATTGCCATTACCGGAATGAATGACAAGGAACACATCCAGACCCTTTCTATGGTTTTCAACAAATTGAAGCAAGCCGGACTCAAAGTCAATCTAAAAAAATGCACTTTCCTACAACCAGAAATCGAATATTTGGGACATATTTTGGATAAAAATGGAGTACGTCCAACAAAATCCAAAATTGAAGCAATTTCAAACGCACCACCACCCACAAACACCAAAGAACTGAGAGCGTTTTTAGGACTCGTAAATTTCTACGAGCGATTTATTCCACATCTGCACAGTGAATGCGCTGATTTACATGAGTTAACGGGTAGTCGCCGAAAATGGAAATGGACTGAGCACGAAAACGAAATATTTCATAAGACCAAGAAACTAATAACACGATCTAAGTCACTTATGGCGTTTGACGAACACCAGCCTCTTTTCCTTTCCTGCGACGCCTCTGAAAAAGGAGTAGGAGCAGTGTTATACCACAAGGATAAGAACAACATCGAAAAGCCTATTGCGTTTGGCTCAAGGAAACTGAAGCCTGCTGAAATTAAATACTCTGTTATAGACCGTGAGGCATTAGCAATATTCTATGGCATTCAAAAATTTGACCAGTATCTCAGAGGCACAAAATTTACGCTTGTAACAGACCACAAACCGCTGATTCACATATTGGGCCCTCAACGAAATCTTCCAAAAATTGCCAACAATAGACTTGTGAGATGGGCACTCGTCATTGGCAATTATGATTACGACATCATTTATAGAAAAGGTGAACATAACATCATCGCTGACTACCTCTCCAGAATGCCAAATAGCCAGGAAGAACCGAATGTTCCTGAGGTAGCAATATGCAAAATCACAGAGTTGTTACAACATAATAAAATGGATGATTTGGCCTTAAGTGAAGAGCGTATCAGAGAAGAAACTATACACGATACCATACTAAAGCAAGTCCTACAATTGATTAAAACTGACTGGTGTGATTGCACACAGGCTGACCTGAAACCATATCTCAGAAAACGCAACGAATTATCAATAGAGAACAAAATCATCATGTGGCAAGGTAGAGTTGTTATACCGAGTAAATTAAGACTTACAGTACTACGATATTTGCATATTGGTCATCCTGGAACTTCTGCAATGAGGGCGCTTGCACGCTTCTATGTATGGTGGCCAACACTCGAAGAAGACATTGACAATTTTGTGAAACAATGCCAGAAATGCCAGGAAAATCGACCCAACAACCCAGAACTCCCAGTATACTCTTGGTCGATCCCAGAGAAGGTTTGGGAAAGAGTCCACGTTGATTTTGCCGGGCCTTTCGAGGGAAAGTATTGGCTAGTATTATCAGATGCATTATCGAAATGGATAGAGGTTAAACCGATGTCAAAGATAACCACCAAAACATTGTGCGAGAAATTAGATGGCATTTTTACAACTTTCGGATTACCTCAAATTATAGTGTCTGACAATGGACCTCAGTTCACTTCCAAAGAATTCCGATCATATTGCAAGTCGCAGGGTATAGTGCACATGACAGCTTCACCATACCATCCAAGAACAAATGGGTTGGCTGAGCGCCTAGTGCGAACCTTTAAAACAAGAATGTCCGCAAGTGAAGCAGACCGACTTAACCCAAAGCGAAGATTGCAAAACTTCCTGTTTTCCTATCGGAATACACCACATACTACCACAGGCAAGTCACCAGCCCAAATGATGTTCGGCAGACAACTAAATTGCTTACTGGATAATGTGAGACCAAATATGAGAAGGTTATTGCGCTATAAAAATCTACAAACCAATATCGAGTCGGAACAAAAGACCCCGATTTTCCAGAATGGGGAAGAAGTGTACATCCGCACTAAACTGGAAAGTAAATGGAAACCAGCTGTAATAGAGGAAAGGAAACACCGGTATTCTTATGTCGTGAGAACTCCAGAAGGAGTCTTAAAGCGCAGACACGCGGACCACATACGGCCCCAGGGGATTGTGGCTCAGTCACTAATCAATAAACGAGATATTGAGATGAAACCATCGGCCCCTGCTGGTTCAACAATTTATACACCACATGAACTACTACCACGTGCCAGTTCAACTCCAATCAGTGAAGCCGCTTCCGGCCCACCGCTAACACTTGAGCAGACACCGGTGTTGAGGCGCAGTAAGAGATCCGTACGTCCACCACACCGCCTCATAGAGCAAATGTCTTAAGGCCGGGAGGAATGTTACAGACTCTTTAGTGTGCTTCATAGACATGTTTTCATTAAGAGTACTTTTCTATATAGTGACAGTTTACGTTTTTCTTCTCTCTTCTAATTATTCGTCCTGTACGATATAAATAAAATAACGTGATGTTTACTACACAAAGCCTTTATTTTAAGCCTTTGCGTAACCTATTTGTAATAGGTACACGTTCTACAGACGAGCAGCAAATTAAAACAGCTGAGAATGGAGAGCTATTAAAAATGCGGGGTCACAGGTAACTTAATATTAGCATCCCTCCCTAGTTCAAGTTCAGTTCATGAAGTTCAGCACTCGCAGGCACGCACGAGGGTCGTGGTAGGGTTAACACCCGTACTCTAAATAAAAGAGAGGACATATTATCCTCTTTATCATGGTATTTTATTTTATCTACGATGCCTAAAAGTACGCCAAAATACTCTATTTCCGTAAAACTGATTGTTACTGCTACAAACTGCTTCACACCGCCACAAAATTTGGACGCTTTATTGGCAAAGAGGCTGTAAATAATCTTCAGGAAAGGCAGCGGAAAGAGAAATATTTGTTTATTGTTGCGGAGAGAACAACAAAAATATATTTTTAAGGACAAATAATGAAAACAATACTCTTTTCATAGTGCTTTACTTTACTTACTCTAAGATGGAAAAAATACTTTAGTCATCCTAAAAAGAGGTGGCAACCTTAGTCATGGCCGTCGTGGGCCACGACTAGTGGCCCGTCCGCCGTACTCGACTCGGCAGTGCGTACGACGGACAGTCAAGTTCCAATAAATGTTCCCTATATTAGTATTATGTAGAACGAGATGTTCTCAAATAAAAATAATTTCTTAACAAAAATAATCATGTCACATATAACAAGACAAGGGTATAAGGTCAAGGGTGTACGTTTGGCCTAATTACTGTACGATTAGGGGTCGCGAACGGGTCTGTGCACCTGCGCCTCTTGGCGGTCGCAGATTTCGGCGCGAGCTCGGCGGCAGTCGGGGCCGCTCGGGACTCGTCGGGGCTGTTCGACAAGGGGAGGAGACACGCACTCCTCCACTCCTTCACCCGGATAACACCATGATTCATTTCCTGTGTTTTCTTTTTTTTAGTCACCCTTCTTCTGGCATTCCGTGTCCTAGGTATTGTTATCATACTAGGACTAGTTGCACTTTTGTATTCAGCAGTCGATGATGTTGAAGTTTGCACTTTGATAACTTTCCCATCTGACGAATTATTGGTTCGTTCCGACGCGACTTCGAGTTGAGCCACTCATCAGGCATGCTACATCTTTAAAGATTTCAATGTAACGATTCACAATGGAGTGCGTTGTCGTGCGCTCACCGCCGCCGGGCGGGTGGGCCGCACCCGGCACCCGGCACCCGCCCGGCGCTCGCAGTCGCTCCTCACTCTCAGTGCCTTACGAGGCGCGACCGCGAGCACGCGCCTGCCGCGCCACGACACGACGCCGCGTTGACGGAATGTAGTGAAGTGCACGCGACCAGCGAGCTTATGACACAGAGCTGACACATCCGACCTCCTCGTGCAGCCGTGCACGCTCCACTGCTGCCTGCCATCGCCTGCACCATGGGCTGCGCCAGGGGACTCTGCACCGCTGAGAAAATATTCATCTTCATCAACATTGCTTTCGCGGTTAGTATTCCCAGCATTTTTAAAACAACATAAATATTTGGGGATTCTCAAAAAAATTAAACCTTTGATCTCATTTAAAGGGTTTTTTTTAACAGTAAGTAACTAAGTAGTTCTTAAGATACCCTCGATATTGAATTAAAATTTCATACTAAACTTGAATAACTTGGTTTATTTTATACAACATTAATAAGTAATGCGAAAATAAAATCTTAAAAGCAATAAAAATAATGATGGTATTAGGTACGCACTGTACTGACCGTTATCTGAACTTTTAGTCACGAATAAATACGTCCTAATCCTAAGCATATTATTCCAAGGTGTTTGGCTTAGTTACAAAATAATATTACGATGACTAGACCGGTTATATCAGTGGCGTCCGCGGTGCCAGCGTGTAGTTCTCCGGTGTCTGGTGTCCCGTAACGTGAAGAATGCAGCTTGTAAACAATGCGAGTCGGCCGACGACGATGACGGCGCGCTGAGCGCTGAGCGGGGAGCGGCGAGACGAGCTTACAAAAAATACTCTCTACTACACCGGAGCTAATACCGGCAGTGGCACCGGCTACCTGCGGCTGCAACTCCCAATGGCCCGCCCGACCCTGACGGCACACCACATCATTGCGCCTAACAATCATAATTATTTCAAAGGAGCATCTTTACTACAAATTAACTGTTATCTTCACTTAATTCGCTTTAATTTTTAAAATGAGTTTTGTTTCATCGTATCTTTAGTACGTGTCTCTGTGATGTCGTTATTGTTTATCGATGGCGGAAGCTTTACGAGACACTTGAAATCAGGGTGAAGGTGAACGGAACTTCGTACTCAATGAACTTCACGCCGATGATACAGTACTTACAGCTCTGTCTTGGATCACAGCACCAAGTGAGAGTGATCTTCAAAGTAACAAAATTAAACAGTGAGAGATAAATGGGATTTACATGTAGAAATAAAACATTGATTATTGATGATGACGATGGTTTTAAAATAACCAAGGGTGAATAAGGACTGACTTCATATTAAGATCAAAGATATTTGGACATAAGATCCGATCACCGACACTGTTGTGCTATAAGGATGAGAGACATGGACTCTTAAAGAATGCACTTGCACATACTAATATGGCTCGAAGTATTTCAGATGTGTCGGATGACAGAGTTACAGAAGGAGATCATGAGGGTTTATGAAGTGATAGCTACCGTTGAGAAAGGAAGAGAAAACTGTTTGCGCCGCCCTCGTGTTAGGTACTTGGAGCAAGGGCAGGGTGGCTCTAACCAGCAATGATAGAGATCATCGCATGGTTGTGATTTGATTTGAAGAAGAGAAGAATTTCGCCCACAGCAGGAGCTGGTGTCGAGTACTGCTACCGCAAGGCATCACGACATTATAATAATCTACTAATGATACACAAGTTGCTGCAACTGGCGATGATCGGCATGATGGGACTTGAAGGCAAAATAGACGCGTCGGGAAAAGAAACACATTATTGGCCATGCACTATGAAGAATCAGAATCCATCGAGTGAAATCAGTCTTTTACAAGAACTGGCACATTCACTAATCTTAATCTTGTCCTAATCTTACTTCCTAACTTACCAATATTACAAATGCGAAAGTTTGATCGGATGGATGGATGGATGGATGTTTGTTACTCAATCACGCCACAACGGCTGAACAGATCTTGGCACAGAGATATGGCTTTTTATCTGACGTTCACGCAAGCGAAGCAGCTGGCAAAAGCTAGTTAAGTAAAAAGCCTTCATCAAAATATAAAATAACTTTCATGTTTAACGTTAACAATATGAAACGAGCGACGAGCTGGCGCTGGCAGCGGGATCGCGCGTGATACTGATCTGGAGCACTGTGGCGTGGAGAGGCTGAAGTGAACGTGCGCTCTCCACTGGAGCACCCACACTCCTGTCTGCGTGCAGCTGCACCGCCTTCTTCACACTATCCACTTTTTATATCGGTCTCTCGTAAAACAAGTTTCATGAAATGACGAGTGTTTGTTATTACATCTTACACCGCATAGTCTGCAATAGATCGACGTGGTAAATGTCTGGACTCCAGTACTGTAATCAATGATGAGTCAATTAGTTGTTAGTTAGCGTGCTGATTGCGTCACATTACCGATGTTCGAAGTGTTCGAACACCCGTCACTCACTGATCGTACTTAGTTGTTTATGTTTCCTGTTAGAGCGAACAAGGTAATTCCAAAAAAACTCGTTCACTCATCACTAGGTGTAATGCACCATCGTCATAATATTTGCAGCGTAATATTCCATTGACAATTTCCTGTGGGTGTTTTGTCACGATCGCAAAAAAAACCCTTTTTATTATATTTTATGTACATCGATTGTCCATGTTCTTGCGAGTGCTCAAGGAAAACCACTATTTTATTGTTTAACTGAAGTCTGTACATTCGTTCCCGGTATACCAGTCTTAGCTCTGAAGTAAACGCATCGAGAGGTTGTAGCTAATCGTGTTATGTTTGTTAATTAGTCATGCTAAGCAAAACAGCAATTGTTTGTTTTTGATACTTCCTATATGAAACCCATAAGCCATCAGCCGGGACTGAGACCGTGATCATCTGTACAGGTACCGCTCTACCTAGACGCGACTCGCGCCACATCAACGACCCACGCACAATTCTATGAACTGTTCGTGTCCTTGTAAACTTCACTTATCTGCGTCATATGTGATGAGAGCCTACCAGGCCAGTGCCTGTCAATGTCTGTGTTGGTCACTAGACAATCTCTGAGGACAGGCCTGGCCCCCTGGTACCCCGTCGCAGGCACTTGCCTCCCTCAATTCTCGCGATACCGCGCTTCCACCGATCGCGATATGAATACACTGTCTCGGTGGCGGCGCGGAACAATATAAACCCACTTATTACGAGAATTTATAATTCCATTATTCGCAATCGTGATTCGTGACACATACATAAAATTAAATCACCAAACCGCGAATTGCGCTTGAAATAGTTTATTTTGAACACCCGTCCAATAAACCCAGTAGGTAGTCCTGGCGCATGGCGGTGTATCGCGGTGAGTAAGCAATGTGCCTACCCATTGTGTGCGACACAGAATTCGTGTGTTCTTCACCACCGACCGCTGAGCCACTGACATTTCTGACCACATACTACTATCTAGGATGGCAGGCGTCGGATTCCTCGCTGCTGATAACCTGAATTAGATCGGTCTTTGTCACTCGAGGACTGTCGTACTTTCTTCATTACAACGAGGGTGCACGGGTGGAGTCAGCCTTCAACACTGAACGGTTCATGACCGATATAGCTGTTTATTAATGAACATCGAGGGTCTTTCACTAAAGTATGCTATCATTACTAGCATCGTCTAGCTCAGAGTAGCGTATATGACTGCATTATTGATTGATAGGGTATCAGAGACTGGGTGCGGTCAAGTCTTCACGCGGGTTTAGCATACGGCCCTCGTCACACCGCTCATTACATTGACTAATATTTACGAACATACTGTGCACTATCTATTTATTGTAAGTATACGAATTTAAAGTAAATACATTAAGTAGATTTTGCTAACGTTAGCAATTTGTTTGTTTTTGTGACTCCATACGGCTCGGCTGAGCAAGCAGCGCAGCCGATGACTTCACTCTTAATGTAACATTTCTAGAGTGAGAGAGACTAGAGACTACTGGAATTAGCGATTTTACTATTTTCGGCGTCTTTACATTCGGGTGTCTAGTGTTAGGGTCAATAACGTATTTGTCTTACTAATTTAGTATGAAATACCGAAGGCTTGTCGATACTACGATAACATTACGGGGTCACGCGGAGGTCACGGACTCGTGGCTCTCGACTTCGGCATCTCGCTTATTAGAATACGGCTCAATCCATCAATTAGTCGGCCTTGATCGGCCATCAGCGTGTTTGTCCGAACACTTAGCGCGCCGCGCCGCCACGACTGGCCCGGCACCCGGCCGAACCACAAACCTGCTATCCGTTTGCATAAAAAACTTCGATCAAAGATTGAACAACGAGAGGAATGTAATTTAGTTACAAAATAAAATGTTTACGATGTTATATACGGTGCTTTTCATCGGTTGGTTCATTGCCACGTTTATTTCCGAATATTTTGTCGCTTATTTATAACATACATAGGTACGGTTGTGCTGGTAAGTTTTTTCACTAGCGCCTGAAAATCTAAATAATGTATAAGTCTCTGTTTTGTTTTGGGTTTTCTCTAGTTTTTGTGCTTTGCTGCAGCAGCTATCAGCTGTTTGTTATTTGAGATGTATTTAGCTGCGCTAATAAATGTTGTGTATCGTGGAAACCCAAGTGTCGGCGATGTAAGTTAGAACATCGGCATTCTTTGGCCTACAATATACACTCGTACAGTCAATGAAGCAGGTGGACACTTTGAATAGGTAATGCTTTATCCGCGTTCTCGTTCAGATTCCGATCGCCGGAGTATCGGCGACGGCGGGCGGGACGGAATTCTCTGAATACCAATATGTAGGCTAGTGGCTCTCGAGCAACTGTATGTTCCTATTAGACACGTGTTATGCGTATGTTTACATTAACTAGAGAGAGCTTTCGTTGGTACAATATACAATCATTGCACTTTCGTACTTTGTCTCCAATTCGTGTTGTGTTTAGCTTAGATAACGTGAGAAGAAGCAGAAAAAAAAAATGAATTGTTATGTACCGACTTAAATAATAAAAAGATGATATGGCTAGGATCATAGTGCACTGCGGGGACCAAGGGATGCGGTACTATTATTTATCCTGTGGCGGTACATTCATCAGGGTGAGGAGGCGCGCGGCCCCCTGCCTTATCTAATTCTGACAGCATTGAACTATCCTAGCTTGGCTAGCCTGCTCAGCGTTACGTCTCGTTTAGCACTTTTTTGAGCACTCGGGGTCTTTATGTGATGCATGGAATTCAGTAAAACGTATCTACGTTTACAAGTCCAAGTCAGTATTTTTTGTAAAGTCAACCGCGGGAACACCTGAAATCGGTTAATTTGTTTCCTTTGAGGCAGTAAATGGAAGAAGCGACACGAAAGCAAAATTTAACGTGTTAATAGATCGTTATTGATGTGAGGGCTCGCCAAACGTAGCGCCCCAACCGAAGCCTTACACATTACAGATCAAGTAGGTGAGCCACTGACGCAAGCCAACTCTTACTCGCCGGCGGCGGCACCGCACTCTGAGGACCGACGACGCTTCGGCACTGACTGACGCGTGACGTCTAACGTCTCCCTCCGGTACTACTTACTTCATAATTGATACTTTACAATGTCATGTTTAATTACCAGTTGCCATTGTTTAACACAACGTTGTGAGTATGATGTTTTCGTAGAAGGACAAAGTCAGCTGCGCGGTCATGCGGAGTGATATCTGTGTGTTCAGACGTGCCGCGTCCTTATTGGTTACTTGACTGTGACAGAACAGCACTAGATGTCACGCATCCCAACCCTCGACCTTTGCTCCGACTCGTTCTATGTTTGTCTAGAACAAGTCTATCTGTCAGTAACAGAGTCCTGGTGACCGGTCCCGCCGAGCACGATCCCACAGATGCACTATTAAAGTTGGAATCGGCAGAAAGATATTATAATAAGTTATTAGTGATGCTGGTGAGACACTCATAACTTTATGTTATAATAAACATTGTCAACAACGTCTCCGAACATCTAACCATGCCAGTGGTTTGTTTGATAAACAAATAGTCGTGTATATGTCATGTGGCTGTGTCGCACTCGATTCATTTACTTATTATTTAGAGGCATGGAAATTTGACCCACTTACATATTTCAGTCAAGGTTTTTCACAATTGTGTTCAAATGCAGCCTCGGCGGCCGCGGCGGCGGCGAGCTTCTCGCATGCACTGCAGCAAGACATGATGACGTTATCTTGTATCACATTACTGGAGAGTTAGGTAGCTTAGCACTTACATCTCAAGGTGGCAGCTGCGCTCGCTCAGCGTAGTCTGTGTCATCTCGTGTCACCTTTGTTCGAACACATCGTTACGTACTTAGTGCAGTTAGTGCTTAGATACATTATTTGTAATATTTTATGATTATTTGTAATACTTTATGATGCCCTATTACGATCCACGGAGGTGTAAAGCCATTACAATTGAACCTGCGTGGGTTTACACCTTCCTTTGTGCTTTGTAATGGACATCAAAACTAACATGTAGATTTGAGCTGCATCATGTCGTATGAACCAGATCAATAAACCAATCACTTTAAGATTGGAGTTGCTTGCTCGTGGCGAGTGGCGTGGCAGCGTGAGTAGACAGTCCCCGCCTCTCCGCCTCCCCGCGCCACGTCACTCTTTGTTTAGCCACAAAAAATGCGTTCAGTCACGTGACTCGTGCCTTCTCCACATTGTATTTGACTCTCGACCAGCGGCACTCGCTCAGATGAAAATACCTTTTTTGGCAATTGACAGTCTAGTCGTCACCTCCTTCTCACTCTGGCAGTTAAACTACCCTCTGGACACTAAAACCCCCTCGGTAGCCAGTATAGAAACCAGCTGTGATCCGACTGCTCTCGCTGCAGATCTACTCTGGTGAGATGGGGAATCGTGTCTCATTGACCCATAACGAATACCGGGGAAGTTAGAGCTCCCGGAGTTCCGTCACAAGACGTACGTGCCGCATGTTCTCTTCCTGCCGTCGCGCGTCGTGCACCTTGCGGTTGCACCCTCGACAATTTAAATGAGGCAAACGATAGAAATGTCAGGTCATACACAACGCTATGCATGCTCGTTTTATGTTATATAATAGGTATGATGTTATTGTTTGAAGTTATGTAAACAATTACTTCTCTGATTATAGAACTGAAATTACACATCTCTAGACACGATTGTCACTTAGAACCTTTATCGTAAATTTGAGTCATTTTCATATTGTTATTTGCATTGCCGCATTAATACATAAAATACGACTATAATATATGTACCTAGTGTCTGGATACACTGGTGCGGGACATTTGTTCCTTCATTAATTCATTCCTCAAAGTCGATCGAACTGCAAACTCTAAGGAGACCGGCAGGCTTATTACGTATCTTTCGCAAGAGCTAAACGATAGCGATTTTTGCGCAGTAATTGCTCTTCAATACAAAAGTTTACAAGCTACAGACCTGCCAGCTGGAGACGGAGTCCTAGATATACTACCGGAAGAGATAGATAAAGCCGTTAAAACCCTAAAGAAAGATAAAGCTCCTGGTCCAGACGGCATCAACAACGAATTCCTCATTGAAAACAGAAATCACTTGATTCCAGTTCTTACACACCTATTCAATGAAATTTTGCTGAACGAGACAATACCTCACCAATGGAGTTGTCAATTCGACTATAATACTGCTACACAAAAAAGGGGACAAGAACAACATAAATAACTACAGACCTATAAGTTTAATGTCCAATGTATACAAGGTGTTCGCAAAGGTCATCCTCAATCAATTAACCAAGACGCTTCATGAAAATCAACCAAGAGAGCAAGCAGGATTCAGGAGTGGATTTTCAACTATAGACCACATACACTTGTAAAACACCTGTTCGAGAAAAGCAAATAATTTAATATAACATTTTACTGCTGCTTCGTAGATTATAGTAAAGCCTTTGATTCGCTGGAACATGAGGAGATATGGCAAGCGCTTAAAAATCAAAGCGTCTAAAGCAAATACATCAGAATCCTGGAAAACATCTACGAAAACAGCAAAGCCAAGATAAAATTAGAGACAGAGGGTCAGGAGATAAAAATAGAAAGAGGTGTCCGTCAAGGCGATCCCGTATCGCCTATTCTTTTTACAGCGGTCCTGGAAGAGATATTTCGCCGACTGGATTGGGAGAAGTGTGGATTGATCGTCAACGGAGAGAATTTGTCGCACCTGCGATTCGCCGACGACTTGATAATCCTTTCGCCATCCAAAGATGGATTGCAGGTAATGCTAAATGAGCTAGATAGAGAAAGCCGCAAAGTTGGTCTAGTCATCATCATCATATCAGCCGAAAGACGTCCACTGCTGGACATAGGCCTCCCCCAAGCGTCGCCACACTGACCGGTCCCGTGCGTCTCGCAACCAGCGGATCCCCGCAACCTTCACGAGGTCATCGGTCCACCTGGTGGGAGGCCTTCCAACGCAACGTTTTCAAGCAAGTCTCGATCGAATCGAAGGCTTTCTCGTAGTCCACAAACGCTAAGCAGAGAGGCAGGTTATACTCTTCGGTCTTCTGTATAACCTGCCGCAGCGTATGTATGTGGTCTACGGTGCTAAAGCCTTTTCGGAATCCGGCTTGTTCGGGAGGCTGGAAATCGTCAAACCTGCGCGCGAGACGATTCGTGATGACTCTTGAAAACAACTTGTAGACATGGCTAAGAAGTGAGATGGGCCTATAGTTCTTCAGCCGGGCATTGTCACCCTTTTTGAAGAAGAGGACCACCACACCCTTGCACCATGCCTGTGGCGTTTTGCCCTCGAGTATGACGGAATCAAACAGCTTCTGAAGGGCCTTAAGGATCGGTTTTCCACCCGCCTTCAGGAGTTCAGCCGTGATTCCGTCGTCACCCGGCGCCTTGTTGTTTTTGAGCTGTTTCAGAGCCATCCTAATCTCGTACAGGCTGACGTCCGGGATATCTTCGGTATAGTGTCGGGTCAATCCAGCTCTTGGGTCGTTTGCTAGATTCGCAACGGGTTTACTGGTTGACGTGTACAACTGCCCATAGAAACTCTCGATCTCCCTCAGAAGCTCCGGTTTGGCGGATACAATCCTGCCATCATCGGTCTTCAGTTTTGTGAGCTGGCTCTGCCCAATAGACAGATCTCTTGCAAAGACCTTGGAGCCTTATTCCGCTCGATAGCATCTTTAATGCTTTCGGTATTAAAGCGGCGGAGGTCGGTTTTCAAGGACTTTGAGATCCGTCTATTTAGCTGCCGGTATTTCACCGCATCGTCTGAAGACTACAGGATCATCTCACGCCTCTCCTTCATTAGCTTGAGAGTAGGATCAGAGAGCTTTTTATTTCTATATGTACGGCGGGTCTTGAAAAACTTGGACCCGACCGTATGGACAGCTTCCACGAACCCATCGCTGTATTCGTCCACGGAGCTCCCTAGGCACTCGAAACGATTCTGGAGTTCGAGCTGAAAGGTTTCGGGGTTTTGGATCTGGATCTGTGCTGGACGGAGCGTAGACTTCATCAGTCGAGACCTTTCAAGCTTGATATGAATGTTCAATGTGCCTCTTACCATACGGTGATCGCTCCCTGTTTTCACCGAATTGATCACAGAGACATCATTGAACATTTGCTTCTTGGTTGACATGATGAAGTCGATCTCGTTTTTAGTTCCACCATCGGGGCTTTGCCATGTCCACTTCCTGTGCTCACGCTTTCTGAAGAAGGAGTTCATCATATAGAGGCCTTCCTTCTCCATAAAACTGGCCAGTAGGTGACCCCGGTGGTTCCGACGTCCAACTCCAAATTGCCCCACTTGCAGCTCATCCTCGTCTCGTTTGCCCAGTTTTGCGTTAAAGTCCCCCATGACAACGGTGAAGTGAGTTTTGAAACCATGCATGGCTTCAGAGATATCCTCATACATGGTCTCTACCTCGTCGTCGGGGTGTGCCGAGGTTGGGGCGTAAACCTGTATGACCTTCAGCGAATATCTTGAGGATATTCTGAGTATAAGGTACGCCACCCTGGTCGACACACTCTCGATCTTCACTACGTTGTTCACAAGGGACTTGTGGACGATAAACCCGACACCACCCTGGGACTGCCGGTCACCCTCTCGGAAATAGAGCAGGTTACCAGATTTGAGGATTATCGTGTCCTCCCCCTCTCTTCGGACTTCAGATAACCCTATAATACTTCATCGTAACCTGCTCAATTCTTCCTCGAGTTCGGCTATCTTCTCGTCGGTCCGGAGTGTTCGCGTGTTGTACGTTGCCAGGTCCAGTCGTCGGTGTTTATTGAGGTAGCCGGGTCCATTCCGGAGATTCTTCGCACCCCTTGCCACGTCATCGCCTCGACCGCTACCGTAGTCGAGGGTAGACGGGCTGCCGGGCACTCGGGGCCGTTTTTTAACTGTGCTGTTCATGGTTTGGGGGGGGTTTGCCGTAATCGCCACGCTTGGCAGGCGGGTTGGCGATCGCAGTTTGTTATTAAAGTGCACAGAGAACGCTGCTGCCCCTTCTCTGGTTTTTCCCTTAGTCGCCTCTTACGACACCCACGGGAAGATATGGGATGGTGAAATTCTTTACGTCCGTCACCATACGGTACATCTACGTACATCATACGGTCTAGTCATGAACACCCAAAAAACCAAAGCTATGACAAATGGGACGCAAGAGCCTATCTGCAACACCATTGACTATGTCAATGAATATGTCTATTTAGGCCAAATCATCTCACCAATAGACCTCACCTCAAAGGAAATAGATCGACGTATAGGAAACGCATGGAAACAATACTGGAGCCTTAAAGAGATAATGAAAAATAGAGAAATGAACATGACCATTAAAAGGAAATTATTTGATACTTGTATTCTACCAGTACTCACTTACGGATGTCAAACCTGGGCAATGACTAAAGCCCATAACAGTAAACTAGAAACGTGCCAAAATGCAATGGAAAGGAGTATGTTGGGGAAGAGACTACTAAACACACAAGAAGAACAAAGGATGTTACTGTAACAATAAGAAAGATCAAATGGAAATGGACAGGACATACAATCAGAGGAAAAGAAAAATGGTCAAAAACAATTATGTACTGGTTTACAAGTCACAAGAAACGAAAACGGGGTAGGCCAATCAGAAGATGGGCCGATGAGATAAAGACTGTAGCAGGCGCTACATGGACAAAAGTCGCTGGGGATAGGGAGAAATGGAAGCATTTGGAGGAGGCCTTTGTCAAAGGAGGGCACACAGACGGACATGTCGAAGAAATTAGAAAACTTAAATTATAAACTAACATATTCTAAACTAAATCGTATACAAAATAACCAAACAATGTACTTATTTATACCTGTCTGAATGAAAGGCTTATATTATTATTATATATTATTACAAAAGTTTTAGAGTTGTAGGCGGTTTTTCTTTTAAATAAGTGCATTTGGCAAACAGCGAGCGATTAGTAAACGACTGTGTAGGACCTACCATACCTACACTGCAGGTAATTCCGACTTTTATGAAATAAAGAGTTTGATCGCTATCGTTTTGCTCTTGCAAAATATACGTAATAAGCCTGCGGAATAGCAAATTATAAGCATCCGTGCGTTCTGCGTTCGGTACAAGAACAGCAGAAACAATGACGTGATAATTAAGATTACGAGAAACGTTGAATACTAATTGAAAGAAACCTCAGCAAAGCTCAAAGAAATTACTTTTATATTCAGAGGAAAAACTCGGCAGGACAAACAATATCCACGTTCGCGAATTACAGAACAATGAACAGAGCCAATATTAGGAATATACTTATTATGTAAATGCTTTCCGTGGCAGACTTTCCGATACTATTTCGAATGATATTCTGTCGAAAGTTTATTTGTCTAAAATAGCACAGCCACATCACATGCATTACACATCGACAGCACAATCTTAACAACTATATGAGCAATGCACATGACAAGTACGGCGTACATAGCGTATCACTCATTGAGATAATATTGCCATATGAAATAACTAGTCTCATCATGATTATATTATTTTAAAATAAATTCTTACATATTCATTAGACAGTTGCAAGAGTAGGTATGTACCTCAAGTGCGATGGAGTTTAACTCAATAACTGCAGCTAATAATGGCACAGAAGAAGAGAAAGAATGAGAACCAGAAACTACAAGAATTGAAATCAAAGACGATACTGTGCTGACTTAAGCACAACTTAATTAGTCAGCAATGTATCGTCTTTGATTCAGTTATGGCTTTGTGTACATTAACGACAACATCAGTCTAGATTCGCCAATGGTATCTTTAGTTGTCTTGTGTCTACATCGTCCTAACTTGTAGGTTTATAACAACGTTTAGCGACCGCCTCCTGCGCTCCAAGACAGCCGTGCGTGGCCGTGCTCATTGCTTAGTCTTCACACACAAAACACTTGAACAATAACACACACCCACAATAAAAAGATTTGATTTGATTTGATTTGATTTGCTACTCAACCAAATTATTTTTGCGTCATTTCTTCCCTGTCTCGTTTTCAATTAGAATGTTTAAAATTTTCCATATTCTTGTGTGCCTAAAGTTACCTCATTACTTTGTTTTCGTTCGTATGGCTAACAAGCCGACCGTGGAACTCTGAACATCGAAGTTATTGAGTAGATACATGTCAGGCGACGCCTCTCACCAATATTGCCAATGTTTCGGAAATATAGGTCAGTACATTTTAGCTTTGTTGTGTCCCAATTGTTTGAGTGGTGTGGTGTCAGCCGCGTTAGCGCGTGTCATCGCGCGTCGTTGTCGCCATGTCGCCGGTTCGTGTTGTTGTTGCCCGGCGTCAGCGTCTCTGCGTAGGACGCGCGAAGGTTCAAGGCTCGCGCTTGATCGATGGATTGCGTGCGGAATTTGTGTAACACGCTGCTAATACTTACTCCTTACTAACCACCAGATGTTTCCCACGAGAACATTGTAATAGCTTATGATAAACTAATTTCGGCAAATTCAGTTAACAATTGCAGTTAAATGGCTCCGAGCACAAGCACATCGTGCCTCGTCGCCGAGCCGATGTTAGCGTCACTTGGACGCACACGACACGTACCTACTTGTACGGAATTGGTCCAATAATGGCTATTGAAAGCCATTCAGCGGACAATTGTCGGAATCCGATTGAGGTTGAAGAGCGGGTTCCCAACACCCGCTCACTGCCGGGAAGAAAATACATTTCAAAGATTTTTCAGAATAGGTAGATAGACATGAATATATCAATATGCAAAGTTGTAAACGGCAAGTGACAGCTTTGCGTTAGTCACGCGACATGAGCTTTAATCGATGTGGCGTCGACCGAGTGCTGGCACACTGTCGCACTGGCGTCTGGCACAGAGGGCTCGTCGCGCCCGGCGCCGCCCGCCACGCACACAATCATGTGCTGCTCTTGCAGAGCACTCTGATGCCTACCAGACTTCTTCTGTGGGAAACTGCAACGGGCTCCTTATAGATATGGCAGTAGGCACCTAAGAGCAACTGTGTGTGATGTGCTGACGTTAACTTACTTCATAAAGATAAGTTCCAAGTCATTGCTGGAGTGCTCTTTCTTCCCCCTGCTGCAAGGGAGCTTCCCCTTGTAAGCTGTGGTGACCTATACTCGTAATTGAGTGTGTATAACAAGATAAGAGTAGCTACCAAATTGTTACTTTTTATCCCGGTATATGACTAGGCTAGCAACCTGTTCTGGCGACTGTGGCTGGACCGGATACGTTGCACTATGTCCGAGGAGGCGGTGCCGGTGCGGGTGCAGCCGAATAATTTCGAAATGTCGCCTGTGTCAGGGTCAGCGGGCAGCGCGGGCCAGTTGAACGTCCTCCCGACGCGCTGCACGCTGCATCACAACACCACATTTAAAACTCGCAGAAACTTCACTTTAAGCGCGTCTTGAGAATGCAGACCAGGATAAACGAAATGGTTCGGTAGAGCTTATAATATCTTGCACCAACGGGGATGGCGCCACATTATCCCATGATCACTATCACTGCGCAAAGAAGAGAGGTATTCGCTTCGTCATGATTAACAGTTCAGTCAATTACAGTCCTCCCAACATACTATTACTTGTACACTTTTTGCGAATGGTGTTGCCGTAGCTGAATACTGGGAAAAACATAATATTTAAAAGCTGTATTTTCCACTGACACGCTAAAAAGAAGAACATCATTTTGTTAATGATTACAAACGTGCAATCTGTGAATGTGGAGATTCGCACTATGAGGTATAGTATAGCGCGTAATATTATGGCTGTGATGATGGTCCCTCTGTACAGCTGTCACTCGAGCGAGCCGCGCGTGGGCAGGGGACGCACGACGTCTTATTGTACTCTCTCGCTCCTTACCCATTAACGTATGATGAACGTTTGACACATTGCGGAGAGGTCACCGACCCGGCCACACAAACAATTGTTACATCGAAACACATCGACATTTGAAAATCCTGGCAAAAGCCGAACGGGGTGACAATAAGCTCTTAGAGTAAGGTTATTTTAAGTGTGCGTAAGGGGCAGGTGTATACACGTCATATACATCTGTTCCTTACACACACTCAAAGTAACCTTACTCTAGAGCTTATGGTCACCCCCAGTTAACAAAAAAGACCGGACAAAAACAAATCTTCACAAGTCGTTATGTTCCGACTCCGAAACGCACCACGAATATTTTAAAAGTCCGGACAAATACAAACGCCAAAAAAAAGAACAATTAGACCATTTCAAGTTACTTTTGAATTGCAAACAAAATGAAGTTAGTTGCACATTCGCAAGCGTCAGTAGGTCTCTATGGAGAAGAACGTGCAAGAAACTGCACGGACACTTTTCCATCAATAAATTTTAATTACATGTATTTGGTTACATCATTCTTGTTGGATAAGTGACACATTGTGAAACCGATGTATAAGGACGTGCACGTAAAAGCGTCTAGACAAAAGTAATACAAACAACCCCTAAATACAATAATGAACTATATCGCAGTTTAAGTATCGCAGGTAACTAACCCTTTACTGCATAAATTATATCTTTATTTGTTTGTCTAAATTTCTTGACCCAGAAGTATTTAACTTTAGGTACATAATATCTCCATCATGAACTCCTCAATCCTTGCTCTCTGCGGAATACGTTAGTCCTATATGCATTCGTTAGTTTCATCTTGTACTTGCCGCCGATAATTTGTTGTTACAACATTACGTTGCTTTTTGGCGGGTAAGCACAAGCTAGCAGGTGACGTCAGCTCGCCTGAGTCTGCAGTATCGAACGAGCTCGGCCTCGACTTCGGCACGCTTTGGATGAGTTCGCGGAACACATGGCATCAGCTTTGTTGTTGTTACTTCGCCACACGCACCCGTGCCGCCGCGCCGTATCCCTACATGTGAATGTGATTGTGAACGTACCCCTATGGTAAGCGAGCTAGTTACAACTGAGCATAGACTACTATTATATACTAGAGACAACTGAGTGAACAAAACGCGCATTCGTTTGACACCCGCGCGACCCAAAATTCAGTAGTTTTTTGTACTTTCCTTATTATTCTATGACTTAAAAAAGCCTTAAATCAAAATGTAGATGATTAAATTGTCTTTGAGATGGTGTCGATTTAATTTATATACGCCCGGCGGTTTTGGTGAGATTGTCGTTTTTTTGTCAATTTAGACATAACTTTACAAATTAATTACACTATGATAAACGAATAAAACTCCCAATTTTCTGAGATCAAATTATTAATGATATGGTCTTATGTCACATATATTTTTCCAATAAATCGCCTAACCTTATGTTTCTGGGACTGCACAGATCTGCGTGGAGCTGTATTACCTATACGTAGCAGGCTCGCAGCTCGGCGGCCGCAGCCGCGGGTCGATGCATTTGGGTGAAGTTTGTGGGCACCAGCGCTTCATCGACGTGATCAGCAATCCCGACAGATTTGCCGTCATTTATTGAAGAGTTCTGTAGTTTATCTCCGAAGTTCTTCATCAGATCTTGACCAAATTTAAATGGGACCATTACGGAATAAACTACTTTCGAAAAATAATAATTTTGCAAATCCGTTTATATATATATATGACGGAGTTATGCCCGAACGTAAATAAAAAAATATATATACATACATATAAACATCCGAATTGAGAACCGCCTCTTTTTTGGGAAGTCTGTTAAAAATAGGTTTGCGAGAGAGCGACCACGTGTGACTCCCCTTGCATATGTTTGCAAATTAGATATTCTTTATTATTATCGTGAACGTAGTTTGTGAGTGACGCAATACTTACTACTTAGGTTTGTTGTTGTTTTCCTTGATAATAAGCAGAAAAAACTTAGTAATATTATTTAATTGTTTCTGTCCATAGCAATTAAGTGCCTACCTATACATATGGCTACGTGATATTTACATTGAGTTAGGAAATATATGGAGGCGCCGCGATGTTCTATACATACAATAGCTTATACAAATATGAGTGAAATACGATACAGAATGTGAAAAATTGTTTTGTTTCATTCTTTCTAATGTAGTAATCGTATTTGATGAAAGAGACAACAATATTTCAGTTGTTGCTCATTATGGCAACATTTTGTTATGACGTAGTGACGGTTGTAGGTACGTGCCATTTTCGCCATTTTATGCGACGAATTTTGTGGTTGTGTTCGTGGTAGTCCTGCTGTCAAATGGTTGTTTACATATTGTATTATTGAGATTTGTGAGTGTGTGTGTGTGTTGCTTGATTGACACAACCTTAGAATCGGCGGCCATTTTATGAGACATTTTGAAGTTTAGGTAGGCACGTTTTTTTCGTAGGTATTTCCAGTCCATATTATTTAGTATGTCTATGGATATTTAGCAGCAGGTTAATAATCTCGCGTACCGATTGACTTACTAGTTGGTGCTCGCTCTAGCTGAGCGTGCTCTTGAAGGATGAGCTCTCCACAGTGCAGCGATGGACCAACTGAATCCAATGCCAACACCATTTCAAAATAATGTATGTATACAAAAAAAAACATGTGCGGTTAAACAACAACTAAACAGCGCTATAAACAAGTAAAATTTCAAAATTTAAATAACCCCCGACACATTTTTATTTCATGCTACATAATTTATCTAGTACATAGCAGATACGCTTCTATCGGCAATCTATTGAACACGGAATTATGACACGATATCTTGCAAAAACACCCCGATTCAAACAGTAAAACGCCAATAACTTTTGAACGGCTGAACCGATTGTATTCAAACATAGCTAAGAACACTCACAAAATCGCCTTTCAAACAAAAAAACTAAATCAAAATCGGTTCATCCGTTTAGGCACTATGATGCCACAGAAAGACACACAGATACACAGCAACACACGTCAAACTTATAACACCCCTCTTTTTCCGACGGGGGTTAATAATAGTAGTTTATGCAATGGTCATAGAATAGGGCTTATTAAAACACGAGCGTGGGTTTATCACATGAGGCGAAGCCGAATGTGATAATATTAACACGCTCGTGTTTTAATACCTAATTATATGCCGTTGCATTCACTATTTTATCTTCACTCATACAGATGAAATAAAATAAAAGGTTAAAATTTCCATTATGGGCCGTCGATTTTTGGCGCGGGGAGGGTGGGGGGGAGAGGGGGGGAGCTTTGGTTACCCCCCTGTGCCATCCCCACAACTCGGAGCCCCATGGTTATGGAGATATCCATGGTCAAAGTTTTCAGGTTAGAATAATTTTCTTCGTAAATGTCCATCGGTTTAAGGGAGGGAAGGAAAAAAACACAAGTCGACGGAGCCCCGCTGCGCGGGGCTCCTATTTCTGTCTGCAGGGTCTAAAGTAACCTAACATGAAGAAGATGACGGGAGCTGAGTTCGCTCGCTTTGCTCGCTCACTTCAGCTCCCGTCATCTCCTTCGAACCTAACCTATCCGTGTCGGGGTGCCCTAAGCTCCCGAGCTCGCTTCGCTCGCTCTTGGACTAATTCACAATTTTGTTTTTTTTTTTATCTCATTAATTATATTTAAGTAAAAAATATATCTAATAACTCCATAACCATGGGTTTCCGTGGGGTGGGGATGGTACAGTGGGGTTGTCCGCCTACACGCTTTCCTTCCCACCCTCCCTGCCCCTTAAACGATGAACATTTTCGGAATTTTTTACACTAATCTGAGAACTTTAACCATGGATATCTCCATAACCATAGGGCTCCGAGTGGTGGGGATGGTACAGGGGGGTAGCCAAACCTCCCCTCCTCCACCCCCTACCATCCACGCGGCAAAAATCAGCGGCCCATAATGGAAATTTTATCCAAATAAAAGTAGAAAAGGAAAAAATATGCAATATGGCGGGCAATTTAGATACTCATTGCACCATGACTGTCAATGTCAATGAGCCCAGCGCCAATAAATTAAAAAGTAAAAGTGTGCTATAAAAATTAAAATAGTACATTGTGATACAAGGGTGGAAAGTCGTTTAATGACACCGAGTTTGCAATAACCTACACACCCGTGTATCACACGACGTTTTTCAATACAGTTGTGGGAAATAGTAAAAACAAATCAAAGAATTAAATTTGTTTTGTCCATAAAATAAAATTATCGTAAGTCGCCTTAAATCATTCTCGAGATTTTTGGAGCAGAATTTCATCCTGCGCAGTTCTTGTTTCGGATTAAATATCTGGCAAAGTTAATTATATTTCATCACTTGTACTTGAACTCATTATAAAAACAATAATTAATTTATCACACATGAAATATTTTTTTTTGAAAATGGCGCGTTTTTGCAACTGGACATATTTTTACAACGAAAACAGCCTATTCGATTTTTGACAAATGTTGATGTGAAAATAATTTAACTAAAAGTGTTTATTAAATATATTAAACAACCATCTAAAAGACTTTTGAGTATTCAATGCCAAGACGTACGGACTCATTCATTTTTCCTCGTATAAAATCTATCCTAATTCGTTCGATGTATGAAAACTCCTTGCTGCTAAACTTTTTTAAATTGATTTATAAATTTAAAACTAAACTGCAAAACTAATGATCGAGCGCGTAAACAAAAGTCACGACCGCGTAACAGAAAGATGCCTGTGCAAAAGATTTGATTTTCGAATCATAACTACAGCCTCTGAATGTGCGCCATATTTAACAACTGTATTGAAATAGTAGATTAGTAGCCAAGGGCTGTAAGGCTTCAATTGCAGCCCGAGATATTTTGGCGCACGAGCGCAGCGAGGGCGCCTATAGTTCGAGGGTGCAATTGGTGCTTACACCCGAGCTAACTATTCTGCTTTACATCTCGATTGTGAGGTAAGTAGAAAAAACCAGCATTACAAGAATAAAGCTGGAATCAAATTATCGGACGCGGCTTACGGACGCGACTGACAGCCGTAAACCAGCTTTAAACATTTTTAAAAAAAAATTTTTTTCGTGAACAAAGTTGTTTTTTTTTTTTCTTTTTGTTCGCCCTTTCGGGCAGGCTAAGGTCTTGAACCATACCGCCTCGTCTTCAGTGCAATTTTAACATTCTTTAGTATGCATTAGAATACGGATCGAGTCAGCCTTCCCAGTAAGCTTTGCGGAGGTAGTCAATACTACAATAAAATTCTCCGCTCCACTATCCTGAGATCGCTTCTGTCAATGATTTCACATATTGTCCAGTTGCGTAGACAGTTGAGACACAAAACTACACCAATTTTATATCACAATATCCACTAGGAATCAATTTGCAAATAATATTAACAGCCCCTGAACTTCACTCGAAAAAATCCCGCCAAAAACTCCGAACAAAATTGAGCTTCGCCGTTCGATATTTAAAATTGTTGACTATTATACTCACACGAAGACAAGGCTGAATAGCAAAGCGACCTCTTTGGTCATTGGGCTGAATGCATGATGTCTATTGCCAGTATGATGGTTAGATGAACGGGAATTTTTTGAAAGAAAGAAGTGTTTTTTTTTAATTACTTACCGCCCTAGGGCTTTTCTAGCTACATTATTACCCTAGAGCGCTAATTAGTCACTTACAAGCCCCATTTGGAGGTAATAAGAACCTACTTACCGAACATGAGAGATGTAATAGTAGATTATTAACCAAGGGGATAAATCAGTGTCTTCTGTCGCGGGTGACGATTTAAATCGCGAGCGTAACGAAGGACTCGAGGTTTACTCCCGAGCGTAGCGAGGGTGTTAAAAACTTAAATCACGAGCGAAGCGAGGGATTTAAGACGCGTCCTGAGTGTAGCGAGGGATTTAAGTTCACCCAAGACAAAGACAGCTTTATCACCGAGGCAAATACTCTAATTTTCGTACCATTTGCGAAAAAATTAGCACAATATAAACTTAACGTTTATGTATTTGAAGAAAACAAAAACGCGGCAAATTTCTAGACTAATATTTTTTTGTCGGAAAAGCAAAGGCTAGCAAAGCTCATACGGCCTCGTCGGTTTTCGTAATTTTATTTAATAATCATAACTGCATAATAAATGCGTATTACTTTTTCAAAAAGATGTATAATGCTTTATATACAAACTCAATGGTGTAAACACAGATGTAGTTCAGTATAAATTTCGGTAAGTATTCCAAATTTAAATCACATTCTCCCCCTAGAGGATGAATGAAATTCAGTACAATTTTCTTTCCCTGTTTTTAACAGATTAAAAATTACTATTGTTATGTTCGCTTTTTGTGGCATAGGCTTTTTTGAGCAAGTGGTACGAAAAAGAGATGTAGACATTGTGTGTGGAGGGGTAAAATAAAGTCATAAAACAATTCAGTTATGTAATTTAAAATAACAAATAAAATATACTTTCATATACATACATCTCGCATTAAGGCTGGCCGATAGATGTAAACCATCGGGAAGTCAGGATGTATTCGCTTAGGGTTAAGACATCGTGTGTGGGCAGGTCGGTGGATACAATCGTGCAAATGAAAGCACATAAATTATTCGATACTGGGTTTATTCAAATATTCACAGTTACAATCTTGCTTACTAATATTACGGATCGACACTGATTCTACGACGTGTTAGCTCCTAAGGGCCGATTTCACCAATGATACTATTCTTGCTTTGCCGCCAGATGGCGTGCTAGCGATTTGTTTTAACGTCCGTACTATTGACTAAACACAACATACCTAAAAGTATACATATCATAACAACTAATACTAAATAAATACTAATATATTAAGGCATAAGGCATAGGCATTAAGTCCGCCTTTGTACCTTTTTGTGCATGAAGTCTAAATAAATATATATAAAAATAAATTATACATATTTTATGCAAGTATGATGGAATGGAAAGGTGTTCTTTCACATTTCTTTTGAAAACTGCAAGATTTTGGCAGTCCCTAATGTCAGGCGGCAGCAAGTTCCACAAACGCACCGCGTGCACAGTCAAGGAGTAGGAGTAGAAGTCGGTTGTGTGGGAATGGCTATCAAGGAGATTCTTTAGACGCGACCAACAAGGTGCATCCGCAGGGCGGGAGTAGGAAAAGCGTTCACGGAGGTGGGATGGTTTATATTTCCTTTATTGTCTTTTAAAACCTGATAGCCAAAACTTATACTACATACTCCATGGGCTTGGAAGATTTTATTAAAGTTCCGTACCCAAAGGTTAAAAACAGAATAAAATAAATATTTAAGTGGGGCTCCCATACAACAAACGTGATGTTTTTGCCGTTTTTTGCGATAATGGTACGGAACCCTTCGTGCGCGAGTCCGACTCGCACTTGGACGGTTTATTTGCTTTACCAAGCCAATAAAAACTTACTGACGAACTAAATAGAATATTTCAGAAAACTACCCGTTAAGGCTTTACTAATTGGTCTCATACATCAATAATACAAAATATACAAATGACTAAGTGACCATTTAAATTCATCAAACTGCCAGATAGCAGAGTATAAGCAGAGATGTACCAATTAATAATTCAGGTTTAAATGGATATCTATTGAATCAGTTACGGTAAGTCTATGCTTGCGTTTGGAAGAGAATGTGGTGAATAGGATCTTAACGGGCAAGTTTTAGTGTATTATGGCTCTTTGGGAAGAGCTCGTCTGGGAAAGTACCTTGGCTTGGTGAGCGTGAAGTTCCGTGTTCGATTCCAGGTTAGGCAAAGTGATATTGGGCTTTTTAGGGTTCCGTACCCAAAGGGTAAAAACGGGACCCTATTACTAAGGCTCCACTGTCCGTCTGTTTGTCACCAGGCTGTATCTCATGAACCGTGTAAGCTAGACAGTTGAAATTTTCTCAGATGATGTATTTCTGTTGCGGCTATAAACAACGAATACTAAAAGCAGAATAAAATACATATTTAAGTGGTGCTCCCATACAAAAACGTTATTTTTTTGCCGTTTTTTGCGATAATGGTACGGAAGCCTTCGTGCGCGAGTCCGACTCGCACTTGGCCGGTTTTTCGGGATATGCTAAATGGCGCACAAGCAACGCCATTTTGATTTAAAAATATTTAAACTACCCAGTGACTCTCGTGCACATAAGATTAAATCGAAATCGGTTAATCCGTTTAGAAGTTACAAAGGAACATAGAAAAGGACATACGTACTGGTCAAATACATAACCCTGCTGTTGGGCTTTGCCGTAGTCGGGTGATAAGACTCTCATTATGTTATGTAGTGAAAAAGCACTACATAATAAAGAAGAAGCTGAATCACATTTCCTACGCGTATGATATGAGAACGCACAAGAACACTATCGTGCCGGTAATAACAATGTTGTATCTAGAATAACATACCACAATGGCGGTACAGTGAGCACAGTCAGCATTCAGTGAACACCTGCTCATTGAGCTCGGCGGCGACAACGAGCCGTTCAGCGGCCTCAGATAGAGTCGAGTCATCATGTCATGTGGCGTGTGGCGTGTGGCGTGTGCTCAATGTGCGCCTGTCGCGATAACGCAACTATTTCACGTTCGATAGATTCCGCTCGTGAATGAATCAACCCTCCTGTGCTCCTGTAAACTGTACCTATCAACTGTGTGCAACATGCACTAAGCATGTCGTTAGAACTCGGAGATAAGTATAGTATAAAGTAATACTCGTAAGTGATGAACAACGGCTGCTATACTCTGCCACTGTCGCCGGCGCGGACGTCGCCGAGCGGTCCGATAACGTGCCGTGTCGAGGACTCGAGGGTCATCTCATGACCGCCGTTCACAACGACTACTTCTGTACCGTCCAAATTAACATTTTACATTCCATCCTTATCACTTGACTGATTTCATCAAAGAATCTTTGTTTCCCTGCAAATCGTATCTGCCGATAAGAACTAGGAGTGACTGTATCTTACTGTAGCTTGATGTATTTGATACGCGAGCGCGAGGTCACCCGGGTTATCTCCTTATCTGCATATATTATGTTAAAAATAGGTTACCATTATACTGCACTCGGATTACTGTTGTATCATATTAGTTGTGAACGTATTGAATAGACTATGAAGTGGTGAGTGGATTCGTGTTGCAGATGTACAGCGGCGCGCTGCTGGCGACTGCGGCGCGGCTGGCTTGGGACCCCAGCACGTACACGTGGTTCCGCTTCCTGTGCGCGGCGCAGTACCGCGTGTCGGCGGCCTACGTGTTCGCGGCGGGCGTGTGGCTGGCCGCTCTCGTATACCTGGCCGCCGCCGCCGCGCAGCGTCGCGCTCCCAATTGTCTGCACCTGGTGAGTGCACCCAACGGTCGGCCGCCTACGTGTTCGCGGTGGGCGTGTGACTTGCCGCGCTCGTGTACCTGGCTGCACCCCTGTCTGTGTCCAGCTATCCCTCGCCCTGTTGTTAAGATACTCTGGTTCCCTGACCAACCAGGAGGGTTGATACAACCAGGGCTTTTGAATTTGGTAAATGTTGCGTCCCTTAATAGTAATTGAAAATTATATAATCATGTTTGAAGGTAATTGTTTCATTTAGGAAGTTGCGAAAATTGGACCAGTTTAAATTTTTTACTGACGAAATTATCATCCGTTCAAATCCGGCCATTGATCCGTGCAAAAACTGCTTCGGAGCGAAGGCGGAGAGTGCGCTGACTCGTGCGTCACGTTTCCTGACCGGTTTATGTGTTGCAGTACGCGGCGGGCGTGGTGTGCCTGGCGCTGAGCGAGGTGGGCTACGGCGCGTGGATGGGCGCGTCGCTGGCGGCGTGGTGGCGCTCCGCCCCGCAGGCCGAGCTGGCGCGCCGCGGCATGGACCTGCTGCACGACCTCAAGCCGGCGCTGCTGGCCGTGGAGCGCTACCGCGACGTGGCACGCCCGCTCTACGACATGATCGAGGTGCGTCACATCACACGTCACACCCATGCACGGGCCGACGGTGCCTCGTGTGCCTGTCTAACTCTACACGCTCTGTACTTATACGAGTCTTGTGTCGCAGGAGGTGGAGCGCGAAGCGCCCAACAACGCGTTCGTCATCATCGTGTTCGGAGTGCTGGGCATGGTGTTACAGGTACGTGCACACACATACTGGCATTGACTTTGACTGATTTTGTAGGTTCATTCTCTGTTAATGACAGTGCCGAACTAAGGCAGTGTAGGGGCCTCTAGCTAATTCTACGATGGCTTGTTTTATTCGTTGAACTTGGTTTGTTTTGGGTTCAAAACGGTACTTTTACAAAATATTAGGGGTTAAAGTATGAAATTGCGAATTTGTAGTTTTTTTTTTAATTCACATATTTATTTAATCTAAATAATTACCATTATTATCTATACATTGCTGACATCTAATAGGAAGGTCATTTATGCCTTTGCGATAGAACTCTGGTGATCTAGATTCGACAAACTGTGTGAAAGCATTTTGTACTGCCTCCTGAGAAGAAAACTTTTATCACGTAGAAAATTGACCAAATCACGAAAAAAATGGTAGTCCGTTGGAGCAAGGTCTGGTGATTACGGAGGGTGACGAATGGTTTCTAATTGCAGTTCCTGTAGAGTTAAAACGGTTTCTCGTGCTGTATGAGGTCTCGTGTTATCAAGGAGCAATAATGGTGAAGATCGATTCATGAGTCGGGGCTGTTTCACTGCTAGTTTTGCTATCATTGTTCGGAGTTCGGCACAGTAGACATCTGCCGTTATTGCTTGACCAGATCGGAGAAAGCTATAGTTTATAACACCATGCTGAGACCACCAAACAGTTACCATTACCTTTGTATTGGTAAGCTTTGCTTTAGGACACTGTTGCGGCGTTTGACCTGGGGTCAACCATAGCATTTTTCGCTTACGGTTATCGTAAAGAACCCAGTTGTCATCACATGTCACAATACGATCCAATATTCCTTCATTTCTGTATCGATTCAAAAAGGCAACACAAGTTTCAACACGCGTTTCTTTCTGCAGATCAGTCAAATTATGAGGCACCCATTTTTTCATTTTTTTTTTTATTTTATTGATTTGACGCAATGAGTCAATATTGTTGGTAAGGTAAAGTTAAACCATGCCGCTAATTCCTGGGTAGTTAGGCTCGGATCGGCTTCCACCCATTGAGATAATATGTACTACGTACATTAGTACCTCAATGCTTCCACCATCTCTTTCAATTCATTGTTATTCACCTGTATGGGCGGTCTTCCACGTCTTCCACGAAAGCGTTTAAACCAAAATAGCACGGTGCGTTCATTAGCAGTCTCCTCTCCAAACGCAACATTGATATTGCGAGCTGATTCTGCCGCGTTAGTTCCGCGACGGAGCAAATAGAAGAACTTCATAGATACCATGTGAAAAAGTTTCACTCAAAAACCTCAAACCATGAAGGTTCTATGTCACTTCGAAGTACCTATTACAATAAAACGGCAATTTCATACTTTAACCCCTATTAGTTTTTATCAGTGGCGTAGCGTGCCTTGGCAGGGCCCCGTATAAAAATTTGTTTGGCCCCCAAACAAATTTTTATACGGGGCGAAGAAGTCTAAAGATTTCTCACAGAAGAAAAAAAAATGTTTGCATAAATTTAAAAGAAATATTTATTCACCATAATTATCTATCTGTCAGTTTTTCCAAAATTTTTACAAATAATTCAAATTAAATATACACTCTCCTTGCCTTTTTTTGCAAACTGATTTATTAAATCATTTATAGCTGATGATGACTTTAGTTTTTCTAAAGTTTCTGCCTCTATGGACAATAGAAACAGTTCTGACAGGCGTTCATGTTCCATCGAAGTTCTTAGGTAATTTTTTATCAGTTTTAGTTTTGAAAAATTCTTTCAGCAGTTGCGGTTGTAACTGGAAGGGTCTAGAATAAAAAAGCATGATGTTATTACCTCCGGAAAACTGGATGCAAGACTATTGAATTTTATAAGCAATAATTCAATGAGTTCCTTAATGAAATGAATTTTTTGAATAACATATTTTAAGCATGTTTTTAGAGCCTTTAATTGGTCGTAAAGATTAACTGAGATGTCTTTACTGTATTTAAAAAAAATGGGAAGTTTTTATTAACTTTTGCTTACTCACGTTGGGGCCCCCATGGCCCGGGGGCCCCGTATAATTGATACGGCAGATACGGCGGTAGCTACGCCCCTGGTTTTTATCGATATAACATTAGCCAAAACCATGTTTCTGTTCTAAAGTTACTTGGACTAAAATACTTAACAAAAAAACTTTTTACAAAAAAATAATACCGACTTCCAAGAAAACTACAAAGTGAAAAATAACTATATTTTTGGAAGTTGGTGTCTTTGTTAGGTACCATTTGTAGGATTCCGTACCCAAAGGGTAAAAACGGGACCCTATTACTAAGACTTCGCGGTCCGTCTGTCTGTCTGTCTGTCTGTCTGTCACCAGGCTGTATCTCATGAACCGTGATAGCTAGACAGTTGAAATTTTCACAGATGATGTATTTCTGTTGCCGCTATAACAACAAATACTAAAAACAGAATAAAATAAATATTTAAGTAGGGCCCCCATACAAAAAACGTTTCTTTGCCGGTTTTTTGCGATAATTGTACGGAACCCTTCGTGGGCGAGTCCGACTCGCACTTAGCCAGTTTTTTTGCGTTATGGACACCGACTGCCAAAAATAAAGTTATTTTTCACTTTGTAGTTTTCTTATTGGCAATCGGTAGGATTTTTTTGTAAAAAGTTTTTAAATTTTTCTCTTTTTTGTTTTATCTACCTAATACTACTACATGTTGTATATGAAATAAAAATGTGTTTGGGGGTTTTGCAAATTTTACTTGTTCATTATTTATGCTATGTACCTACAATTCCGCTGCAAAAATTCGCTTCAATTCCTTTCCGCGGCAATGTGACGCTAAGCTTTGTCTGCTATGGCAGTACAAACACAAACTCACGTCTGTCTGTATTTTACGTTACAGGTAGCGGCGTTCATAATGGCGCGTCGTCTAGCGCGGCGCGCAGCGTGCGGGCGCGCGGCAGAGGGCGAGCGCGCGCTGGCCCCGGGCGGCGGCGGCGGCGGCGACAAGGAGGGCGGCGTGTGCGCCTGCGCCGCGCCCGCCGCCGACGACGACAGCGACTCCGCGGACGCCGAGCGCGTGCCGCCGGGCTGGCGCAAGAAGGCCAACCTGCGCATGTACACCATACTCGACAAGATTTTCTAGCAGGTCAGTACCAGACTCATACATAAACTCACGCCTTTTGCCTGCAGCGGTTGGCAGTAATTACAGAACGCCACCTGCTACGATCCTTACATAAACACTTTTTACGCTTCATTTACTTGCCTACTATAGTAGTTCAAGTCACCTTTAGCGCGGCGCTATAATTATGTGGGTAAGCATGCAGCGTCGGACTGGGACTCAATGAACTACCGGGACTTTTTTTAGGGTTCCGTACCCAAAGGGTAAAAACGGGACCCTATTACTGAGACTCCGCGTTCCGTCTGTCTGTCTGTCTGTCACCAGGCTGTATCTCATGAACCGTGATAGCTAGAAAAATTAAATTTTCACAGATGATGTATTTCTGTTGCCGCTATAACAACAAATACTAAAAACATAAATAAATAAATATCTAAGTGGGGCTCCCATACAACAAACATGTTTTTTTGCCGTTTTTTGTGATAATGGTACGGAACCCATCGTGCGCGAGTCCGACTCGCACTTGGCCGGTTTTTTAAACTACGGCCCACATTAGCCAAAGGCAAACAATAACGGTGAATGTAATAATTATCAGAGGCTATGTTTGAGTTAAATTGAATCATTATTTACTTATGAGTGATTTACACACTTTACTGACATGAAATCAATCAATCGATCTAGTCTTGTTCCCATCTAATGTTGGGTTCTTCTTTCAGTCTAACTGGATACACCTGAGTACAAATATTTTACATGAAAGGCCTATCTGACATTCACAACCCAGTATATCAAGACTGTGACACCACATTATCTGGAATCTGATCTGTCCGCAGAATGCGAGACGCACGGAACATGTCGTGACGCTTGGGGGAGGCATGTCCGGCAGTGGAAGTCTTGCGGTTCAAATGATGATGATGATGATGACGATGTGTTGTGCTACCCGTCGGCGTTAGTATCGTTATTTACGCAGACGACCGGTGTTAGCCGGCGGGGACAGCTTCGACGAGACCATCCAGCTTTCCGAGCTCGGGGTGGCAAGAGTCCTGGCGTCGATCTGCGAGCTGGGTTTGGAGATAGCGCCTCATAAAACTGAGGCTATGGTTCCATAAACTGCAGAGGGGCAGATAACCACCAAGCTCGTCAGTGACAGTTGAAGATACGCAAGCCCACGTGGTTCGATATATTAACTGTCTTGGGTTAACCTTGGATGGTCGGTGGGGCTTCGAAGAGCATTTCGAGCGCCTTCAAGTCCCTCGCGCTGAAAAGGCACTGGGTGCTTTGCATAGACTGCTACTTTACTTCGCGGGACCATGGGTAGAAGTTCGCCGCCTCTACGCGGTGTCGTGCGATCGATGGTCCTTTATAGGACGCCTGTTTGGTCATGCAGACTATCGGGTGTCCGACGCTGCAGCACTAAATAAAATAGCCTGCAGCGGAAAATGGCTATTCGTATCGCACGAGATTACGGAACGGTATCCTTTGAGGCCGCAACACTCCTGGCACGCTTTCCTCTGCTAGATATTCTGGCGGATATGGAAGCGAGGGTTTACAACCGAGATCGCGCCATTCCCCAGAAATCGCTGTACTCAGGCTGAGGCGGCAGGAACGGCGACACGCGCTCAGACGGTGGCGCGAGTGGCTACAGCAGCCGCAATTTTCGCGCAAGCGCGTTGTCGAAACCGTCCTGCCGCACTTCGAAGCTTGGCTGAAAAGAGAGAAGCGCATCTCCTACAGGCTCAGTCAGGTACTGACCGGGCACGGTTGCTTTGGTGAGTATCTGAATAGGATTGGGCGAGACACCACGGCAAATTGCTACAACTGCGGAGGCGACCTTGACTATGCACAGTTCACGCTCGTGGAGTGACCAGTGTGGGCCTCTGAGCGGCAGTTCTTAGTCGCCAGGATCGGGCGAGACCATGCAGCAGTTGTGAGGGCCATGCTGACAGAGACAGATAACTAAAGGGAAATGGCCTCCTTCTATGAGACCGTGATGGTCCAGAAGGAGGCCGCTGAGCGGGATCGTGAGAGGGTCGATCCCACTCTGAAAAGAGGGCGCTGGGGAGCCAATTGTCCCCATGCCTAAAACACCGAAACCCTCCCGGCATCATAAGCAGCCGGGACTCCGGGGTCACGGGCGCTGACACTGGAGACTCTGTCCACCCACCAAGTGAATCCAGGAGAGACGGTGGCACAGTGATCACGTGCTGCCGTGCACAGCGAGGCTCAGGGGAGACGCTCTTTCAGTCTCCCCAGGGTTGTGCCAGGGTCTTTTTAGTGAGGTAAGAAGCCCACACTCCCTAGTCTTTTCCTCAAAAGTCCTGGCGTATTTTGAAGGTTAACAAAAAAAGAAGGGGCAGAGGGCGTCCACAGATATCCACCATCGCGATTGGTCTTGAGCTTCACGCTTCTTAATTCTTTTCCAATACAGTTGTTAAACATGGCGTACTTTCAGAGGCACTATTATGTTAAGTTTAATTATACAAATTAAGCTCGATATTCTAATAAAGTTCTTATCATAATTTACGAGTTTTGTCTGTCGATGATTCTTACTTTAGGTCCTTGAAGATATAAATAAATGGTCTAACTCTGACTATTCCAGGACGAGACAGGCGCGAGCGGTGCGCCTGCGCCGGTAGCGCGGGGAGGAGGCGCGGGCGGGGGCGGGGGCGGGGGCGGGGGCGCAGGAAGAGCGCGCGCGCCCCGGCGCCGCACGAGAGCCGCGCCGCGCCGGGCCCGCGCCGCCTGCGCGCCCCCGCCCCGGGACCCCGCGTGGGACGCCGTGCACGCCCAGCTGCGCGCGCGCACGCCCCGCCACGCGCCGCCCTCCGCGCCCGCCGCCGCACTGCTCATCCTGCACAGCGAGCTCTAGCGCTGCCCAGCGAGCTGATGTGCACCTGCAGCGGGCACGGGGCCTCGGCGGGGGAGCGACACGTATGCCCGACTTGATCATATCGACAATATATTATTATATAACGAATCAAGAATGATATGATTATATTAGTAAAGAGTCGATGAGACTAGCCTTCCACTTGTAATGGTCTGCCCGTATCTCATAAGTTTCTATATTATTTTCTATTAAACTGATTAACGAACATTGACTGCCATATTAAGTAGTAGTTAACAGTAATGTTAAGTGATAGGTGAGTGAGAGTATGAATGTACCGCGTACTGTACGTGTGACGTGGCGAGCTCATGTCTTTCCGCCGCACGGCGAGCACCACACGTGTTGCGTGTTGCGCGCTACAGGTTGCATGTTGCGCCGTGCGCGACGGACGCTGTTGTAATGTTGTTGTTCCATTTATATTCCTATACTTGTAGTTAGAGTAGAGTTATTATGAGACGGTGCGTAGTAAGTATATCTGTAACAGACTATATTTTATAAAAGTAATGTTTTCTAGCATTTGGAGTAGTGACTTCTTGCCTTGTAGCGAACTTATCGAGAGACGCGGTGCTATGAACACAAGAAAAAAACACACGCCCAAGCTAACGATCTGTTCTGCGGAACACTTCGCTCGACGGACGTCTGCCGCACGGGGAGCATGTTACGTCTAGTGCAGCGGTACTCGGTGCTGACTGGAGCCTCGTGTACATGCGCACGACTATTTAGTTTAGTTCAATGTGTTCCTTCCGTAAAGACTTGCCTCCTGCGCGGGTACGGGCAGGCACCGGTCGCAGTTCCAGTATCGCTGGACTAGCTGCTAATCACTTACATCACAATGATATCTACGATGTGAGTCATTTTTACTTAACACGTATACTGTTATTTCATATCCGATTATTGTGATACCATTTTGCTGTGATTTGAGTTAAACTACAAGAGCGAAGCGAATCACGATAGTGTAGTAGGAGGTGTCGGGAAGGGACGGCGGGGACGGACCTGGTGCCAAATAGTTTAAGAGAGTATCATAGTACGAGCTGTTCACTGTTGTATTGTAGACGTAAGCGTTAAGCCGGAGCTCAGAGGAGACTAGACAATAAGCCGCGATACGCACACGTACACGGCGCCCGCTCGTGCTCGGGCGGCGCGCTACCCAACTATGTTGACACGTTACTATTAAAGCAATAAAGTGATATTTTTGTACACAAGCTGTTTTCTTTTTATTAACTGTCAATACAATACTACTACTTCTGATGGTTATGCTTTTTACACGACTGCCCTGTGGAAAAAGTTTATTTCGTTGTTGACCTTCTTAAACTGGTTATCATACCAAATCCAGATAATATGCTTCTCTAAAATCCATGGAACTAACCTACAAACTAATCTAATATTGCTATATAATTTTAGTTTCTAGGACTTTAGTAGCTGTTTTTGGAAGAAAAGTCAATGAGTGCCAACGAGCTCGCTTGATTGGTATGCTACTGGCCACCTGTCAAGTATTTGTAGTAAGCAATCGTATTTGTTACTAAATTTCAGGTTCATTCCAAATTTTCAATGGGTTGCCATTGAGTCATTCTACGTCGTTGTCGCTTCGTCGTCTAGACGAAGCGACTGGCTTTTTAAGAAATTAGGTCGATACACCAAGTACCTAAACTAACAGCGTTTCAAAGCATCGGAATGAATAAGCTAATAGTATGTACTTAATATTAAAAAAGGTTTTGAACATTAACTTAAGCGTTTTGTCCTATTTGGATATATCGCGAGTCTTTGATCGTATATTTCATGATGGACTACTTTTCAAAACAATAGAAAATAACTTCCTATTGACTTCTACAATATTTTAATGTCATATTTGAAACGACAAACATGTTTGAATCTAAAACGTGGTAAGAGACAACGTCCTCAAATGTTATCCCCGCTGGAGTCCCGCAAGGCAGTGTAATGGGTCCACTACCCAACATTGACCTGCTATTCAGAGCTGCTGACGATTCAACGACCGACGGAGTAGTGAATGACAGAATTGGTTATGACACAGCAATTCTTACAGTAGACACTTCATCGCGGCTGGTCTTTAACTTCACGCTTCACATCACTTCACGTCATTCCGATGCTCGTCACTTCTAGCCTTTTTAACCGACTTTTCAAAAAGGAGGAGGTTCTGTGTTCGACATTTATTTTATTACTAGCTGTGCCCGCGGCTTCGCTCCCGTTAACTGCCTATCCTATCCTACTTACATACCTACCTGTACCTACCCAACTTATCTACCTATCTGTACCTACCCTACTTACCTACCTATCTGTACCTACCCTACTTACCTAGACCTACATACCTTACTTACCTTTTTACCTATCTAGATCGCTGCACAGAATACTATTTAATCTAGGGAGACGAATATCGACTTCATACAAAAAAAGGACAGATTTGCTGCGCGCCATCTCATCTCATCAGTAGCACTCCAGAACACCACACCAAAACGAAAACATAAAAAAATGGTGTAATGAATTCGGTGTCTTTGGTAGGTACCAATTTTTTTCGTTATTGACACCGACTTCCAAAAATAAAGTGTCGCAAATAATTTAAGTCTACGTACTTCCGGACGCCGCCGCGCATGCCTTCCCTCTCGCTTTAATGACTATGCACTCGAGGCATAAGAGAGGGAGAGCGATAACGCAACCGAAACGCTCGCGCGCCGACCAACTTCCGGTTCCGACGCAAGACAGTACACGCAGAGACACGTTTCGAACCGACGCGCGCGACCGAGCTCCTAACCGCCGCGCGTTTTCTTTTAATCGGTTAGTGTATTAGAAATAGTTCCTTTATCTGCATGTTTAGTGTACCTTTACCGTAATTATACGACATATACTACTCAAGTGTTTCATTCCGCAATTCCACGTCAATCCAATATGAACACAGTTACGAAATATGGCGTCCCAACTGTAGGCCGAATGCCACAGTTCTTGTGAAAAAACTGTAGTAAAAATACTTTTTAGTGCTCTAACTTAGTGTGGGTGTGTGTATAACTGTGAACATAATTGTGATCGTGTAACAATGCCGAAGACACGGAGTAGGCAATCCCTCAGTGGTTCGCATGACGATGAACTCAACGGCAGCGTCACGCTGTCTCGCGATAACTTTACCGCTCTGTTATCAACGATTCAACAATCGAATGCAGAGATCTGTGAGCGTATGTTAGAGCGCCTGTCGACATTCGCGTCCCCTCTGACCGCTCAGTCACCGGCGCCAGTGCCGAGTGCGGCAGAGAAGACCGGCAATTTCTCACGATGCTCGTCCAGATTCTCCGGAGCGGCGAAGGAAAATGTCGAAGCGTTCATCGATGCCATTGAAGCTTTCAAAGAATGCACGAACATGTGCGATGATGTCGCTATTCGTGGCATGTCTATGCTACTCATTAGCGAAGCAGCAACTTGGTGGCAGAGTATCCGTGCAGAGGTCACATCCTGGAAAGATGCAATACAATACCTACGTGACACGTACGGCGACCGCCGTCCTGAATACAAAATATATCGGGAGTTATTCAGAGATGAGCAGGGTGAAGACGAACGAACAGATATCTTCGTAGCGAAGAGTCGAGCCCTCCTAACACGCCTACCAGCAAACGACCTGTCTACCAAGGTGCAAATTAATATGATTTATGGCCTATTACACCGGAAAATCCGTAAAAGATTACGACGCGAAGAGGTCAGTAATTTTTCCGAGTTGCTATCGAAATCTAGAAGTATCGAAGATTCCATAAATGAATCGCTAAAGCGAGAATCGCAAAACGCCGCATCCATTGCTTCGCGAACGAAACGTTACGCAACAGAAACGCTTAATCAGCCCGCAATGAACAACGCGCAAACATCAAACTCCGCTGCAAGCGTGAGACCGGCGAACGGGGCAGCAATCACGCCACGCGGCGGCGGCGGCGGCGCTCCGCCGTTCCGCGCGCGCCCGCAGGAATCGCACGCCCGTGCCACCGCCGAAACACCGCGTGATGAACACGCACCCGCTGCAGCAACATCGAGACAGCAACGACCGTTCTGTGTTTACTGTAAACACTACGGACACCAAAGGGACCAGTGCCGTAAGTTGGCGGACAAAGGTGAGTCAGCAACTGATTCTCATAATTCGGTTTCGTGTTACAAGTGCGGATCTAAAAATGTTACTCGTGAAACTTGCAAAAAGTGTAACAACGAATCAAGTTTTTATAGTGTTGATACTACTGTGCAAATTTCGGGGTCAAAGAACTCTCAAAATCTAAAGTCTAAAAATCGTGATTATAGTGCGTGTTCCGAAAATGTATATAATCCCGTAGATTTGAACTATACTACTTCTTCTTCTTGTTTTAATAATGTCGATGCAAATGATAGTTGTGTCGTTCAGGAAAGTCATAACTGGTCTCGTGATAGTTCGAGTGAACCTGCGTACAATCAAGCGGAAATATCTTACAATAATAATAATTGTTATTTTGTACAGAGTAGTTTTTCGGACAAGGATTTGTCGAACGATCACATGACCAGCTGCGAGGTCGACGACCGTTTTTATAATTTTCCAGTTAATGATTATTTTTATTATGATGACGCCCTTAATGTAAAGGAGCGTAAGGGCGAGAATTGTATATTATCTGAAAATAATAATCTTTGTTATGATGACGTCCGCTTTGCAAAGGGCTGTAAGGACCATTTTTGTGATGGTTCGGAAAATAAATGCTTTTGTCACGATAACGTTCGCAATGTAAAGTGGCGTAAGGACGATTTTTGTACCTTGGCGGAAAATCGTAAATATTATTGTAGTGACGACCGTAATGCATTAGGACGCAACAAACATTTTTGTAATTTTTTTCAAAATGATTTATTTTATTGCAATGATGTTTCTAATGTGTTAAATGATAATATGGTGTGTAGTAGTGACACATGTGTGAATGCGCGCGCCGGTAGGAGCTCCGACAAGAAAATTTTGCGTCCGATTTTTGATATCGAAATTTTAGGCGCGTCGGGGACCGCGTTAGTTGACACCGGTGCCAAACATTGCATTGCGGGTCATACACTGCACACCCTCCTCTGTCGAAAGGGACACCCTCTTGAACCGGCGCGAAGACGTATTAAGCTTGCCGATGGTTACGTTCGCGACATAGACGTCCTCATAACTACTCTTGACGTGCACTTAGAGGAGAAGGTCATTAGGACTCCTTTTCTTATCCTCCCTGAGGCGCGTAATAATGAAACGTTGCTCGGCATGGATTTCTTGTTTGCAGCCGAAGTAGTCATGGACTTTTCTCGGGAATTCTGATACTTTTCTAATAACAGCCGCGTTCAGTTCAGGATGCGTTTTGAACCCTCCTTATCACCAAAGCTGTCTTGTTCTACTGCTGATGTACTCCGAGACGACGAAGGTACATCGCTGAATCCACCTGACCGGAACCTGCTAGCGCAGATCTTGGTTACCAATACGGACATTTTCCAGCTAGGGGGAGAGCCTACCCCGTTTGCTGAGCACCGTATTGATACAGGTGAGCATCCTCCTACCTCTGTACCTCCGTACCGATTGACCCCTGCCAAAAAGGAACTTATGCGTCAGGAGATTGAGAAGATGCTGAAGGACAACATCATTGAAGAATGTGAGTCTGCATGGTGCTCACCAGCTCTCCTGGTTCCTAAGGCTAACGGCGGCACCCGTTTCTGCGTAGATTACCGACGCCTAAATGCCGTGACCAAAACCGACCATTACCCGATGCCTTTGATCGATGAATTATTACAGTCGACAAAGAGGGATTGTTATATGAGTACATTGGACCTGCGATCCGGTTACTGGCAGGTCAGTGTAAATGAGCAGGATAGAGATAAAACCGCATTCATTAGCCCATTGGGAACCTTTCGCTTCAAGCGCATGCCTTTTGGTCTCAAAAACGCGCCGGCGACCTTTCAACGATTGATCGACCGGCTGCGCTCCTGTTCATCCCTTGCCAATGTGACAATCCTTGCATATTTGGATGATCTGCTGATCATTTCTGAAGGTTTCCAGCAGCATCTCCAAGATCTCCAGGCTGTATTCAGTCGACTTCGCGAATTCAAGCTGCAAGTCAACCGGGAGAAGTGTGTTTTTGCCAGGGGGAGTGTGAAGTATCTGGGGCACGTAATTACCCAACAGGGCGTCTTACCCGATCCTGGAAAGGTTCAAGCGATACTAGAGATGAAGGAACCCAGCAACTTGAAACATCTACGGACATTTTTACAAACCTGCTCCTGGTACAGGAAATTTATCCCAAATTTCTCCTCTGTAGCAGAACCACTTACAAGGTTAACAAGAAAGCATCAAACCTGGACCTGGGGTTCAGCTCAGATCACGGCTTTTAACGAGTTGAAACAACTACTTACCTCAGCGCCAATCTTAATCCAGGCTGACTTTAATCACCCTTTTGTCCTCCGCACCGATGCGAGCAATTATGCCCTCGGAGCCGTTTTACTCCAGGGGGAGGGCAAGGAAGAAAGACCCATTGAATACGCCAGTCGTCTCCTAAACGCCGCTGAGCGTAACTATTCTACAACAGAACGAGAGGCCTTAGCGGTAGTGTGGGCGGTGGAGCGATTTAGATGTTACCTAGACGGACATCCAGTGATTATTGGTAGCGATCATCAACCGCTTCGTTGGCTGATGACTCTAAAGTCTCCTACAGGTCGTTTGGTTAGATGGGCCCTCAAGCTACAATCCTTCGACATTCAGTATCAGTACACCCCGGGAAAAGCAAATGTAGTGGCAGATACGTTAAGTAGGCCGATATGCTCACAAGATACTCGCGACAGTTGCGGTATTTGCTCAGTAATAATTGACTTACCAACTAAGAGCCCTGCAGAGTTAAGGCAGGAACAGCTGGCCGATCCGGAGGTTGACAAAATAATCAAAGAGATGGAAAGTGAGGACGAAGTGGCATCTCGTAGATGGACGGAACGCGGGTATCTACTATCACAAGGTGTACTATACCGGTATAATCCCGACTCTGATAGCGAGGCTCCTCAACTTGTTATTCCAATTTCACTCCGTCCCGAGATCTTGAAGGAGTGCCACGATTCACCTCTGGCAGGCCATACTGGAATCGATCGTACTTACCACAAGATCGCCCAGTCCTATTATTTTCCCGGGATGCGAAGAATCATTACCGATTATGTGAGAGCCTGTGTCGATTGTCAACGATATAAGGCTACAAATGACAAACCTTCTGGACTACTACAAACGCCCGTGATGCAGCAGCGGAATGAGGTCCTAGCTGTAGACCTTTTTGGTCCCTTACCTGAAGGAGAGAACGGTGAGAGGTGGATACTTCTAGTCGAAGAAACCGCCACACGTTGGGTTGAGCTCTACGCCCTTCAGGAAGCAACTGCTGAAGCCTGCGCCCGTACTCTTACCGAGGAATACTTTCTCCGATACGGCTTACCGCGCAGGGTCACATCCGATAACGGCGTACAATTTGTCGGGGCTGTCATGCAACAATGTATGTTCATCTTAGGGGTCAAACAAAACTTCGTGCCACTTTATCACCCGGAGGCAAACCCCGCCGAGCGTAAGAATCGGGACCTCAAGGCGCAGCTCGCACAACTCGTGGAGAATGACCATTGCTCTTGGCCTTCGAAACTCCCAGTGATTCGTTTCGCTATGAATAGCGCGGTATGTAGAACCACGGGTGTCACTCCCGCATATCTCATGTTTGCCCGAGAAATGAGGTCCCCCACAGAAGCTCGTCATGATTTGAGGGCCATCCTCGATAAAGAGAATTTTCTTCCCCAAATTACACCCTACCTAAGATCTTTTATCAACTCACTATCTGCAGTTCGTGAACGAGTCGAAGTACAGCAAGATCGGTCTAAGAAGGTTGCTGATCGATCCCGTCGACCAAGTGCAACGTACGAGGTTGGAGATAAGGTTCTGGTCCGTTCACATGTACTGAGCCAAGGTAGCAAAGGTCTCACTGCTAAATTTGTGCCAAAACGGGATGGACCATATGTAATAACGGTGAAGGTTAGTCCAACCACCTATCTTATCTCGCCAATAGGAAACCCTGAGGAATCCTTAGGAAAATATCATGCACAGGATTTGACGCCCTTTGTAGACAGTGGTACCGAAAACGACGTACCACCTAAACCTGTAATTCCCATGCGACGACGCGGACGCCCGAAGCACCAGGGCAATGAGCTAGTCCATGAACGAGGGCGTTCTCCTAGACTAGAGGGGGAGTCTGTCGCAAATAATTTAAGTCTACGTACTTCCGGACGCCGCCGCGCATGCCTTCCCTCTCGCTTTAATGACTATGCACTCGAGGCATAAGAGAGGGAGAGCGATAACGCAACCGAAACGCTCGCGCGCCGACCAACTTCCGGTTCCGACGCAACAGAGTACACGCAGAGACACGTTTCGAACCGACGCGCGCGACCGAGCTCCTAACCGCCGCGCGTTTTCTTTTAATCGGTTAGTGTATTAGAAATAGTTCCTTTATCTGCATGTTTAGTGTACCTTTACCGTAATTATACGACATCTACTACTCAAGTGTTTCATTCCGCAATTCCACGTCAATCCAATATGAACACAGTTACGAAAAAAGTTATTTTTCACTTTGTAGTGTTTTTATTTGGAAGTCGGTAGTATTTTTTTGAAAAACAGTTTTTTATTTTTACCAACGTGAACTGTACACATCTGCGTACCCTTTTAGAGCGTACTGGCGTGATGTTATGTTATGAAATGGTGTAAACAATAAACAGACATGCGATTGCAGCAATCCCGACAGATTTGCCGTCATTTATTGAAGAGTTCACCAAATTAAAATGGAACCAATTTGGGAACATACTCTTTCAAACAATAAAAGTATATTCAAAATCAGTCCACAATTGACGGAGATATCGGTGAAAATACACAAAAAACAAAAAAAAAGTACACAATGTCGAACATAGAACTCCTACTTTTTGGAAAGTCGGTTAAAAATACCTATTCATAGCTGGAACTCGAATTCGCTACCATAAGTGTAATAGGCCACCACGTTTATCATTACGCTTTTCAGACGGGCAATAGCAGCGGCAGTGAAATAACTATCAATATTGTACGCACGTCAACGTCATTAGTACTACGATTAGAGACCTAAAATCTCATAAAACCTATTTTTTTAGTATTAGATCCATAATATATTTTTTTCCTTAGCCCTTGAAGATATATCGTTGATTCGACATAGAGAGTTGACGCCCTGGTCCCTGCATGGGGCGCGCTGTGGTGTGGGGACCCTAACTACCTTCTTTTTTTGTCTAGGGACATTCTTCCGCGGAAAATCTTAACACCGCAATTCAGAAAATGACGCGAAATGTACAACGCCATCTATCGAATATGGAGTTCAACAGTCCGAGTATCTGAACTGCGTATGTTGCGATATTTTACTTCTTGAACACTTTAAATTCATCTCACTTTTGATAGAGTGAAGTGCACAAACAAACAGACAAAAATTCCAAAAATGTTGGTAATGGGTTCTGTTTGTTGTCCTTTAACACACTGGCTAATATTTTTAACCGACTTTCCAAAAAACCCTCCTCTTTTTCCAAAACAGTTCGTGCAGTCGACTAGGGGAACCTTAATGAAAGTATTGCCAAAACGTTTAGTGCGTAAGGGTGGGATGTCCACTATGTACCGATGGCGCATCGCCGTACGTCTTGAAGTCCGATGATGAAACGGGCTAGGCAGAATTAGACTTTTTTTCTAGGTTCTATGTTCGACTTCATATTTTTGTTTGAGATATTATGTTCCGAAATTGGTCCCATTTTAATTGGTGCAGATCTGATGACGAATTTCGGAGATATACAACAGAACTCTTCAATAATGTACACCCACCCTAACATAAGTCACGTAAGGCCGCAGTAATGTTAAGGGTGTGAAAGTACATGAAAGTATATGATAAGTTAAAGGACCTACTCAGACCTTACAGCCTAACAGTCCCTACGACCCTAAGACCTATAAGCCCTACAGCCCTAACCTAACATATACCTAGTGTGATAAATAAATATATAGTTAGGTTCAGGATGTCTGCACCATGCGACGTAAGTTTACAGACGGATAGTGGGCAGGAATTCCAGGTTCGGGAAGGGTACACTCACTGCCGAGCGGCCGAGGCACGCAGCATAGCGCTACGGCGTAGAGGGACGATCCCTTGTCTACGGCGTAGAGGGACGATCCCTTGTCTACGGCGTAGAGGGACGAACCCGTGTCTACGGCGTAGAGAGACGAACACGTGTCTTCGGCGTAGCGCCGACACAATCCACACAACGTAGGTGCTGCGTTTGTGTAGTCAAGTTACCTAATATGGTCTCTATTCCTACCGCCGAAGGAAGGTAAATGGAAAATGATTAATTAATTTAAAACAACATATTGAAGTATTTGTGACCAAATATGTAGATGATAAATTAGCAGGTAATAAGTAGAAATGATTCGACGTAACGTGTAATCAATGTGGTGATGATACATTGTTCCATGAATTACCACAATGCTATATAAAAGTAGAATAACAAAAGATAAGGAACGTAACGAGTGCGGCAAGCGAGACGTGGCGGACGCTCTCAGCTGAGTACGCTGACTGCCGACCCACCTGCGGAGATAGCGCGCTGATAAGATACCGCGTGTTATCACTGCAGCGTGCTATCGCGCTATCACAAACACACCGTTCTATTCATGCCACATTATTGTGGAGCGAGATAAGCTCTGTGATCGTTTGTGGTGGCAGTGTTGTTTGTTGCTGGCGGAGGTGCTTGTGCAGTGTGTATACTGCTGGCGGCGAGGAGTGGAGCGGATCTGTGCTGTGCGAGATGTGTGCGCGCGCGGCGCCGGCGCTGCTGGCGCACGTCAACCTGATGCTCACCGTGAGTCACCCACACCCCACTCCCCACTCCCCACTCCCCACGCCCCACACGTACAAACACACGTTGTCAGTGAAGGTAGTCTTATTGTAGAGTTGAGAGAAGACCTGGAGAAAACAGTGTCAGTGTATCAGGCATAAAATACGTCAAATACAAAGTTTTTAGGGTTCCGTACCCAAAGAGTAAAAACGGGACCCTATTACTAAGACTCCGCGGTCCTCTGTCTGTCTGTCTGTCACCAGGCTGTATCTCATGAATCGTGATAGCTAAACAGTTGAAATTTTCACAGATATTTCTATTGCCGCTTTATGAACAAATAGTAAAATCAGAATTAAATAAATATTTAAGTGGGGCTCCCATACAACAAACGTGATGTTTTTGCCGTTTTGCGATAATAGTACCTACGGAACCCTACTTGGCCGGTTTCTTAGTTCTTACTTCCCCAATGATTAGTCTTATAAATATCAAAAATATTAGATATGTTTTTGGTTACGAATGCAAGTGGTGTCCTCACGCCGCTCTCGATGTGAACTCGCTGTGCTTGCAGCTGTACGGCGGCGCGGCGCTGGCGACGGCGGCGCGCCTGAAGTGGGACCCCAGCACGTACCTGGTGCTGCGCGAGCTGTTCCCGGCGGAGTACCGCGCAGCGGCGGCGGCGATGGCGGCGGGCGGCTTCACGCTGTTACTGCTGCCACACGTGGCCGCCGCCGCGCTGCACGCCCAGCGCCCGCGCGTGCGCGGCCTGCTGCTTTATGTGGTCAGTACGCACACTATGGTCTGATAGATTTGGGGCGTCTGTAAACCCCTCAAAATGCCTTTGTGATTGGAAGCTCGCGCATGATGGGTCGATTGGGGATTAGCTCTCTTCCTCCTATATTTTTAATAGTAGGTACTGTCATCCCCATCAGCCCTAGTGTAAAAGACCTCGGTCTACATCTTAATTCGACGCTAAGCTGGCAAAGTCAGGTTTCAAGTATCAGTCAAAGAGTCAATCGGACCTTGCGATGCCTTTTTTATTTGAGAAACTTTCTACCTGCAAAAACGAATACTGTGCTTGTGCAGAGTTTAATTTTCCCTTTAATCAACTATGGTGACGTGTGCTACTTTGACCTGAACGCGGTATTCTTGGATAAGCTTGCATCCGGTTCATATTCAATCACCGGAAATGTGTCGAGCTGCAGAACAGAGGCCTTAGTGCGAGTTTTTACTCACGCGTGACTCACGCTCACTCGTGTTACGTAAACGTTCTCTTATGTCAAAATGTATACAAAAAGGTTTTTCCGTACCGTCCCCAGACGGCGCTTATCCAGTTTCAATACAAATTGACGTTTACGTTAACGCGATTGACCGTGAGTAAAAACTCGCACTAAGGCCTCTGAACTCAAATGGATGCCTATTCGGCAGAGAAGAAATTTGCACGCCTTGACTGCGCTTTTCTTACTACTTAACTCTCCATACACACAACCGTTGTGTGCTCCATGCAACTCTCCCACAGCTACTTCTTATCTCAGACCTCACTTTCAATACCTATGTACTTCACACGCTAGCAATCTGCGTTCATGTAACAATCTTCTCTTGCTCTATCCTTTTCATACTTCTTATTTTGTTTATTCTTCCTTTCATATTCAATCCATTCTTCTCTGGCATGCGCTCGGGATCTCGATATCAGGACGGCCACTAGTCAGTATGCATTTAAGCGGAAGTTGCGACATTAGTTTCTAAACGAATAGCAGAGTAGCCTTTCTATTAATTTATGTATACATATATATGTAGCTATATATTATTTTATCTATGGTATTTATTATAGTAAATATGTAAGTATACTTATTTTACCTATATACTTTTGTACTCATTTTACGTTTATAATAAACTAGCGGATGCCTCGCGGTTTCACCCGCGTAGTTTCCGTTCCCGTGGGAATACAGGGATAAAAAGCCTATGTCACCCGGGGATAGTGTGGCTTCCCAATAGTAAAAGATTTTTTGAAATCGCGGCGGTCCAATAGTTTTTAAGTTTATTCGTTACATACAAACATCATCATCATCATATCAGCTCTATGCTCTCTGCTGGACATAGGCCTCCCCCAAGCGTCGCCACATTGACCGGTCCCGTGCGTCTCGCAACCAGCGGATCCCCGCAACCTTCAACAGGCTTTGGTCCACCTGGTGTAAGGCCTTCCAACGCAACGTCTTCCGGTGTGCGGTCGCCACTCCTGAACCTTTCTGTCCCATCGGCCATCCGTTCTGCGAACAACGTACCCTGCCCACTGCCACTTAAGTTTGTCAATTCTTCGGGCTATGTCGGTAACCTTGGTTCTCTTACGGATCTTTACATTTCTGATTCGATCACGCAAGGTAACGCCGAGCATAGCCCTCTCCATTGCCCTTTGAGTGACTGTAAGCTTTCTGATGAGGCCCATTGTAAGCGACCACGTCACAGAGCCATATGTTATCACAAACATACAAAAATACAAATCTTTCCTCATTATAATATAATTATAATATAGCATTGTCGCATCAAGGCTGGTCGATAGATGTAAACCATCGGGAAGTCAGGATGTATTCACTTAGGTTAAAACATCATGTGCGGGCAGGTCGGTGGGTGCAAATGAAATCACATAAATTATTCGATACACTGGGTTTATTCAAATATTCACAGTTACAATCTTGCTTACTAATATTACGGATCGACACTGATTCTACGACGTGTTAGCTCTAAGGCTGTCAGTACTCAACTGCTCTATTTTGTTTTCCCCACCACGCAAGTGGTTAGAAGTAGCGCGTCAATGCGTAGTTGTTCTTGCTTTGCCGCCAGATGGCGTGCTTACGATTTGTTTTGACGTCCGTACTATTGACTAAACCCGACACGGCCATCCTGCGAAACAGACGTCCTCGTCTGTTCCTCATTGTCAGGTTTTAACAGTGTATCGAATCATGTGGGAATCCTCATGGATGTCTTCAGCCCGTGGGGAAAGCTGAGGGGTCTGCCAGACTCCTACTGACTAAAACCGCATGGTGTTCTCTAGTGCGTAATTTATTTTGAGAGGCGAGCGTGGAACACACCACGTCGCTTTCTCGGGCCTCTCTCAGACGGACAGATCCCCAAATCTATCACCCGCAGGCATCATCTTCTTGTCCTTGCTCCATGCCACCTCATGTCGTGTTGTCCCACACGTCCTCTTAGTCTACTCCGACCCGCCAGTCTCCCATCATACAAAGGATATTTTTCTGAAACACAAAATTTCCAAACAGTATTCACTCGTCCAATCCTGACTCATACTCTAGAGTGAGGAAACATTTTGAAACAATCAAAAATGATCATTTAAATCTCTCTGGTCACAATTGCAAGGAACGAGTAATTCTGTTTTCAATTTAAAGAAAATAGCAACTTAATCATCGATTTGGTACCTAAAAGCAACCAATCTTCGTGATTACAAAGTCCAAGTACCACTGATAGTCATTAATGTCACAATAAATGAAACAAACAAAAGAAACAAGACACCAGCAGCCTAATTTTGTAAGTAAATTCGGCAAAGGAAACAATCTGTTTCTTTCCCAAAAACACACACATACACTCTGAAAACAAAAGAAGTTGAATAAAGATTCAACTTCTTTGTGTATGTGTGTTTTAATCATAATCATAATCATTTATTTGTCTGAACATGGTACATTAATGGTCTTAAGATAGGTAAGTGGTATCATCACATTCTGCCAGGTATGGCGTGCAAATTTAGTTACATACATTATAGAATATAAATTATTAGGCTATAATTAACATTATTGATTGCATAATTACAAATAAAAATACACAAAAACAATCCAACACCATAGCATATATTTGTAGCATGTCACTCAAAAATAACATCATAAACACACAATTTATTTTAACAGCAATTAGGATGTCAAGGTATCATTACGCGACAGAGTATCAAAGAGTAAGATGTCAAAGTATAAGTTACAACAATTAAATTAGAATGTCAAAGTATGAAATATTAAAATTCATTGATGTCAAAATGTCATTCAAGTAGTAATTTAAATTATATATTACAATTCAATTAGGATGTCAAAGTATCATTCAAATAGTCATTTAATTATATATTACAATTCAATTACGATGTCAAAGTATCATTAAAGTAGTCATTTAAATTATATATTACAATTCAATTAGGATGTCAAAGTATAAAAGACTAAAATTCAATTAGGATGTCAAATTATAAAATATTAAAATTCAATTATAATGTCAAAGTATAATTCAAATAGTCATTTAAATTATAGTAGCATTTATTACATAGCAGGTCGTTTAATTTCTTTTTGAATCCATTTAAATGTAAGTCTTTTATTGATTTTGGAATTTTGTTATAGACTTTCGGGGCTATACAAAATATGCTTTTCCACATTAAGGCTGTTTTGGCTGTTCGTCCGCGTAACGTATCATTCCGCCTGTTACGTTTAACAGTGTTTGATAGAAGGGGAAACAAGTGTGCATTCAATTTAACAAATAAGGCAGTTTCATAAATATACAAAGCCGGCAGTGTCAGAATTCTGTATTTTTTGAAATATGGTACACAACTGTCAGTTATTTGTAGTACAAACATGGCTCTGATGGATCGCTTTTGCGCTTTAAAAACGGTTTCTCTGTTTGTGGAATTACCCCAGAAAATAATACCATATCTCAATACAGATGCCACAAGACCATGATATGCTGTTAATAGTGCATCTGTGTTCACTGTTGGAGCAAGTTCATACAGGGCATAGGATGAACTACTAATTTTCTTACATAGCGCCTCAATATGATCCTTTCAATTGAGCTGCCTATCAATAATCAAACCTAGAAATTTTGAACTATCTACGTCGTGAATTTTGTTATTTTGGTATTGTACTTCCATTGTCGTGCTGGGTTTTCTATGGCCAAAGTGCATTATTTGGGTTTTGCCAAGATTTATTCTTAAATTATTATTATTAAGCCAAGATATTAATAAATTGACCGCGTTATTGACATCAAGTTCATATGATTCAGGTTTATTGCAAGCTATTTTTACCGTACTATCGTCAGCAAAGAGTGTTATTGGGAAGTCTATGGCTTTGGGCAAGTCATTAATATAAATCATGAACAGTAAGGGACCCAATACATTACCCTGTGGTACTCCAAAATAGACCGTGCGTTCTTTGGACAGGTATGTAACTTCTTCTTTAGTCTTTAAATTTAACTCTGATATAGCAGTAAATTGTTTTCTGTTAGAAAGGTAAGTGCATAATAAGTCCAGAATGTTACCTCTTATACCATAGGAGTCAAGTTTGTTTCTAAGAATATTGTGGTCAACACAGTCAAAAGCTTGCGTCATGTCACAATATACAGCACAAACAGGTGTTATATTGTCAATATTAGTCATAATTTTATTTAAGAAGTCATAGATAGCCATATTAATTGTCATATTCTTCCGGAAACCTTTTTGCTCGTTACAGAGAATCATATGTTTTTCTAAGTATGCGTAAAGCTCATTATAAATATATTTCTCATAAATTTTGGAAAAGATTGGCAAAAGCGCAATAGGTCTATAGTTTTGCATTAGCTGCTTATTACCTTTTTTAAATATAGGTTTAACTATGGATATCTTAAGACGGTCAGGGAAAACACCCTGGCTGATACACAGGTTAAGAATATGACTCAAGTGTTTAGAAATGAAATCGGCTAAATGTTTTATAGTCTTAGTTGAAATTTCATCATTGCCTACGCTATAAGTGTTTTTGAGACCTTTTATAATGTTGAATATTTGTATTGGTTGACATGGAGCCATGAACATTGATTTTTGTTTATTCAATATATAAGCACTCGATCTTTTACCTGATCCTGGTATTGGCATAATTTTTTCTACGAAATAGTCGTTGTACTTGTCAGCAATTAATTGAGGTTTATTGATTGTTTCATTGTCAATTTGAATTGTATTTATTGAGGTTTGTATTCATTAGGTAGTGTGTGTGTTTTTGGGAAAGAAACAGATTGTTTCCTTTGCCGAATTTACTTACACAATTAGGCTGCAGGTATCTTATTCACGATCTGTAGCCATCACATAGCTCTCTTAGCAATCACAATTGCTCTACTCGCACATCCCTACGAAGTCGAGTCAACTGAACTCTCTGAACCTGTTCACACAGACACTCTGTCTGTCCTATGTTACGTCAATTCATTATCAACTTCACTTTCAATCACAATTGTTACTTACTTATTGGTCCGTACTATTGACTAAACCCGCTATATAGATATAGTATAGATATTGATTAGCGACCGAGCGAGCTGACCTGGGTGAAGAAGAGAAAACGACGTTTTTTAAAACTGAAACCTAGCTAGATTTATCGCTAACGAAACCCCCTGCATACTAAATTTCATTAAAATCGTTAGAGCCGTTTCCGTTTTTTAGAGATTCTGACTATATACATAGATACATATATACAAGAATATATATATGTATTAGAACCTAGCGGCTTGGTACTTGACGATGGGAAGAGACCAGATGACATTGGTGCCGTGAACGTCTGGTGTGGGACGCAACCTGTGTCGACATCCTTGCGCCATCTCATGTTCCGCGGGCTGTGCTGGCGCTCCTGCTGCGTCTGCTGAGGCCCTCAAGCGGCACAAATACTGTAACCTTATTGGTAATTACAGTTTTGAGCCGTTTGGGAGCGTTTGGGTTCGAAACGCTTGGGTCATGGTGCCCGAGTGCACGTCTCCTTTTTAAGGAGATCTCTCGCCGACTGATCGACACTGTGCGTGACCAGAGGGCTGGCTCTTTCTTTGCGCAAATAATCAGCGATGTGGAGGAGTACTTCGACGCCTAAGTGTACCTTTCTTTTTACCCGACTGCCAAAGGAGGGTATTGTGTTTATCAGTCTATGTATGTATGTATGTTTGTTCCTATATGGCGTTCCAGAGACCAAACGCGTTGGCGGATTTTGATGATTCATACGTCAATCGATGCGTCTTAACCCTGCGAGTGTCACAGGCTACATTAAAATTGGATAATAGAAAAATGGCGGATTTTGGGTGCCATATTGTGGGGGCCCAAATATTTTTTTGAATATAGGTTTAAAAAAAAATAGAGTGGGTACCATATAATAATGGGTTGGCAGCTAATAAGGCGTATCGTAATAAGTGAAAGGTAGCATATTAATATATCAGTTATAAGCTCCGTTTTAATTTAAACTAGCATCAAGTTTTTCTTTTGGGAACTGAATTAATATCTAAGCGAAAACTTATGATGAAAATAAAATAGAAAATGGGCATTCTAAAATAATACAAATCAGATTCTATTTAAAATTGTTTGTATGAAGAATAAATATAAACTAGCTTATATTATACATATATTGTGTGACTTTTAATAGCTTTAAATAAACTCTAAAATGACATGAAGAAAATATATTTTGCGGGTTTTATTTTCAAAATTATAGGTGAATAAATTAAAAACATAAAAAGAGTAATTACTTTTATTTATTTTTAAAAAGTCATAGAAGACAGTAGTTATACCTTAGTATTAAAGTTATACAATAAAAAGTTACGCAGGTAGACACAATTAGTTAGAAGTCGACGTAGCCGCGCTACGCGGGGCTCCTATTTCTGTCTGCAGGGTCAAAAGTAACCTAACACGAACGAGATGACGGGAGCTGAGTTCGCTCGCTTTGCTCGCTCACTTCAGCTCCCGTCATCTCGTTCGAACCTAACCTGTCCGTGTCGGGGTGCCCTAAGTTCCCGAGCTCGCTTCGCTCGCTCTTGGACTGAAGTTTTATCCAACAGGGAATGGCTGGACCTAGTTGTAGCCGGCACGATGAAGGCTAGACCTAGTTTTACGCGCCCGCGTCGCTTGCTATTGGCGGGCAGTACACCCGCACGCACCCCGCCTCCCCGTACAACCCCGTACACGTATCCAACCATCGCACCTTCCGCCGTTTTCATGAAATTATGATCAAAAAATATTAATAATTAACTCTTATTCTTTTTTATTGCACTCGTTTTAACATTTAGAGCTGCCCGCAAAGCGAAGCCTGAAGGTGGGTTTTTAGACGGCACGAAATAGTTGGTAATATATTATCTTTGCCACCCTACTAACATTATTAGTCGCCAAGTCATTATACATATATAGCTCCTCGCCTAATATTTTAATTGACTGGTATAGTTTATTTGCTACCTAAACGCAGCTGCTAATTTTTAGTTTTTATAACACCCTTAAGTTTGAACCTTACATAATATAATAGTCGCGAAAATATTTTAATCGCTGACAATTTAATTTATTTGTTGCAAACATTTAGTCGACTTTTAAGTTATTAGTCACTCGGAAAATAATAAGCTTAAATAAAAAAACTTAATTCAAAAAATCAAAAAACCCGACTGCTTCAAAAGCGAACTAAAAAGTCGTAAACAAGGAAAAAATCATGCTGTGCAGGCGGAGGATACACCAGATTTTGGTCAGCCAGCCCGCAAATATGTATATATATTAATATACATATAAGTGTAAGTAGTTAGGTTTAGTATAATTTTGTATAGTTTACTATTGTTTAGTTTTTTACATATTTACATTGTTTTACAAATAAATTATAGGCAAATACAAGAATTGCTCGTTTAATGGTATTAGCATTTTTTATATGCACCTGCCATACTATCTCTTCACCGCACTTGGTTGACTGGTAGAGAATGCCTCAGGCATTATGTCCGCTTATGTACTTGTATGTTGCATGAAGTTTTATTAAATAAATAAATACTAGCTTTGAACGGCATCTCTCTTAGAACTGCTCATCTTGCAGAGATTGTATCTTTTCACTTCGGTGACACTGTAAAGTCATGACTGCCTCGTTGGTCTAGTCATTTATGCGTCGCTAGATGACCATGGAGCAAAGCGTTCCTCAGGTCAGTCATATCTCAATCAATAGCAATCCCTATTTCATGGGAATTAGACATAACTATCGAAATGCCTGTACATTATATAAAAATAAGCATCTATGCCTAATCTCCTCAGAAAAAAAGCGCGTGCTTTTGAAAGAAAGAAAACATTTATTGCCACATGTTACAACATAAACAAAACACAAGATAGTTTGAAAGCACAGTATTCCCAGAATGGCAAAAGGAGCGAGCTCAGCCGATGCTGACCAGTGTGCAGCATGACTACTCGTACTACGCTGGTCAACGCTGATTTCCAGCCCGCCCCCTTTCTCACAGCACTTATCATAATAAGTAACTTGATAAATACCTAACCCACCCTTAATAAATACCCTTAACTACCCTAAATACTAAATTACAGTACGCGGTGATGATGACGCTGCTGATCGTGGGCGAGCTGGTGTTCAGCGGCTGGCTGGTGGCGCAGGCGCTGGCGTGGCAACACTCGGCGGCGGCGCAGCAGCTGGGTGAGGCGCTGGAGCTCAGCGAGCACCTGCGCCCCGTGCTACAGTACTTCGGGCGCTGGCACCCGCTGCCGCACCGCATCGAGGAGCTCATACAGGTCACCACACACAAACGAACTATGACTATGCAATCGTCAGGATAGTGCTCGGGCACTTTCCTGATATCCAGTAGGTAATCAGTTTGGGTTTCGATTGGGTGTCGCTAGTGATTGAGTGATTTTTGGATTTGTCTCAGGTATTGAAAATGTATTTTTTTCGATCCACGTATAAAAATTAAAACTTTTAAAGACTACTTAAGCGACCGCACTTAATTAATAAAACTTAGAGGCTATACCAGCAAAGAAGAATCGTTGACTTACGGGGGTTCCCAGGGCAGTAATTTGGGGCCAACCCTCTTCCAGTTGATCGCAAACCAACTCTGCAAGCTATTATTTCCAATGCAAGATTAATCGTTGAGCAACTAACTAACTGTATAAATGCCTGTTTACTACATGATATTTTTCCCGATAGCCTCAAGGTGGCTAGAGTCAGTCCTATTTACAAATCTGGAAATAGAACTGACCCAAGCAACTACAGACCAGTATCAGTGTTGCCTGTAATATCCAAAATATTGGAACGCGTATTATATAGTCGCCTAAATAACTATTTGACACGCAAAAAATTTCTAATAAACGAACAATATGGCTTTCGCCCTAAATCAAACACTCTCTCAGCTGCAACGGATCTAGTTACCAAAATTAAAACCTATATAGATCAAGGGAACTATGCCTTAGGCACATTCATCGATTTAAAAAAAGCGTTCGATACTGTGAGTCATCAAAAACTGCTACAGAAGCTAGATAACATAGGTGTTACAGATACAGCACATAAAATGTTCAAGTCATATTTAGAGAACAGGCGCCAAGTTGTTCAAATAGGAAATACTCACACTAGCTCGGTCCAAAATATTTCATACGGCTGTCCTCAAGGCTCTATTGTCAGTCCATTGCTTTTTCTAATTTATATAAATAATATTAATAAAATAGGTCTAACAGGACACCTAACACTTTATGCAGACGACACCTGTCTCTTTTACTTTGACAAATCAATTCATAACATTATAAAGGACGCTCAACATGATCTTGATCTATTAAACGAATGGTTAAAGTACAACCTTCTTACAATTAATACGTCGAAAACCTCATTCATGATTTTGACCACTAAAAATAAGCGTATACCGGACTTCTCGCCTCTTAAAATAAATAACGAAATAATAAAACGATCAACTAACGAAAAATATCTTGGATTAAGGGTAGATGAAAAACTAACTTGGAAATTACACGTTGAGCATCTCAGAAGTAAATTAACATCGTTATTGGGAGCATTACGGAAGGTTGCAAACTGTATTCCAAGTAAAGTGCGCACTTTGATTTATAACTCTTTAGTCAAATCGCATTTAGAGTATTTGATTGAGGTATGGGGCTCCGCAGCAGTTACTAATTTAAACTCACTTCAAAGAGTTCAAAATAAAATAATTAAAACTCTGTTCCACTATCACTATCTCACTCCAACAAAGACGTTATACGAACAAACTAAACTATTAAATACTAGACAGCTATACATCTATTACACCTGCATTCTTATTAAAAACATAACTACAAACTCAATACAAACTAACATACAAATAAAGAAAAAAACAATGTCATATAACCTGAGAAATAGATATAAAAACAAACTAGAAGTCATCAGCGTACGCACTAATTATGGTAGAAGGACTATATTATGTGAAGGAGCACAGCTGTTCAATGAATTGCCGGACGAAATAAAGGAGTGTCATAACGTAAATACATTTAAGAATAAGCTTAAGGAACATGTATGTACATTATAACTTCTAATGCTCTGGAGGAAATTGTATTGTACTGTATTATTATAATTTTTACTCTGTATCTCATTGTAAGCGGACTGTAAGTTCTCATGAGAAATAAATTTCTTTAAACCGATTTGGTCAGAACTATTATCGGACGCTAGGTCACATAGTTAACGGATTTCGCATTGCTGACTTTTTAACGAAGGATGAAGAATTTTAAAGAGGCCAAGTTGGTGTGGAAGACTGTAGCGTATGATGGTGTGTGCAGGAGGCGCAGGAGGACGCGCCGCGCAATGCGTACGCGGCGCTGGCGCTGGCGGCGCTTCTGGCGCTGCTGCAGCTGGCGGGCGTGGTGGCGGCGCTGCTGGCCACGCGGCGCCACGCCCGCGCGCGCTCCTCCTCGCTCGCCGGCTCCGACTCGGAGATGCCGCTGCAGCCGAGGCCTCCCTCTTATAACAGGTAGTAATCAGCCTTCACCTGGGGCTGTGTTACCTTCTTGCATTTTCTCCCAAACAGCGATCTGACCTTGAGTAATTGTTTCTCGTTCTCGATTGTTTGGAACATGTTCTGCTCATCAACGACTTGTGCGGCTTTGCCGTCACACCGAGAGCCTCTACAAGTAATCAACGATGACGAGGAAGAACATCACGTGTGTGTGTGCCTACCAAGCGCATCTGCTGGAGAGGTCCTGGGTTCGATCCCTAGCCTGGTATTGCATTTCAGTTCTCAATATGTTAGGAATATTTTCATGCTTCCTTACTTGTGGTATCGTCGAGTGATGAGGCGGACGCCGCACGCAGTAACTTGTGTGTTTGCAGCGGCTGGGCACAGGGCTGGGCTTGCTGGCGTGGCCGGCGCGCGGACCACGTAGTGGCGTCTTGCGTTACCTACGTGGTCAAGATCTATTATAGGGAGAAAGATGTGAGAAGGAAACAAATCGACAGCTGTTGAGTGTTTCGCAGTTCGTCGAGCTTCGACTACCAGAAGATGCCGCGCACCGCCTTCCGGAATGGCCGCATCGTCATCCTGGAGCCACGCCGCGCATGACGTCACACCAGCCTCGTCCAGGTTCCCAGGCCCCCAGGGGGCCGTTCCCGACGCGCTCTACAACCGAAAATTTGAGGACTGACTTTTACTCGAACTTTTGATAATACAGATTATCAATTTAGCTTTAAGTATCTATAACTAGTATTATTATTAGGAAGTAATTAAGGATAAGATATACAGGACGACCGGTAATTCGGTGCATTTCTTAAAATGGATTGTACTAGAGCTAATTTGCAACTATTCTGATCCGATAACTTGGGTTTCTAATACTTTTTAGGGTTCCGTAGCCAAATGGCAAAAACGGAACCCTTATAGATTCGTCATGTCTGTCTGTCTGTCCGTCCGTATGTCACAGCCATTTTTTTCCGAAACTATAAGAACTATGCTGTTGAAACTTGGTAATTAGATGTATTCTGTGAACCGCATTAAGATTTTCACTCATAGAAAAAAAAACAACACATTTTGAGGGTCCCCATACTTGAAACTGAAACTAAAAATTTCAAACCCATATGTGTCGGGTATCTATGGATAGGTCTTCAAAAATGATAATGAGGTTTCAAGTATAATTTTTTTCTAAACTGAATAGTTTGCGCGAGAGACACTTCCAAAGTGGTAAAATGTGTGCCCCACCCCCTCCTGTAACTTCTAAAATAAGAGAATGATAAAACTAAAAAAAACTTTTTTGCAAAAAAATACTACCGACTTCCAAATGAAAAACTACAAAGTGAAAAATAATTAAATTTTTGGAAGTCGGTGTCTTTCTTTATTCCCATTTTTTTTGCGATTTGGACACCGACTTCCAAAAATTTAATTATTTTTCACTTTGTAGTTTTTCATTTGGAAGTCGGTAGTATTTTTTTGCAAAAAAGTTTTTTATTTTTCCCTTTTTAGTTGTACCTACCTAAAATAAGCAAGTTGTTTAGTAAGGTACTCTATAACGCCAGAATAGATCACCCGAATAACATGAAACTTGAAAATAACCAGTGAAATGAGAGATCTGCGAACCCCTTTAGTGCGTACATGCGATTGCAGCAATTCCGAATGATTTGCCGTTATTTATTGAAGATTTCTGTTGTATATCTCCGAAGTTCTTCATCAGATCTTCACCAAATTAAAATGGGACCAATTTCGAAACATACTCTTTCAAACAAAAAAAGAATTTTCTAAATCGGTCCACAATTGACGGAGATATCGGTGAACATACATAAAAAAAAAAAAAAAAAAAAAAAAAAAAACATACAAGAAGTCGAACATAGAACCTCCTCCTTTTTGGTAAGTCGGTTAAAAAATATATGATGTACATTACCATGTAACCTTCCACCGAAAATTGGTTTGAACGATATCTAGTAAGTAGTTTTTTTTTTAATACGTCATAAATCGTAAACCGCAATTTACCAAGTACGGAAGCCTTTGTGCGCGAGTCCGACTCGCACTTGGCCGGTTTTTCTTAATTGTGACAAATCTGAATAATAAAACTCTGGATAATAAACTGATACTCAGTCTGATACATTACTGACATATCAAAAAAAAAATCCCCGCAACCTTTACCAGGTCCACCCAGTGGGAGGCCTTCCAACGCAATATTTCCGGTTCACGGGCGCCGCTACAGAACTCGGCCCCATCGGCCATCTTTTCTGCGAGCAATGTGCCCTGCCCATTGCCACTTTAGTTTGGCAATTCTTCGGGCTATTTTGGTAATCCTGGTCCTCTTGCGGATCTCTACATTTCTGATTCGATCACGCAAGGAAACTCCGAGCATAGCCCTCGTCATTGCCCTTTGAGTGACTGTAAGCTTTCTGATGAGGCCAATTGTGAGCGACCACGTCTCAGAGCCATAGGTCATCACACAAAACCTGGTGAGACATCTTGAGACACTGTGGTAAGTTGGACGAGAAGATACCGCGCAACTTCCCGAAAGCTGATAGCATAGATAAAAATAAATCTAGAAATTACAGGGCTTGCCACCAGAACCCAATACAGGGCATGCCACCAGAACCCATTACAGAGCTTGCCACCAGAACCCATTACAGAGCTTGCCACCAGAACCCATTACAGAGCTTGCCACCAGAAGCCATTACAGAGCTTGCCACCAGAAACTGTCGCAGTAAGACAAGCAGCTAATATCACAAACCAGTATTAAGAAAATCAGCAACAAACGGTCACCCTGTATTTAAAGAAATTGCAAAGTGGACTTTATTGTTGTCCGAAATAAATAAGATTAATTTGAAATTGCTAGTCGCTTTACTGCAACATACATTCGCGGCCCACAGTCATCTATCCATGAAAGATGGTAGGTAGGAAGTGGTCCGAACTCGGTGATGAATGGTTTACCTTCTCTGAAAGAGAAGCGAAAGGTCATTGCAAGCCGCTTGTTGTGGTGTCATATAGGCTTATTTCTATTTATAATTAGGTAATTTTATTTAAAACTATTTTTTTAAACGAATTTGCTCGTACTATAGAAACCTACCTGGGTTAGTATATCTACTTATGTGATGGTCTACCGCACCTTCACCATGACGCCATGGAGTCATCAGTAGGTTCGTAGGGAGGCTGTACATCAGGCTGTACTCAGCACTTTAGCGAATGTCCCACATATCATGCAAAACATCACGGTCGGTAGTTATTCTAAACAACTGCGTTTGATGATACCTGTGCCAAAAATGATTTTAGTATGCAGAGTGCAGCATCAGTAGAGATCAGTAGAGGCACAGAGGTGGATTAGAGCCATTTTTAATTTCTTACGGTCCCACTCCCATGTATGGAGTCCCCGACCCGTGGTTTAAAGAGAGCTTTCATTGTGATTTGGTATTATTCAATTAGTTTAAGAATAAACGAATAAATTGTAAGAAACTGATTTGTTGTGTTTATTTTACTGCATGACTGCATTAGTAACGAATCGCCAATCATTAGCTGCAGCGAGCAGCGATGTTGTGTACATTAGACATGCGCATGCCACGCATTAGTAACGAATCGCCAACCATTAGCTGGAGCGAGCAGCGAGGTTGTGTACATTAGCTGGAGCGAGCGGCGTGGTTGTGTACATTAGACATGCGCATGCCACGCATTAGTAACGAATCGCCAACCATTAGCTGGAGCGAGCAGCGAGGTTGTGTACATTAGCTGGAGCGAGCGGCGTGGTTGTGTACATTAGACATGCGCATGCCACGCATTAGTAACGAATCGCCAACCATTAGCTGGAGCGAGCAGCGAGGTTGTGTACATTAGCTGGAGCGAGCGGCGTGGTTGTGTACATTAGAAATGCGCATGCCACGAATTAGTAACGAATCGCCAACCATTAGCTGGAGCGAGCAGCGAGGTTGTGTACATTAGCTGGAGCGAGCGGCGTGGTTGTGTACATTAGACATGCGCATGCCACGCATTAGTAACGAATCGCCAACCATTAGCTGGAGCGAGCAGCGAGGTTGTGTACATTACCTGGAGCGAGCGGCGTGGTTGTGTACATTAGACATGCGCATGCCACGAATTAGTAACGAATCGCCAACCATTAGCTGGAGCGAGCAGCGAGGTTGTGTACATTAGCTGGAACGAGCGGCGAGGTTGTGTACATTAGACATGCGCATGCCACGCATTCTACTTGACTGCAAGGTTGGCTTAGCAGGTTTGTAGACGGCAGTGACCACTTCCTGAACCATGACCTGAACTACCTACACAAACATTTAGGAGTACTGTGTATTGTATTTGTCGTGTCCAGATCGCTTTCTTTTTGGAAGTCGCTGTCCATAACGCAAAATATTGGTACCTTCAAAAAAATATTTTATTTGGAAGTCGGTAGTTTTTTGTAAAAATGGTTTTTTATTTTTCATTTTTTAGTTGTACCTACCTAATAGGCAAGTTGTTTAGTAAGGTACCTATAATGCCAGAATAGATTACCCGAATATCATGAAACTTGAACATAACCGGTGGATTGAGAGTGTACCAAGGTGAACTGTTTACATCTGAGTACCGCTTTAGAGCGTACTGGCGTGATGTTATGTTATAAAATGGTATAAACAATAAACAGACATGCGATTGCAGCAATCCCGAGAGATTTGCCGTAATTTATTGAATAGTTCTATTGTATATCTCCGAAATTCTTCATCAGATCATATCTTCACCAAATTAAAATGGAACCAATTTCGGCACTTACTCTTTCAGTGTCGTTTCGGCTTCTAGCGAGAACGGTCGCGTCACGCACGCTCTTACACAAGTCTGCGCTCGTGCACAAGTGCTGACGCCGCAACCTAATTCCGCTGCGTATTGCCCTCGCGGACGGTGCAATGACCTAGACTTCTAAGTGAATCATGCATTATTATGAGAATTTGCGGTAAGTTATAATTTTTATAATTATAACTTGTAAACAATTATGGCTTCGCCGAATAAAATAGTCCTCAAAACTGATCTGGAACATCAGTTGTACACCCGGTACAAAGAGGAAGCTAAAGAGCGCCAAGAACTGCAGCAACTAGTTCAAGTGCTCAGTAGCCAGGTAGAAGCCTTGCAACACCAGCTGAAACTTATCCAGGAACAAAATAATGTTACTTCAGAGAAGGAACATTCGACAAATGATAAGCCCCAGTCAACAGTCGAATATAAGACTGATGAAGAGGACCTTGCCAGAGAAACTGAGTGGGTACGACAAAAAAGTAGAAAGAAGAGAAAGATGAATGCTTCACTGTCTCCAGTATCGCAAGGAGCAAGCTCCATGGAACCTCAGGCTGGTACAAAGTCCGAGCAACCAAAAATAAAAAAACTACCACCACCTCCCCCAGTCATAGTAGAAAATATCAGAAACTACCAGAAGTTTTATGATCTTCTCTTGACTTGCTCAAATAAAGAGTCCTTTGTGGTCAAAATGATGAACGGGGATTCTGTCAAAGTAAACGCCAGGAACGAAGACTCCTACAGAGCGATTACTAAATTATTATTAGAAAATAATTGTCTCTGGCACTCCTATGAGAACAAACAAGACAGACCAATTAGGGTCATAGCAAAAAATCTACACTCATCATGTATGCCAAATAGAATAGCTGAAGAATTAAATGCTAATGGCTTTAAAATCCAGGAAGTGGTAAACAAATTAAGTTGGAGGACTAAGGAACCTCTAAATATGTTTATGCTTTCCTTTCAAAAAGACGAAGATATAAATAAAATTTATAGTATTAAGACCATATTAGGTTGTAAAGTAGAAATGCAGCCTTTAAAAACTTCCAAGCTAATACCACAGTGTAAGAGATGTCAAGCATATGGCCATACACAGAAATATTGCTCCAAGGAACCTAGATGTGTGAAGTGCACAGGTAAACACTTTACTAAAGACTGCACAAAACCTATAGCAGATAAACCCAAATGCGTTCACTGTGGTGAGCCACACCCAGCAAACTACAGAGGGTGTATGGTAGCCAAAGAATTGCAACAACTGAAAAATAAAGCCATGAAAAAAAAAGTTACTACACCTGTCACTCAGGCTCCTAGTGCTAAGAAAAATGTCAAAGAGTATCAAAGGGTATCAAAGAATGTGTCTTATGCGCAAGCTACGAAATCTCTTGAACCACAACCACCAGTGCACGGTTCACAACCCTCCACGTCAATAGACGCCGACACAAATGAAAATATAAATAAAATTTTGAATATTTTAACCTCATTTGAACAAAGGTTAATAAACCTAGAAAGTAGTGCTACGCAGCTACCTCGTATGACTCAAAAATGAAGAACACTCTAAAAATTATGGCGTGGAATGCAAACGGACTCCTAAAGCATCAAAACGAGCTACAGGCGGTCCTTGCAACAGAAAAAATTGATGTGTGCCTCATATCGGAGTCTCACTTCACAAGAGAATCGTATATACACCTTAACGGATATAAAATATATCATGCACTGCACCCTGTCAATACTGCGAGAGGGGGAAGCACCCTTATAATAAGAGAGAACATCTACCATTACCTAGAACTTAAATATGAAGAAGAGTTCATACAAACTGTAGCCGTTAGGGTCAAAACTAAATATCATCACATTACCGTAGCAGCTATATACTGTCCACCAAAGCATGCTCTGAAAATAGAGCAGTACAGAAACCTGTTGAAACTTCTTGGCAACACGTTTATATTGGGAGGTGACCTTAACGCAAAACACATACGTTGGGGATCTAGACTAACCAACACTAAAGGAAGGGAATTGCTTAGTGCTATGCGAGAAATCAATTGCAATGCAATATCAACAGGAAAGCCTACTTACTGGCCTACTGATACCCAAAGAATTCCAGATCTGATCGACTTTTTCATATTTAAGAATCTGTCGGCTACATATCTTCACATACAGGAGGGATTTGATATGAACTCTGATCACTCGCCCATTATCTTAACTTTAAGTGAAACCATAATTCAGAAAGAAAGCAATCCAACTTTAGTGAATAAAAACACGGATTGGGATAGCTTCAAATTCGATTTAGACAATATGATTGACCTCAAAGTACCACTCAAAAATAATCAACAATTGGATAAAGAAGTGTCAAAATTTGTGACAGACATTCAAAGCTGCGCTTGGGGAAATACACCTCTCTTGAAAAGAAAAGTTGCAAGTCATAGTTATCCGTTAGAAATAAGAAACCTCATAGCCATAAAGAGGGCTCAGAGGCAAAAATGGCAACAATCAAGATATCCACCTGACAAAACAATGCTAAATAGACTTACAAAAAGATTAAGTAAAGCAATACAGGAATATCATGATGATGCTACACATAATTACTTAAGCCAATTAACAAGTAGTGGAAAAACAGAACACTCACTGTGGAAAGCCACTAAACGTCTGAATAAGCCTATTGTTCATGCATCACCTATTAAACAAATAGATGGCAAATGGGCAATAAGCAACGAACAGAAAGCAAATATATTTGCAGAGCATTTACAACAAACTTTTCAAACAAGTGCTGAGGAAAGCTCTGAAAAAATAACACTAGATGTCACTCACCATGACGAGTTGAATATACGATTAGCTACGCCGAAAGAAGTGCAAAATATGATCAAAAACTTAGCCAAAAAGAAATCGCCTGGATACGACCTTATCACTGGAGAACTGCTTCAAAATCTGCCACGAAAAGCCATAGTAAAACTTACAACCCTTATAAATGCAACATTCCGATTGAAACACGTGCCTGATATCTGGAAAGTTGCTGAAGTAATAATGATCCCCAAACCCGGAAAATCGCCTCAGGAAGTAACATCATACAGACCTATATCTCTTTTACCAATCATTTCAAAATTATTTGAAAAACTACTTATAAGACGCATAAAACCAATAATAGAAGACAGAAAACTGATTCCCAATTACCAATTCGGTTTCAGAGAAAAACACTCCACGATAGACCAAGTACATAGAATTACCAACATTATAGAAAGGACCCTAGAAGAAAAAAAAGTCTGTTCTACAGTTTTTCTAGATGTAGCACAGGCATTTGATAAGGTTTGGCATAAAGGTCTCATTTATAAGTTAAGGAAAATGCTTCCTAAACAATTTGCAGACATTTTAGAATCTTACCTAACAGAGAGGACGTTTAGAGTCCGACATGAAGATGCTTACTCAGATCTCAAGCAAATAAAAGCTGGTGTACCACAAGGAAGTGTTCTTGGACCTATCTTGTACCTATTGTACACCTGTGATATCCCAGAAATGAAAAACAACTTTATTGCAACCTTCGCAGATGACACAGCCATCATGGCTATAGGTGTCACTCACAAAGAAGCCGTAGATAAAGTACAAATTGCTGTGAACTCCATCACCAACTGGACAAAAAAATGGCGAATTAAGTTAAATGAGTCCAAATCGACCCATATAGACTTCACAAACCGAAGCCCTAATTCTACACCGATTTATATCAACGGTTGCATAATACCTTATGAAAATACTGCAAAATACCTGGGTATGACGCTTGACGCCAAGCTTCGCTGGAAGGCTCATGTCAAAAAGAAACGCCTGGAGTTAGATATCCGCTACAGGAATATGTACTGGCTACTTGGCAGACATTCATCATTGTCAGTGTACAACAAAGTACTTCTGTACAAACAAGTACTTATGCCTGTATGGGCATACGGTATACAGCTTTGGGGCTGTACAAAACGTACCAATGTTGAAATTATACAAAGATTTCAAAACAAGGTACTGCGGAGCATAGTAAACGCTCCCTGGTATATTAGAAACGAGGACATCCACCGGGACTTAGGAGTGGACCTCGTCGCCAAAGTTATAAAAAAATACGCCGAAGCTCATGAAGAGAGACTTCATAAACATGTGAATGTCGAGGCTATCCAGCTCCTTGACACCACGGACATAAAAAGGAGACTGAAAAGGACTAAGCCTTTTGAGTTAGTTTAGAGTGAAATTAGTGTTACGGAGTGCACTGAGTGCTACCTTTTAAGAACACATGAACTAAGTGTCTTCCCATCATAATAGAGACAATAAGAAAAGTGCCAATGGACACATTCTTTACCGTATAAATTATTAGCAAATTAGGTTAAATTTAAGTTACTTATTAGCCTCAAGGCTATATTGTGACTGTTATGAAGTAACTATTCAGTTACATCGTAATAAAAAAAATAAAATAAAAAAACTCTTTCAAACAGAAAAATAATTTTCTAAATCGCTCCAAAATTGACGGAGAAATCGGTGAAAATACAAATAAAAAAATACAAACATGAAGTCGATTTTTGTATAAGGTTCATATTCGGTTTGCGCAAATATGACCATGTTTCTGAATTCCGTGTAAAGCTTAAGTGGTTGCCAATTCGCCTTCGCCGGAATACTCATATTCTTTCTCTTTTGTTTAATGTGCTCTTTACTCCTTCCACCCCTCTTTACCTCAAGAATCGTTTTCAGTTTATCTGCGATTCCCACACGAAATCTCTAAGGTCATCAGTTAACTTGCGACTCAAAATGCCAATGCATTCCTCAACTTTCATGGACAAATCTTTTACTGTCCAGGCTGCTCGTCTATGGAATGCATTGCCTGACCCAATCAAATGTGCACAGTCGTTGCCTATATTTAAAAGGGGAATTTTTAACTGCACCTCTATTTAGAAATTTAAGCAAACAAAATATCTCCACTAATAACCTACTGCAAAACAATATTACTCACCGTAAAACAAAAATACTGATTTGCACACAAATTATTCAATTAAATATAAAATAAATGTGAATTAGTCCAAGAGCGAGCGAAGCGAGCTCGGGAGCTTAGGGCACCCCGACACGGATAGGTTAGGTTCGAAGGAGATGACGGGAGCTGAAGTGAGCGAGCAAAGCGAGCGAACTCAGCTCCCGTCATCTCCTTCATGTTAGGTTACTTTAGACCCTGCAGACAGAAATAGGAGCCCTGCGCAGCGGGGCTCCGTCGACTTTGTTTCGTTTCCCCCCCTCCCTTAAAACTTAAATATTTTGTTGCACTCGAAGAATTATTAGATTTACTTTTAGTTAACAGATAGTTATTCAGTAAAACAGTTAAGCTTTAAAGATCTAGCAGTATAGTATAATTCATTTATTTGATGAGCAAATTTAGTGTGCAATTCAGTATTTTTGGTAGTAATTTCGAATATTTTGATTGAAAAAAGGGGAATTACAGTTAAAGTATTAAATACCACCCTATTTAAAAGACTCATCAAGGAACATTACTTATCGCTGTAATCGTGCTCTTAGTTTGTTGTCATATATTTTGTCTATGATTGTCATACATATTTTTATTTTCTGTCATTGTTTATAATTTAAATATGTATGTATTTATGTATCTATTTTATAGCTTATATAATTATCTATTTGTGTTTTTTATTAAGTATTATTGTATCTGTATGTTCTTTGTTGGTATTGTTACACCACTGACAACCCCATGTCATGTCCAGGCAATCACTGTCCATTCCAGGTTGCCTGGAAGAGATCGCGGCAAGCGATAAGGTCGCCCATTGTATATGTTTAGTTTTAAGTTTCTTTTGTTCCTGTATTTTTTGGTGTACAATAAAGTATAAATAAATAAATAAACATAGAACCACCTCCTTTTTGGGAAGTAGGAAAAAAAACTAATCGAAGTCGAACATAGGAACTCCTCCTTTTTGGAAAGCCGGTTAAAAAGTATGTCGCCATTCAGGTGTGTCAACTTGTCAAAAGCGGTAAAGGCGAAGATACCCTTGAGTGGCTGATATTAAATTGAGAATCACGTCTAAACGGCTAGTCGTAATTTTTAGGCAAAAATATATGTTATACTAGAGCGTTTCCTTAATAATTTAATCTAAGTACATTTTAAAATATATTAGTGCAACATAGTTTAATTAATTTGCAAAGTAATGTCTAACGCGGACCAAAAAACGACAATCACGCAAAAACCATTGGGCGTATTTTTATGAAACTTTCACCATCTAATAGGCAATTTAACTATCAAAATTTTAAACTACGGCTTTTTTTTAATTATGATTAGTAAATAAATGTTATTAGTTTTGCCGACTAAACTTGGTGCACGTTGAAGCGGGGTCTCCACCGGGCGGCGTATTACCATTGTGTATATCAGTACAGACACCCATAGTCTGTACTAGATCACTTTGTGCTCTTAAAAATAACAAATACTCTAAAGCAAACTACGTATGACTACAGACCTGTCTGTATAAGTATACGGTTTGTTCGCATATGTCTAAAGCAAAATGTGACCGTGTTATGGTCAACGAATCAGCACAAGAGCGAGCGAAGCGAGCTCGGGAACCTAGGGCACCCCGACACGGACAGGTTAGGTTCGAACGAGATGACGGGAGCTGAAGTGAGCGAGCAAAGCGAGCGAACGCAGCTCCCGTCATCTCGTTCGTGTTAGGTTACTTTTGACCCTGCAGACAGAAATAGGAGCCCCGCGCAGCGGGGCTACGTCGACTTTGTTGCTTTAACTCTAATCGTACTTGCACCTATTCTATGTTAAAACCAATGTCAACATTAAAATTGTGTATATCAGTACAGACACACATACTACGGCAGCCAAATTGTCTGTACTCGTATGTGTTTTGCTCTCACGAATTAGAGCAAAGTGTATTTTATTTCAGTCTGTCTCTGTACTGATATGCAGTATGCTCTCTAGCTACAAGAGCATATTGCGTGCGATTACAGAGCAACCCCTGTCTGTGCTAGTATACATTATGGCAATACGCCACCGGGCGACGGCAGTGCATCGCTGACCATAGACTATTATATAATAGATTGAGATCGCATCTTTGGAGGAGGCCTTTACCCAATCCGGGGTTCTTGCTAACTAAATCTACTACTATATTTTGAATAACATAAAAAAAAAAAAACTTTGTAAAAGCAAGAAATAAATGGCTTATTTATTTATTTATTTTTTATGAGATCGCTGACCACTGTCACGGATGGACGCTGACGCTCGCCCGCTCGAAGCAAATAGTAGATTATTAACCAAGGGGATAAAGCAGTGTCTTCTGTCGCGGGTGACGATTTAAATCGCGAGCGTAACGAAGGACTCGAGGTTTACTCCCGAGCGTAGCGAGGGTGTTAAAAACTTAAATCACGAGCGAAGCGAGGGATTTAAGACGAGTCCTGAGTGTAGCGAGGAATTTAAGTTCACCCAAGACTAAGACAGCTTTATCACCGAGGAAAATACTCTACTTTTCGTAGCATTTGCGAAAAAATTAACACAATAATAATATGAGATATGCATTTATTAAAAATAATGACATATAAAAATAAATTAAAATAAACCTAACGTTTATGTATTTGAAGAAAACAAAAACGCGACAAATTCCTAGACTAATATTTTTTTGTCGGAAAAGCAAAGGCATCAAGCTCATACGGCCTCGTCGGTTTTCGTAATTTTATTTAATAATCATAACTGCATAATAAATGCGTATTCCTTTTTCAAAAAGATGTATAATGCTTTATATACAAACTCAATGGTGTAAACACAGATGTAGTTCAGTATAAATTTCGGTAAGTATTCCAAATTTAAATCACAGTCTCCCCCTAGAGGATGAATGAAATTCAGTAAAATTTTCTTTCCCTGTTTTTAACAGATTAAAAATGACTATTGTTATGTTCGCTTTTTGTGGCATAGAATGTCACTTTTTTGAGCAAGTGGTACGAAAAGGACATTATTTTATTTGCTTGTAAGGTTTGCGCTAAAATGTCTGGTAAATCCATTTTTTTTAAAAAGAGATGTTCTATAATGAAAAAAAAAATAAGATTACTTAGGTTAGTAGCAAATTTTAATCATCAATAAAATTATCAATAATGTATTCTTAAAGTTTAAATTAGTATAGGTACGTACCTAAATAAAAAAATACACATAACATAAATATAAAGTAAAGTTAGTATTGCCATTGCATTCAATGTAACCATACCCCCATCCTAGTAGGGACAGTCCGGATAACAGTTTCAAAAAGTATGTGTGTATTAGCAATTTGGCATAGTTGTAAGTATATAAGTACTCCACTCGAAGTACGTACTGCTCGGGGAAAATAACTGTGCACCCAGCGCTGTCACGTGAATCTGTCGTTCGACTCGCTCGGGACTAGGGCATGAATATCGGAATCTCGAAACGAAATTACCGATATTTCAATTCCGATACTGAGTGATCGAATATCGGAATCTCGGAATAAAAAAAAAAACTTATTTTAGCTCCTTGTGAAGCGTTGAACGGGAAATCGTGGTTAACCACGTTGACTACGGTGATTAGCAGTGGTCGAATAATCTGTTTAATAATCGGACGATTATTTACTTAAACTTCAATTCATGATAAAATAATACGTGCCTTGATGACTGCCGTATAGTCCCGAGATTGCTAAAAATGTTACCTTTAAGAGTACAAGTAAATGCACAGTTTCATAGAACCAGATGTAATAATTATATTTTCATTGATTAAAGATTTGGTTACGGGTATCCCCTGGATTTAAGTCGCACGGGATAGGCTAATGTGACGAGAGTTGGGGCAGGTTTATGTTCAGAAGTGGACGTTTTGGCTGAAATGGCGATGCTAATGATGATGATGAATGCTAAGATAGTTTTTCATACTTTTGAGAGCGCTATTTCGGAACGGGTAAACTTTATTTCAAATATACATAATACAATGTGTTTCTTACTTGCAAATCTCAATAAATTAATGCTTTATATTTTTCAGTCTGCTGCTTCTATTGAATACAAAAAAATAGTCTATCCGATCACTAATCTGTTGGATAAATCAACTTTCACTACTTAACTATATTGTCTCTCATCATCATCATCATTTCAGCTAAAGGACGTCCACGGCTGAACATAGGCCTTTCAAAGAAAGAAAGAAAGAAAATAAAGAAAGAAACAAAATATATTTATTTAGCACAGAAAGACACAACATATTAATACATCAGATAAAAATACAAATAAAGTAAAACTGAAAAGTATGACGTAAGAAATCAGCAGGAAAGTGTGCCTCACGGCTGCACCAAAAAGGCCCAGTTCAGCAAAAATGCCAGATAACTAGTGTGCACAGGAGGCGTCGCCACATTGACCGATACTTATACTGGATTTATAAATCTTTATTACTCACTGAACTTATCGGGACTACTTTCAGATTGATCGATAAACATTTACTCACTGTTTTTTTAGCATTATCCTTTTTCAGGAAGCCATGACTTTTATATTTTCTTGGGAAAAATGCGCAATTTAGGTAAATAAGCGCCCTGTTTGCCCGGTCACTGGTGATTAGAGAGACACACAATAGAAAAGCCTAATATGTCGCGGCATAAACGTGTTTTTTTATTGTACTCAATCTAACCTCATTCCGAACTTATGCAATTAACAAAAAAAAATGTGCAATGTTTAAAGAAAGTGATATTAATATAATAATAATATTCCGATATTAATATCGGAATTCCGATATTGAGAATTAATATTAGGAATCAATATCGGAATTGAAAAACTTCCGATATTACATGCCCTACTCGGGACGAACGTAGGGCGCCGCGTGGGTAGGCAGAAGTGGGTTCGCAATCCAGCGAGGTGCACATTTATTTTGACCGTGTTGTACCTCAATTACATCTCTGGATGCGGAGATGTAATGTTAATGAGATATGTACTGTTAAAACCTTTATTATGGTTTGTTCTTTTATTTTTTGCCTCAGCGGATATATTATAGATTGTTTCGGTTTATTTGTCATTGTAATTATATTTCAGTTCTGCAGTAATTGAAACAACTATATCTGAGGGGATCCATCATCCTTTCACAAAGTGATCGAAAATGAGGAATCAGTCCCTGCTAGATAAACAATGATTTTAACATAGTCGGCTCATATGAATATTTATATGATACATTCTTGTAGAACGTAAAAGAAAACAAGAAGCAGAAAAAGAAAATAAAAATAAACGAAGGAAAAACCGAGCAATGACGATAGACACAAGTACACAAGACGACATAATACAAGAAAGACAAGACAATACAAACAACCAAGAAACTCATCGTATGGATATGAGTGTTCTCAGTTTTGAGGAGTTTTAATAAAATAATGTTAATAATTTACATCATTTTATTTCAAGTGTAACCCCCCTCCTGTAACCGCCCATGCACACAAAACACATGTCTTTATTTTATGCTTTTATACTTGTTATTATTTTTACACTATTTACCTATCACTTGTTACCTTTATGTTACTTATCACTTACCTTTTCAAGTCTATAAACCACTAAGCGGAATACAATGAAATTTGGCAAGGAGATAGATGGCATCCTGTTGAAGGACATAGGCTACTTTTAGTATTTTATTGTTTTTATTGGTAGGTACGTAAGGTATGGTAGAGTAGGTAGGTAGGGTAAGTAGGTAGGTATGGGTACCCAGCCAGTTGACGGGAGCGAAGCTGCGTGGGACAGCTAGTTGCCTATATATGAATGAGCACATTGATTACTTACGTAAATATATAAACCACTAGCTTCTGCTAGCGGCTACACCCGCGTGTTATTACTCCAAGGGAACATTTTACCGGGATGAAATAAATATGATATTCCGAACTATAATCTGTCTCTGTGCCAAATTTCACCCAGATCTGTTCACCCGTTTTGGTGTGGACAGATCTGGGTTCAGGAACAAAACCATTTATCCATACTTTCGCATTTTTAATATTAGTAGGATCTTACCACTATTAAAATAATATTTATTATCAGAATGCTTCCTTATTATTTCTTACTACATAAAAAAAAACAGTCAGTAGTCCTCACCGTGAAGCGTATTTAGTAGTAGTTGCGGGGTCGCGGGGCGCGTGGGGAGCGGCGCAAGCTCCTCCCAATCGCTCAAGGTCGCTGGGGCGTGTTGTCGCCTGAGGGGTTACTCGTATCTATGAGAAGATCATAGATCTATGAGTCATATTTTATGGACCAAGTGCCGTATTAATAGCATTATTCACAATGCCCAGACAATTTAAAAATGTTCCATTAAGAGTAGGCAATTTTCTCAAATCTATTGAAATATTTATATTGACCGGGCTTTCTGAATATTGCCCATCACTTATTGGAAAAGGTAATAAAAAATATATATTATTGAATTATTTTAATGTTGACATTGATTTTAATATAGAATTCGGGAGCTCTTAGTTCTGTCTGCAGGGTTTAAACTCTAAAGTAACCTAACATGAAGGAGATGACGGGAACTAAGTTCACTCGCTTTGCTCGCTCACTTCAGCGCCCGTCTCAATCTGAAGCCAAGTGAGTCACTGCAGGCACAACATATCTACCAAATACCAGCTGGATGCACTCGAGTCGATCGAAAAACGGGCCAAGAGGCTTATCGGCAATGAGATACTGGTCGAGTCTAGGCTCCAGAGCCTTGAACATCGGCGCCGAGTTGCCAGCCTGTCGGCTTTTTATCGGTTACATTTCGGGGAGTGTGCGTTGGAATTGCATGAACTGATTCCTCCTTGCCCGTTCCATCATCGGACTACAAGACGTACGGCGATGCTTCATCGATACATGGTGGCCGTCCCACCCGTACGCACCAAACGTTTTGTATTGTTAACCATATAATTTCATAGTCTAGTAAACTAAGTGTTTTGAAGAGTTTTTTAAACTTAACAGGTTAAATACCTAATAAAAATAATGTGTTATTAGATTATTAGAGATCTGCTTATTGTAAGCACCTTAACGAATGAATGTGATTCTGCCAAAGAAATGTGCCAATGTTGTGTGTGTGAACAAGGTTTTGTGGGGGGAGAGAAGTCAAAATCAGATAGAAGATTTTCAGCGTAAATGTCATGAAAGATTAAAGCTAATCGACTTCCCACACGAACTTCGTGAATGTTGTGATAGTACGTGTAACGATTCCAATCACAGAATTGTTATTGACAAGCTGTATGCAGATATTATACACGCCTTGAGTGCGGCTTCTTTGGTAGGTCGGGGAAGCGGCAATAGGCGCTCAAAGCGGCGAATAGTAGGCTGGAACAAGCATGTTGCCGACGCTCACAGGGTGGCTAGGCATAAATTGTTGTTGTGGGCGTCATATGGTAAACCTACTAGTGGGTTAGTTTATAACGAAATGTGTGGGGCTAGAAGAGTCTTCAAGTCAAGGTTAAAGTGGTGCCAAGACCATGAAGACCAAGTTAGAATGGATATTCTTCCCTCACACCACGCTAAGAATGATTTTCGTAGTTTCTGGAAACACACAAATAAATTGAAGGCCAGGCCGGGCATCCCTGTGAGCGTCGCTGGCATGAGTGAGCCAGAAGACATTGCTAATCTTTTTAAAGAGGCGTTCTTTGTCAAATCTCCTCTGGGCCCGTCGCGGTCGGTGCCTGATGTTATGCTCGGGATGCGAGCTACTCGAGCGATTAGAAGTATGTCAAGGGGTAAGTCCCCCGGCCATGACGGGCTTAGCATCGAGCACCTCCGTTATGCTGGCCCTCACTTACCTAGGGTACTTGCTATGCTGTATAGCTTCTGTATGGGTCATAGTTACATATATGCCTAGTGATATGATGCGAACAGTGGTTGTACCAATCTCTAAAAACAAAACTGGTGACCTCGCCGATAGCAGTAACTATAGGCCCATATACCTGGCTACTGTGATATCGAAGGTTTTCAACAGCATGCTTAATGCACAATTGAATAAAAGAACAACCATACATGACAACCAGTTTGGATTCAGGGCTGGATTGTCAACTGAGAGTGCAGTGTTGTGTCTTAAGCATGCTGTCTCATACTATGCTAAGCATGAGACGTCTGTTTATGCCTGCTTCCTCGACCTGTCTAAGGCTTTTGATCTGGTTTCCTATGATGTGTTATGGAGTAAGTTAGAGCGGGTTGATTTACCCACAGAACTAATAAACATTTTTAAGTTTTGATATGGAAACCAGATCAACACTGTACGATGGGGTGGGGCGTTGTCTCTTTCGTACGGTTTGGAGTGTGGGGTGAGGCAGGGTGGGTTGAGCTCACCTACGCTCTTCAACCTGTATGTGAACGAACTCATTGCCGAGCTCAGCAGTACCAGGGTTGGATGTTACGTAGACGGTATCTGCGTTAATAATATCAGTTACGCGGACGACATGGTGCTGCTGAGTGCGTCAATCTGTGGGTTGAGAAAACTGGTTGCGCAGATTGTTGCGTATATTAACCTCCAATCTCAAAGATGATGACGACATTGAGCGGGAGCGGAGGGCGTTGTCGGTTAGAGAGAACATGCTGGCTCGCAGGTTTGCACGATGTTCACTTGCGGTCAAAATAACGCTCTTTCGAGCCTACTGTACGTCATTTTACACGAGCAGCCTGTGGGCTAGATATACGCAAAGATCGTACAACGCTCTCCGCGTTCAGTACAACAATGCGTTTAGGATGCTGGTGGGGCTGCCTCGCTTCTGTAGTGCGTCGGGGATGTTTGCGGATGCGCATGTAGATTGCTGCTACACAACCATGCGTAAAAGGTACGCATCCATGGTGCGCAGGGTGTGGGGCAGCTCCAACAGTATCCTAAGTATGATTTCGTGTCGCCAAGACTGTGTTTTCGTGGGTCGCTGTTGTGCCATCTCACATGGGTTGTCGCAGCGGTGAGTCACTATTATTTGTTGTTTTGTTTGTGTAGTGTCAGTTTGTTAATATCTGTGTTACTAACATAGTTGTAAGTTTTACTAACCATCTTTTGAGTCATGGATACCCGAACAAAGAGAAATTCTATTCTATTCTTTTCTATTCTTAACACAATATAATATTTGCATGCCAACTTATGGCGAAATGTGTCATTGTGCTAATGTCTTATTTATACCATCTTTTGTACCGCATTTAATGCAAATAAATGGCTTTGACTTAACACTTTTATTATACGAACAGCAAAAGAGTGGAATTCCGAAATGAATTTGATGATGAAAATTTCCGAATTACGGGCCTCCGTATATTATTTTATTTTGCTTAAAATGCTCTATATTTCCAAAATGGTATCTCGAAAACGGTATGTCCTAGGCAAATAATAACCAAAATGTAGCCCCCCCCTTTGCTACCTCATGTTAGCAGCATCACAACATGAATTTATAAGTTATTTTTTTTACATTGCTTGGTTGTCGACTTGAACTAGTTATGATAAAATATGACATGTCGTGCGTAGTACATTATTACCTCAATGGTCATGTCTTACAATTTGCCTTAAATGCTAGCACGGGACAACCATGTGACATAGTTTACAGGCGCGACATGCCTTTATTGTTATTGACTTCATAGTGCAACATAATCTGAATAGACGACCAAATAAAATAATACGTAAAAAAGTGTACCGTTCATACACACAAACAACTTTTTAATTTTGTTGGGTACAAATTTATATTTGACCCACGACCATAGACTTATGCACACTTTATTTTTCTTTGTTTGTTTGATAACATATTAAGTGCTTGTTTGAAAGATATAATTATTGTGAAAATTTTAATATATACTTAAAAAATATAATAACTTGGACCCTGTTCCCAATATCGGTGGGCCCCTATTTTTTATATTATATATGTTTTTTTGGGGGTTTTATATAAGAAATATTTAAAATTGTAGAAAGTAAGAAGAATATGGTATGAAGAATATGACTGAGGTCACAGTCACTTTTAAAGTCCATAATGATTAATAGAATGGTCAAATCATATGAGAATTGAGAACCCTGTAGGTTTATGTCTGATGATCAAATCATATAGATTTTAAAAGAACCACATAGGGTCGTAGGTTAATGTCTGAGGTGGTCTTCATTCACTAATTATCAGTCTGCTTTTCGTATTGACTGGTGACTGACTCGTACAAAAATGCCTGTTTTTCTGAGGCCATTAGTGAAAAACATTATGCCCCGTTTGATACAGCATGTATTGAATAACTAATAACAGTATTATCTGCCGTTGTTAGATGTTATTCGAATAACTGATTACAGAATTATCTGTCGTTGTTAGATGTTATTTGAATAACTAATAACATAAATTATCTGCCGTTGTTAGATGTTATAATTTTACGATTTACGGCTTTTGAAATATATTTCATAACACTATTATTGTGTTTTGTCTAGAAATTTCACAATTTCGATCTTGTGCAAAATATTTAGATTTTACATTAGTAGTCCTTATGGATTTAAACATATTTCATATTTAAATACTCTGGACTCATGATTAAACTAGGTCTTTGTTTTTATTTGGCCAAAGAACCAGTTTAAGAGTTCGTTTCTCTTTTTTCTTTTTTGTACAAAGACTATTATCGTCTCGTTATATATATATTTTTTTTTAATTCTGACAGTACACTGTCCAACTTTAGTTTCCACATGAGTGAAATTAATTGTTTTTGTTTGTCGAACTGAACCAGTACAGTCACTAAAGTAACAGAACTGGTGTCAGCGACTACTTGGGTGCAATACAAACTTTTGTGTCATTGTAGCCAAGGGTAGGCAATATAGAGACACAATATTTTAGTTTCAAAACTATAGATTGATTTTATAGTTGTGAAATTAAGGATCCACTTTCCAACAAAATTGATCCAGAAAACTGGATTACTTTAATAGTTTCCAAGTACTTGAGCGTTTGTGTTTAACCGTCAATTTCACCAACCGGTTATAGTACATTACGATATTATTGCGTTATAACCAATACGCACGTATAACTTACGACGTTTTTTAACACATTTGCGAGGAAACAGAAAAAAAAAACATTTTATATTTTGTTAATTTCTAATTATTGAAACAGTTAGTGAAATTACAATTATTAAAATCATACGTAGTTGTAGTTGGTTTTTTAATTATGTTTTCATTATTATTATTACTATTCATAATGTCATTGTTTTGTGTTAGGGTAAATGTTAGAGACGACGAAACTTCTTGAAAGGCGGCAGAAGAGCATTGTAATTCGTCATTAGTTGTAAATAAAAAAATATCCTCAGTAGAAGTAGAGGGGCGCGGCTCAGGGCAAAACTTCTTCGTTTGTGGCTCCAAATTTATTGCCTGAGTTATTTTGGCACTTATATTTGCTTTGTTTTAGATGGAATCTTCTACATAAGATTCTGCTACTGCGTTAGAACGCCACCCGCCATGCCGCTTTAAAGTCAATATATCAGCTCCCGAATCAGCAAGTAATGTAGCTGACGTTCTTCTGAAACTGTGCCCTGTATAACAATCAGCGTCCGGCAATCCTAAAAACTTGACGACTTCCTTTGGCATGGCACCGAATTTATTTATGCCAATAGGTTGCACAGTATATTTACCTTTTTGGTAATTCTGAAAGAAATGATTATTTTTTGCCTTAGTCGTACGCAGAGCTTCATATTTTTTGACCACGTCATAAAATGGGCCGTTGATAATAAAAGATCGGGGTATTTTGTTTTTAGTGTTTGGGATTTTAATTAAAAGCATTTTGCCTTGATTTTCAATGTCATTTGTGGTAATATTGTGAAGCTCTTGCCGTCTACATGCACCATTAATGCTCTTTTTGGAATTAGATATAGTTACTTCGGTTAAAAGTTGGGACAAACATGTCTCAATCCGTAGGTGGAATTGACTTACAGTCTCTTGGCTATTTTGCCTACATTCTTGAAGTTCGGTTAACAGGTGAGCGTAATGTTTAGGTCCACCGAATTGTGCTTTCAGGAATTCCTTAAGTGAGCACCAGGTGTCGAACTCTTTTATCGAGCACGCACTTTGAGCTTTGTCTTCGAGTTGACTAATTATATATTTGAAGACTATGTGCTCTTGTGAAGAGGACGCTAGAGTGATTGCATTATCGCAATTTTGTATGAATGCATTTAATTTATCTCTGCTACCGGTAAAAGGTTTAATAAATTTTAGAATTACATTAAGAGGAATTTCGTCGTCTTTAACTTCTCTAAGGTCCTTCTTTGAATCGGGTTTCGACATTTTACTTGTTAAAAATAGGTCACTTAAAAGGATAAATTAAAAATAAACAAGCAAACCCGAATGAATTAGTTTGTTAACCAGTCTGCAACGGTTTATCAGTATATGATTACAGCGGATGTTTAGGCTGGAGTCGTCGCGTCGTCTGGTGACCGTTATTTTGTTGCAGACTGATTGGAATGCGGTTAGATGAATTACACTTTATGTATCACTCACAGGGTCCAAAAACACTGCATTTCTGGAAACTGGAACACTGGAGTACTGGAAACCTGGAACACTGGAACACTGGAAATCTGGAACACTGGAACTCGCCTGGATCTTCGTCGGTGCTGGGTGTAGGCAGACTCGTAGGCTGCACAGATAGTGCTGCTGCCTGTACCACTGCACAGTGGACTGGTGATGAGACGGTTTTCTGGATTTTTGGCCTACTTTTGGCCCGGATGATTATGATGATGAGTGTCAAGGTTATTACGCACTGCACAACACTGCAATCCTCTTGGTTTGGTATTTCGCGAGACGTTTTCACAGATTTTTACTATCCCTTTTACGCTGCCACCAATGTTAGAATGGGGATTTAAAACCACTTTTTAAAAAAGGAAATTATTACTGCTGGAATTAAGGGATTTATTTAATATAGTAATTTACAATAATCGAGGATGCGCGGCACAGATACGTGTGCATGGTCTGACGGATGGATTACGACTGGCTATGGGACTGAGGTCTGGACACGGGAAGCATGAGGAAATGATGATGAGGAGCTGACTGTGCTGGTTAGGTGCTGAGTAAGTATATTAGGGTACATTGGATAGATATAACAGTGCGGTATTACTCAGAATGTAAATAATTATAAAAAATATGTGGGTAAGTCGTGAATGACACGGAGAATATCTCTTTGTTTTTGGTGATAGTTCTGCGGTATTTATACAATGTGGATTTATAGTTGTAATGGAATGTGCGCACCAGCTACACAACAATATTTTATTGGTAAGTATTAGCAAGCACCGGTTTTAAGGCTTTTTTGACCGAAGATATCAATTGTCAGTAATCTGCTCACACTTAAAATAATTATTTCTTATTTTACTAAACAACATATTTATCTATTTCCACATCCCTTTTTGAATTTTAGAAGTGAAAATAGAAAACAAAGCATTTAATTGTGACAAAACAGATAACCCCGGTCATTTGCCTTTTTTTTCTGTTTATTTTACTCACGTTTTTTATCCTCGTCGCCAATGTTATGTTCACTAACTAGGGGTTGGGGTTTATAATAAAACACTCAAATTATCAGTAAGCACAGAAGCTCTACCTGGATACGTCCAGTCACCACTGTGGGTGACAACTTAATAATAAATAAATAGGTAGGTAGACGCAGGCACGTATTGCTCTGTCGTTTATTATAGGATACCACAGTATGCAAAATAAGAAGTCTTGATAAGAAGGCTATGATGAAATTCCAATTATAGTAATTAAAGATAAATTATCAATTTTATCAGAGCCGCACTCGACTTTTAATAATAAGTGCATTGCTGAAGGCATTTTCCCGGATCAACTAAAAATAGCTAAAATCGCCCCAATTTTTAAAAAGGGCGCAAAAACTGATCCAAAAAACTATAGCCCTATTTCTTTATTACCCACTTTGGCAAAAATCTTTGAAAAAGTTTAAAAAAACCGCTTAATTAGACATCTTGTCTTGAATAAAGTAATAAATTTAAGACAATTTGGATACCAGAAGAATGTTGGTACAGGAGATGCCATTTATACGCTACTAAATGATGTGGTTAATAAATTAAATTGTAAAATGACGGTAGCGGGTATTTATCTCAAATCAATCAAATCAAATCAAAATTTATTTATTCAATTAGGCCATTAAGCGGCACTTTCGACCGTCAAAAAAAAAAAAATTTGAATCTAATACTAACCTCCAGTTTCCCAGCTCAAAATCATCGGCGAACCAATGCGAAAATCTGCCAAGCAAGCGCTATCCGCTGCGATTGGCTGTTGAAAATTCACTCAACCAATCACAGCAGACAACGCGCGCCCGACAACCCGCCACACCAAACCCCCGACAATTCCGAGCAGGGAAACCGGGGGCAATTGATTCTACCGTCCATTCGGAAATGTAGCTTGTTGTGGAGAAGAATGGACAAGAAACTCCACACATACTCTTTTACAAAAAATGTGTTTTACATGTATTTGGTTACATTATCTTGTTGAAAAAAAAAAAATACATACATGTGAGAACGATGTAAAAAAAAACAAAAAAAAAGTAACGCACTTAAAAGCTTCTACAGTAAAACAAACAATTAAAAATACAATAATTAGGTAATTAAAAACAGGCGGAGGCAGCTAAGTTATGACCAATCCCAACTGATGGCGCCCGTTCACGAACATGACACATGGATCGGCACCACTCAGCTCAACCATCATGAAGGGAACTGAATGATCCAACACATGTGCCACCATCAGAGTGACATTAGAGAGAGCATGACACACTATCAACTGCCAGGGCACACTGAAGTCAACGTACGACACAAAGGTATAGCAAATGGTAGATTTAAAGTTGGTACATAGTACTCACATATGTGCTGTGCAGTTATATAATATAAAAATAAATTGAGTTTATACAACAATACTTCAAAACTTTTCTGCTTATAACTTGTTATTGTGCCCTAGTGACTGTGGATCTGGCTTTAAGCGCGGCTTTCGACACTATTGACCATAAATTACTCATCTCAAAAATGGAGCACTATGGCGTAAGAGGTAAAGCCTTACAACTCTTCACATCATATCTCAAAAATAGAAAAATGTTTGTCGAAATTGATTCTACACAACCAAACGGGTTTAAAGGCAACTATAGGTCATCTATGTTAAATATTACAGCCGGTGTACCTCAAGGATCAATTTTAGGCCCTTTCTTCTTGGGGTACCACTAGTCCGATGATAAATCCGGTCCGGATTTTTGCCATGTGCCCATCATCGGAACAGTCATCCGCTCCGGATTTTTTTCTAACATTTTGTATTTTTCCGTTTTTTGTGTCACAAAAACCGCTAAGTGCAGTGCGTCTGTGTTTAAATTAAAAGCCTAGTAGTCAAAGTCGTCAAAAAAAATCAAAGTGCGTCTGTGGGTCCGCCCGAGACCGAAATATTTATTTTTTAATTCAGTTCACCGCAGGTCGCCATTACGCTTGCAAAAGCGTGCGCGTACAAACTTTTTGTGAGAAAAATTTAGAATGTTTTTTTTTGCGGGATGTGGTTTCTGCTGAAACAAACCATGGAATGGTAAGTGTAGAACTGTTTTTAATAAGTTTTCTTTTGTTTTTCGCGTAAATTCCAGTAGAAAAACGTATTTCAACGAACGCCGTCCGGCATTTTTTTGCTGTTTGTTGCACTTTTTTTTCTTTGTTCGATTTTTTTTTTACTTTTTGTGAATATTACTCATCAAACTGTTGTTATTTACAATGCTACGGTAATTAACAACAGAAACAATGCATTTGATTGAGGTGGTAATGAACCAAATAAAAATCTAATGAAAACAAAAACCTTGACCGACCAAAAAATCCGCTTCGGATTTTATCAGCAGGTTAGCGGTACTTAAAAAATGGATACCCCATTTTACTAGTTTTTCAGTAGTTGTTCAACTGGTTTTTTTTCTAGGGACAATTTTTGTTGTGGATTGTGTTTTTCAGCTTTTTTACTTTTAATGATTTGTTGATTTAAAATTTTATATTTTTGTTTCAGGTCGAGTTCAGTTGGGACAAAATCGGTGCCGCATCCATTTTTGGTTTGTTCCGTGACCAAATTGCTGTTGTTGTTGTGAAATTGTGCATCTTGCGGGTTAATTTTTGTGTTGTTTTTTTTAACAACATTGTGTTGTGTTGTGTTTTTCCATTAGTAAATATCATTAGCAAGTGGACTGTGAAATAAAATTTCAAATAAATGCTATAGTAATTGTAAACAAAGCCAAATAAACAAAGGCCGTTTTCATGGCTCTTTTTCAAGTGTTTGCATTGTGACTCATATCTCGTAAACTAAACAATTGTAGCAGCAAAAACTGTGTGTGTGATGAGATCAGGTACCAAACTATGTAATACAATAGCATTTTAAGCCACTTGGCCCACAGAGTTCACAGAACTCGAGTGTAAACATAACAATTTTTTGTGCCTAGCCGGCGCCAATTTTTTTGCGGCCTAATTTTTTTATTTTTTATTTTGAAAATATTGTATGTGGAGGTGTGTTATTTTGATTGATTATTGTGGAATAGGGTGTATTCTTTGAAATAAAATAAAAACTTTGTGAAATAATGGTTTATTTTTTTATTTGTGTACACAAATCTGAGAAAATGTCCCTAACACTGACTTTACACTGACTTTACACAATATTTACAAATAAATTACAAGGTAAAAGTGGATACATTCCTTTGAAATATGATAGCTTATTTCATAGCAATTCTAACAACATAAGTTTCATACATGGGTCCCATACAAAACTTCCGAGAAATCGGCGTTTTGCTGACGCCGCGCCGATAGCGCGTAATCACCCGCGCGGCCCCCATCAGATGACCGGCCAGCAAAATTTGACCCGTTCTGACCTCAAAAAAAGGTGAGGTCATTCTCAAGGTTGACGTCAAAAACGCATTCAACTCCGTGAACAGGGACACTTTGTTGGCTGAAGTCAAAAAAGTACTACCCGAAATTTATGGTTTTATGTGGCAATGTTATAGACATCCATCAAAATTATTGTATAAGGACAACATTTTGGAATCTGCAGTTGGTTGCCAACAAGGTGATCCTCTCGGGCCTGTCATTTTCAGTTTAGCTATTCATCCCATAATCCAGCAACTAAATTCAAAATTTAACGTGTGGTATTTAGATGATGGAACGCTAGGAGGTGATGTTGACACCGTTTTGAATGACCTGCAACTCCTCAAACAGAAATTTAAATCCATTGGCCTGGAACTTAACCCCTCAAAGTGCGAAATTTATCTCTCTGACGTTACTGACAGACAATCGACTTTAGATAAATTTAATGCAATAGCCCCGCAAATCAAAATCTTAGAAAAAAGTTCCCTGCACCTCCTAGGTTCCCCAATTTTAGAAGAAAGTTTTTCATCTTTCATCGAAGACAAAATCAAACACTTTAATGATATTTCGGATAGACTCTCCAAAATTAATTTACATTCGGCATTCACCCTTATCAGATATTGTTGTTTCGGTCCAAATTTTATGTATTTTCTCCGTTCTTCTCCTCTTTGGAAGAAACCACAACTTTTGGACAAAATTGACCAAATTATTCGCAACACATTAACATCCATTCTTAATGTGGCCTTGGACGACCGAGCGTGGCTGCAAGCCACCCTACCAATTCGTTTTGGTGGCCTCGGCGTCCGCAAAATTTCTAGTGTAAGCTTACCAGCGTTCCTGTCTTCTGTCCACAGCACTGAAAAGCTAACGAGAAAAATTTTAGCTCTTTCCCTGGTTGACTCCGAAGTGCCGTGCTTGACAGACGCAGAGGACGCCTGGAAAGTGGCTTGCCCGGATACGGATCGGCCCGAGAACCCCCAGAGTCAGTGGGATGAGCCGCTCTGCAGGTTGGTACGGAATAACCTTATTAATACGCCTACCAATACTGCTGAGCGTGCCCGCCTGCTGGCTGTGGGTGAGTGGGAGTCGGGCCTCTGGCTTCAGGCACTACCGTCGCCTAACATAAGTACTATGCTAGGTGACACAACCTTCCGACTCGCTACATGCCTGCGATTGGGCGCTCCTTGTGGGGCTCCACATCGCTGTCAATGCGGTGAAGCAGTCGACTGCCTCGGACACCATGGCCTATCTTGTAGTAAGAGTGCAGGTCGGATTGCGCGGCACGCTAGCATTAATGAACTCATCCGTCGTGCTCTTGCCACCATTGGGTGCCAGCTGTCTTAGAACCCAATGGCCTGGCACGCGTCGACGTGAAGAGACCAGATGGTATGACCATAATGCCATGGAAGTTGGATAGGTCTTTGGTATGGGATGCAACTTGCGTCGATACCCTTGCACCATCCCATCTTCCTAGCACGGTGGGCTGCGCTGGGGCGGCTGCTGCAGGTGCTGAAAACCTCAAACGGCGCAAATACAACAATTTAATTGGTAATTATGTGTTTGAGCCGTTTGGGGTTGAAACACTAGGGTCATGGGGTCCGAGTGCTCACATATTATTTCGGGATATCGCCAAACGGTTGGTCGACTCTTCTCGAGACCAGAGGGCTGGCCTTTTTTTTGGCCAAAGAAATCAGCATTGCCATCCAACGTGGCAATGCTGCCAGCCTTCTGGGCACTTTTCCTGTTGACAGCGATGTGGACGAATTTTTTGACGCCCCGTAAATGTACATATTTTTATTGTTATTTTATTTCTAATATTAGTTTATAAATAATACTGTACTTATGTATTATATACATTATAAATAATCTAATATATGTCATAAAAAATTCAATTAAAAATTTTAATAGATTGACAAACTAATTCAATAAAAATCATAAAAAAATACAGTAATAATAGTAAAAAGAAAATCAACATAAAATCAATTTGAATCCAATACATGTCGTAAAAATTACAATAAATATATAATCCAAAATCTCAAAACCACAGTAATTAAAACTCATCCGATACTTGCACTCAACTTCAATAAATAGTCCAAAAATGTCACAACCAAAATTAACTAAAATAACCTAAAACATGCCATAACCATTCAAATAAAAAAAAATATACAAAAATGTTAAGAAAAATAATTAAATAACCCAATAAAATGTCAATAAATAATCTAAAAATATCATAGCCAAATTCATTTAAATAATCTAATACATGTCATAAAAAAGAAACAATTAAAAATTTCAAAAATATCCTAAACTAAAATAATTCAAATACTCTAAAACATGGCATTAGAAAAACTCACGCAGTTCTATATAATAGACATCTTAGATCCTTAGGCAAGCAGTTAAATAGTTTCACTGCTTGATACTTAACACTATGTCTCACAATATTCAGTTTGGAACTAATTCCAAGCTTCAAGTATTGGTTCCGTGTGGTTTCCCTATGGTGACTTTCTTCCGTCGTTTCATATTCACCTATGTGCTTTGCCAGGCTGGTCAAGACTGTTAATATGTAAAGGTTTGGTACCGTAAGGATGGAAAGCTTTTTGAAATATTCCCGACAGGACTCGACTTGGGGAATGCGAACTATTGTTCTGATTGCCCTCTTTTGCAGTACAAATGCCCTATCAGTGTTATACCTGTAGCTATTGCCCCATAGTTGAATACTATATCTCAATCTTGACTCCACCAATGCATAGTAAACCGATTTTAAAATATTTACGCTAAGTTCATCTCGTAAACTCCTAAGCGCATAACATGCTGATGATATTGATCCATCTATAGCTTTTAGTTCATTTTTTCCAATTTAATAACGAATCAATATGAACTCCTAAAAATTTTACTGAGTCTACAACATCTATTTTATCTCCATTTAGCATTACATCTAAACTATGATTATCGCGTGATGTAGACTTAAACAATATAATGTTTAAAACCATAACTGAAAAGATTCAAGAGCCCTGTTTACAGTGTTGCTTAACGAGTTCGCAGTATCTTCGCTAACAATAGCATTAGTATCATCAGCGAATGCTATTATTTTCATATTTAAATTTATTTTTGTTGCTAGGTTAAGTAAATCGTTCGTGAATATCAAAAACAGGATTGGACCTAATATCGAATCACGAATTGGACCTAATATCCTAATATCGACGCCTAGCTGCGTCCCGCGGTGCTACCCGCTGTTTTACATAAATTATAGCAAAGGAGACTGGCATAAGAACATTTGTGATATCAACCATAACCTGAACCATTATTTTTGTTTTTTTTTTCATACCTAATCAACGAATTTTACTCTTTCTTTTTGGTGGCGATAAAAAAAAATATGATGGGGATAATGATCATGCTCCATGAATATGACATGGTTTTCATAGTCTGTCTCTTAACTTAACATTTAAATATGTTTTGGAGATAGTACTGAAGTTAGGTAGCTTTTTACAGTTTTATCGCAATGATGGAAAACGCTGATGATTATGATAATGACTTGTAGCCTATGTGTTAAGTTGGGGTATAAGCTATCTGATTTGAAATTTTATGCAAATCGGTCGGTTTTATGCAGGCGGAGGATACACCAGATTTTGGTCAGCCAGCCCGCGAATATGTATCCTCCAACTGCACATCATGATTTTTACCTTGTTTACGACTTTTTAGTTCGCTTTTTGAGCAGTCGGGTTTTTTGATTTTTTGATTTGTCTTTTTTAATTTATAACTTTTTAGTTAGTTTTTTTTTCGAATTAGATACACTTAAACATATAAGTGTTATATATTTTTGAGATCACCTCTTAAAACCCTTTATTTTGGTACCCCACACGATGGGTTTGGAAGAATAAAAATATATGGGCCGCCACAATATGACGCCCAAAATCTGCCATTTTTCTACTGTCCAATTTTAATGTAGCCTATGACACTCGCAGGGTTAAGACGAATCGATTAACGTATGAATCATCAAAATCGGCCAACGCGTTTGGTCTCTGGAACGCCATATAGGAACAAACATACATACCTACATACATACATATACTGATAAACACATTACCCTCCTTCGGCAGTCGGGTAAAAAGCCACCTTCAGAGGGAAATGCAATCGCTTAAACTGGAATAGCAAGTTGGTGGGTACTACGGGGATTCTGGGTATCAATACCGTCTCTCCTTTGGCCCCTCCGGTGAGGATTGTGGCCTGCACAATGTACCGTCTCAGCTCTGTGACGCGTAACCTGGTGCCGATACACAATCTGGGTGCGTCCAGGTTACGCATCAGTATGACAGGCACACCAACCTTGGCACCCCTGACAGGTTGAGGGAATTTAAGAACTCTACAGGGTATGTAGTTGCGTCGTCAGTTGTCAACACCGTGTTTATTGACATATAGGTCCTCACCTCACCTGGAACTTGCTCTATTATTTTTCTTTGGTTTTGCCTAGCCCTGAATCCTCTAAGCATGCTGGTGGAGAATTCAGGGCTAGGCTATCGGTTGAAGAGAGGTGGTCAGGTTATACCTCCTTTACATGGATGACCTGAAGCTCTTTGCCCCCAGCAATCTTCAGCTGATGGAGCTACTGAAGGTAACTGAAACTTTTAGTAGCGCCATCAGGATGGAGTTTGGTGTGAACAAATGTGCGGTCATGCATGTAAAGCGAGGAGAGATTGTGGAATCCGTAGGAATTCAACTCGCGGATTCCATAAACCTGAGATCCCTCTCTCCAAACGAAACCTATAAGTATTTGGGTATGTCGGAAGCGTTAGGTATCAGCACTACTGACATGAAGCAATCGTTGAGGGAACGCTTCTTTAGCCGCCTGAAGAAGGTATTGTAGCGTTACGTATAGCTCAGTGGAGTAATACGTAAGCCACGTTAATAAAAATTAAGATAAAAATTAAATTAAAGCTATGAAATTAAAAAGGATATAGAGTACAGAACTATGGGTCGGCTTCGCACGTCGTGGGCAGCTAACCAGGCAGCAGCTCGGACAGGAAGTCGTGGAATGTCCGAGGTAGGCAGGTGATCAGGCAGCAACGACGGACATGCAGGCAATCTGGCAGGTAGGCAGTGGAGTAGGAGCAGGACGGTAGTAGGACGGATTGAACAGGCAATCAGGTAAGTAAGTAGACAGCAAGAGGTGTGGAGGCCGGGCTATGGCTTAATACACCAAACAGTGAGCCCTTTGATACGTCGTGATGACTGAGGAGGATTATGTACCAGTAAAGATGCACACATTTATAAGTACCACACTCAATTATTAATATTTATTGCACTTCAAAGATTTGATACACACACAATTCACGAGTTTGCTGATACAATCGTAAAATTGGTAATCTTAAGTATTCAACCGACTCTCAGCGTTCAGACCAGTTCCAAGACTCGCAAAAATCTGAAGCCCGTTTTTCATTCGATTTGCAATCCCTTCTAAATTTCAAATTCAAATCTCAATAAGACCAGAACGAATAAAAACGGCTTTACAAAGGCGGTTCAGTCTGCTTTGACCTTACAATAATGTAAAACTAGCTTAAGAAAAGGTCTAGGTAGTCCATGGTACCTATAGTATGTCTATGGCTTTAAGAAAATAAATTAGTCAGACAGATGTCATGTCAGATGAAAATGTCACAGTAGAAAAATATTACAAGAATTATCAATTACGAATATAATTTAAGTTTAGATATTTAAAACAGTCAGAGATAACTAAATATGCTTTCCAGATGTAATAATACAAAGAATATATATAAAAATGAGTTACACAAATTGATACAATATCAAAAGATGTGAAGATGGATTGTATAGTGTTATAAAATCGTAAGTAGATCTTGAATAAATACCACAGTATTCAGTAGCCTTCTTTTGGGCGGAAACAAGGTGTGCCTTCAACGGTTGGGTCATGCCGGTATTGATGTACTCTTTCGGCATACTCAAATGGACTCAAACGGAACTTGACGCCCTAGATAGGCGGGTCCGTACACTGCTAACTGCATATCGAATGCATCACCCACGATCGTCGGTCATGAGATTGTATATCCCACGGAAGTGTGGAGGCCGAGGCTTTTTAAATGCCAAAAACCTCCACAACCGCGAGATATGCAATCTCAGGGAATATTTTCTAAACACAGACGTGGGTATGCATCGAGATGTAGTAGCAGTGGACAAGGGACTCACCCCGCTCTCCTTGGCGAATGAGAACTGGCGCAAGCCTGTAGTGCTTGACACTAACGACCGCAGGGAGGTATGGCAGAGTAAGGAGCTTCACGGACGCTTTTTCCGGGCCCTACATGGGTCCGATGTAGACCAATCAGCGTCCGTAGCCTGGCTGCGTTTCGGTGACCTCTTTGGGGAAACCGAAGGTTTTGTCTGTGCAATTATGGACGAAGTTATCATGACGAAGAACTACCGGAGATTTATTGTGAAGGATGGCACGGTTGACATCTGTCGGGCATGTCACCACCCGGGTGAATCGATCCGCCACATTATCTCTGGTTGTTCTCGTCTAGCTAACGAAGAGTACTTGCATAGGCACAACCTGGTAGCCAGGATTATCCATCAGCAACTTGCTCTGAAATACACTTTTGTGGCATCGGAGGTGCCGTACTACAGGTATGTGCCCGACCCAGTTGTCGAGAATGGCAATATCACATTGTACTGGGATCGGTCCATCATCACTGACAGGACTATTGTAGCCAATAAGCCTGATATAGTGGTGGTGGACCGAATTGAGAAGCGTGCAATGATTGTTGACATTATCGTCCCGCATGACGGGAACCTCGTGAAAGCCGAGAAAGAAAAGCAAATCAAGTATCTTGACTTGGCTCGCGAGGTTGTCGACATGTGGGATGTGGACACAGCGATCATTGTACCGATAGTCGTGTCGGCCAATGGCTTAATAGCCACGAGCCTCGATCAACATCTTAGGAGGATCTCGTTAGGCGGCTGGGTCAAAGGCCTGATCCAGAAAGCAGTATTGCTGGATACGGCTCGTATTGTTAGGAGGTTCCTCTCCCTGGAGCCCTGACCGCCGGTAGCTTGGACCCTGTTCCCGATACCAGTGGGCCTCTATTTTTTATATATTTAAATGTTTTCTTTATTGTATGTGTTTTTTTAAAATATTAAAAATGTATAAAATAAGAAATTAAATTAAATAAAGGACAATAATAATAAGCCCCCTAAACAACCACACGTCCTGATTGACCATCTAATCACGTAGGGGGCGGACACACGATTGAGAAATTGACAAATTTAGAACAAAAATAGTACAATTCTCTGGAATGGACCCAGCAGGTCGACCTAAATTACCCAAACTTAAATACACCCCTGAACTATTTCGATTAGCTAATTTATTTAATGAAAATATACTCGTACAATTTCTTTCTATCGACGCACAACTTTTAGACATTCACTTAATGATATATTGCACAGCGGTAGTTATATCTGAAGAGCCTAATTTTAAAATCACAGACCACACAGTAAATACATTAGGAAGACACAACAAAGAACCAGCGTGGCAACAAAGTCTATACAAGGCATCGAAAAATTGAGAGCAGATTGTGGCAGACTTACACATAATATCAACGGTTGCAGATCAAATAAAGTAGTAAGAAGAGTTGAGGCTATATTCAGAAACAGTTTTATTCACACCAGGCACGAAGATAGCAACAGAAAGCCTGAAGAATTCTTAGACACGTTAAAACAAAGACTAGCACTTAAGGTTCATAGACTAACAAGGCGGAGTGATTCCAGGAGGCCATGTCCGAGATATGTGACGTGGCAATGCCCCGGGTCCGGCCTGGACATGCCCGGCGCCAGGTGTACTGGTGGTCGCCGGAACTTACGACTCTGCGCCAGGCGTGCGTTGCTGGTATCCGTCCCCAGGATACGGAAGCCATTGAGGCGGAGCTATACGAGAGGTACAGAGCTGCGAGGACCACCCTCCGAGCGGAGATCAAGCGGGCCAAAGGACTGGCCCGTGAAGAGTCGCTGGGGACTCTGAACCGGGATCCGTGGGGACGCCCCTATAAAATGGTGCGAGATAAACTCCGCCCATGGGCTCCCCCGCTGACGCAGAGTCTCCGGCCGCAGCTTGTAGAGGACGTGGTGAGCACTCTGTTCCCTTCGCGAGGGGAACATACTCCCCCGCCCATGGACGACGAAGCTTCGGAGGTGACCGAGGTAGAGCTGAGAGTGGCGGTACGCAGGCTGAATGCCAAAAATACCGCCCCAGGACCCGATGGATTACCTGGAAAAGCCTGGGTCCTGGCCTTGGAGGATCTCGGGCCTCGACTGAGGGGGCTCTTTAGCGCATGCTTAGAGAGGGGCCAGTACCCACTTCGATGGAAGACGGGGAAACTGGTCCTCATTAAGAAACCGGGGCGCCCTGCGGACTCTCCATCCGCTTACCGGCCCATCGTGCTGCTCGATGAGGTGGGCAAGCTCTTTGAAAGAGTTACTGCAGACCGCCTCGTCGGGCAGTTGGTGCGGGTGGGTCCGGATCTGGCCGAGAGCCAGTTTGGTTTCCGCAGGGGTCGCTCTACGGTGGATGCCATCATGCGCGTGCGAGCCCTCACGACGGGGGATGCAGTGGCCCGTGGTAAAGTCGTCTTGGCGGTGTCTCTAGACATCGCCAATGCCTTCAACACCCTGCCATGGAGCTGCATCAGGGAGGCACTCCAATACCATCGGATGCCGCCCTACCTCTGTCGCGTGGTCGAGGCCTATCTGACGGACAGGGCCGTCATCTACCCCGGTCACCAGGGAGAGTAGAACCGACGAGAGATGTCGTGCGGTGTCCCACAAGGATCGGTTATGGGGCCGCATCTGTGGGACATCGGGTACGACTGGGTGCTGCGCGCCGATCTCCCTATTGGCGTCAGCGTGGTTTGCTACGCTGACGACACGCTGGTCCTGGCGCAACGGAGGTCGCACCAGGCGGCGGCTGAAATAGCGACACGCGGGGTTGCGATAATCGTCGAGAGGATCCGGCAATTGGGACTCGAGGTGGCCCTGCACAAGTCCGAGGCCATGTGTTTTCACGGTTCTCGGAACGCGCCACCGCCGGGATCCCAAATAACGGTAGGAGGGGTTCACATCGGCGTCGGGTCGACGATGAAGTACCTGGGACTCGTCCTCGACAGCCGGTGGAATTTCGTTGAGCATTTCCGACGTTTGGGTCCCAGACTGGAGCGGGCGGGGGCTGCCCTCAAGCGGCTGCTGCCCAATCTAGGGGGTCCAAACGCCTCCTGCCGGAGGCTCTACGTGGGGGTCGTGCGTTCCATGGCCCTTTACGGGGCACCGGTATGGGCGCGTTCCCTGAGGCGGCGACCAGCCCGCCGGTTGAGCGCGTCCCAAAGGATCATGGCCATCCGGCTGATCCGGGGATACCGCACGGTCTCCAGTGAGGCGGCGAGCCTCCTTGCCGGATTGCCACCATGGGATCTGGAAGCAAAAGTCCTCGCGCAAATATGGGAGTGGCGCGAGGAGGCCAAATGCCGGGGCGAAACTCCGTTACCGCGACAAATCGCGGCTCGGCGGACAGAGCTCCGGCAGGATCTCATGGTGACATGGAGTGGGCGATTGTCGCAACCCAGCGCTGGGCACGCCACAATTGCGGCGGTAAGGCCCCTCTTTGAGGAGTGGCTAGAGAGGCGTCACGGCGTCCTCACCTTCCGCCTGACGCAGGTCCTCACCGGACACGGCTGTTTTGGGAGGTTCCTGTTCAGGATTAGGCGGGAGGAAACGCCCGGGTGTCACCATTGTGTGGACCGCCCAGAGGACACGGTGGAGCATTCGGTGGAAATCTGCCCCGCTTGGGCGGAGCACCGCCGTGTCCTCGTGGAGGCGATTGGCGGTGGTGACCTCTCGCTTCCGGCCCTGGTCCAGGCCATGGTACGGAGCGAGAGGGCATGGGAAGCTGTCTCCTCCTTCTGCGAAGCAGTAATGCTCGCAAAGGAGGAGGCGGAACGCGTGAGGGAGACGCAAAGTAGACGCCCTCACGCCCCTAGCCACCGCAGGAGACGCCCCGGGCGTCGGGAGTCGCAAGCCAATTCCCGGCCACCGTAGGCACGGGCTTGCGGACGGCAAGTTATGGGTAGCTTACCGTCCGATAAGGACCAAGCCCGAGTTTACGGCGCGTAGTGTTCCACACGCGCCTTAAAGAGATGTCAGCAAAAGTGACGGGGCCTGATAGGACCGATGCCTGTCTGGGTCGCAGATAAATTTGAAAAAGAGTTAACGCGGCCCTGGCGCAAGCAACTGAAGGAACACGGGTGGGTTTTAGTCAGTAAAAGTCTGACACGCCCTCCCGCTTCACCCAGAGCGGGAAAAGTCATTGGATGAATTCCCACTCAAAAAAAAGGTTCATAGACTAAGAAGACATATGAAATGTGATGTCTTACTATTGTGTGACATATTTGAGAAATTCCGATCTACGAGTTTATGTCATTATGAGCTTGACCCTTGTCATTATGTTTCATCACCAGCTGGGACGCCATGCTCTTGTTAACTAAAGTAGAATTAGATCTAATATCTGATATAGAAATATATCAAATGCTAGAAAAAGGTATCAGAGGAGGTCTTGCTCAATGCTCGCTGCGGTATGCAAAGGCTAATAATAAATATTTGTCAGACTATAACGAAAAAGAACCCAGTACATTTTTAGTTTACTTAGATTGTGTCAATTTATATGGTCATGCTATGACACAAAGACTTCCCACTGGCAATTTTAGATTTTTAACAAAATCTGAAATAAGTTTATTTGAAATTGCATCCGTTTCTGACGATAGTGACGAGGGGTACATACTTGAAGTTGATATTCATTATCCTTCTGATATACATGACGCCCATTCTGATTTGCCATTTGCGCCAGAAAAATTATCCGTTCCTATTCCATCTGTCAGCAAAAACATGAAACTAATTGCTAATCTGTATGATAAACATAGATATGTCATCCACTATGCTCACTTACAAGAATGTTTAAAGAATGGTCTTATATTATTAAATATCCACAAAATTCTAGCATTTACTCAACAAAATATCTTAGAACCATACATAAACCTTAATACAGTACTCAGACAAAAAGCTAACTCAGATTTCGAAAGAGATTTTTCAAGAAGCAAAATAATTCAATATTTGGTAAAACGATTGAAAACAAAAGGAAACAAGTAGATGTTAAATTAGTTAATGTGTGGAAAGATGGATTTAATAAGACCAATAAAATAAAGGGGGCAGAAAAATATGTGAGTGCCCCTAATTTTAAAAATATGGCTATAATTTCAGAGAACCTTGTTGCCATTCAATTAGAGCCTGCTAAAGTTGTTTTAGATAGACCAATATACATTGGTTTTACAATACTGGAATTAGCAAAGTGTCATTTATATCAATTTCACTATTATGTTATGAAGAAAATATATAAAGATGGTATAAACCTATGTTATACTGATACTGATAGTCTCTTGTATTTAATACATACAGACGATTTTTATAAAGACATGAAACAAAATATAAAATATTTTGATACTAGCAACTTTGAAGAAAATAATGTTTACGGTATTCCGAAAGCGAATAAACAAATACCTGGCTATTTTAAGGATGAGATGGGTGGAGATGTCATTACTGAGTTTATTGGTTTGAGGGCTAAACTATACTGTATAAATAGTTTAAACAATACAATTAAAAAAGCCAAAGGAGTTACAAAATCTGTTTCTAATAAACTCACAATTGAAAAATATAGAAATACTTTGAATAATGACATAAATCTCAGAGATACTATGTATGTCATTAGATCTAAAAATCATAAGTTGTATACACAGAAAATTAATAAATTAGTTCTTAATGGAAATGATGACAAACGTCAAATAAGAAAAAATGAAAATTATACTGTACCTTGGGGTCATCATCGTACTATGTTCTAAGCTGTTTATTTTTGTCCATGTACTTAATTTTAGCATCTACTATTTACTTTCTTTGATTTTATAATAATACAATAATATATCATTGCATAAACAATAAAAATCTGTTGAATTATACTATTTCTCGTTTTATTTACATTTTATGTAATAAATATACTCATTTGTCTAAAGAAATAGGTACCTATAACCCGAGTCTGAGTTCAATTCTCAGTTCGAATAAGTGTTTTAAACTTATTTTTTCTGAATTCTTTAGTAAATTTATTCATTTATCAGAAGAAATGACGATGGGCTAAACCTTTATTATAATGTGATAATGTTTTAATGTAGTGAGCCATCTAGTTACTAAGTGAAGAACTTGATAGTTAGTCAAGTCCAACTTAATTTCATGTTTTAATTATAGATTGCATGCATTATCGTTCTCATCGATAAATTGGGTGGTTTAAATCATTACTTTTATTTTTCAATTTGCGTCCATAACTTCGAAAATATGGTCGCAATGCGAATGAAATTAATGACATTTACAACGAATGAATGAATATGAATGTACCAATGAACTCCAGGAATGAATGAATATGGCGTGATGTGTTTTATTATGTTATTTTACTACCCAGACAGTCTAACACAAAATGAAACTAGTCAAGTTGGAAATTATAATATTTATTAAACTTTCACATTCATATATTTACATGAAAAAGACTTCAATATTACAAAAACAAAAAACATAATTTAACATAATCATATAATCAAAACACACACTTACATGTTTACAATCACAAAAACAAACTGTTTATATTACACACATTTAATACTGCTTATTACTTAATTTTTTCACTACTTTGCCGACTAGATGTTCAGTTTCATCAAAAATTTCATCATAATCATCTTTTACAAGGTACTGGATGTTTACGTCAGCGCTATCACCCACATCATTGTCAATTTCACAATTTTGTTTATTGTCTTTTACACATCTGGTAAGATCATAAATAAGTATTTTGATCAAATGATGAGGTATTCCTGTCTCCTTCCGAATGACGTAGGATGAAGACTGTGTAGGATACTTTTTCATGACCTTCTTGTTATTGTTTGATTGCTTTCTTTTAAGGTCTTTAGTTTCCATGGATTTTTGTTCTTCCTTTTTTTTATTTAAATACTCCTGATGTGCTAGTTCTGCTTCTGCATTATAAAAGGTTTCCCTGTCTTGCGCAAAAAGAAACGGATTTCCAATAGAGTAGGCGTCGTCTGGACAAAGATTATTCGTTTCCTGTAATAAAATAAAATATAACATTTCACATCCAACACATACAACAACACTCAATTATTATGAGCTCTATCACTCAAAGCTTTGCTGGAAGAAAACTCAATTATGGAGTTAAGCTCGCCTTTGCACATGCATATTGATTTCACTTTGTGTAAATGTATAGTTTTGGTGTACAATAAAGAATTAAGAATAATATATATAAATTACAAATGCTTCAAATAACGATAAATTAAATACGCACCGCAAGAAAATCACTCTCCGCAGGACTATACGATGGGGAGACAGACATATCTGATTCTGTAAAAAAGGAAAAAAAGATTATATATAAATTCTTATCATTAATAAAATTATTGACACATCACAATTATAGAAATACTTGCCTTGAAGATTTAATTCAATTGTAATTCAGTTGAATAGGTCCTACTTATTGGAGCAATAGTAATAAAATGAACTATGAGCTTTGTTGCTCCACTATATTGAAACTCTTATAGGAATTAAGTTACACATGCAAATACTAACTCTAAACTGAACAATACAAGTCTAAACTTGTTGTAGGATTGGGATAAAGTTACTTACCATATAAGTCAGTATATAAATATGAAGGTCTGTAAAGAAATGAAGTAATAAGCAAGATGAAGTTGATCAAACAACCCATATCTCTTAACGTTAATAATAAACTAAATTTTAGTGACTCTGCTCATCAAATAAAACACAGCATTTTACTGCCTAACACGATTCGTTGTATAATATGTGGTCCTTCGAACTGTGGTAAAACAAACGTGATGATCAGTTTGCTTCTGCATGAAAATGGACTGAAATTTCAGAATCTTTACCTTTACTCAAAAACTAGTTTTCAGCCAAAATATCGTTTCTTAAGCGAAGTATTAAGAAGAGTACCTCAAATAAAGTTCTACGAGTTTAATGATGACAAAGATGTAATATCTCCTAGTGAAGCTTTAACTAACTCGGTATTTATTTTTGATGATGTAGCATGTGAAAATCAAATTAATATCCGCAATTATTTTTCTATGGGTAGACATAAGCAAATCGATTGCTTCTACCTATCACAAACCTATTCCAAAATTCCGAAGCAATTGTAACGTGATAATGTAAATTTTCTTATAATATTTAAACAAGACGATGTGAATTTAAAGCATATTTATGAAGAGCATGTGAGTTCTGATTTAGAATGGAAAGAGTTTAAAAATATTTGTCAAACTGTTTGGAGTAAACCTTATAATTTTCTACTTATTAACAAAGAATCGTCATTAAATAATGGTAGGTACAGGCAGAACTTTGATACTTTTTTTAAATTTGATTGATTGATCGTACATACATCATGTCTGTAACCCTCGAAGGGTTAGGCAGATGCATAGCCTAATAGTACACTCACCTTTAGCCAGTTATGTTTAAAACCCATGTTATCGTTTATACATATAAGTAAATAACATGCGAAAACAAATTCAGTATGATTTGTTCATTAGCTGAACGCAGTTGATAATAAAATATGGAGAAAAATATTAAGATAGAATTAATGAAGTCCGTAGACTCCATAAAGAATAAAATAAAAAATATGAAGAACCAGGAACACACAATGAACTTGTCACTCGATAAAATGCTTAAACCTGTCACAGATCCTCTTAAAACCCTAGCTGATTCCAACACAAATATGGAAAAAATATTTTTGTTACAAAATACAACACCCCCATGTTCTGGAGATATTGAATTGGATGATATTAATACTAGCACGACTACAGAGTTTGAGGATTGTTACGAAGCAATACATAATTCCACCCAATTGCTTAAAAAGTCTCCTAAAATGGAAGATGATGTAGATATTTTCTTAGAGGAATATGATATTTATTTATTTATAAATATACCATTTGGGATAAGAAGTGAAAACAAAACTTTATTTATGGGTAATTCAATAGTATCATTTACTAATTGCGATAGTTTGAATAAAGATAACGTCATTTTGATTAAAATCGGTGATAAATCTTATAATTTAACTCCTGGCCTGAAAGAACTTCTACTTCGAAAAAAACCTGATTTAAAATTAGTATCCCATAAAGATAAACTTGTCTACAAGGATATATTGCATTACACAAATGCTCACAGAAGAGACTTCAATCCTAAAGATCAAATAAAAGGTGATAAAGGAATTAAATATCGTGAAATAATCAGACCATTTTTTTCTGAAACTTTAAATGATAACATTCACGCCAAACTTGGAGGCAACTTGCCAAAGTTAAAGAAATACAAAAACAACACCGACTTGGTATATTGGGATGATCCCAATGAATTGGTTGAGAGATTAAAGTTATTAGTCGCTTCAAGAGATGCTGGCAATACAAATCATGATATTGAAATTTTATCGATAATTGAAGAATTAAAAGAAGCTGACATAATTAGAGAATAAATAGTGGAGATAGTATGATTTTCATTCAGTATCATTGGTGGGTTCAAGACAAATGTTGATATACTGAATTAAAAATATGAGTAAAGCCGATGTAGTCAACGAAATTCATAAAAATGCGAGACTCAACTTTCCGCGAAGACATGTTATTATGAAAGATATAGATGACCTTTGGCAAGCAGACTTAATTGATATGCAATCAATTTCCAATGAAAATCAAAATTACACATTTATTCCTGCTGTTATTGACACATTTTCAAAATACGCCTGGGCCTTTCCTTTGAAAAGTAAGACAAAGGATATTGTATGCAATGCTTTCAAGATTTTGTTTGTTAGTGGGCGTGTTCCCAAAAATCTGCAAACGGATAATGGAACAGAATGTTATAATAATATATTTCAAAACCTTATGAAATCTTATAACATAAACCATTATTCAACCTTCTCAACAAAAAAGGCATCAATAGTTGAGCGATTTATTAGAACCCTGAAATCGAAACTGTACAAGAAATTTAGTTTAAAGGGTAACTATAATTGGATAGATAGTACACTTAATAATGTTATTTCTGAATAGAATCACACCTATCATCGTACAATTGATGAAATCCCAGCAAACGTGGATAATACTAATAAAAAACACATATTACAAAGATATTTCAGTCTGGTAAAAACTGCTAGCCTAAAAAGCAAGTTTAAAGAGGGTGATTATGTACGCATTAGTAAGTATAAGGGGACATTTGAAAAAGGACCAACTGGTCAACAGAAATATTTAAAATTCGAAAAAAACAAAATACAACTCCTATAACCTACTTAATTGAAGATGCAATCAGAGGCCAACCCATTTTAGGAGCATTTTATGTGCAAGAGCTTCAAAAGACAAAAAATCCCCACATGTATCTGGTTGAAAAAGTTCTTAGAAGGAAAGGAAACAGGGTTTTAGTAAAATGGTTAGGTTTCCCTTCTTCTGAAAACAGTTGGATTGATAAATCGAATATTTATTAAGTGTTCAGTCCAAATGTGTCAGTCTTATGATGTGTATTGAAGAGAGTAGTCTTCCTAATTGGATTATAAAACATTTACCATTTGAATTACATTTACCGGGATACAATTATTGTGGGCCTGGCACTAAATTAATTAAAAGGCTTACACGTGGAGATAAAGGTGTTAACAAGTTAGACGAATATTGCAAACAACACGACATTGCCTATCACAAGTCCTCAAACTTAAAGGATCGCCACAAGGCAGATTTAGTTTTGTTAAATATGGCTAAAGAGCGAACACTTGCCTCAGATGCGAATGTAGGGGAAAAACTGGCAGCTCGCTTAGTAAGCAGCGCTATGACAACAAAAATTAAAACTGAATTGGGACTAAAAAAAGATAGCAAAAAGAGTTCTCCTAAAATTTAATCTGGAAAAGGTTTAAAAAATAAATTTAAAAATATTATTAGAAAAACGAGGAAACATATCAAAAAATTAAAACCGAAATGCAAGAAAGTGGCAATAGAATTAGCTATGGCCGCTGCCAGAGAATTAGCTCATGATTCATCCATTAAACTTCCTCGTGTTATTCCTATACCAAAAACTGGTGGAGTACTGCCTTTGATTCCGATTTTTGCGGGATTATCTGCGGTGGGAGCTTTAGCAGGTGGTGCAGCTGGTATTGCTAAAACCATAAATGAATTCAAGATGGCAAAAAAGTTGTGGACTGAATCGAAGAGACACAATGAAAAGATGGAAGCTCTCTGCATCGGAAAAGGAATACACCTGAAACCGCATAAAGATGGGCTCGGCATTTTTGTATCGAAAGAAAAAAACTAAGCTATTGGCTACCCAAACGAGCCTTGAGTAATTTAGACATTTTGAAGTATGGAAATAATATTCCCTATTTCAGAGGTGTCTTTATGAGAGATAAGCTCCCAAAACACCCTTTAAAAAAAAATGTGGGGTTATAAATTTGGATAGCTCTAAAAATCTTGGTTCTCATTGGGTAGCCTATGCAAAATACAACGATTATATTGAATATTTTGATAGTTACGGAAATCTCAAACCTCCTAAGGAATTTATAAAATACTTGGGATCCAAAATTCACTATAATTATGATAACATTCAAGGTGATCACCCTTTTAATTGTGGACATCTTTGCTTAAACTTTTTGAAGAATTTTTGGTGTAGTGAAGGAATAAAATAAATCTGCCGAAAGATGTCAGTAAAGAAGCATGTCTACTACGGTTACCATCTCTGGAAAAAAATCGGAATTAGTTACATACTTTCAACCACCATTGCATTTGTCAGATCAATATGAGTGCGGTCTGATATACTTTTCGGTACTGAAATCAAGACCAAATATTCCCATTAATAACAGAGGTCTGTCTGTAATCAGAATCGAATGTGATCTTGTTCACGGTTCGTACTGCAACGGATTACAAACTCATTTTATTCATGAATTTGTGTCTGATACTACACCAGGGGGGTAACCACAAGCTCTTAGAGTAAGGTTATTTTGAGATCGAGTAAGTGACAGATGTATACAAGTCAGATACATCTGTCCCTTACTCGATCTCAAAATAACCTTACTCTAAGAGCTTGTGGTCACCCCCCTGGTCATCAGTGCATAGAAATACCACAAAATGTTATTTACTTTCCTGTAAATAAAAATATTATTTCATCGATATCTGTTAAGATTGTAGATCAATTTGGTCACTGTATTAATTTTGGAGAGGAACAAGTTCAGTTACGTCTTCACTTAAGGAAAACAAAATGATAGTATATTATAAAAACACCCAAGCGAATGAAAAACGTGTTAGTTCTTCTGCGATTGTTAAGGTGCAAAGACGCAAGGAAAAAGTTAAGAAATTGACTAAAGCAAATAAAGATTTTCTTAAAGCCCTAGGATTTAAAGTATGAATATACTACAGATTACTGAATTACCACACTTCGACACTTCGATCGAAAGTTATGAAATCCATTCATACAATCCCTACAATAACAGATTTAGAGAAAACGATGAAATCAGAATTCCCATCCACCAGCAAGACATATACGTGCTACCATTAGCCAGTTCAATTTACATCGAAGGAAAAGCGAAGCTCTTCGGTAAAGATGGGAATCCAATCAAGAAAAATGTTACGTTCACTAATAACCCTGTTATGTTTTTGTTTCAAGATATCAGATACGAAATGAATGGTATTGAAATAGACCGCATAAAAAATTATGGAATAACATCAACAATAAAATCATACATTTCATTAAATGAAGCAGAAAATAAAGTTGCTGCCCTATGGGGCTGGAGTATAGGGGGATTTGAAAGTGATGGGCACTTTAGTGCTATGATACCATTAAATAAGGTATTAGGATTTGCAGAGGATTACAATAAAATACTGATAAATTGTAAACATGAACTTATATTGAACCGAAGTAACACTAATTTAAATAGCGTTATTCTTACTGACGATATTGTTAATTTTCAAATAGATGTGCAAAGAGTTCAGTGGAGGGTGCCACACATAAAAGTATCAGACCGAGAACGGCTGCCACTTTTAAAACATTTAGAAAGAGATAAACCTATTCAGATGGCGTTTAGAAATTGGGATTTATATGAGTATCCGTTACTACCTAAAACAACAAAGCATTCTTGGTCAGTTAAAACTGCTTCACAATTGGAAAAACCCAGATATGTAATTTTTAGTTTACAAACTAATCGAAAAAATAATAAAACTAAAGACAGTTCCGTATTTGATCATTGTGAAGTAACAAACGTTACGCTCTTTTTGAATTCTCAATATTATCCATATGAACCTTTAGGGTTAAAGTTTTCTGAGAACAAATATAGTATATTATATGAAATGTTTGCGAAATTTCGTCAGTCGTATTACAACTGTCCAGTAGACCCGTTGCTTGACTTAAAGGAGTTCAAAGAAAAAGCCCCTCTCTTTATCTTAGACTGCTCAAGACAAAACGACGTCCTGAAAACAGGTCCAGTGGATGTGAGGTTGGAAATTGAATGTTCTACAGCAATACCAGATAAGACGACTGCGTATTGTTTGATTATAAACGATCGACTTGTGGAATACAAACCTCTCAGCAACATTGTGCGCAGGTTATCATGATTGCTATTGTGGATTTTCAAGGCTTTAAAACAGAGACAAATGAATTTATAATAAAAGAAATCGCTATATTGTATAATTAAACGTTACAAGTGTTTTTAATTATTTCAAATTCCCTTTCCATTTTCAAAATTAACGAAACAAGAAAAAGAACAAGTTAGTTGGATTGAACGTAACAGAAAGATATACTGGTGTGAAGAATTTTTACCCTATTCTAATTATCAGAATTTGGTTATAGATATTTTAAGAGATAAATGTATCTACGTTAAAGGTTCAGAAAAAGTGTTGTGGTTAAAGCATATTTTAGAAAATAGTAATTGTAATATATTTAATTTAGAAGATAAAGGTTGTTCTAGTTTGATAAGTTTATACGATCAATATAAATATTCTCAAGATTTATTTAACTGTGTTTATCATGACTCTGTATGTGCTTTAAAAAATGTATTGTGTTTAAATAAGTGGTGCTTAGATAATAAAATTTTAAAATATAGTAGATTATTAACCAAGGGGATAAAGCAGTGTCTTCTGTCGCGGGTGACGATTTCAATCGCGAGCGCAACGAAGGACTCGAGGTTTACTCCCGAGCGTAGCGAGGGTGTTAAAAACTTAAATCACGAGCGAAGCGAGGGATTTAACACGAGTCCTGAGTGTAGCGAGGGATTTAAGTTCACCCAAGACTAAGACAGCTTTATCACCGAGGAAAATACTCTACTTTTCGTAGCATTTGCGAAAAAATTAACACAATAATAATATGAGATATGCATTTATTAAAAATAATGACATATAAAAATAAATTAAAATAAACTTAACGTTTATGTATTTGAAGAAAACGTAAACGCGGCAAATTCCTAGACTAATATTTTTTTGTCGGAAAAGCAAAGGCATCCAGCTCATACGGCCTCGTCGGTTTTCGTAATTTTATTTAATAATCATAACTGCATAATAAATGCGTATTCCTTTTTCAAAAAGATGTATAATGCTTTATATACAAACTCAATGGTGTAAACACAGATGTAGTTCAGTATAAATTTCGGTCAGTATTCCAAATTTAAATTACATTCTCCCCCTAGAGGATGAATGAAATTCAGTACAATTTTCTTTCCCTGTTTTTAACAGATTAAAAATGACTATTGTTATTTTCGCTTTTTGTGACATAGAATGTCACTTTTTTGAGCAAGTGGTACGAAAAATATATTTTTATTTTATTTCTATAGTTAGGTAAAACGCATCTTAGTTTTCTATCCCCTCCTCCTAACTCTGTCCGGTCTTTATAAGTTGTTGACAAAAGGTGGATGATATCATTATACGTTTATAATTGAATAAGAAAGTAAATAGAACATGTCTGAAAATGAATACAAACCTCGATATGAAATGTATAACAAGTTTAATAAAAATAAAAGATTAGTGATGGAAATGGCTGACGCAGGATTCTTTTATTATGGAAATAGTATAAATGATATTGCAGCATGTTTCTCATGTGGGGGTGTTATCGAAGATTGGGAGATTTATGATGATCCTTGGATGCAGCATGCTATACATTATCCTGAGTGTGTTTATTTGAACGCTGTGAAAGGGAAAGAATATATAAATAAATACGCATATCTCCAACACAGCATTAAACTCGTAAAAGTAGTGTGATGGTTCGATCTTAATCACACATTACACATTCAGGACAATACAAACAAGACAGAGCAAAACTCGGTAAAATCCGTCTTTGAAAATACGACATTTCTCACACTCAAGAATGGTCGCAATGAGCTCCTTGCATTTGTTCGAGTTGACTACATTCATCCTGGTCCTGAAAAATCGGCTGCAAGGTCATCAAATGCTGTGCCTGACACTAAAATAGTAACAAGAAGTATAGTGCGTGATATAGTGTTTCCTGATTCAGAAGACATTCTATGAATTATATAAATGATAAATAACTGTCCTATAACTACTAAAAGTTTTTAAGCTTAAAATGATATTGTGTGGAGAATTGGGGGTTCTGGATCAAATTGTATGTGTGGAGAATTGGGGTTTCTAGATCAAATTATATGTGTGGAGAATTGGGGTTTCTGGATCAAATTGTATGTGTAGAGAATTGGGGTTTCTAAATCAAATTGTATGTGTGGAGAATTGGGGTTTCTGGATCATGCGCTTGAGCAAAGCGAGAGCAAGTGATCCAGAACCCCCAATTCTACCCTACTATAGAGGTAACAGAGTCAGACATTACACACATAACAGCTAGACTTCATAACTGGAAATCACCAGGAATAGACAAAATACATAATTTTTGGTACAAAAAGTTAAGTTTACTACATAAATATATTGCAAAAAAATTAACAGATATCATATTAGGACAACAAGGATTAAACTCAAAATCTTCGGGTCAAATGTCAAATCCGTGCTGCTTTACGGATACGAAACGTGGAAGGTCACAAAAGACATCTCACGCCAGATCCAAGTCGTCGTCAACCGCTGTCTTCGTCGCATACTTATTCATTTACACTATTTCACTATTTCACACTTTACACTTATTCATTTACACTATTTCATAACATTCATAATATTTATAATATTTTTCTTTTGACAGCCGACCATAGATTTTTGCCGTATTTTTAATAAACCACTCTTTGGTCCGCGCGCTCTGTCGTTTGGCTATGGTTTCGACAAATGATCATTGAGCATCGCGTTTATATATTTGTATTATACTTACACTTACTTTGACCCACCTTCAGTGTTTTATTCTATTTTGTTTGTTATTTATATATTCTTCTATTTTATTTTATTATATAAGTCCTGTTTCCGTAAGTGTGTCCGTGGCATCAACAGTAGGCCCTATCAGAATATCAGCGCAGCGTTATTTCCTTTTTTGGATATCGCTGCACATGCTGAGATAGGAGCCTTTTTGGTCTCGCACAGGGTTTTTTATTTTATTATTGTTTAAGTGTATGCTTATTTTCTCGTGTCTCCTGCGCGGGTCACAAATAAATATTTTTTCTTTCTTTCTTTCTTTCTTTCTTTCTTTCTTTCTTTCTTTCTTTCTTTCTTTCTTATTTTCTTTCTTTCTTTCTTTCTTTCTTTCTTTCTTTCATACTCGGCATTTACTGGCCCGAGACCATCACCAACGTAGAGCTGTTGGAGCAATGCCACGAGAGCCCGATCGACCGCCAGATCAAGCGTCGCAAGTGGAGTTGGATTGGCCACGCGCTGCGAAGGGATTCTGATCATATACTGAAGCAAGCGCTGGATTGGAATCCCCAAGGCAAAAGAAAGCGTGGCCGTCCCCGTCAAACCTGGCGTCGCACCGTGTTGGCGGAAGCGACGAGCATCGGTATGACGTGGAGCGAGGTGAAGCGTGAAGCTCAGGACCGATCGCGATGGAGAACTTCTGTGGACGCCCTTTGCCCCATCCAGGGGACGTAGGACATTAAGTCAAGTAAGTCATATTAGGACAACAGAACACACCTGAATTTATAGCAACAGGAATTACTTACATGTTACCTAAAACTAAAAAATGCACCTCAACCTTCCCAATAGCAATACAGACCAATTACATGCTTACCCACGTTAAACAAAATATTAACTTCAGCAATAACGAGAAAGATTAATTCACACATAGAACATAATAACAACATAGCCGAAGAACAGAAGGCGGCATCCCTTCTGTTCTTCGGCTATGTTGTTATTATGTTCTATGTGTTAACTTCACATTGTGAGAGGCAAGATACGACCCGGGGACTATGTAGTAAATAACACCGACACTATAACAGCAATGGAGCCGACAGACTTATAAAAATATTTAGGGTACGCGCAAAAGGGACTCGATCATGTAAGAATTGAAAACTCACTAACTACAGAGTACAAGAGAAGACTTAACGCCATTTGTAAAACCCAATTCTCCAGTAAACATCTAACTAAAGCTATAAACACATTTGCCATCCCTGTGTTGTGTGTCGGTTTTGGTCCATTTTATAACTCCGAATGAGTATGTCATTCGGAGTTATAAAATGGACCAAAACCGACACACAACAATTATAACGAATTACTCGAACAACTCTTACGAAACAAAATAACTTGCATCCTAAATCAGCCATAGAAAGACTAACCATCAAACGACAACATGGAGGAAGGGGCCTTATAGACATCCAGCACCTTTGGCGGAAACAAGTTAGTCGGCTAAAAACATTTTTTCATGGCAAATCTCGTACTAGTAACATACATAAAGCCATTGTAACCAACGATATCAACTAATAAAAATAAATAAAATAAAAAAGCCATTTATTCTACTACATTACAATATTCATGCATTACATTTTTAAAAATGAAATTTATATTGTAAAAAAAATATAATTAAAATACAATAAAACAATTCATTTAAATTACAATAAACTACAAATCAATAACAATTCAACTCCAGTACAGATCCAACTCAATTCATTTACAGTTTCAATTCAACTGAATTATCCAATACCAATTCAATATAATATATTTTTGTAATTACATATGTATATAATAACTATTTACAATTTTTTATATAAAAAAATATAAAACAGTCCCAGTTCAGTAAATTACAAACCAATAATAATTTAATTTCATTAAAATTCAAATTTAATTTAATTTCAGCTGCATTCTCAATCTCAACTATCTATCATAAATTCAATACAATTCCCTTAAATTATTTTCAAAAGTACTTACGTACTTTTAAAATTACAACATGCATTGTAACTATTTATTATTAACTGTTTGACACAATTGAAAAAGTAAAATACAGGAGCTGTGGTAGGTACAAAAATTGTTTATGCTAGTGCAATAATTAATTGTATAAAAATGTTAAAATAGTATAAAAAAAAAAAAAAAAATTGTTTATAAATAATAAAAATGTTAAAATTGTTTAAAAAATAATGCAAATGTCAAAATTGTATTAAAAATGTTAAAATTGTATAAATTGTATTAAATAATAAAAATGTTAAAACTGTATAAAAAACAACTAAAATAAAGTAAATTATACGATATCAACTACACTCCACTTAACTTAAACGGTCAGATAGATTCAGAAAGTACTACCAATGAAGACCCGCAGGCCCAAAAAACTAAAGATTGGAAGAAAAAAGTTCTTCACGGCCGGCATCCTCATGACTTAGAACAATCTCACATAAATAAATTAGCGTCCAATAAATGGCTCAAAATTGGTAACTTATTCTCAGAAACTGAGGGATTTATTATAGCTATTCAAGATCAGATCATTAACACAAAAAAAACCAGAAAATACATAATAAAAGATCCTACAGTAACTAATGATAAATGTCGAAGATGCCACATCCAGCCAGAAACCATTCAACATAATACTGGCGCCTGCACAACACTCACACGGACTGACTACACTCACAGGCATAACCAGGTAGCGAACGTAAACCATCAAAAACTGGCTCTCAAATACACTCTCATACAAAGCACTAATACTCCTTACTATAACTATGCACCACAAACCATTTTAGAAAATACCACACATAAGCTCTAATATGACCGCGCCATTCTCACCGACAAGACCATTCACAATAATAGACCGGACATAACCTTGCAAGATAAAGTAAATAAAGTAACTTACCTGATAGACATCGCAGTCCCCAATACGCACAACATTCAGAAGACAATAACAGAAAAAATAAGTAAATACGCAGAAATCAAGGACGAAATAGTTAGAATATGGCGGCAAGAAAAAGTTTATGTAGTCCCCATAGTCCTTTCTACAACAGGCGTTATTCCGAACCACCTTCTCCATAGTCTGAAGTTACTTGATCTAAACGAAAATCTCTATATCACCCTTCAAAAAGCTGCCATCTTAAACACATGTCGAATTGTCAGAAAGTTCATGCAAATTGATGAAAACGAAATAGGTCAACATCATTCATCCTCAACATAACACACCACACGCTGTATTTACTTGGTCTCGGCCCGTAAATGTAGCTTAAGGGTTGGACCTCATCTGGCAGCACGGAATCGCCTTTTTCCGTCGCCCTTTCTCTTTCTGTCGCTTAGAACTGCCATTTGCTAGACCGAGACAGAGATCGCCTCGAGGATTCCGCCGCGTGCTATCGCATTATGCTTTCTGTCTCGGTCTAGCAAATGGCAGTTCTAAGCGACAGAAAGAGAAAGGGCGACGGAAAAAGGCGATTCCGTGCTGCCAGATGAGGTCCAACCCTAAACCAGCCTAAGACCTGAGAATTTGAAACACTTGAAAATAATAATAATAAGATGTCTTTCTATGGTAAGTTTCCGATGGTTTGCGTAGTCTTTTCGAACATATTTGCTTACGAATTTGTAGAGTGCTTTCAATTCGTTTTTCATAGCTCGCGTCTTGGGTTTTATTTTTTGTAGCTCGCTTCTTCGATTTATTAGTTTTGTAGTGTGAGGTGATATTGCGCAGCTTCTTGTTTTGTCTCTATTTGGAATGACAGCCTTCCTCAAACCAGTGTCTAGAACTTGTATTATTTGGTCGTAGCAATCTTGTACTGAATTGGTTTCAAGGCAGTTCATAAGGTTCTCTTTGTTTTCGGTGAGTGATTGTTTATATCTCGAAACCTCTTCATCGTGTTTCAATAAACTTCTTCAGTCGTATTACAAAAAGCGGTTTTACTAAAAACTCAGGTTTAAATATCTATAATGTACGGTGTAAACAAGGTTTAAACCTGGGTTTTAGTTAAACCGCTTTTTGTAATAAGGCACCTTGAGTTGTTGGCAAAGTTGATTCTGGATACCTTGGATTTTTGTAGGAGAAATGTTGCTCTAATGATTCTGTGATCCGTAGGAAAGTTCAGGTTGATGACTTAATTTACAGAAGACTAATTTAATGATATTCAGAAACAGGACTAAACCACCAACAGACTTAAACATACATTATGATGGAACAAAAATTAATGAAGTTGATGTAACAAAATTCTTAGGTTTGAATGTTGATTGTAATTTAAATTGGAAATCACATGTAGAATCTGTCTGCTTAAAATTAAATAGATATTCCTATATGCTGTACATGCTCACTAAAATTGTAAACATATCCACGGTAAGACAGCCTACCATGCGTATGTGGTATCCACGCTGAGATATGGTTTAATTTTCTGGGGGAACTCAACGGAGTGGGAGTCTGTTTTTAAAGCCCAAAAAAAATGCTTACGTGCAATGTGTAGACTTAAGAACACAGAGAGCTGTGAACCATATTTCAAAAAACTTAAGATTTTAACTTTACCTAGCCTCTTCATTTATGAAATATCATACATTCATACATAAACTAACGCCTTTTTCCCAAGGGGGTAGGCAGAAACTACATAAATATCAGTTTTTGTTAAAAGTAATATGCATATGTATGAAAAATTCCAAAGTGCTAGACATAAAAATAAAATTCAGTTTGCACCATGCAGAACTTATTTAATGGGCTCCAGTGTTTATTGTATGACATCCAAGATTTTTAATAAATTGCCATGTTGCATTACAGATATTGACAACTTGCACATATTTAAGCACAAGCTAAAGGAATTTCTAACTGATAAGGCGTATTACAGTGTGAAGGAGTATCTAAACGGGAATCCTTATGGCAGATAATATTAATGAAAATAATAATGACATACTCTGCTCTCAATTATTATTTATTTAGGACTTTATTTTATTTTATTGACATTAATTTAATTATCTACTCTGACATTTATTTAATTTTTTACTACTGGATACCCCTTGACATTAAAAATAAAACAGTTTAATGATTTTGTAATATTTATTGTTATTGGCTTGATATTGAATATTTGTTGTATTTTGAAACTGAGTTGTAATTTATGTGTAAGATTTTGCATGCCCATATGACGGCAGAACATGGAGAACATTAAAAAACATGTATAACATCTTAACCCCTACCTATGTTGGCAAATAAATAATTTTTGAATTTGAATTTTGACTTATATATTTTGTACGTTTTTTTGGGAAATTTGACATAATAAAGTCCAGTTCGTTTTTAGTGACACCGTCAGGGGATCTCCAGGTCCATCTTTGTTTATTTTTCTTTTTGTAAAAAGTATTTATTATTGAAAATTTGTTTTCGTGTGCGAATTCTATTAGTCTTTCGCCTCTGTTATTTCTTGTACCATAACCATGGCATTTCATTATTAAATGCTCTTCTGGTTTTGGTTGACCAATTTTGGCGTAAAAATCCCCATGACTATAATGTGTTCTCCTGAAGTTTTTAAGGTTTTTTCTATGGTGAAATAAAAAAGCTCTATATCTGTATCATTCGCAGCTTCTGTCGGGGCATATGCTTATATTATGCTGACTCTGATATTTTTGATATTGATATTTAATACTCCCACTCGTTCTGAAAAACCATTGAAGCTTTCGATATAGGGCTTGAGGTATTTCTTCACGAGAAAACCCACACCATAAAGACCTGGAGTTTCACCTATGTAGTGAGATATCACATTTTCATATTCTTGAATGGAATTTCCTAGCCTTCTTGTTTCAGACAAACCAATTATATCATATTTTATATCTTCCAAAGCATACATTAATTCTAGGAGGCGAGCGTGTGTTGACAATGTCCTAACATTGTATGTTGCTATATAGAACAGGTTCGTGCGTTCTAAAATTTTTGAACTTTTTCCCCTGGAGGGTTGTGATCTACTTCTCCCACGGTGACCGGCCGGATTGGGAGAACTGATTCGTTTTTGAAGGTATTTTATGAGTATTATCCATGTGAGAGGGTGACGTTGATTGCTACATGTCATTGTTACTATTTCGTTCATTATTAGAAGTTTTATGTGAATTTTTTGTACTAAAAAAGTTCATTAGTCCTGGTTTTGTTGGCCCCTCGGATAGACTAGCCGATCTGTGTAAAGTACTCATTGTTTTGTTCTTCTTGTTGGTCTGCGTTTCATGTTTGTCGCTGGGTTGTTTTCAGGAGAGTTTGACAGCATTCTTTTAGTTTTGGTTAGTGGATGTGTATTTATTAAGAATTCTTATTTTATCATATTTTATAATTGCTAGGTTCCCTTTTTCTTTTTCAATCCTCACTTGTTCTTGCAGCTCTTTTCTTTTCTTTAGGACATAGTCTGGATAGTCTTCCTTAATGTAATATGGGTTGTCCTTCAGTTTTTTATTTTGTTTCAGTAAATCTATTTTTATTCCCAATGTTAGAATCGTGATTATTCTTGGCCTAGGTCTTTCTCCTTTTTTGCCTATTCTTTTGGCTTCCTGTATATCCCTGCGATCAATTTTTACAGATAGTGCTTGTTTATGAAGCTGACCAGAATGTTTTCCAAGTTGGAGTACGAGGTTTCAGTTTCCTCTAGTCCGAAAAGTACAATGTTCCTATATCTTGTTTGTTTTTCTAGGAAATATAATCTTTTTTCTTGAGTGACCTCTCGTGGAGCGCCTCCGTACTGACAACCCAAGTGGTCTTGATCGATCGTGACTGAAGTTCGATGTTTGTTGACCTAGTTTGCGCAGCTGTCAAACGATGGCGCTGCATACGTTTTTGGTTTGTAATTATTTTTGCCAAATCATATCAAATATATTAAATAAATAATATAATATTTTGAATTTGGTTTTCTATTTTTAAATATAATGTAACTAGTCTACAATATTAATATTTATTCTACACTTATCTCGATTTCACAAGTCCATTCACGGCTTTGCAAGGATAAGAGCTTTTAATTCTGCAGCCAAGTTCTGCAAGCGGGTTCTGCGTCGGGCGCGTTTCGACCATATTGGACGTATTGGGGCCAAGCTGGCATCACACCCTCCGGGTAGTAAACAGTTTTGGTCCCTGTCTAAAGCGGTTGAAACGAATTTCTGTCGTCCCACTTTACCTCCAATGCTGAATGAAACCTGATGAGTCGCTAGCTCACTCTGCAAGTGAGAAAGCAAATTAATTTGCATCTCTCTTTGCTACCAATTCACGTCTGGCCGCTGGCTCCAAGCAACCACCTACTGTACCTCATTGTGACTCTTCGATGCCGGAGATCGCTGTGCATACTAAAGAGGTCCGGAGAGTAGTGTGCAGTCTAGACGTGAATAAGGCCAGCGGGCCTGACACACATGAGGCAGTGTGCACCTGAACTGTCTCCTGTGTTGACACGCTTGTTCCGCCTCTCTCTTGTAAAAAGAACTGTGCTGAAATCCTGGAAGCTTACAAATGTGCAACCAGTGCACAAAAAGGCAACCGTGCTGACCCTGCCCATTACCGTCCGATCACCATTACCTCCATCCTGTGCAAAGTTATGGAAAGGGTACTGAACAGTAAGTTGCTGACCTACCTTGAAGACAATAATCTCCTCAGTGACCGTCAATATGGCTTTCGCCGGGGATGGTCAACTGGCGATCTTCTTGTGTATGTCACACACTGCTGGGGCGAAGCCATCGAGAGACACGGCGAAGCACTTGCTGTATCGCTTGATATCTCAAAGGCCTTTGACAGGGTCTGGCACGCAAGTCTAATCAGTAAGCTGCCTGCTTATGGCATCCCCGCTGGTTTTTGCAGCTGGATATCAGACTTCCTTAATGAACGGTCGATCCGAATAGTCATTGACGGCTGCTCCTCTGACCTTACGGCTATTGATGCCGGTGTTCCTCAGGCGTCTGTTCTCTCTGCAACTCTTTTCCTGCTGCACGTCAATGACCTACTTCAGCCTGGTATTTTTGGGTACGCAGATGACAGTACTGTTTCAGAGAGATACTTGCCCAGCGCTAAAACCAGCGTGGATGAAGTTCGTTCCTTGAGAGAGGCTAAAGCCTTTTCTCCCAGTGGAGTGATGAAAATCTGGTCTCCTTCAACGCCACCAAAACACAGGCGTGTCTTTTTACCGCTAAAAGGAGACTTTTCGATCTAACTCCTACTTTTCGGGTTGCGTCTGTTCCTGTGACTGATCGGTTCGAGCTCCTAGGCATGGAGTTTACATCCAGTCTCAACTTCGGCGCGTCCATTTAGTACAAAGCCCAAATTGCGGCCAAAAAACTGGGAAGCCTAAATAGAGTGCAGCGATACTTCACGCCTGGACAGCTTTTAACCCTATACAAAGCCAAAGTCCGATCCTGCATGGAGTATTGTAGCCATCTTTCGGATGGCTCAGCATAGTATCAGCTTGCCGAGCTTGACTTGGTGGAACGCAGAGCCAAGAGGCTCATCGGCGACGTTGAACTGGTTGATACCAAGCTTCACAGCTTGGCTCATCGCCGCAAGGTTGCCTGCTTGTCGGTCTTCTACAGACTGTACTTCGGTGAGTGTGCTCAAGAGCTCTACGACCTGATCCCACCAGCCCCCTTCTACCATCGGACATCTAGACGCACTGCAAGTTACCATCCTTACCTTGTTGTCATTCCACCAATTCGCATCAAGCGCTTCCAAACATTCTTCATAATGCGCACAGCGAATGAATGGAACTCAATACCTGCGTCTGTGTTTCCGAACGCATTCAACCCGATCTCTTCAAAGTTAGAATGAACAGGCTTCTTCTGGATAAGCTCACTCCATCGTCGACTCTGTCTCTGTCACCTCTGACCTACACTAGAGTCAAGAGCAAACCCATTACAAATAAAAAAAAAAGTCAGTTCCAATAAAAGCAAATAGCATTCTCGGATGGCAAATCACCCATCATGGGTTGAGTGGGAGTAGCCTTCAAACGATAGCACTGTATGAATTTAAAAATGATGCCACGAATAGTGCGTCTGGCCGACGAATCTTTGATGCGGAGGAGGGGCAAGATGCCATAAGTGTTTTCTGCGACCTGTCGAAGGCGTTTGATTGCGTTGATTATGAAACATTGCTTTTGAAACTTGAGCATTACGGGCTAGGCCTATTAGCATTATGTTTAATAAAATCTTACTTGAATGATAGACAGCAATTAGTCCAAATAAACGGTGTCAATTCGTCGGGGTTGAACGTGATAATGGGGGTACCCCAAGGCTACATTTTTTGTCCTTTCTTATTTTTAGTATACATTAACGATTTACCCCATCTATTGAAAAACAAACTAAACAGGGTGTTATTTGCTGACGACACTTCTTTGATTTTTAAGAT